>BSEG01000011.1:22165000-23365000 GCA_036245055.1 Diospyros kaki | reverse complement strand
AGAGGCGTTGCCTGCTGGTCGGAATCTGGAGGAAGAAGACGATCGGCGCGTGGGGCACACTCGCTAGCTGGGCCCGCGAGTGGGTGCGCGTGATCCAACTTCTAAGGGCACGTGAAGACGCGTCCGGGCTCCAAAAATTCTAAAAAAAAAATTGCTAAATTCCTCTAAAATCGAGATCTAGGTCTTATAAAAAAAAAATTTGGATTTAGAGTACTCGGTGTCTCGATTCTAGCACCAAAAAGCCTCGTTTTGTGTGAAAACGCACCATCTGGGTAAGTCCAGTATTTTTCCTTCGATATTCATAGTATATTATGAATTTTTGTGGAGTTGGATTTGAGAAAATAGTCTCGATGGTATTTATTAGAATTTTTAGAAGGAAAAATGAAAGAAAATGAAGGAAAAATTAAATAAATGGAGTTTTGAGATATTTAGTGATAAAATATCATTTTTATGATTGAGGTGATCGAGATGATATGATTGGTGCAATTTTTGAGAATGGGTATGAGAATCGAGGTCGGGCACGCGTATCGAGGTGATGCACACTTTTCGAGAAAATGCAAGTTTATCTCAAAAAGGTGAGTTGTTCTATCCCATATGGCATGATTGTTTATTGTGCATGATATTTATGAAAGATATGATTGTTTATTATGCACGATATTTATGAAAGATATGATTCATTTTGTCATATTGCATGGAAAGTTATAATAATTGCATGACACGATATTATTGTCATGTTAATATTTGTGCATGGGAATGGGATGTCGCCCTAGAGTGTAGCCGTAATTCCCCTAGGGCAATGATGGAATAACGTTAGGCTTATCCTGCAGAGGTTCGGGATTTGCCTAGGATTCCGTGCCCGGCTGGTGGGTCTGGGAAATTACATTAAGGGCAAATGTTGTTCATGTTATTGCATCATACATCCATATATATATATATATATATATATGTTTTGGACCCTCACTAGAAGTTTCATCTTCTAATAGGTTATACCCTTGGAACATTCAACGTTCCAGTTGAGACTTGCAGTTTAGGTAAGAAGCAGGTTGAGATATGATAGCACATGATGGCGTGGTCGATAGATTCAGCAGGAGGTTCCATAAATTTGTCTATCCAGATACGTTTTAGCTTATGCTTTAATAAGTTGAGATATAACAATGTATTTATGTATTTCTGTATTGAAGATATGATGTTAATGTATGGTACGGATTCTTATATTGTTATAAAGTGAAATTGATTATGTACCATATCAGGTTTTGATTTTTAGCTTCCGCATTTATGATGATTACCTGTCTTAACTTATTGATTTTTATTTAGTATGCTGGGAAGGTAAAATGGAATTATTGGGAAACAGTTTATATAAAAAATATATATATATTCCTGAAATTCCTAAGTTATTTAACGCTTGGAAAAGCGAGGTGTTACAGTTGTTTTCCTTGCTTTGCCACGACTCCAGTGTCCCAGCATTACAAATTTCAATTGTTGTATTTTTGGCAACAATAATTTTACAATCAAATAACTGTTCTTTTAGGTAAATTTTATTTGAAAAAGACTTAGTCATATATAACGACTCTAGTTTAGACCATACCTTAGAGGTTGTTTCCTTGTCGTTTACCTGCCTTAGGACATTGTCGGAGAGATTGAGAATGAGGAGGTTGAATGCTAATTCATCCATGTCTTGCCTCTCCTGATTAGTCATTGCCCTCAGTGTCTCCTTTTCTTTCTTACCTTCTTTCTGTTTTGTTAAGGCCTTTACACATCTGTGTTGGACCAACACAACCTTCATCTTCTTCTGCCACATATGGAAGTCTCCATGGCCATCGAACTTTTCAAGTTATACCTTTATTGATGCCATCTCCAATTTGGTTCTTTAATATCTTGCAAAGAAAAAACAAAGAACTAGCAGAAAAAAGGGAAAATGCAAGCCAATAGAAAGCAACATAGAAAACGCACAACAACAAAAATGTAATTGAGAACAGTGAAATAATCAGATTGCAATGCTTCCAAAATACACCAAGCAATAACATGCAATCCACCTCACCAGACTCTCCCAAACAATCAAGTGATTCACACTCACTACAAGGAGTACTCACACTTCAATTCCCTATGAATCTTGCAAATAATCATAGACATGCAGTAGAAAATCAAAGCCAAATTGGTTCAAGACTCACAACCAATAGAGAAAAAAAAAACAAGAAGATAAGACCAACAAAACAACCCCAAATAGTCTCTTACTAAAACAAAATTCCAACTGAACTGATAAGAAAGAAAAATAATTGCTAACAAGAATCCTTACAAACCCTAACTGAGTTTCAAAACAGCAAGAGTCAACAGTAATTGCAAATAATCTCCAGAACCGACAGATTATATAATCAGAAAACCTATCAAAAATTGGTTCAAGAATCACAATGGAATGATGAACAAATCACCAAAATAAACAATGCAACAAAGCCACATATCAAGAACAAAATTAAAAACGTATATAGCATGATATCCAAGACTATTCAAGAATTGGATCAATGCCCAACAGCTAGTCAAATAACAAGGTTCAACCAATATATCATCAAACAGACTAGAAAGGAAAGATTAGGGTAAGGGGGAAAAAAAATGCATCGTGCTTACCAAGCAATCACGACCTTCCGTTATTCTCTCTTCTAGCATTTTGTTTGATGACAATCAATTCTTGTTCTTCCGTTATTCTGATCACCTCCGTCCTCGAGTTCGCAGATCTTGAACGCCGACAGATCTGGTTCGCCCTCGAGTAGCTCTGATATCACTAGTTAAGAATCCCTATAAAATAAATCACACAACCACAACTTCGACAGTACCAACAATCCACAATTGCAAAAAGAATCGATGAAACGAAATACGAATGCACACACATTACACAACAAAAATAGAATCAAAGAATACCGCATATACGTGTTCAGATCAAAAGATCCTACTCACGACAGAGGTTTCGCCCCTAGTCAATCCACTAGAATATGTACAATGGATTTATATAGGATTTACAAAAATAAACAATACGACAAAAACAAGAACTCTCACAAGATCTTACAACACTCAAGAACAATACACCGACCATAAAGCTTAAACAATACAAATGCATCAAACAAACAAAGTACAAAGCTCAATAACCGAGCAACCCAGTACTCTTAATCTCACCAATCTCTCACCCACCAAACCAAGTAAACAGGTGATATACTTACAGAGATTAAACCAGAGATTCCTTGCATTTCCTACCTTTTCGTTCGTTGTTCTTCTTTTGATCTTGCTTCTTGGATCTATTCTCTCTTTCTCTATGTGTTCCACAATTAGAGTTTATGTTCATGTGTGTGTGTGTCAAAGTGACACTTACATTCTGATTTGCCCAATTTCATCCATATATATATATATATATATGTTGGCCAAGGGATACAGCTCGAATTAACATAAAAGAACAAAAGACTTGAACTTAGGCTTGGCCTTAAAGCACTACTCGCCCAACCCGAATCATTTGACCCAATCCATTTAGTTGTCAATTATATTTAACATAAAATATAATACCATATATTATATGACACTTACATGAATTAATCAAATAACATATAACATATCAATATATTTTGAATCATATATTAACAAGTACTATGGCGAAATTCTGGCAAATGCAAACTAGGAGAAATTGGTGAAAGCAAATCCTAGTCCCTGAAGTTGAGTACTATGGCGAAATTCTGGCAAATGCAAACTGAGAATTCGAAGCTAATATGTTAGTTTTATTTAGTTAAAAATAATAAGATTTATTTTTAATATGAGTAAAGCTAGTAGATGAATGGATTTGTCAATTAATGCTGATATTTCAGGTTGTTTATTCCCATTGGTGATTTTTGCTATTGACACGACTGATGTGCAATTACACAGACTAAATCTTTGACGAAAGCAATCCAAATTCACCAAGTGGTCATATACATGTATAAATAGATGCCATTGGCACCACAAATTTGAGCTTAATATGCCCAGGAATAGGATGATGATGCATTTTCTCACTGATTTAGGATATCTTACCCAGAGTTTTTTGTATGCTTTCTATATGTTCTTGTTCTTCTGAGAGAGAGAGAGAGAGAGAGAGAGAGAGAGAGAGAGATGTTGGGTTTTGATTTCAGAGATCTCTAGGGGTTAGCGGCTGGGCTCTGATCAATTCCATTCCTTTGTTTTGTTCCCCTGTTGAGTCAAAAAATTAAAAATCACTGCTCTGGATTTATAGTTTTTCCTTCAATCCAGCTACGGCAGCATTGTTCTGTGCAATAAAGATGATTTTGACTTTCCTCAAATAAAATAGCCCTCCATTGATGAAAAAGAAATCACTAATATTTGTTTTTGTGATCTTAGAAATTGTCACTGTTCTTGGAGAGCTGGGAACAAAATTCTCACTCATTCTCTCTAGGGTCAATCTGGGCATAGGTTGTCTAGGCAGCCGCCTAGCACCCCCATTCATTCAACTATTTTTAATGTTTTTTGAATAATTTTAGAGAGATTCATAAATTAATATTTAAATTATTTAATAATTATCATAATTTAAATTATTTTATCAGTTATCATAATTTTAAATTATTTTATTTTTATCAATCAAATAATTATTAATATTATTTTTATAAATTATTTTATTTTTTATTTAATAAAAAAAAATTAAAACTAGTTGTTGGAAAAGCCTCACATCTTTTCCTTAACCAAATCTTCAAAATCCAAAATCCGAATCCCCATTGTTTTTATCTCCCTCTCACATACTTCCCTCTTTGTCATCTCTAGCTAGTCGATTGTCATTTCTCGTCAGTCGCTATTAATGGAAGAGCACTGTTATACGTAGGTATGCACTGCTCTCCAATCTATTATTCGGGTTTAAAAATTTTATTTGACTTTTCTTTCTTCTAATTCTAAATTTTACAGTTACAAATGAAAAAAAATGAGACATCAAAAATTATTTTTAATGAGAAAACAAGTACACACTAAGTTCTTAAAAACTTTGATAGTAGTGGATCTAAAGTTGTTTTGTGGACGATGAGAAATTCTGAAAAGTGTAATTAATTTCTTCTATTTTTTTATGGTTGTATTCTTCTATTAATTTGTTTAGTATATTTCAATTCAAATATAAAATTTAAACAGATTCTATTGTTCTTCAATTAAATTTAAATTTGATATAATGTTAATTTTTATATTTAAATTAATTTATTACATCTACTAGAAAATATTTATTAATTTTTTATCTAAAAATACTAAAAGAGTAAATTTAAAGTGAAATATTATAAATTTTAAATTATTATTATGATAACTTTTAATATTTTTATACAATAAAAAAATTTATTTATATTCATTATATATAATTTTATTTTTAAATGTAAAAGATGGGCCCTAAAATCTCAGGTCGACCTGATTCTCGGGGTGCATAAGGTGAATAACGGGTCACCTTAGCCCGTCCGCGCTCAGGACTGCCCCAAGCCCGAGCACGGGGTAAACCACGGTAACCCAGACAATCGCATGGCAGGAGGTTCAGGGCCCACCGCCAGGTCAACCTGATTCTCACTTGCATGTGGGCTGTCGCTGGCTCTGAGTAAATTTACTGTAGCAAGGAAGATAAACTCTCCAAGAAATCTCTATGCCCTTAACAGTAAGTAAATTTTCAGGACTTAACCCTCAACTCTACGGCACAGTCCACTGAGACTGATTCTGGGGTGGAGTCCCGGAACCACTAGACATGGCCACGGTTCATGAACCGTCGGTTCCGGTTCATGAACCGCCGGTTCCGGTTCAAGAAATCTTTGAACCTGAACCGAACCGCCCAAGGGCGGTTTGGGACGGTTCGGTTTCGGTTCCGGTTCGTGCCGGTTCAGTCAACGGTTTGGACCGGTTCGGTTAACGGTTTGAGCCAGTTCAGTCAACGATTCCGATTCCGGTTCAAACCGATTTTTTTTAATTTTTTTTAAATATTGTTGTATTCAATTTTGGTCCTTGTTCCGTTGTTCGGTTCGGTTTGATTTCGATTTTTAATTGTTAAATGTAATTGTAAATATAGATATTCTCAACCATATTTTTAATAAAAAACACTACTAAAAATTGAAGAAATATAAGTAATAATTTCATTAAAAATAATTAAAACAACTAAACAAGTATGTAATACAAGTAATTAATTTTTACAAATGTGAAAAATAAAAAATAAAAAATAGAATTAGACTTAATTTCATAAAACCGCCGGTTCCGGTTCCAGTTCCGGTTCCGCGGAACCGTCGGTTCGAACTGCCGGTTCCAATTCCGCGGAACCTCAAACCGGAACCGGACCGAATTTTGCCGGTTCGGTCCGGTTCCAGTTCCGGTTCGGCCGGTTCCGGGTCCGGTTCCGGCCGGTCCGATTCCGGTTCGAACCGCCGGTTCGGTTCAATTTTGGCCATGTCTAGGAACCACGAGCCATGATGATAATACCCACCAAAAAAAAAAAAAAAAAAAAAGGAATTACAAAATTTATTCACCCCCGAAAAAGGCACAAAATACAACTAATTAACACCATTTTCTCTCGCAACAAAAGCCACTGGACCGGGAAATTATGGAAAAGTCTAGATTGCCCGAATATCTCGTACCGAGAGATTACCGACACTAAATTTGCGTGAGAAATTGAGTGTAAAATTGGCGCCAAATTGAAAGCAATTTGAGAGCAAATTCGGGCAAGGGTTTATCAAAAGACGTGCCCTCTCTTTCAGCAAGCCTCATTCCTCGCCGAATGCTATGCCCTTTTGTTCCTCATTACTCAGCAATTCGCCATCTCCTTCAAGCAAGCACAGCACTGATTTGTCTCCTTCGTCGCCGAATGCCCTTTTGTTCTTCCTTCCTCAGCGATTTGTTCCTCATTCCTCACCGACTGCCATTCTTTCTCTGCCTCCTTCGCACTGCCATTCTTTCTCTGCCTCCAAAGACGCGCCTCTTCTTTCTCCGCCTCCTTCTTCCTTGTTCTTCCTTGCCGACAGCCTCTCGCTAGCGCAGATAACCGGATCGCCTTCGCCCCCACCGGCCACTCCGCCTCCTTCTTCCTTGTTCTTCCTCGCCAACAGATGTCTGACCTAGGTAAGATTGGCCCCTGCTCTTTTACATTTTATTTTATTTTCAATAAACTTCCCCATCTATGGGAACGTATTTTTGGATTTATGCAATACCTGTATTTGGACATACCTGTGTTTACGGGGTAGAAATACCTATATTTAGACATTTATCTGTAAATTTTTTGTATGTGATGACATTGTGTGAATGGATAGTCAAGGCCGTAATGATACGGGACGTCTTTGTTGACGTCGGGTTCGGGGCTTCAACTGGTGAAAATGATTATTCAATTTTCAACTCCTTTATGCTTGTTGAGAAGCAAACCAATTGCGAATTGGGCTGACAAATAGATTGCAGTTTAGAATATTAGATGATCATTTTTGAATATTAGATTGCAGTTTAGAATATTAGATGATCTCTTGTGTTGCGGCAGTGTAGAATTTCTCTAATTGTTAATAATGGCTTTGTTATGCTTTGAGCCCTTGTTTATTATCCAAACATTTCAGTGAGATTAAGCTGACAACCCATGTGAATTTAATTCATTATTCATATAAAATTAGACAGCTTAAATTCTTGATTTGAAATTCAATAGACTAATAAATTTGTCTCTCTTAGATCAATTTCCGAATGCTGACGAAGAGAATGTGGTAGTTTCCGATGATGAGATTGAAGTAGGGGTAGACAACGAATGCACATCAGAGGCTAGGGAGATCGTGCCTACGGTTGGAATGAAGTTTAAGGACCATAATGAGCTTTTTGAATTTTATAAAGCATATGCTTATAGTGTGGGTTTCCCTGTTAGAAAAAGAACTTCGAAAAAGGATAGTAATGGGACGCTGAAATATGTGACATTTGCTTGCAGTCGAGAAGGCTTGGCAAGTAGTGATACAAGCTGCTCGTTCAAGCCTCAACCGACTAATAAAATAGGGTGTTTAGCTAGACTGACAGCTGCGATAGATGTGATAGGAACATGGCGTGTTACCAAAGTCATTTTGGAGCATAATCACAAAACAAGTCCTTCGAAATCTAGGTTGTATCGGTGTAATCGACAATTGAGTGAACAAGTGAAACGAAAGCTTGAAGTAAATGACATAGCTGGTATTCCGATGCACAAAAGTTACAATTCAGCTGTCGTTGAAGCAGGTGGATATGAGAATTTATCATTTGTTGAAATGGATTGTAGAAACTACATTGATAAGATTAGGAGATTAAGACTTGGGGAGGGAGATGCAGCTGCGATACAAGTCTACTTTTCAAAAATGCAAGCACAATGTCCTGGTTTTTTCTTTTGTGTGGATGTGGATGATGAGTGTCGACTAAAGAATGTATTCTGGGCTGATAATAGGTGTAGACAAGCATACAAGGAATTTGGCGATGTTGTGACATTCGATACCACATACTTGACAAATAAATATGACATGCCGTTTGCCCCTTTTGTTGGTGTGAATCATCACGGACAGTCGACGTTGTTTGGTTGTGGTTTAGTATCCAGTGAGGATACTGAGACTTTTGTTTGGCTATTTAGGACTTGGCTGGAGTGCATGGAAGGTCAAGCGCCCATCGGTATAATAACTGATCAAGATAGGGCAATGCAAAATGCCATTCAAGTTGTTTTTCCAAACACGAGGCATAGATGGTGTTTGTGGCATATACTTAAGAAGTTACCAGAAAAATTTGGGGGCCACCCTCATAAGGGTTCAATACTATCGGCTGTGCACGAAGTGGTCTACGAATCACAACATCCTGAAGAATTTGAACGGGGTTGGGGTTTATTGATTGATATGTACACATTGCATGACAATGCTTGGTTGTTTGGGCTTTTTAGAGAACGAGGCCGTTGGGTACCTTGTTATTTGAGAACAAGTTTTTGGGCTGGGATGTCAACAACGCAACGGAGTGAAAGTATGAATTCATTTTTTGACGGATTCGTGAACTCGAAAACCTCGTTGAAGCTATTTGTTGAACAGTATGAGCGGGCTTTGAGGTGTAAAGTCGAGAAGGAGTTTCAGGCAGATTTTAAGTCATATTCACAGATGGTACCATGCTCAACTATGTACTGTATTGAGAAACAGTTTCAAGAGGTTTACACAATTTCAAAATTCAAAGAATTTCAAGCAGAGCTAACTGGTAAAGTGTATTGCGATATTATCTCTACTGAGGTCGGCTATCCTGTATCTAGGTACGAAGTCCAAGAAGATATCATACTCGACAAAAGAAAGAAGAAAAAGAGGTTTACGGTTATGTTTGAGGGAGAGAAGTGTCACGTTGTTTGCAGCTGTCACTTGTTCGAGTTTCGAGGGATACTTTGTAGACATGCTCTTTCAGTATTGATTCGAAACGATGTGGAATTTATTCCCGACAACTATATTATGAGGAGATGGAGGAGAGATGTTTGTAGATCATACACAAGGGTTAAGATCAATTACAATGGTTGGGTTAGCACTCCTGAGCAGGTAAGATACGAACAATTGCTAAGTTTATCTGGCAAGGTGGCAAATTTGGTAGTAGATGATGAACAACGTACACGCGAGTTCATGGAGTTGCTCGAAAATCAACTAAACAATCTGACCATATCGATACCGAGAACACATTGTGGCAGTAATCTCCTTTCTCAAGGCAGTGTTCAAATATCCTCTGATTGTGGCGAAGCTGCAAGGACATCATTCGGTCCCATTTTGGATCCGCAATGCACTAAAACAAAGGGAGCTCCTAGAAAACTTCGTCAAAAGGGGTCATTGGAAATGAGTACCAATAAACGCAAAGTATGTTTATAACTCTATTTTAGTTTTTTATTATCTATTGGTAGTGTCAAATTTTCGCATATAATGGTCTATATTGTTTTTTTTGCATATGTAACTTCAAAGTCAAGCAAAGGAAAACGCTCAATGGAAAATAATGCACAACCTGATCGAGCAACAAGAGATGCAGCAAATCTTGTGCTAACCCCACTCACTTACTCACAACAAATGATGGTGTGTGATTGTTATATCGATACTTATATATTATACTTTGTCATTTTTGTAGTTAAACTGAAATTTGTTATTCTCTTGGCAGGATGTTAACTATAAAGCTTATGGAGTGAATTGGGTGCCAACTTATGAAATAGGTCAACCATTAATGCCAACTTATATGCCACATCAACGTCCCGAGGAAGACAGTAACTTGGAATAGGTCAATTTGTAATTATACTTCCAACACACGATTTGTTGTTCATTATTAAGTTGGCTTTTTGGATTTACAGTAATTTGTTTTTTTAACAATGTTTTTATTGTCTTCAGTGGACAGTGGATGAATTGATGCTCGGCTGTGGCAAAAGAAGAAATTTGTTATTCTCTTGTTATTGTTGTATTAGTGTTCGTGATTGCTGTATTATTGTTCAATGAACCCACAGCAAGGGGATTTCAGATTATTTGTCATTGCTGTTTTATTTGTGATTGCTGTATTATTGTTCAATGAACCCACAGTGTATTATTGTTGTGTAGAAGAACTCTGTCAATGAAACTTGCAGATTGTTGTGTCAGTGTAGAACTCATATGGGATTTTAAGTTAAATGCTTTGTTCATACAGATTGTTGTGTTCAATGAAACTTGCAGGAACTTTATTCACTTAAACATGTGGACATGTGTAGATTGTTGTGTTCAATGAAACTTGCAGGAACTTTGTTCACTTAAACATGTGGTTTGCCATTTCATTAAACATGTCCTTGAATTCCATAGGGGTAGTTTTGTTCTCTCTGAAAACTACACCTTAAAGATAATTCTCTTCCAAAGTGGTTGACCACTTATAGAAAGTTGTAAGCAAATAATAAGGTAATGTTATTGCCACTATATGATTGTACAACACTATTAATTTGTTTTCCCGCAAGTGTTATCATTATGGATTAAAGCAGTTTGCAACTGCATTGAACTTAATATGCGCAAAAATCTTTAGGACTCTCACAGGCAGAACTTGCTTGAATCAATTTTAGGACCAAATCCCATATAATATGCTACAAATAACTACAGATTAAAGAGACTCTCACAGGCAGAACTTGGTTCTCGATATATTAAGGGAACTATGGAAACGAAAATAGGCACGTGTTCCACAAAACTTTTAGATAAGCATGAAAACGCAGCAGCTAAGAATTGATACATACGATAATTCTCGGGAAACATATATAAAGTAGTTAATGGCTTATAGAAAGCTATGAGTAAATATGAGGTGACCATGATTTCTGGGATCATGATTGTATGGAACTAAAAACTTTTTCCCTGTGAAAAATGATAAACCAGGTAGCTGATATCATGATCCAAGTAAACCACATGTTTTCTATCTATTTTCAGAATAGCCTCATGATCCAAATAACTATCACAAAGTTGGTGTGAGAGAAAAAGTGGCAAAAAACTTTAGAACACCAAGTAGCTGATATCACTACGTCCTGCTTCTCAAATCAGTCATCATCATAGTTCTGCACCTTATCATCACCATCATCAGTGACTTAGATGCCAAATAAAATTGGCAAAACTTTATGCTAGATGCCACACAACCTTTTAATGAAATGAAGTTTTATCACCTAAATGTCCCATTTGGTTTGCCATTATAATCCATAATCCATAATCTGAACAATTAACTTCACTATCTTAAATTCATAGAAAAAGAGGTTTTAAACAAAATTTACAACTTGCACAGCCAAGAGTACAACTAAAATTGAAAACAAAGAAGAGTAAACTCTTCAAAACGTGCACAATTACAACTAAAATTGCTTCCACCTACAACTTTTCTTTTCCCTTCCCGTCCACATTTCCCTTACCCTTGCGAATGGTTATATTAAAGGATATCTCCACGTCGTCTTCATCACTTATCTGTGCACACATTTTTAGTAGTTGAGCCAAATCCTCTGTGTCAACCTTGCTGTCGGATTTTTCAGAGTCACGTGCACTTGATTCCCCTTCATCCCACTTAAAAAATCCACACTTCTTGTCACAAGAGAAGAACAACCTCCCTCGGTTCGGTGACATTTTCTCCACCTCTAGCCATCTTATAAATCCTTGTCCACAGTCTGGGCAACGCCGTTTTTTTTTACAGTCATCTAACCAGTGTCCCGGTTGTCTACAACTGTGGCATATTCCGTAGTTCTTTTTCATCGTTATAGTTCTCGTTATAGTTCCTGTTGTTCAAAAGGATAAACGATAATTATTATCTAAAAGTAATCAAATCAGCCAACAATCTACTAATAAAAGAGGAATCAATGTAAACAACCTACTCAACTTTTGAGCATCAGCAATGACCTGATATAAATAAACAAACAAAATACCATCAAATTCACTTTCCTTACATTACCTTTACATTTCCCAACTTGGCTGATATAAATAAACAAACAAAAAAGACATGATCAACCGGCCTGAATTGCTTGAAGATTGGGTAGCTCTTGATGATGACATGGTCAACCGAGCTAAAAAAGACAAGGTCTTGCAAAATTTAGGACCGTAATTCACTTCAAATCATACTTCCAAGAAGAACAGAAAAGTAGAGCAGATAGCCACTGTAAAGAGTTTTAGAATCTATTTTATAAAAGAAAAGGTCCCATTTTTCAATTAATAACCAATAACCAAAAAACCCTAGGTTCTATGGCAATCTTAGTTCAACATATAAACACAAACGTGCACAATTTACACACCAAAGCATACAAGCCTCAAAGAGAAAAGAGAGACTTTTTTAAGAGACTTTTTTAAGCATACAAGCCTTAAATACCCCTGTTTCACATATGTGCAGCCTTAATCAAAACCCAAAAAACACTACAACAGAGGCATGAGAGAGTCAATTCTTACCTGTGTGGAGATTGCAGAGACTGAAACAGAGTGACAATCAGATCAAATCTTGTGCAAATGAAGCTGAAGCAGCAGGGTGACCAGCAAGAAGATAGACAACATTTTAAACAACATTTTAATCTCCGCATCCTTGATCCAACTTTCACTGGCCTAAAAGATGGACCATACCCACTACCACTCACTGCTCACTGTCTGCTCAGAATCCTATGCCCGTCAATATTAAACAACATTTTCCAATACCCACATGCCAATAATAGCATTCTCACCAAATACATACATATATGCATATAGGAAAAGTCTTCACTTCCCTTACATTACCTTTACATTCACTGGAAACAAACCCCAACTTTGTCTATCATAATGTTCAAGAAATATGGGCGTGCATAATCTCTCAAACAAATCCCATTGATATCAGTTCCTCTATTGTTTCTCAAATCAAACCCCACTGTTTCTCAAACAAACAAATACAAATAACATGTGAAATTATTTACAGGATATCACTTCTAAAACAAACCCCATTGCTAAGCACCATATTATCAAATCAAAAGTCAAACAATGGACTGTAACCCAAATACATAATCGGCTAAGACAAATACAAAATTAATCGAAAGACGACCAGAACGCTGGCATGCTCATAGTATCAAAATAACATGTGAAGGGTCTGAACAATTAAACGTCTAAGACAAATACAAAATTAAATTAATCGGCTAAATCCCCAAAAATTTAATTAGCCAAATAACTCAAATTACAAATGTATAATAAAATCACGCACCGGAGGACGGCCAGAACGCAACGAAGGGTAGCCGGAGACGCTTGCGCGTGCGCGAGAAAGAGAGAGAGAGAGCGACGGCCAGAACGAGCCTTTGGACAGCCAGAGAGACAACAACACTGGAGACACTGGAGATACAAATGGCCAGAACGAATGAAGGCACTCTGGAGGCCCGGTCGCACGCACACGCAAGAGAGAGAGAGCGAGATACGTCGTTGCTGGTGAGGAGAAACGACTGCAGGAGGAGACGCACGTCGGTGGTGGAGGAGACGCACGTCACGGAGAGAGAAAGAGGTGGAGACAGAGAGAAAGAGAGAGAGAGAGGACAGAGGGGGAGAATGAGGTTAGAAACCCTTCATGGCAGATTTGTAATATTGTTGAGGGTGTGGGGTAAATTTGTCAAATCAAATGGGTTTCGGTAAGATTTCGGTATAGCCCATTCGGGCAGTGTAGAAGCACTCGGAAATTATTGCGTGTACAGCCCGGTCCTCGGATACGTAAACCAGACCCCCTAATCTCGCCCTTATTCTATCACCGCCCAAAACCTTTACCGGCGGCTCCTCCGCCGCCGCCCTCTGTACCCTCCTCCTGCCTGTGCCGCTGCGCTCCCCCAGCTTCGTCTTCCCCGCCGATCACGAGCTTCTTCGTCGTCTGTGCTATCCCAACTATAGTCTCGCCGACGGCCTGGAGCACGCCGCCGCCGCCCCTACCTTGTTCGGTTCTTCTTTCGTGGACTTCCTCTTCTCTCCTCTCCCCATGCTCCGGTGCTCCCTCGAACATCTGCTGCACGGCTTCGTCAGGCTTCCGGACGGCTTCATGCGCGGAATATTCTTGCATTTTCTCTCCACCTTCTTCCTGCATCAAATGCAAAATTAATCATAATAGAATGGATTCTTGAACTCGAAACTTCAACCCACGGATAAAAAGTTTAATATGACCCCCCCCCCCCTCCTCTTACACACACACACACACGTACACATATGTATTGTGAAATCACCTTTGCATGAGCTGATTTCTTGGCCTCCGATTCCCTCTCCGCCTCCGCCTTCTTCCTGGCCGCGTATTCAGCGGCGCTCTCCTCCGTTGCCACTATGGAGTCCTTGGTGGCAGCCACCTTCTGCCCCGTATACTCCATCGCGCTTTGCCCGGCATGCGCTACCGCGTCCTTGGCGGCCACCGCCTTCTCGCCGGTATACCCCGCCACCCCTTTGGTGACACCCGCCACCGCCTTGGTGGCCTCCACCGTCTTCTCACACGTGAAGTGTGCTGCCCCCCAGCCGGCCACCACCGCCCTGTCCTTCACTTCGCCGGCAACCGTCTTCCCGGTCTTCAAAGACACATCCTTCGCAGCCGCCGCCTTTTCCCCAGCGTAACTCCCTATTTTCTTCGCAGTATCCACAGTTACATCTTTCGCTCTCCCCGCCACAGACGGATCTGTTTGAGCAGTGCACTCCTTGGCCCCCGCCGCCTTCTCCGAAGCATATTCTTTAGCCTGCTGGCCCTTCTCCATGGCTGTGTCCTTCACGGGGTCGCCCTTCTCCGAGACGTACTGCGAAGTCTTCTGCAGCCCTCCGGCCACCGTGACGTTGGCTTGGCCTGCTGATTCCTCGACGTCTTGCAGGGCCGACGAGGCGGGCTCCTTGGCCTTGTTGTAGCGCTCTTCGGCCGCCCGAAGAGCGTCCACGGAACTCTGCTGAGCTGTTTGTCTGTACTTCGAAATCTCGTCCAGTGAAAGCCCCTCTCTATGCTCGCCACCACTCTCTTCGTTCCTCTCCATTTCCCTCTCTCTCCGTTCCCCTTCAGCTTTACCTTTATCTTCCTCCTCATGAAATTCAAATTTGCCTACTGCTCTGGGTTTCTCTCCGTGTTCCCCCTTTCTCATCTCCCTCTCCTCCTCTTTCTCTCTCTCCGCCTCTTTTTTCTTCCCCGTTGCTACACCTGAAAACTCCAAATTTCCAACTACAGAACCCGGCCTCTGAAACTGGGTAGAATCAAACCGGGTCTTGCCCTCTCGACCCTCCTCTCTTCCTCTCTGATCATGACCTGGAGCACCACCCACCTCACCGCCCTGGCCGGCGGCGACACCCACTTCCCCGGACTCAGCGTGCCCGACGCCGCCGGGGACGTCGGACCCTTTCACTTTCTCGGCGAGGGACTCGAAGTGGCTAGTTATCTTGGGGACCCGATCTTTGTCGACGTGAATTTGAGGCTCGTCCGTAACGTTTTCCCTCCTAAGTTTCTCAGAAGCCATAACAATGAAGCAAATAAATTAATAAAATGGAGCGGAATTGATTCGTGTTTGGTTGAGTTCAGCGTGGGGTGTGTAGAAGGAGAAGTTATAGTATGCAATTAGGCGGCAGCAGAGGATAGAACTGTGTTTGGCGGAGGACATGCGGGGCCGTGGCGAAGACTGAAGAGTTCGAGTTGGTGACTCAGCGGCTACGTTTCATTTGGTGGCCGGCCATGTGTCCCAGCGGTCACACGTGTCATCATTCCGTGGATCCTCAATCCCGCTTGCTTTTTCTGTTTTCTTCTTCCCTTCTCATATGACATCTTACGCCCTCACTGCAAACCACGACCAATTAGGCCATGACGTCTCAGAAGCCTGGTTCTCTTTTGGGTTGTCACACTTTACACCTATTTTTTCTTTTATTATTTTTTTGCCTTTATTTTTTTTTTTCACAGGCTATTTTATTTTTTCTTTTTATAATAATAGAATCAAAGGGAGTCTTTGAAATCTTCAAGACTACCGTCATCTTCTCCTTTATAATCAGTGGACTTGATCTAACTAGAGAGTTAGGCTAGGCCGGATAAATTCAAATCAAAAACCCATACTCGTGGTCTTTTGTATAGCACAACGATATAGTACTATATTGTTCAAAAATTAAACACATGACTTGACAATACCTAACACTTAGATCTCATGCAGACAATTGTTCGAGCTACTCTGAGAGATGTTGGTTGTTGTATTTAACATCCCATCCTACCCCTGAATTGATTTTAAAGTCTATTATCTTGTTCCTAGCCCACGTCAAAGGAAGTCCAAAAGAATTCCATGGTTGAGATCACACCAATACGTTAAGGCATTCTACAATTGGAACACAATTGTACGACAATTGTACATAGAGTAAAATGAGGAATGAAAACTAGGATCTTCATCACAAATGTAAATAAAAAAGATTAAAAGAAGGACGATATAAAGATAGGGTTTATGGGAAGGGAAGCTATTTTTCGAAAATTCACTTTGAGTGTATATAACCTATGAGCACTAGAGGTGTACACGGTTTGAGTTGGCCGATTTTTGGCCATTTTAGTATGTCGAATCGCACATGCAGTTTTCCTCTAGAGTCAAATCGTGCGGTCTATTTTGATGCAGAAAAATTGCACCGCATTTTGCGGTATGGTTTTTACGATTTGATTACATTGATCTACTAGGACAACAAATCAAGGAAATGAAGTAAAAAAAATGTAAGGTAACCAGGGCCTGGTCTTCAAAGGAAACCAAAAAATCAAAACATGAGACCAAGGTTTGGTATTAGAAAACTAAAACAAAAATGACAGACAACACAACATTTGAAAGCATAAACAACAAATTCAAACAATACTAGAGAGATGGAATAAGGAGGAAAGAAGCACCTGTGGACCACGAAAAAAGGAGTAGGCCATGAAAATGAAGCACCTGTAGGAATGAAACTCATTCGTCATTCGCCTTCCACTGAGACCCTTCCCCACCCTCCTCATCATTGGCCGCTTCCACCTCCCTAACAAGCCCCTCCACTGGATGCTGGCCAACATCTTCGCTCATCCGCCTTGTTCTACTTCTCAAGATTATCGGTCGAATTAGGGAAGAGTGTGATGGTAGGGGAGAAAGGATAGGAGACGATCAGCTATCAGATTTGAGAGAGAGTGCGACGGTAGAATAGAGAGGATAAAAAGAATGAAAGGGGGATTAAGGTTCGGGTGGTTGGGGTTTTAGGCTTTTATATTTATAGCAATAAATATTTTTTATTTTTTATTTATTGTATTTATTTTCAAGCAATTCAATTTGAAACCGAACAACCAAATGTTGAAACCGCAAACCACCGATTTGGACATTTTCCAAACCGTTTCAAACCACAACACTCAAAAAATCACACGATTTGGTCCGATTCGATTCAGTCTGATTGGTTTTTGTGGTGCACCAATTTTTTTGCACACCCCTAATGAGCACATCCAGATTTATCCAGAAAGCAAAGCAAGAGAAAAGGCTGTGTTTCTCAAAATTATTCGGGCAAAATTTGGACATTCAAAAATCATTCCAAAAAAAAACAAGGTCCAAAAGAAGGACAAACGTCTTACAATAATTGCAATTTTAGAAAATCTTATCCGCATTTAGGATATCATTTTAAATTTTTAATGAATATTTTAATAAATAATTACTCGTCAGTTACAAGTTAAAAATTACATAAGGATAAATATATTTATTTTTATAAAGAATGAATTACAAAATTAGTCCCTTAATTTTGCATTTTATAACAAATTAATCACTATACTTTAATTTTTGTCAACATTACTAAATTTTAATTTATGTTATAATTTAGTTTCCTTTTGATGTTTCATTAAATTCTGTTGACAAAAACTACTATTACATACCATGTTAATTTTCATTAATTATAGAATTTATTGACAAGAAATTAAAAGGGGGGTTGCATTGCAACAAAAATCAAAATTCAGTAGTTGTAACGACAAAAAATAAAGAAAATTGATCAGTTTATCATAAAGTGTAAAATTTAAACGAACAATATTATTTACAATTTTTATGAACAAAACGGATTAAAATAATTCGGCCATCTAAGGAAAAAAAAATTAACAATCCTCCTATATATCATCAAAAGTGTAGATAAAATTAGCAAGTAATTAAAAATTCACGCACGTAAAATTATGACTTAATAAGTTGTTCATCCTAGCCTTCAATATAGAAAGCCCACTCTCTAATTTGAAAATTTGGTCAATAAGTTGTTTGACCTACGTGATCTTTCCTGCTAGAAGAACACTAGTTTACAATTGAAGGAGGCATTCTTATTGCCTACTTAAAATGGGAAATTTTGGGACAAATAATTAATCCTACCAACCAAACAATGACCAATTCCTTAATTTCAAGAGAGCCTAGATCGAGTACGATACCGATGCGCTTTGTGTTGGTTGATCAACTAACAAGAGCTGCATAGAGCAGCTGGTTCCAAGTATCCGGCAGCCCGGGCAGGCACCAGTGGCTGCAATCCTTGCCGGGGTGCTCGCCGCTGTAGAGCGTTGGATGGGCGTCTTTCCGGTACTGAGAGAGACCCGTGATGTCGAGCAAATAGACCGGCTTCTTGATCCGGCTCAACACCTTGTTCAACACCACCGCGGCCATGGGTGTCCCGGCAGGGTACCTTAGGCCGAAATATGGCAATGCCTCACTGTAGCATGATTTTGAGGGCTCGTCCCAATCCTTGCCTCTGTTTTCACAAACTACCGTGAGTTCATTACTCGGTCGCTGTCTCTCCGTGCGTTGTGCGTGTTAGAAGAAACGAAGAGACTCGAAAGAAATGAATTTTGTGTGTGTTGATTTATGGAGAAAATTATACAAGAGATGATATTAAGCCTAGATTGACTTACTCATAATGGGTGGGGGAGATGCCCTGGAAGAACACTTTGGTCTTGGCCGGGTCGATGTTTAGGTTCACCCATCTGGCCCATGTGGTTAGCCCTTTATAGTAAGCCACCAGAGGGTTCATTTCTTTGTACAAATTATTTCCCTCTTGCACATAGTCCCATCTGCAGTAAAATCCATTCCGTTAAACTTGAAACATTACTACAGCAAAAAAAAAAATCTCCTAGTAGTAATCCTCCGTAGAAGAACGATTTAAGCATGTAAATGTGACAATCGAATTACAGGTTATGGGATGAAGATTTGACATTAGGGGAGAGTTATATTTGTTTGTAGTCTTCCGCATCCCCTTACTAAAAGTGTGCGAACAATAGAGTTGGTGGTGTGGGAATGATAGGATAGACAGCTTCTTGTTCATGGTGGAACAATTATAAATTTGAGCGGAGCAAAGCATGTGTCATATCTAAAGAAGAATATGAGACAAATAGTTGCTCTCAAATAATGTGAGTATTGTATGGGCATGCACATTAAGGATGGAGATGTAGCAAAAATATAGGCACTCTGTCAAGAAGAAGAGAAACCAAACACCAAAATTACACAAAAAAGGGGGGGATCCCTAAAGGTGTTAAATATTTCCATTAGATTCCCATTTATATGTGAAGAATATCTCTATGAATGGAGGAAAATAGGGAGAAATAAGATTGAAAGCAAGGGAAGAAAAAGGATCTTCTTACGGCTGAATTCTCTCAGCGTGCGACCACCAGTGCCAGGAGTTGAAGATGAGCATGTCCATTCCTCGCCATGCGTTGCCCTGTCGGATCGAGTCCAACTTCAGAACCGTCCCCATCTCCGTGTTCACCAAATCCACCAGGAATGGCGTCCGAAACAGTAATATTTGCACCCCATAGTCCTGCACCGCCAATACCAATTAAATTGTCAAGAGTGCTTCCCCAGCAACGTGGCAGCAAGAGAGGAATCAAAAGTCATGCCCCCAGACACAGTTAGAGTGATTTGGTAGGTAAAATGTTAATATCAATTTAATGAGTTGCGAGTTTCATCCTTAAATTGCTTAGAGATAAAATTTTATATTTATAATTTATTTCTTTTAATATAATCAAAGACACAAACAAGCGCAGGAGAACGATAAGCCCAGTAGTCAAAAAGCATGAATTTGATTAGGGTGTCTTGTTAGATTTGAAGGATATCCATTTCTATCACACTTAAATAGAGTTTAAAGGTTAATAAGTGGATACTATTTTTATTCTTTATTTTATTTTTAAATGATAAAAAATATTATAATAATAATTTAAAATACTTAAAAAGCGTTTACATCTTGTACTATTTAAATATTATCTGCCATTTTAATAATATACTAAAAATTTGTTTAATTCTTGATTTTTAATTTAAATATTTAATCATGAGTTTTATTTAATTTTATTACAAATTTGTGCTAATATTGTTATAAAAAAAAATTTATTCATGGGAAAATTAATGTCACTTAATATAATTTTAAATTTATTAAGTCTCATATGATAAATTGAATTTTTAAAAATTTTCATATTATAGTGTTAATCTATATATTTATTTTATTTTATAAAAATACAAGTAAATTAAATCACGATTCAACCCCAATGAGGCATCCGATTTTTAAAATATTAATATTTAATGTGTATATATAAGGAAGCAAACTAGTGTTTGGATTCAAAAGAGTTGGGGGGCGAAAAGAACGGAAGGAGAAAGTTGAGTGTGTGAAAGTTATGAATTTGTGGAGGTGGATGCGGATGCGAAATGAAGGCGAGAAAGGCGAGTGAAAAGTTGACTCACCTCAAAGGTGACTGAGCCAAACGAGCCTCTCTTGACGAACGAGTACCTTGCCTCGGGCACCCACGAGTAGATCATACAGCTCAGCGACTCCCACATGTTGAGACTCAGTGAGTCCCCCACGAACATTATCTTCTTCCCCCGCCACCTCTCCAAGAAATCCACCCCATTAAAACTTGGCAAGCTGCAGGAGAATGGCTGCCACCGGTACTTCTGGTACATTTTGTCGGGTCGGCCATATTTCTGGCAGTTGAACTGCGGATCTATGAATGGGCAGGTCCAGGGATCGTAGAGGGGATAGGAAGGATCGAAGACCCATTTGCCTCTGAAGAGATTGCAGCTGCCGGCAAGCTTCCTGCTCCGGGCTACGCCGGAGACGGTGGAGTTGGAGAAGTGATCGGCCTTGGCTTGGGGTGTTTGGGGGCAGAGATAAAAGAGCGAGAATAACAGGGCCTTCAACAGAAAACCCATCTAGGGGTATCGAAAGAAAAGGACGACTGCCTGTCTTCAGGGAAAGCTGTCTGGCCAGAGCAACAGAGAGAGAGAGAGAGACAGAGAAGAGTGGTGCCGTAATGCGTAATAAATAAGGGAAAATTATATTACATTCGGGACCCGGTAACCACGAAAGTACATGGACAAGTCTATAAATATGTGTGTGTATAATTTTTCGAATTAAAACCAAAAAAAAAATCAAATTTTGAGATATGTTACGTGTTATATTTAGGATTGTCGTCTTGCCGCGCATTAGGGTTTGAAAGCACTTGGTAAATAGGCGCGGAGGGCGGACGGTGGGGTATATTTATTAATATTAAAAAAAATAATAAGAGTTTTATTAATATTTTTATTTTTATATTGTAAATATATAAAATAATTACAATTTACCATTATTGTATTATTAAGCTTGAAAACTAACCCAAAAAAATGATAATTAATATATTAAAATAGTAATTTTAATTATCTAAAATTTAACGAATTTATTCTAGAGAGGGGGCTTTGGAGCTGGAGGGCTGCACATGCGTGGGCAGCGAGTAAAATACCATTTTCCAATTGAAACGAGAGAGAGAATCTTAGATGGATTTTGAGGCAGCTCAGTCGGCGTAGCATGTGGGGCTGCTGGATGAATTATTTTGCATTTGCTTTGAAGATTGTAATCAAATTGATTATATTAATAATTTGGCCTTTCAAAATGTGGGCACTGCGAGGGAGGGCGAGGGTCCCTTTGTTTTTAATTCTATTTGGCCCCATATGATGTGTGGTGTGGTGTGGGGCAGCGCAAACTGGGAACAGAAGCCACCGCCGCACCAGTTTTATCAAAACAAAAAATTGGTATTTGAAGAATTATTGAATATCTGTCTGTATTTGTAGGCAGCCAAGAGGGAAGACTCAACTCAAAATATTTGTTCTCTCTTCAAACTAGACCAGATCTCTGATATGATGTCTTGTTATCGTCTTTACTTATATTTTTCCATGTATTAGCTAATCTTCACATTAATTATGGTTAAATTACTTTTCAACCCCTATATTTTGGATTATTTGTACATCAATCTTTATTGTGTAAAAGTGTAAACAGTTCAGTCCATGTAAGGTTGGGAGATATTTTGCTCTCCAATCAGTCTTAGGCCATCTCGAACACACAAACAAAAACAAAATGCTTGTCAAGCCAAAATTTGAGAACCATCCCCTCAATTTCTGCTCCAATACCATTTTTTACTTGTCTTGTCACTAGTTAAATTTTTGTGAAGTTTCAAATTGTTCGACAAAGATAAAAAGCCAAATATTACTATTTAAATTCACCACAGTATTGCTTCTCTACCCAACAACTCACTCGAAGATTTGGAACAAACAGAAGACAGCTGACGACGAACAATAATATTGGTTGGTGACAAGTAGTGGCAGCAACGAGGGCGAAACAAATTGAGTCCACAGCAGCAATGGCCAACGACGACAATGAAGGCGAAGCAAATCGAGAAAGACCGATCCAGTTGGTAACAAGGAGAATGACAACTGAATCTAGTGTCAGTAATTTTGGTGATTAACAAAAAGAGTATTTTTAAATATATTTTAGATTAATTTATATAATTTTTGTATAATATGAGTAACTCAATAAAAATATAACAAACTAGGTGCACCTCTTATGTCTTAAACCCTAGACCTTAAGGAAGTTCCAAGCTTTCCCTTGCTAGATGATCTACAAATCTTCTTGAGTATTTGAGTGCACATATTAATTTTAAGTTATATTAAGTTTTTCTACTATAACGGTCAAATTTTTTACCTTTGAAAAAGTGGCTAAAATGTTTATAAATACCCCCTCAAACTCATTTTTTGAGTATCTAAGTGTTTTCATCACATATTCAAAACACTCGAAAGCTCTCAAACGCTCTCAAGCAAAGCATTCAACTAATCCAAGACTCTCGAAATATTATTGCACATCCACCAAAGAGTCATAAGGCAAGAGGAGAAAAGTTTCATAAGTGATTACAGACATTGTCTTTTCAGAAACGTGAACAAACGCAACCTTAAGCTCTATTTGGCTAATCATTTTTTTTAAGGTAAATTATATAAAACCCTGCTGCACTTAAGATCATGTGCAACTTATCTCCTTATGCTTTTGATTATATCAAAAAACCTCTTATACTTTCAAAATGTTGTAATCAATCATAATTTATTGTTATTTTATATAATTTTATATAATAATCTACATACGAAATATATAATTCTACATACATAATTTTAATATATCAAAAAAATACAAAAATTTGCATTAATTAACCAATAAATTGTACAAAATTATTTAAAATAATAACAAATTATGGTTGATTGTAACATTTTGAAAGTATAAAAGGGTTTTTTGATACAATAAAAAACACAAGGGGATAAGTTACACATGACCCTAAGTGCAAGAAAGTTTCATATAATTTACCCTTTTTTTTAAGAGCATTTTTAAGCCCTTTTGCTTCAAATCTCTCTAAACTTTTTAATCTATAATACTTTTAAGCTCAAAATGTATTTGAATAAATATACTTAAAATAGGTTAGTTATATAATATGTAAGGTTACAAGACGTGAGAAGTTGCAAAGTAATTAAAAAGGATATATTATTTATTTTTTAAATAAATTTATAAAAAATAATTTTTAAGTAAATTTGATATTTCGTTAATAAATATAATTTAAACCAAAAAATGTATTTATATGTCCTGTAATTTAGACATAATTTAATTAATAAAACAATATATATAAATCTAAATAAATATGTTTATATAATATTGATATATATATATAGGGTTGTGTTGTTTGTATAGAATGATTTTTACCGAAATTTTACAGAATGAGATATATCGCGAGAATTTGGAGATATATCGAAGATAAATTGAAGCAACCTAATCGCGATATATTGCTGAGAAATTGGATTAAATGAAAAGGAGGGAAACAGAGAGAGCGAAACCCTCTCCTCTTTCCAAACCCCTCATCCCTTGATCGAGCCACCATTCAATCTACTTCCTACTGATATCGCCATAGTCATCGCCTTCAAGCTCCCCGTGAGAAAGAGTCGTGACTGCCCTTTTTCGATCGACACCACAAGGCCATTGATGCTTGGCGATTCAGATCTACCTCCCTCTGATAATTGCTTCTGGAAGCGCAACAAGGAGATCAAACCCAGATTTCAAAGACTCAGTTCCTTTCTTCCCTATAGAAACAGCACAACTCTTTTATCCAATGCCCACTGCCCACTGGGCTCTACGAGTTTTCTGGGCTCGATGATCTTCTTCAGTCTTTGACAGCAAAATCAATCATGGCGTTGACTGAGAGATCAAATGAAGAAGAACAAAAAACTTGTATTTCTTCTGATTTTTCATGTTAAGGTAGATAACTATTTATAGGCTCAGATTGCAACGGCTCATACAAAAAGTCAAATGTCTTTACTTATTTTTGCTATTTATTCTTCAATTTCTGAACTCTTCGGCTTCAGTTTCTTCTGTCTCTTGAATTCTCCCACAGCTTCAATTTCTTCGATTTAGCTAGGAAATCCATCTTTTTGGATTCGTATATATAGTCATAGATATATCAGAATATTATATTTATGAAGAATTTATTTGAAATTTTTTTTTTATTAATTAAAGGGAGAGGCAGAGGCAGATAGGGCCGAGGCAGTCTGCAACAGGTAAAGGGAGAGTGAAAGAGCCTTTGAGTTTCATTGGGTCATTTATTAGAGGGTTAATCTAGTCATTTCATCTTATTCTGTAAAATTTCTGTAAAAATCATTATGTACAAACAGCACAACCCATATATATATAGTGGAAATTGTAGAGAGAGAGAGAGAGAGAGAGAGACGCAGCCACACGGTCCCCCATGGATGGCAAACTGTGGGTGACGGGCGATAATAACGGTGGTTGCAACTGACTGTCAAACGGCAATGATGATGGTACCGCGGCAAAATGCAGATGGTAATGGTGCGGTGGCAAACGAAGACGACGGTGGTGGGTCAGCAAATGATGACAGCAGTGGTGCGATGGCGAACGGCGACGACGATTGGGTCATTCATGATTATGCCCATTATTGGGTGCCCCCTACGGCTCACAAACTCGTTTACCTTCGCATGTTTTCTTTCTCCTTTCTCATTCTACTGATTATAACAATCACACTCTTTCGTCTAGCTACAAAAAACACGCTGCACTTATCATATTCATCTTGTGTTGTAGTACTCTACATCAAGATTCACTTATTTCCTTTATCGGTTCTATGTTTTTTTTATGTAAATTTGTTCTAATTTTGCGTTGATTAGATTACCGGCATATTCAACGATGAATCGTGCCCATCTCCACCTATATAGGCTCAGTTTTGTACTCAATACTCTCTTTTTCCTTGTTCACTAACCAGAAATTGGCAATGTCAAGGCGGAGGAACCAAATCAGGAAAAGTTTGGTTCCTGGATCCTACAAGATCGGGAAGAGGGGTGGGTCGTCATCGTCATCTTTGTCGACGATGCTAAAGAATTATTCATTCAAACGGGCCATTCTGGTAGGGAAGCCTCGCGAGTCAAGATCGGGCACATCAGTGTTGAGTCGGTGGCGACAGAGTCTCCAAAGTACGCGTCGTCATAGGGCGGTTGCGACAGATGTGGCGGTAGACGACCACGTATGCGACTCACTGGGTGAATTAACCCAGTCAGTAAGTGTGCCAGCAAAACAATGTTGACGTGTACTAATGTTAGTCCAGTCAGTGCCAACTCATTATCTTCGATTGCTAAAAAATTCAAAATGTGATCACATTCTAAAGAAAATTAAAATTAAGTGATAAAGCTGCAACAAATTAAAATTTGGTGACCAAAATAGGAAAAACCTACAAGTTTGGTGTCTTTCATTGAGACTTGGATTAAATTTTTTTTATCTGTATAGGGGTATAATAGTCTTTTGCTTATTTAACTCTAATGGTTTTTTAAATAACTTAAATGCTGCAAAAGAAAAAGTTAGTGCCTTTTTAACTTTCAAAAATACTAATGAGATAGCGATTAAACACCTAACATTTAAACTATTTAACGTAATCAAACTCATAATAATGCCAATTAAATAATTCTGAGAAAGCTTAGATGTGGTCGAATCGCTAAGCCAGACAGACAATATCTATAAATAACAGTATGCACTCTCTAATTTTAAATAATATACGGATCTCACCTTCTTCATTAAACAAATTTAAAAAAAACAAATCCATACGCGTATAAACATAAAGGGTATTTTGTGTAACGTAATCCAAATGTAAGGGCAAAACTGATATAATTTTGAATAACAGAAATGTTCTGTAATATCACAATTTTAAACTTTGATTAGATATTCATCAAATCTGCTAAATTGGTAGGTCTCTGACTCATCTCGACCCACATGCATGTCTTAATATATATTCTATGAATTTCTACTTTTGCATTAAAAAATGCCAAAGAATGCCCTAAAAATTACGTCACGGAGGAGTAATGAATCAGGGCAGGGCTGGGCAGTGGGCACCAGCGGGTAGCATATAAAGATATTGACCACTGCTCTGCAAGCTGCCATGAGAAGCTTGCTCAAAACTTCACATATTGGCGCAATAATTGGTGGAGTACGTAATTTAGACTCTAAATCAAAAGGGGGAACTTTGGGATGGGATGATGATTGAAAGGAGTGGGGCTGGTGGTGTTGTGGGATCTGAGCAGGGAGGTGAGGCTGCGATGGAGAGATTGGTTTCAGCAAACAAAGGAATTTTGAAACTTAAAAGAAAGATGAAGAATCACATTCTTCATTCATTCAGGTACCCAAAGTCAAAAAGGCAACTCTTCTTTCAACACAAAGCTTTTTATTCCCACTTTTTCTTTCTTAGCCAAACACTCACGCAATCATTGTGCTGTCAAATCAACTCTTGATTTCATATCATTATGTTTCAATCTTTCTTTTTTATCAAAATATAAAAATTTATAAATCAAAAAATGTTAAAAAAAAAAAAAAACACTAAGAATACCCAAGAAAGACATGAGAGACCATATCTAATGTCCATGACTCAAGACTTATATTAAACTAAAATATGAGAATTGAAGAAAAAATAATTTTGCATACAAAAATTTTAATTCTATCAATAATATACTCAATTTGACACTCTAAATTCTCAAATACCATTTGATTTCTTGCACTTCAAATATGGTAGATAGTGACAGTCAAATCAATTCGCTTCACTATATTTTGTCATGACTTACCTCTAGCTTCTTTTTTAATTCATTTGAGAGCACTAAATACAAAAACATAACACGAGATATTCTTAGTCAAGCTCAGATATGGCTCTATATTGTAGAGCTTATTGAGCATTGAAAATAAACATAAACAAGAGTTTTTTTCGCTACATTTTAAAGTGAACAACAACGATCAATATCCATAAAATAAAATTTATCTATCGTATGAATGTCGTTTTGACACAAAACCACAAGATAAATGCTTGTTTAGCAACAAGATAGGGGTTCTAAACATCTGAACCCCATCTCATCATTGCTCATTTGGCCAAAAAAAATCACACGCTACATTAAAGCATAAAATGCTATCTTTAGCATAGCATGACAGGAGCATCAGCTAAAGAACCCTCAGATGACATCCCTAATGCCCAACATTATGTTTCAATCTTGCTTAAGAAACGGACGGTAACACACACACACACATATATTAGTTGATTATGTCCGTAAAACCCACTAATTGTGTGTCCAATTTTTAATACTCTTTCAATTGTGTGCAGAGGTCCCAAAGTTCGGACTTGCCCACGCCATTGCTGGCACAGCTGCGCAGAGGTCCCAGCCTAGATTGGGGAGCCCAAACCCACGCGCACCAATCCAGGTGCGGCTACTTGCCCGCGTGGGTGCAGTATAAACCCACGTGCGTAGAGGCGCATGGGACATTTTTTTTTTTTTTATATTTAAGTGTTCAAGTTTTATTCACCTAATTCTAAAGAAGATTGGCCTTCCCTTAATTTGGTTTTCGAGTAAATCGAATACAGTCGTAATTTTATATATTTTTAAGTGAACACACAATCAGTTCTCATTAAATAAGATATTTCTGTCTCTATCAAGAGGTGGTTCTCCATCACTCTTAAAAAAATTTAAGAACTTTACCACTTGTGTCATGTTTTGAAATTTTTGTTGCTTAGAAGTTCAAACTTAAAAGATGTTTTTCTTAATTGCATATATTGCATGATAATTAATAATGAATTTTTGGGAGAAAATCGGCCTAGTCACTTTTGTTAATATCTATTAAATTGTCAAATAAGCATTTTAGGACATGTTTCACTATATAAATTATTGTATCTACTGTCTTATCTCAAAAAGAATTATTGTTTGTTTTAATTTAAATGGCGTGAGTGATAGTAAAAGTTATTTTATTACTTTTGACGAGTTTTGTCTTCTTGAAAGGGATAAATCTTTTAAGAATTTTTCTCACTTTTACTTTTACTTGAGTGTGAGTTTAAATTAAATTTTATATTTTACTCAAAACGAGAATGCGTAGCGATATATTTTAAATTTAGTTTGATGGTCATAAAAAAAATGCATATATGTATATATCCTTCTAAAGAAGTCTGTCTACAAACACTAATGTTAAAAAATTTCTTTGGACGATAAAAAAGTGTTATGAATAATCTGAAAAGGCTGAATATAGGAAATTAAGGTAAAAGTTGAGGTATGATGGGGTTAGAGCTTTTATCCTTTAGATTTAAGACATAACCAATCATCTCATAAATCTTGAAGTGACCATTGTTGATATTTTTCTTGTTTATTAAGCTTTAATTTCCTTTTTTACTTATTTCAATAACTTTAAGATCATTTACAATTTCCAAAAAAAGACATGGATTGTTAACCAACTAATTGAGGTTTATGTTCAAAAGGGAGAGATAATAAAAAAAAGGAGAATATGGAGAGCATGAATGTGGTACATCAACCACACCAAAATAAGGGTTGTATTAGGACATCCAATCACCATAACAAAAAGAGATAATCTAAGTCCTCAGGGACATTACCCAGTGGTAAAGGAGACGTGGAAATGATTTTGGTGAGGTGTTGCCTATTGGGCCGGTGTGTAGGAGACATTCGTGGTGATGCGTAATTTAAAAAAAAAAAAGGATAATCTAATGTCAAGAATAAAAGAAAGAGCAAAATCAAGGAAAATCCAAAAGCAAATAACAACCTTGGGGATCTCAAGCCTAACATCAATAAAGAGTGTGAATACTAGTTTTGCAAATCAAATATACATAGAAAGTAACGTGTGTGCCTACATTGGCATGATGCATCGATAAAGCAAAATGAGAATAATAAGAGTATCAGAGATTTGAATTCTTGTAGTATTTTGGAAGACAAAATTATTATTAAAAGACAGTAATAAATTGGAAGGCAAGTTGCCTATGTGAAGATAGAGTCATGGTGCGCCCAGTCGTCCCTCTAAGAGTCATATCCACACGACGTGAAGGAAGGATCCAAGAAAAAGGTAGTCATTTTTCGAAAGTATACTCCGAGTGTGTATAGACTATGATTGCATCTGAATTTATTTGGAAAGCGAACTAGGGGAGAAGGCTGCTCTCTCCAGAATTATTCATAAAAAAAAGATAATGTGTTCAATATAAAAAATGGTCAAAGAATAAATAAAATATTCGAAATAGAGAACCTATTCGAGAGAGAGAAGACAAAAATATAAATGCCTCATTAACCCATTTGGGGTTTCAGCTCCTCTATTATATATTCCTAGAACTAATACATCAAATGACAAAAATGCCATTGTTTCGTTCAGCAGCAAAATCAGAAATATCATCATAAAATTATAACAGCACAAAAATACAACAAATTCTAATACGCCCCCTCAAGATGGACTGTGTATGTCATGAACAGCCATCTTGGCTAACAAAGGAAACAAAAGAGATGCTGGTAATGCTTTGGTGAAGAAGTCAGCCAGTTGGTGTCGTGAGCGAATGGGAAGCAGCTTAATAATTCCAGCAACCAACTTCTCACGAATAAAATGGCAATCCAATTCGATGTGCTCCGTGCGCTAATGAAACACCGAATAGGTAGCAATGTGAATGGCAGCCTGGTTATCACAAAAAAGAAGAGCATGAGGTGAAGTATGAACATGAAAATCCAATAATAATTGAGTGATCCAAACCAGTTCATTTACAGTGGATGCAAGTGCCCTATATTCAGCCTTTGCAGAAGAACGAGAAACAATACTTTGTTTCTTAGCTTTCCATGAAACCATAGAATCACCAAGAAAAATACAAAACCCAATAGTAGACCGTCTTGAATCCAAACAGGATCCCCATTCAGCATAAAAAAAAAAGCTCTAAGCTGAACCGAAGAATTAGCTGAGAAAAACAAACCTTGACCAGGGGCTGTTTTAAGATATCTTAACAAATGATGGGCAGCATCCAAATGAGGTTGACGAGGCTGTGAGATAAACAGACTGAGTTCATGAATAGTAAAAGTAATATTAGGCCGAGAAATTGTAAGATAAAGCAGTTTACCGATAAGCCTTCGATATACTGAAGGATCAGGCAATGAATCACCCTCAAATGAACATAATCGAGTATTAGGTAACATGGGCAATGAAGTAGGCTTGCAAGCAAGAAAACCTGTATCCTCTAGAAGCAGAAGCGTATAATGACGCTGAGATAGAGAAATACCTTTAGAAGACCGAGCTATTTCCAAGCCAAGAAAATACTTCAACCGACCTAGATCTTTCAGTTTAAATTGCTGATGAAGAAATTCCTTTAGAGAAGTAATGGTGGCAGCATTTGGACTGGTGATGATAATATCATCAACATAAACGAGTAAGGCCACAAAAGAACTGCGAGTAACCTTAGTAAACAATGAATAGTCATGTAATACCCGAGAAATTTGGGTTAATTAAAAATAAGTAATTTATTAGAGAAATGGGGTTTCAGAGAAAATTAGTATCTGAATAATCCGAAAAATTGACTAAATCGACTGCCGGGAGTACCCTGGAGCCGAAATGACAAAGGAAAATGATGTAGCATTAACGAGCACCCCAAGATATGATTTATAGCATTGAAAGAAATTGGATCGGGAACAGTTTTCGGTACAGCTAAAATACAGTTACCAATTAGGCTGCAATACCGAATCGTTATAGATGACTTCCGAGAAGTCAACAGAAGCTTGAGGGGGCTTCAATTTTTCATAAGGAACAACCCTTCAGTGGTTTCAGGAAGAAACGAAGAGGTTTAGGGCCAAAACAGAGATTCGGGCCTAAATGCAGTTTTTTGAAAATACTCAAGAGAGGCCGAAACGATATTTTTTCAGAATCCTCAGGGGTCAAATTGATGTTTTAGGACTTTAGGGTCTTGAAAGAAATTATCAAAAGTCAAGGAGCTTGGTGAAATGGGCCAAAGTGAGAAAACCAAAGTTTGAGGGGCTAAAGTGCAATTTTAAGAAAATCTCCAAGCAACCATGGCCGACCAACCCATCAAATCACCGAAATTGGCCACAGGGATGGCACGAGGGTTGCTCAAGGAGCATCTTTTGTAAAGGGCTTGACCGACAACAAGCAATGGAATGGCCGGAAATTGAAGAAAAAGTGGCTGAAAGTTGTTAAACTTAGATCACGAAAATGGAGCTCTTTCGGTGGATTTTGGACTTGTTAAGGGCAATAGGGGACATCAGAGGCCTTGATTGAAGCAAGATCCGTCATTTATGGGGTCGAAATCGCCTATAAATAGAGGATATGGTGGCTTAGAGTTTTGCAAGATTTGAGCTTCAAATCGACCTCACTTTTGAATAAATTGAGGCACCAAACCATAGGGATTTTGTTGCCCATGAGCTGAGGATCATTTCTGGAAAGTTTGAGGAATTTTGGAGTTCATTTGAGGGGTGATCGGAGTTTCGCCGGAAAAATCGGATCTCGCCGGAACCGAACTGAATTTTGCTCGGAGGGAGGTCTTCCAAGTGTTCTTTCAAGCTCAAATTTAGACAGAATGATCAACTCAAGGTAAGCTATCTTCTGGTATACTCAGTTTAATTTTCCGGTGTGCCGGCACAGGAGAAGATGACCGGAGATAATTTTTAATATTATTTAAATGCTGAAATAAAGAAAAATAGAGTAAAAATAGAAATAAAAGAGATAAAATTCTGGAAAAATATCCATAAATACAAGAAAAAGGAATGGTTCAGTTTTATAAAATTTTATTTGAGAAATGTTATGATGAAATAATTATTTTGAATTTTCGAAATGAAACTTAATTAGAGAAAAATAGGAAGAGATTTTGGAAAATTCTCAGAAAATTCATAGAGATTAGAAATGTTATTTTAGGAATTTTCATGAAGAAAAATTAAATAAATTACTTGATTAGGTATTTATTTTGAATTTTGGAAGAAATTATGACTATGAAAAATAGAGAAAATAAGGAAAAAGTATGAAAAAATTATATTATTGATTTTACTTGGAAATGATTGGCCAGGAAGTGATTTGGCCATGGATCTTGATGATTTATGTTATTTTCAAGGTTGGCACGCAAAACGAGGTTATACGCGTTTTTCGAGAAAATTTGAGTTTACGTCTAAAGGTAAGTGGTTTTATCCCGAGAACCTATATATGAAACGTTTGCTTCATTATGCATGATATTTATTGAAGTTATGATTATTTCATATTGCATGGAAAGACGTTATTCTTGCATAGCATGATATTATTGGCATATTGATACTTATGCATGGGATGGGGATGTTGCCCTAAGAGTGTAGCCGTAATTCCCAAGGGCAATGATGGAACAACGTTAGGATTATCCTGCAGAGGTTTGGGATTCTGCCTAGGGTTCCGTGCCAGGCTGGTAAGCCAGGGAAGTTACACTAGGGTACATGATTGTTTATGTTATTGCATCATGTATTCATATATCATGTTTTTAAACCCTTACTAGAAGATTCATCTTCTAATGGGTTATGCCCCTGGAACATTCAACGTTCCAGTTTAGACTTGCAGCTTAGGCAAGGATCAGGTTGAGATGAGACGGCACGCGATGGCGTAGCTGATGGATTCAGTAAGCTGACTCGGATATGTTTTGGCTGATGCTTTATTGATGATTAGTCTTGTTAGAACATTATGGAATCTCCATGTATTTATGTATTTCAATATTGAGGATATGATGTTAATGTATGGTACGAATTCTTATACGGTTATAAAGTGAAATTGATTATGTACCATATCAGGTTTCGATTTTAAGCTTCCGCATTTATGATGATTACCTGTCTTAGCTTATTGATTCTTATTTAGTGAGTTGAGAAGGTAAAACGGGATTGTCGGGAGATGGTTTATAAAAAAAAAAAAATATTTTCGAAATTCCTAAGTTATTTAACGCTCAGAAAAGCGGGGCGTTACAGTTGGTATCAGAGCATAATTGCTAAAGACATAGGAAATGTCTGAGTCTTGAGTGACTCTAGTATGAGCGAATATAAGAAAAAGGTTGCATGTGGCTAGATAAGCAAAGCCACCGTAGGATTTGGGTGTTGACGGTTACTGGATAAGTGTGTTGTAGTGGAAGTGCATGTCTAGGCAAGTTCTGGCTAAGGAAAGATTTGGTACTTAAGTGTGTCCATTGTGACCCACCTCTCTTTCCTGGGAACTTACCTGGTGTACTCTTCACGACAGACACTATTTCAGTAGACGACTACTATTCCCGGTGAATAGTAGAATGCCTAATAGAAGCTAGTACTAGAAAAATGATCTAGTTATTGGAATAAGGATTCGATGAAATGATTCGAGTGTAAGGTTGACTCAATAACCGTGATTATGGATCCGAGAGATTTAGGGACTGATGATTTGAGGTCAGTTGTCGAAATCCTTACAATGAAAGATAGGATAACTACGGTTATTGAAAGATGATCGGATTAGTGATGATTAGTTCAATGTGTCATGGCTTAGCTGTCGAGTTAAGGATCAAAGGATAAGGATTTTCGAGGGTCATTTAGTATCTCGGAAATAAGATAAGGGGATCCAACGGATTGGATCAAACAAGAGGCTGAAGATGGCCAAGTAATGGCGTGAAAGTTGCGTCCATTGATGAGGAGACAGTGGTGCAACCGATGAGACTTGGAGAGACGAGGTAAAGAAACCCTAACAGCGTAACGACACTACTGGTTCGGTGTTGGCAGTGACAGATCTGGATCTAGGGACCCACGAGCAGAGGGCTGATAGATGGCTTATGGTAAGGTACGGGAGACCCGTCGACCAAAGCATTATAACAGACTGTCTGGGTGACGATCAGATGCTGAAGATCTGGGACAAACCAGTAGGGTCTGTACCTTATGTGGAGTTCAAATTCCAATGAATTAGGATACAAGGCGTACCACTAGTTTGTCGATCAAGGCTGAGAGCCTAGGGAATCGACCTAAGGTAAGATGGATTGTACTAAGGAGACACGATCTAAGGAATAAAAAGCATGTAATGTCTTGAATGCGAACTATGTGTCCTATTTACATTGTATCTAGGTTATGGTCATTTCTTGAATTGGTAATGAGACGAGGATAATGAGGCTCGAGAGGAAATTTAACCTCAGTGTCTAGTTCGACAAATGCCAAGTGAGATCATTAGATGGTTGTCTTGTAATTGCCTTGAAGAAAGAATTAGGTTGCAAGGAAAATATACTCAACGTATGGATATGATAGATGAATACTCGTGAGTTGTTTAAGTGTTACTTATGAGGTGAGGAAATCATCGATTGTGATGAGGGCCTAGAATGAATGTTTTTACAAAAGAAGTTAGACTCGTGGCAGCGACAATGAATGATAGTTCTTGAAGGATTACGATGAGACCGTGTGATTTTCACCCAGGGCGTACCCATTTGAGGGTTGACATATGAATAAGTCCACTATATGATAAGGGTGATGATGACAGCTTGTATGCTGGCTGGCAGTAAGTATAGTACCTAGGAAGAACTAATTTAATAGCCATGTGTCGATAGTCAGCTGGATATGAAGAACGAAATGCGAGAATCGGTGGATTCTTGATAAATAAGATTTCAGGTAGTGGAGCATGGATAGTCCAAAAACCATAATGGCGAGTTGTGAGAAGACAATCTCGGTTTAAAGTAAAGTTTGAGTATCGAAAAGGAAATAGTTAATTGATAGGTCGTATCGACCCTAAAAGAATGATGAAAAGACCTAGTCAACAGAGGTTATAACTACGATTCAGTGTGCTAAATGGAACTGTGAAATCAGGTAAAATTGTCGGTGGTCAACCCAACAAGATGAACTTGAAAGCACCATGATGAATAGTGGATTGGGAGCCATGATTGCAAGGAAATTGAATCCATGAGAGATAACTAGAACCGGATATTGCGATATGATTCAGGATTTTCAAGGATAAATTGGTTTGAGATTCTTGAGGAATTTCTGATTGAGGATCTAGGGATTCGTAATGGAACTTTAGAGTTTTCAGGAAGAAACCCAATGAGGATTGGAGTACCATGGGAGATGTAAGTACCTACCTGCTCTAGCCGGTAGCATGGCTATGGATTGTCGTCTTGAAGATTGTGTAAATCTTGGACGTGATTAAGAGAATCAAGATGATGACAGATGTGCCAGGATGATAGGTTGCAGTAGGAGAAGCTGCAGACCCAAATTGATTGAGGATCTGAGAATTTTCAATTTTTGAGATTGGAACTCTCGTATGGCTAGATAGTTAGTCTAGATAACCTTGATGGGCAAATCGGGAGATGTATTGCTGAGTAATGTCAGCAAGTTATGGAAATAAAGAGCCTGTCGAGATATGGTACGGGCACTTGCGGTTAATAAAAAGCTGTAAGAAGAATTGAGAAATAGCAAGATATATTCTCGGAAGATTTAATTGAATTATTTCTTAATGATGAAATTGCCAATGATAGCTTGGATGCTTAGCTATGTGTAACTTGATTAAGGATGTGAATTATCAGGTGATAATTAAGAGCCGATATTTTTAGCTCGAATTGATGAATTATTAAACAGTTGCAAGAGACTGAGGTATTTTATGATCAAAATGCAATCGAGGCTAAGACAAAAGAATGAAACGTTAAAGTACCAAAGCATAATATTCATTCCATAGTTCAAATGATTACAGGAAATCAAGCCGTACAATTACTTAAAGGAAAAAGAAACCATGAAACTGATGATGATGCTAAATGCTCAGTAACGACGAAGGTTGCCAAACACGACAGGTCCCAGCTCATCAATGTCATCTGGGGGTGGCATCTGGCTACTGCTGACTTCACCAGGGTAAGGTGGAAGAGTAGCCTCTGAGAAACTGGGAAGAGGGAAGTCCTCAGGGATGATAGGAAGATCGGAATTCCAACTTGGGTATTGATCAGGTTGAGAAGCAGGTTGGGGATGTGAGGTATAATATGCGAACAGTGAATCTTGCAAATAAGCTCGATAAGCTTGTAAATCACTAACCTGCTGCTGAAGTGTAAGAATCTGAGATACACATCCATAGACAGGATCCTGAAGCCGAGCCTGAGCTTCAATAAAGAATGTATCGGCAGCCCAAAATCGGTCGTTTACCGGAAGCGGAACTAGGAAGTTGATGAAATTTCTGACGCCAAAAACATCACGGATGGCGGCAAAACGAGTAGTACCATCCTCACGACGGAAGTAAGGGGCAAAGATGCATTCTGGACTGCATCCTCTACATAAGACTAGGCAGGCCCCACATCGAGACTGGGCTCGCATGATAGATCTGGATCTGGCTAAACCTAAACAAATCAGATATGGGAAAAATCTAATAGGTCAAATCAGGGATGGGTCAAACCTGAAGTGGATTGAGACGGGTCGGGTCGGATCGGATCGAGACGGGTCTGGTCGAGCCGGGCCAAGTCGGGTCGGATTGACCCGGATCTGGCAGCAACGACAGCAATGGCGCCGAGGCGGCCGAGAGAGGCCGGCCGATGGTTGGTGGCTGCGCGAAAGGGCTGGCAGCGGCGACGGTGTACCAGATCTGGCCGATGTGAGGGCCGATTGGGCCGGCGATGACGGTTGGGAGGAGCTGTGATCGATGGCTGGGGCGCAGGGAAGCCACTCCGAGGCTTGCGACCGATGACAGAGAAGGCGCCGGAGGCGATTGCAGAGGAGGCAACGGCCGGTGTCGGAAGTGGTGGCGATGCTGGAAGGCGGTGGCGATCGGTGGCTGTTCGCACGCAAGGTCGACAGAGGAGGAAGAAGAAGAAGAAGAAGAAGAAGAAAGAAGAAATGAAGAAATGAAGGGAAACAAAAAAATGAAAAAGGGAAAGAAAAGAAAAGAAATGAAAATGAATTGAAAAAAAAAAGAGAAGAAAAATAAATTTCTTTATGGGAAAAACGTGTTTTATTATTCCGGAGATTCTAATAAAAAGAAAAAAATGATCCGGACGCACGGAAGTTGAATTCGAGGTTTTTCGGGTATTTATAGTCCCGACCCTATGTTTAGAATCATGGAACAACGTAGGATTCAAAATGAAAATTTTGAGAATCATGTTTCGAAATAGAATGCTATGATGTTTTGAAATAAGAAATTTTGGCAAGCTGTTGTTGAAAAGGCAGTGATAGAACACTCTGGAATAATTATGTCTACAATATGACTCATGAGAAAGGTCTAAAAAAAAAAAATTTGCCGGGTGCAGTAAGGGTTTATGATAGCTCAAATGATCGAATTGTAAGTGCAACATGATCGAATGATGGCGTGTGGATCACGCCAAGGCACCAAGAGAACTACCCGATGTATGACTTAGAGCTGACAGTTAGGACATGTACTCTTAAGGTTATGGAAACACTACCAAAATGATAGGACAATTGATGTGCTCACAAACCATGAGGAGCCTGAGGTACGGGTTCTCACAAAAAGAGCTAAATGAAAGGTAGCGACAGTGGATGGAGTTCCTTAAGGACTACGACTGCACTACTTCGTATCACCCAGGGCGTGGCTGTCAGGTGCCGACGCACTACTTCGTATCACCATTCGGCACTACCATCATAGTTGGCAGGCCAACAAGCCTCCAACTTGATTGTTTATGTTATTGCATCATGTATTCATATATCATGTTTTTAAACCCTTACTAGAAGATTCATCTTCTAATGGGTTATGCCCCTGGAACATTCAACGTTCCAGCTTAGACTTGCAGCTTAGGCAAGGATCAGGTTGAGATGAGACGGCACGCGATGGCGTAGCTGATGGATTCAGTAAGCTGACTCGGATATGTTTTGGCTGATGCTTTATTGATGATTAGTCTTGTTAGAACATTATGGAATCTCCATGTATTTATGTATTTCAATATTGAGGATATGATGTTAATGTATGGTACGAATTCTTATACGGTTATAAAGTGAAATTGATTATGTACCATATCAGGTTTCGATTTTAAGCTTCCGCATTTATGATGATTACCTGTCTTAGCTTATTGATTCTTATTTAGTGAGTTGAGAAGGTAAAACGGGATTGTCGGGAGATGGTTTATAAAAAAAAAAAAAATATTCCCGAAATTCCTAAGTTATTTAACGCTCAGAAAAGCGGGGCGTTACAAGTCAGATCGAGATTGATGAAACCCATGTTTAATAAGAACTCCAGAAAACTTCAAAAACCATTGATAAGAAGCCTGCTTCAAGCCGTAAATAGACTTGTGCAGCTTACACACTAATCTCCCTCTCAAAAGACAAGTTTTAGGCTTATAACCAGGGGGTAAGTCCATATACACTTCTTCAAACAAATCGCCATTTAAGAACGCATTATTTACGTCAAGTTGTACAAGGGACCAATTTTGAACAACAGCAAGAACAAGTAAAATCTTAACTATTACCAGTTTTGCAACAGGAGAAAATGTATCAAAAAAATCTAAAACCTCTTGTTGAGTATATCCTTTTGCCACTAAACGAGTCTTGTATCGTTCTATAGAACCATTTGAGTTATATTTAATCTTGTACACCCATTTACAACCAATAGAATGTTTATCAGAAGGAAGAGAAACAACTGACCAGGTTTGATTTTGATGCATAGCATTTAGTTCAGCCTCCATAGCAGCCATCCAATGAGGAAACTGAACTGCTTGGGAATAATGTTATGGCTCTGGAGTAGAAGAAACTGATAAAATGAAAGAACTGTGGGAAGCTAAAAGTCTGTCATAAAAGAGATGATCATTCAAGGGATAAAGAGTCCGAGTAGTGAACAATAGTTTGCTAGTTAGGAGACTACAATGAAAATCTTGAACAGAAGATGGTGGTTTACTAACTCGAGTTGTCCTACAAACAGGAAAATTAGAAACTACTGCAGTAGATGAGGAATAAGGAACAACTAAATCAGAAGAAGAAACTGGAGCCAAATAAGAGAAAGCTGTAGTAGGGGAGGATTGAACGGAAGGAGAAGTCTCATGAGGAGATGAAAAAGATGTCATCTCCAAAGATGGCAGGGGCAAAACAAGATCAGGGAAAGGATCAATCAAGTCAGCAGAGGAGTTAACAGTGTGGAAAGGAAACACATGCTCATGAAACATAACATCACTAGACACCAATATAGACTTGCTATTAAGATCATACAATTTATATCCTTTCATGCCTGGTGGGTAGCCGATGAATACACAGGCAGTGGCTCTAGGAGAAAACTTATTCCGATGAGAAGGTAGAGTTGAAGCAAAACACAAACATCCAAACACCCTCAAAGAAGCATAATCAACAGGAACATGGTACAACATTTGAAAAGGCATCTGGGAATGTAAAACAGCAGCTGGTGTTCAATTTATTAAGGCAGCCGCAGTTAGGACACACTCCTCCCAAAATTTTATAGGAACCCGAAACTGAAAAAATAGAGCCCTAGCTACATTTAGTAAATGCTGATGTTTACGTTCTGCAACAAAATTATGTTCAGGCCTTTCAACATAAGAAAATTGGTGAAGCACCCCTTTAGATGAAAAAAAAATCGTAAAAGATAATTCAGGTGCATTGTCAGACCTAAAAGTCTTGATAACCATATTAAATTGAGTTTCCACCATAGCAAAAAAATCTAGGTATAATTGCCTTAACATTAGATTTTTGTTTCATGAGAAATACCCAAGTAAATCTTGTACAATCATCTACTAGGGTCAAGAAGTATCTATAACCAGCATGTGTTTGTATGTGATAAGGTCCCCATGTGTCACAATAAACAAGATCAAAAGCCTTTTCAGACATGCTATTATTTGAAACAAAAGACAGTCGCCTTTGTTTTGCCAATGGACATATTGAACAAAGAACCTTGTCCCTTTTATTATTTTAAAAATTCAACAATTCACTCAACGTATCCAGTTTTTCGAAAGCTAGATGACCTAGCCTGTTATGCCAAATGTCTCTACTAACATGTGCCACTATATCATCAGAATTACACAACCTATCATCAGATTGTTTATCAAAGACAAGTGAATCAGAGTCAATCACATACAAACCATTCATGAGTTCAGTCTTGCCAATCATCCTTGAATGACAGAGATCCTGAATAATACAGGAATCAGATAAGAATCTGAAATATAAAGAGGATTGTGTCGCCAAAGCACTTACTGATATCAGATTTAATTTGAATTGAGGAATGTAGAGAACATTCTCTAGCAATATGTAAGGAGACAACTTCACGTTTCCAATAAAAGATACAGAAAACCGTCGATGATCTGGTAAGGTCACAAATGCATTTTGAATAGGCCTTAATTGATGAAAAGATGAACGATCATAACATACATGACTTGTAGCCCCTGAGTCTATTATCCAAAACCTAGGACAACATAGGTTGGAACTAATATTTGTTGAAAAACATATACCTGATGCCTGATCAGGGGTTTTTGAAGCATCCGCATCAATCTTAACATCAAATAGGTGAGTACCCAACATACTTAGCAGATTTTGATACTGTGTGGGAGTCAAAGACTACATAAAATTGCCTATGTCTTGACTCTTTACTTGATTAGTCCCATCACCGTTCACCTGATTAATGGCAGAATTGATTTGATTAGACTTTGACTAATTCATATTGTTCCTTTGCTTAGGTTTGTATCCCGGAAGATAGCCATGAAGCTTATAACATTTCTCAATTGTGTGCCCACTATAACCACAATGAGTACATACAGGTCTGTCTTTCCGTTGAGACTTACTAAAGTTAGACCTAGTTGCTTCATGTATTACTGAAAATAAGGCTGAATCAGTTCCATTAGTATTCATCACAACTCTTTGATTTTCTTCTTGAGATATTAAGGCAAAAACCTTATTTATGGGAGGTAAAAGATCCATAAGCAATTGACCACGGATTTGAGCATATGAGTCATTCAGGCCCATTAAAAAGGACATTACATATTCCATATGGTAATGATCTGCAAGTGACTTTGTACCCCCACAAGAACACTTTCCACATGTGCACATAGGTCTAAAATTGTTTAACTCATCCCAGATAGCCTTAAGTCTAGTGATATATGCACTTATATATAATTGACCTTGATTTAAGTTCATCATGTCACGTCTTAATTGAAATATTCTAGGATCGTTACTCTATTGAAATCTATCTTTAAGATCATTCCATATATCAAACGCAGATTCCGAATATATCAAACTTGCAGAAATTTCTTTAGAAACAAAGTTTAAGATCCACGAAATGACAATATTATTGCTTCGGATCCAGGCATTAAGTAGAGTGATATCACCTGAAGGTCGCACAATTGTACCATTGATGAAACCTAGCTTGTTCTTTACGAACAATGCAATCGTCATCGAACGGCTCCAGAAAACATAGTTTTCTTCAATCAGTAGCTGAGATACAAGGACAAGACCGGGACTATGCAAATGATGGATAAAGAAAGGGTTGGAACCATTGTTGATGGCGGAATGATTCATCGACGAGGAAGTTGCATCAGAAGTGATAGACGCCATAAGAAACAAAGGAAAACAACAAACCAGGAAGAGACACAGATCTGTTGAAAAAGACACAAGAACACCAAGTCGCCGGATGAAAACGACGAGAGAAACACAGATCTGTTGGAAGAAAACCAGATCTGTCCAAAATCGCCGGATGAAATCGATGAAGAAACACAGATCTATTGAAAAAAGCACAGATCTGTCCAAGATAAAAAGCCGACTGAAGAAAATCGGCTCAGAAAATCGGAGGAGATAAACGAAAACAGAAATGATACATATTACCGTAGATGGCTCGTCGAAGCAAAGCAAATAACCGGAGAAGAAACTGAAAACAGAGAACTGATGAAGAAGAAGAGAGGCGAACCCAAACCCTAATAGTGCTTTGATACCATATTCGAAACAGAGAACCTATTCGAGACAGAGAAGACAAAAATATAAATGCCTCATTAACCCATTTGGGGTTTCAGCTCTCCTAGAACTAATACATCAAATGACAAAAATATCATTGTTTTGTTCAGCAGCAAAATCAGAAATATCATCATAAAATTATAACAGCACAAAAATACAACAAATTCTAATATAAAATGAAGATAATTTGTTTGTTTATGTTTGTTTTGAATTTCCTTTGATAGCTGATCCACCAAATTTACGATGGTTGACAGTGGTGCATGTGGAATGAAAAACAAATGGAAGTCAAATGAAGATGAAATCAATGTTTATATGGGGAATGACATCAAAGAGCGAGCTGAATTGTTCATAGGAACAGTCATTTTAAAATTTCAAACTAGTTTTAATTTTTCTTTAGAAAATATAGCTTTTGTGTCGTCTACGAGACAAAATTTAGTTTCAATTTCATGACAATAATGATTATTTTTTGACGTTTGAAAATGAAAAAGGGTAACTTGTTTCTCAATTCTAATTTGATTGGTTAATATACCCTGATTGACCCCTTATATAGATTAAACTTTGTATCTAAAAATGTTAAAGTGGTCATTGAAAAGGCCAAGACCAAAAGAATTTTGATAAAAGAGAAGTCTCATATTTGGAAAGAAAAGATTGAAATATTAATTGAAAATGAAAATTTTCTTATTTTAGATTTTTCTTATTTTAGATTTTGCTGATTTAGAAACTTGGGTTGATTGTATAAGAAGTAAATTAACTAATACCAAAACGTACAGATTAATTAATATATAGTAATGAATTTTTAAAATTAATTCATTCTAATATTTATAGACGTTGTCACCTATCTTATGTAGCTCCTATTGTTAAGCGAGATAAGCTTAGTAAAAAGCAATATTGTAAGAATGATCTTAAAAATGTTCAAATGAAGACAATTTTTCAGAGCAATGTTGTCAAATAAAAAAAGAGATGAAACTAAGTAGGGAGAAAAGACCGTCGGATGGGTCAAAACTTAAAGTTATGATGTACCTAACAACAATTTCAAGTCTTAGCAGGATGGGTTAAATCCTAAAAGATACTAATTAAATAAATTTTAATACTTAAATTATTTTACTCTCTTTTTTCTTCTCTTTCTTTAATATTTCACACAAAACCGTGACATGTCCAATTTCTAAATGACCAACATATTATCAAATGTATATTTGCTTGCAAACCAATGAAGACATAAATCAAACTAAACTAGAAAATCTCTAACTAAATCAATGTAAGCAAAAGAAAATCATTGAGAGATTGCTAAATTAACATCTTAATAAAACTAAAGTAAACTATACATGTACCCAACAAACTAGCAATTCAAACAAGATATGTGCATAACTACTATAATGAAGAAGAAATAGTAAGAAGAATTATCCGAATTGGCAGGAGAGGCAAAGCTAGTGAAAAAAAACCGATAATGTAGTGAGGAGATGACACGGGACTAGAAGGGTTCGAAAATGGCATAAGATGACTATTATTAGGTGTTTCTCTATTCATATGCATGTATTGTTCCTTCGTCATCTCCAATTCACACTTGTAATTCATGGCAAGGCCATGAGACGTTGCGCGACTAAGTGTTGTACCATGAAGATTTAAAGGACAAACATTTAAATCATACATACGTACATGTCTAGATTTTTGCTTTCCCAAAACTTGAGAGTAAATATCATTCTGATTTTGGTCATCTCGCTAATCTTTTGGAGCATTTAAAGCTAACTCACGCATTGCTTTCTACAAAAAAAAATATATATATATTTATATACAAAGAATAAACATAAACAAAAAGATAAATAAAATTAAGATTTTTATTTAATTATTACCATTGCTGAACTAGATGCCTCTCAGAGTTTCACATTTTGAGTAACACTCAATGAACAAGATAGAGCATGAGGGATGGCCAAGTTCTTTTTTCTACATACAATGTAAATATTAAAATTTATTTTCAAGACAACCGTCGAGGTGATCGGTTTAAGAATATTTGTAATCTTAAACATGAATTTTGACACCTTAATAATATAAATAAATATTAAAATTTATTTTCATAGTTTTTCGAAATATAAAATTACTAATTAAATTTTTATATTAAGTTTAAAAAATAAATCTTTTATAATTAAATTATTTAATATTTTGTGTAACATAGTTGAACATAAATAAGATTTTATTAAGTTTAAATTTGAAAAACTTCTTTTTACTAAAACTACAATAACAAAAATAGTTAATAATATTTTATAAGTTATTCATGTATTTAGAAAATAATTTATCTTTTTTATAAAATTTAGTATCACAAGAAGTTTTTTTATTTTTATAGTTATAATTTATTTAAAAATTTTTAATTTTAAAAATAAATCCAAACTATTAATATCAGATAACATGTCATGTCTTAGAAAGTTTTCAACATTAAAACAATTTTTCTTTGAATTATTATCATTAAGCAATTTTAACTTTTATACATTATAAAGGAAATCAAAATTATTTTCGTATATTTAAAAATGTTCAAACCTGTTTTGAAGAGAGAAAATGGCATGATCAACTAAATATGTAAAATAATTAATTCTAAAATATTCTTCAATAGATAATTTCATATCTTCATTTTTATTCTCATCAAATTATTTATTTCTCCTTATTATATGTTTTTCACGAAATTTTGATTTTATATTTATTTGTTCTGCAATCTCTTTAACAAAAATCATAAAAAAAATTAAACCTATTTTCTCTATAGTTTCTTAAAAAAAAAAAAAAAAAGACCTTTCAAGTGATCTATTACATCAGCAATGCATATATCATTACATTGTAAATATTTATTAACCATATTAACAAGAAACAACATGTCATATCAAATAATTGTGCCTAATAAAAATTCAAAATTTTTAATCTTATATGTTACTAAAGAAATAGTTTTACTTTTTTTTTTATGATCTCATTAGTTTCTACTAATTGATACAAAGCATATTTTATTTGCAGAGTTTGAAATCTAATTGTTTTAACACTTTCAATACAACTTTCCCAACATATTTGTGATAATGGCTTAAATGTCAAATTATAAACATGATCTTGCAAAATTTTTCATCTATTTGTAGAAGAAAAAAATAATGAATATATGTATTGTGTCACTCCAAAAAATATAATATTATTAGCACATGAATTACCCATATTATAAAGAATTAAATTAAGATTGTAACAACCACATGATGTGTAACGCCCCACTTTTTCTAAGCGTGTGTTAACTCAAGATTTCGAGAATATACATATATTTTTTTTCACCATCAAACACACAACATACGTCTCTCGATATACATATTTTCATCATAATCATTTCCCGACAATCCTGATTATACCTTCTCAGCATATCAAAATTTAAAACAATTAATAGACTAAAACAGGTATTATCAAACACATAAGTGGAAGTAAGATCGAAACTTCAATGATATATAATTTATAATTTTCTTTTACAAATAATAACTAAATCGATGTTTCACATGAAAATATCAAAATATTACATAACCTCTGAACATCGATACGAAAACTAAACATAGCAACTACATCTCGATGACATTCTTTTCCTTGGCGCCACTACTTTCATCTGGTGTAATACCCCGAGAGCCCAGAAAAAAGTTAGTATATATCGAGGATAGTGTAAGAAAGGAAACAACACCAGCTGGATACCTTTTGAGTTGAATATAGGCAAGGAACTCTCAAGTTAAGCGTGCTTAACCTGGGGTAATCTAGGGATGGGTGACCCCCCTGGGAAGTTCGCGTAGACCCATCAGAGTAAGTTGTTCCGGTCCTTCCTATCGCTCGATCGGGGCGTTACAGATTGGTATCAGAGCGTGGTTGGAGCATCAAGTGGAAGATGCTTGGAGAAATGTGGTCAAAGGTTGATCGAAAGGCCTTGGAATTAGGACCACAAGCGACCGAAGACCTTAGGGGTTGGGTCGAGACGTTGAGGTCTATGGTGATGGAAATGGAAGGCTTGGATATTCCTGCTATGGGAATAGCAAAAATATCATGGTTTGAGATGGTATACCGTAAGAGGTATACGGGTCAAGCAATGAAGAGTCAAATGCCCAAGTGTGGGTATTGGTATCAAGAACCCGAATGTGGAAATTTGGAGGTTCATGAGGCATTATAAGGATAAGAGTTCCTTGCGATTGAAGTGTCGAGGCTTGTGTGGGGACACAAAGCCGAGTCATGATAAGGATCATGATGGGACAAGGAGAGCCTGAGGTATAGCTAATCCAAGAAGGGATTAGTGGACCAACCTATGTTGGGGAGATGTACAAGCCCGTATGAGGGAATGGAGTGATTCCCGTAGAGGTGACGTGCTAAGGGTTGCGTGCTTAAACTAGGGTGAGCTGAGGTTGAAATTAGCTCGAAACCCAAAGAAAGAAGTCGTCAATAGGTTGTGTGACGAGCTCCGGGAATGGAGCAAGCTAAAGTTGCTTGTAGAGAGGCTCTAGGTGGAGCGAGCATGTGAAGCATATGTCAGTCATGGCCAGGGTAGGCATGACGTTGGTAGTTCATTGAAAGACTCCAAGGGGAGTCGGGTGTGAGTCATGCATGAGGGATGCATACGGTGCCATATGATTATATCGTTATGACGATCCTAGAGGGGACGTGCTTAGGGTATGAGTGGACCTTAGTTGATTTCATGATGAAATGGGATATATCCTAAGAAAGGATAGGTATGTGGCAAATGGACCTTAGCGGGTGTTTGTGTGAGATGGAAATCCCAAGTGAGTCAAGCTGGAATCTAAGAGGATCCAGATTTGGGATAAAGGAGTTGGGCATGCGTAGATGTGCGCGTGGGAGCCATGGGATTGGAAGTCTTGGTTGAGAAAGGCCAAAGTAACCATCCTTGTGAATGATGGATGAGGGGTTAATCTAAACTCTCATTGACACTTGGGGTCAGGCGGGACGCCTAAGGTCGGGAGATGAGAGATGAATAGACCCTCATTATGATGTCTGGGGTCGAGATGACGCCTAAGGTTACGAGACCCTTAATGGGAGACGCGGAGGTCACCCAATGAAGGGTATGAGTGGTGTGGGCCGAGGGCAGTGAATTGTGGCAACAGGACATCCGTGGGCTATGCGCGCACAAGAAATGCCAACTTTGGATGCCAAGTGGGCAGGGGCATGGTGAGCAATGTGGAAGCCTCGAATTTTATACTCAAGTCATGGGAGCTCGAGCAAGGCGTGCAGAAAGGCCAGGCCGGGCGTAGTGACGAAATGCATTTATGAGTGTGCAAGAAGAGACGAGAGGTCTCAATTTACCTAGAGGGTAATGGTAGGTACTTTATGGTTATGGGTGCCAGAGCCTAAGGTAGGCTCAGCAGGTTGGTTGTGGATTGAGAGATCTATGATAACCAAGCTTTAGGATGAGCTAGGGGGCGAATGAATCATGATGGATTGGGATCCATTGTCGTGGAAAGTTGGAGCTTTCAAATGTTGAGTGAGAGCTGTGAGGTGTGATCTTGTGGGGTAAAATCATGAGGCCTCAAGAGGTGAAATGGTTTGAGAGTCTTGAAGTAGTAAGAGATGCGAAGTCATGAGGAGTAAGGCTTATGGTATGAGCTTGAGGTTATCAAGGCAAGGATAACCAAGTAAGATGGCATTGGTAAGATGGTGGTGGAACCAGCGTAGCTCGGGAAGGCTTTAAGTAGCCTTGATATTAAGGGTGCAAAGCTCGATGTAACGGATCTGATGCTATGGACCATGTGGCAGGGGACTAATGAGTTGGCTCGCGTTGAGGGCAAGTGGCCCATGGGCCTGAGCAATTTAGTGAACTGTAGGTGACGATCAGATGTCGAGGATGTGGAGCAGCACCTTAGGAAATTGGTCAAGTGAGACCGAAAATTTTCCGTGCGGGATAGGACATTTAGAGTAGTCCTAAGGAGGAATCGTGGTACGCGGTAGTGATCCGATAGATTTGTTGTCAAGTAGGACGCCTGGTAGGAATAGTGGCTGCGAGCGTGGCGAGGTAGTCATGCCGAGTTCGATAGCAGAGGTGTGACTGGAAGGTGAAAGTCACGATACGGGGTGCAAAGCAGATCAGAGTGGGACCTGAACCATGCTGTAGGAAACTGTTGTTGGGCTAGTGTAAGGGATAACACAGTAATAATGATTTGGTATTAACTCTCTAAAGCACAGGACAACACGATGGGGAACCAGTGTTGGGCCAGTGTATGAGAGTGACACGTGATTAGGTGTTGACTCTATGAAGCACAGGGCAACACGATGGGGAACCAGTGTTGGGCCAGTGTATGGGAGTGACACGATGATGGTGACTAGGCGTTGGCGCGCCTAAAGCACAGTGACTATGCAGATGGTCAGGGACTGAAGATCTATGAGATGTTTGAGAAAGAAACCCGGGGAAAAGAAACGGGTCTAGCGTGGGAATAATGCTACGGTTGACGCCTATCAGTGACGGGTCTAATGCTAGGGACCATTGGATGCAGACGGTTAGTCCATAGGAGGGACTGCAGCCCTCCACGTGGAGTAACATGTCTGTGGTGGAGACGATTAGACACCGAAGACCTGGGGTATGCTGTAGGTTATGCCTGAGCCAGACCTAAAAATTCCGTAAGGGTTGAAGTATGGTGGTAGTGCTGTGAGTGTCAAGGCAGCAAGAAAGTTTGTGAATCGAGGGAGTGATATCTTGTGGTGTGATAACAAGAGGTGTGGCGATGCTCCTTGTTAAAGGATGCTAAAATAGTTGTGGTTAAATTTGATCGAAGTGATCTAGTAAATTGGGATGATGGACCCAGTGTGATCTTGCAGTAATGCATGAAGATGGGATTGATTGGTGGAGTCGGTAAACGGCTCGAGAATGATACGTAAGTGCCGTGGAGGGAAAGACTTACGAGGTGGAAGCCAACCATGTGATGGGAAAATTGAAGTATGCAGAGGTTTCAAATAAAGCGATCTCTAATCCAGTGATGTGAGTTGTGGTAGGCTGAACATGTGGCTAAGGTACGGTTTGAAATCTGTGAAGGTGTGCAATTGTACAGTCTGGTGTTAGTCTTGGTTGTGTCGATGCAAAATAAAGAAGTGTCCTCATGTGGCACTGGAAGGGTTTCCCGTTGATAACACATGAGAAATTGCCAGGTGGTAGCACCTGATGGCAATAGTGGAGCGTGAGGCTAGAGGGCAGTGAGGTAAAGCCTTGTTGGTACCGTGCATGCCTTTAGTATAAAGGTTCAGCGGGTCCTGGTGGTTAGAACAGGCAAATTGTGAGAAAGAGATGCAAGGTGATGAAAGATGGTTGGTCAGGGCAGAAATGTGCCACTCAGAGGGGTGTGACTTTGGAATGAGAGCTATCAATGGTAGTGGAATTGTGGTTAGGGTAGAACTTGAGATGTTCTCCCAAGAAAAGTTGCACATGAGGCAACAGTGTGAGATAAACTTCCTAAGACGCTACAACTCTATTAGGAAAGATCACCTGGGGAAAAGCCAACGTAATGGCAAGTGCCTGAGTAGGAAAGTGAGTCCTACGGCATCCAGTGGAAGTGTGAATTCCACATGAGTGGCAGAGGTGATTTCCAGTGAGTGGAGTTTAAGTCGAAGCAATAGTCAATGATTGCAAGAGTAGTGCCTGGAGTCGGCTTGTGTTAGTTATGAGACGAGCGATCCGGCTAGAGCTAAGCGAGTTGGTTAGATGGAAGATGATGACAAATTTAAAATATCGCCAACGGGTAAAGAGAGCTCGAAGAAAGAGCTTATGAGACGAGATTGGTTTCCAGTAGTGGTGTTGAGCTGTTGAAATCACCTAATGGCTTTGAGTGATGCAGTTGAAGGGATGCCTTGGAGTGTGGGCAATTGATAAAAATTAACCTCATGTCTAAGGTTAATAGTTGTGAAAAGAAATCGGCTAGTGAAGTTGTTGTGGTGTTAGAGTCATGTGGTTGCTCACTGAGAGGTGTGAGTTAACTGTAGCAAAGTGTATAAGAAATCCGGGAGAAGCCAGAATCTCTCAAGGATTTATCTAGATGCTATATGTATAAAAGGTGATGTGAGGAAAGCGACCTAAGAGTGGGGTCATGCTGGTTGTGGTGACCAGTGAGATTCAGATAGCGGCAAGTCTTTTGAGATGGCATGGTGGTGTCATCGTCACGGTTAGGAAAAAGAAGTTGTCAGGAAGGTCAAAGGTAGCCATTGTGCATGGTAAGACCTTGAAGTCGAGTGTGAATGGCCATGAAGGCTGGTATCGGTGAGTTTTGAAATGCAATGATCGTGGGGGAGAAATTTGTTGCTGTCATGGTGATGTCCTTGCCAAGGAGGACAAGAGGAACCATTATGTATGGTTTAAATCAGGTGTCTATTGCGGGTTGAGAATGAACCTGATGTAGGATGGCTGAAAGTTTGTGCCTCAAGAGTAAGAGGCTTTGTTGAGAAATGGTGAGATTTAAAGGGTCCCAATGAAAGTGAAGCTGGACGAGAAAATTTGGCCAGCAGACCACTACAAGAGTGGGGGTGTAACCATGATGGCTTGTTGTGGTGTGGACCAAAGGCACGAGTCATCCTATAGGTGCGATGCATAAGTGATTGTGCAGATGGTAATAAGCCAATCACTTATGCCACGCACCGTGGGTGATGACGAGGGCTGATTAAAGGTTCCACGACCCTAAGCGTAATGGTAGGATCTTGGACTCGCGGTAGGGTAAATAGCCAAGGTAAGGCCTAGCATAGGAACATGATTGTAAAAGTTGAAATGGGGTGTGTAACAGCCCGCTTTCTCGAGTGTGTTATACCCTAGGAAAATTGGGTTTTTTTTTTTTTATATCATTACATTATCCCGAATTTCCCTAAGGCCTATCTAGTGTTTAATTTACACACTAGAGATAAATACAATTTACAAAGCGGAAGCTGAATCGAACCTGCTCATGGCAATATATATATGAATAACTGGACAAGTACTTATTACAAACGTTGTTACATAATCTTCGAGAAGTAAAACTAATGTACATAATTATTAACTATTCATATCATTACATAACATGGCACATTCCCTCGTTTCCTGACGTCTCACGTCATTACATATCATCCATCTCAAAATCATCTCTGCAAGTCCCGACTGGAACGTTGAATGTTCCAGGGGCGAACCCAAGTTAGATGATGAACCATCTAAGTATGGGTACGTAATGCTATGTCATGAGTGTATGCAATGTCTTTCCTCGTAGGTGTCAACTGCACCCCTCATGCTACCCACCATTTTAGCGGCCACCTCTTTCGAAGCCAGGGTGTATGGGTGCACCCTTGGTAAGGCAGCGGTGCCAGTTCGTACTCCCTACGGCCTCATATGCGTGTGATCAATGATATCAACGTGTAATCATGCATTTCATAATCATGGATGCATTCTACGTGATAGATACATATCAAGGCATGTCAATATGATGAAAACATTTTCGAGGAAGTATCACTTACCTTTTAGAGCTTATCGGGCTACCTCAAAATCTGTGCCTTGCCTCGATTTGCGTGCTAACCTCAAAATTCGCACCAGACACCTCAACTTTGACCTCAAAGCATCCTAATCACCATAGGAATTTGAATAAATATTAAATCCTATTTTGCCATAATTTCTGGCATTTTCTTTAATTTTCCCTCTATTTCTTCCTATTTTTCCTCAATAATTCCAAATTAAATATTTCTAAAAATATTTTCTCAAATATTTCACTATGACAATTCATAAAATAATATTCTTAAATTTATGGAATTTTCTAAGGAATTTTTACTCACCTTACTTTGCATCTCGAATTTCCTTGGTATGCGTGCCGTATTCTCGAAAAGCGCGCTCGGACTGTTTTTCTCACCAAAATCTCCAGGATAACACCGAAACATAATTCCCTATTTTCTAGAATTTTTCTAGAATTTTTCTAACATTTGCTCTATTTTTCCTAATTTTTTTCTTTTTTCTTTTTTTTTTCTTTCTTTTCTTTTTTTCTTTTTTTTTCTTTTTTTCTTTTTCTTCTTTCTCTTCTTCTTCCTCCTCCTCTCCCCTGCTTCCCGCGCCTGCAACTTCTTTCCTCCTTCTTCATTTCTTCTTTTCTTCTTCTTTTCTTCTTTTTCTTCCTTCTTTTCTTCTTCTTCTTCTTCTTCTTCTTCTTCTTCACCCGCGGCTGCCATTGGCCGCGGCTGGTTGCTGGTTCGGCTATGGCTGGAGCTTCACGCAACCAGCTGGAAGGCATGGCTGCGTCGGCCACTTCCGCCACCTCTTGCTCCCTTCTCTCTTCTCTCGATCTCTCTCTCTCCCTCTCTCTCCTACTGCCTCTCTCTCTCGGCCGAAGCTTTGAGGCTTACTGCCATTTCTTCTTCATTTGCTTGCTATTTATAGGCAAATGAGGCTTGGGCATTACTCAACTTGGCGTGCAAGATCTTCCAAATTTTGCAGAGGTGAGCTTCTATTGTAGACGCGTGGCTGATTTGCACAAATCACGGATGCAAATGGTTGATTTACAGGGCATGGGTGGATTTGCAGGGTGGCTACTACGCGTATGCATATATATATATACATAATTATATATTACTTTAATATATAAAAATTACATAATTAATTTACAAAATTATATATTAAATTTCAAATTTTATCCCTATTACACTAATACAATTCCTTAATTGCAAATATGCCCTCAAACACTGAATTTATTGACATTTCGATACCGAAAACACAAAATTAATAGATTCAAAGCTTAGTCGAAGATGACGATTCGCCCCAGTGTCCTCACCGGGCTATTGTTTCGTCCTGAAACCACTGAAGGGTTTCTTGTTAAGTAAAACCAGAGACCCCTTAGGGTTCTGTTGATTTTTTGGAAGTCCCCTATGATAATTCGGTTTTACAGCCTAATTAGCAGCTGTATTTTAGCTGTACCGAAAACTGTTCCGAATTTGATTTCTTTCGATACCATAAATCCTATCTCGATACACTCGTCGAGATCATATAATTTTCCTTGGACAATTTCACTCTGAGGCACTCCCTACAGTTGATTTGGTACTTGAAATTGTTATAAAATCAATTTTTCGATATTCTAAACTCATCGAAATTACGTGACAACGTTATACGCACACGGGGTATTACATTCTCCCCTCCTTACAAAAATTTCGTCCTCGAAATTTGCCACATGTCCTAAATCTCAAAATTAGAACTTTTGGACTGATCATGCTTGTCAACCCATAGCCAAGTACATTTGGTAGTCATGCACACCTTCCAAATTTTCTCTTTCCAAAAATCATAACCGCATAACTCAGTCATTAGGCCATGAATCTTAACGTGAACTTCTATCCGAGGCGGTTCACATATTATCGCAATGGTTCTGTAACTCTTATATTCACATCTTCAATTTTTTAATTTCATTCTTACTAAGTTATCCAATCAATATTCCTAATCACGACATTTTTCTATTTCCGATTTCCTACGACGTCCTCTATTTTGAATCAATCGATCATGCTTTGATAATTTCCAATCTTGACACAAAGTCCCTGATCTTGATATATCTTAACTTTTATCAAATTGATCCTCAAAGAAATACTTTTATGTCGTCAATCTATTTCACGTACTTTTGGATCCAAAACATCAAAAACATACGTCATCATATATCCTTGAAACTAGCTATGCCTTACCTTAGGTCATCTTAACTTTTATCAAATCGATCCTCGAAAAAATTCTTTTATGTCATCAAACTACTTCACGTATCCTTGAATCCTCAAACATCACATATCTTGTCATTACTAGGTTGTTTCATAGGCTTTCGGACTGTCATAACAAGTCACTGGTCCTACCCTATCACATGTGCTCAAATGATCTTTATCCTCGAAATCACCTATGCCTTACCTTGAGTTATCATAAACTTAATCATTGCTTGATCCTTACCCAAGCCAACTAGTTTGTTGTTTCTTCATTCTCGTAGGTATTCATCTCCCGATATAATATTAAGTTTCTGCCAATTGATCACGATTATCTTCTAATCACATCGTATAACTACCTTATCAGAAATTTTTTACAATTAATAGATGCTATCTGTCTTCAAATCTTCCTTTGTAATCTAACTTTTAATATTAACCGAGATTTAACATTGTCTTCCAAGTCTAGTAATACTAATATCCTTACCTCGCTTGTTACTCGGTCGCCAAACTAACACCCATTCATGCACTTTTTGAAGTGATCCTCAAATAACATTTTATATCATCAAATTAATCATTTAATCCTCAAATTACTCTTCAACTAACTTTAATCATGCTTGATCCTTTTTGGAGCTACTTACACAAGTTACTGACTTTTGCTTGAACCAACCTCTACTCAAAACATTAGGTTCGTCTCTTGAAATCTACTGGATATCTGACATTTTGGCACTTTCAATCCTCAATCTTGACTTCAGGTTCCTGACACAAAGCCTCATGCTCTCATCATTTCTGACTTAGCAAGCAAGTCTTAGTCTCAACATCTATCGCGACGTTCCCTAACATTATTCTCAATGTTTTTCATGTGTCTCCCTATCTGAGGAGTACACTAATATATCCTCGATAGACACAATTACCACGTGACTTCAATGTAATTGGTACTTTGATCAAATCATCAAATCATGATTCCATTGCTGATTTTTAGAATGTCTCATCCCTCGATCGCACATCAATCACAGTTACCCCAGCCTCTTGTAACTGTTCATCAAATTTGAGGTAAAGATATCAACTCTTAATTATCACATATTTCAAAGCTCAATAATTTACGTCCTCAATTGAGCTACTTATAACTAAGCGTCTAATAACCTCAGGCTATTTATTGTCAATTTCATCACTAAGAAATAATTCCAATAAATCTTCCGAGAGCACATTCTGACATTTTCGAGAGCACATTCTGATATTTCTCTCACTTCCTTAATTTTCTCATAGCTTTTCATTGACCACGAGTGGTCGTACCACATATTGACAAGCTCCTTATTTTCATAACTCGCTTACATCACTTTAGTGATCGTCTAGCTACACATCTCCCGATTTGCCTATTCATGTTAGACTAACCATTTAGCCCAACAGGAGTTTTATTGAAAATTCTAGATCTCCAATAGATTTTGATCTATTACTAACATCTGTCATTACCTGTCTCTCTCAAACAAGACATCAATCCGTAACCGTCTTCCATGGTACCCCGATTCTTATTGACTCATGACTTTTATAGAAAATCAATCTCTATTTCCTTAACGAGATTACCTAAGGACCTTCCAATCTTTTTTTTTTTGAAAAACTTTAAAGTCTCATCACAAATCCTTAGATTCTCATCTCTTAGGAAAAATTCCTCGAAAATCCCAAATCGATTCATCTTTGAAGATCCTGGATCAGATCGCGTTAATTGGCTCCAATCATTTCTTATAAAGAACCGAGCTTCAAAAACTTCCCGGGACTCTTTACCTAAGGATACCTTAAACCTTAAATAATGATTCAGGTCCCCATACCGATGCGCAAGGCATAACTTATTTTCAAGACTTTCGATCCCTCAAGCCTACTCAGCACATTGAATCGTAGTCACAACTTCTGTTGGCTAGGTCTCCTTATCATTCCTTTAGGGTTGATTTACCTATCAAACAACTCTTTCATTTTTCGATACCCAAACTCTACCTTGAACCGAGGTCATTGTCAAGGCCTTGAACTGGCCATGCTCTACTACTCGAAATCTCGTTTATTGAGAATCCACTGACTCTCGCATTTCGCTCTTTAGATACAGCTGATTATCAGCATACGACCATTCATGATCCCATTGCCATACTAGATACCGAGGTATTCTACTCCTTAAGTCTCGAAATGTTTGTCGTGTCACCCTCTCCCAAGATGACCGCGAACCTCGATGCAATTCTCAGTCTATATTCAATTCATCTCATTTCGGGTTGATTCTTCGGCCTCGATTAATCACAGCTAGTGGTACACCTTGCTCCTAGATCATTGGGACTTAGACCTATACAAGGTACAGACCCTACTGGGCTGTCCCAGATCTTAAGCATCTAATTGTCTCCCAAGCAGTTAACTAGGATGCTTTAATCGACGGGCTTCCCGTACCTTATCGTAAGCCATTTATCAACTATCTGCACGTAGGTCCCTAGACCCAGATTTGTGACCGTGAACACCGAACCAGTAGTTTCGCCACACTGATAGGGTTCCTTATCTTATCACATCGGTTATACCACTGTCAGCTCATCGATTGACACAACTCATACGCCATCATTTGACCATCTTCGGCCTCTCGCTTGACTTAATCCGTCGGATCTCTGACCTACACATCCTATTTTCGAGATATTAAATGATACTCAAAATACTTATAATTTGATCTTAACTTTTTAACTAGGTCTTGCCACATTAGACTAATCATCCATGATTCCATCATCCTTAATAACAACAGTTACCCTATCATTTCACGCCATGATTCGACTAATAACCTCAAATTAATAGTCTCTAAATCTCTCGGATCCATACTCACGATTTACCGAGTCATCCTTACACCCGAATCATATCATCAGATCCTAACATCAATAGCTAGATTATCTCGAACGGGCGTTCTATTGCTTAGCAAGATTAGATTCTCAAATCAATAACCTCTAAAACTTCAATCGATTATTCTCAAATCTCCAAATAGGGATTTCATTTTACGAACCCTTAATTTCTTTCCTTTGAGTCTCTACTTCGGGTTCCTACTAACTGACTCTTCCAGATTCTCTAAAGTCTCCAAATTACTATTCCCTAAACTCCAAATAAGGTCTAATCAACTATATCTGAGTCACTTAGGGCTTCCAATAATCTTAAGCTCTGATACCAACTGTAACAGCCCGCTTTCTCGGGCGTGTTATACCCTAGGAAAATTGGGTTTTTTTTTTTTTATCATTACATTATCCCAAATTTCCCTAAGGCCTATCTAGTGTTTAATTTACACACTAGAGATAAATACAATTTACAAAGCGGAAGCTGAATCGAACCTGCTCATGGCAATATATATATGAATAACTGGACAAGTACTTATTACAAACGTTGTTACATAATCTTCGAGAAGTAAAACTAATGTACATAATTCTTAACTATTCATATCATTACATAACATGACACATTTCCTCGTTTTCTGACGTCTCACGTCATTACATATCATCCATCTCAAAATCATCTCTGCAAGTCCCGACTGGAACGTTGAATGTTCCAGGGGCGAACCCAAGTTAGATGATGAACCATCTAAGTAAGGGTACGTAATGCTATGTCATGAGTGTATGCAATGTCTTTCCTCGTAGGTGTCAACTGCACCCCTCATGCTACCCACCATTTTAGCGGCCACCTCTTTCGAAGCCGGGGTGTATGGGTGCACCCTTGGTAAGGCAGCGGTGCCAGTTCGTACTCCCTACGGCCTCATATGCGTGTGATCAATGATATCAACGTGTAATCATGCATTTCATAATCATGGATGCATTCTACGTGATAGATACATATCAAGGCATGTCAATATGATGAAAATATTTTCGAGGAAGTATCACTTACCTTTTAGAGCTTATCGGGCTACCTCAAAATCTGTGCCTTGCCTCGATTTGCGTGCTAACCTCAAAATTCGCACCAGACACCTCAACTTTGACCTCAAAGCATCCTAATCACCATAGGAATTTGAATAAATATTAAATCCTATTTTTTCATAATTTCTGGCATTTTCTTTAATTTTCCCTCTATTTCTTCCTATTTTTCCTCAATAATTCCAAATTAAATATTTCTAAAAATATTTTCTCAAATATTTCACTATGACAATTCATAAAATAATATTCTTAAATTTATGGAATTTTCTAAGGAATTTTTACTCACCTTACTTTGCATCTCGAATTTCCTTGGTATGCGTGCCGTATTCTCAAAAAGCGCGCTCGGACTGTTTTTCTCACCAAAATCTCCAGGATAACACCGAAACATAATTCCCTATTTTCTAGAATTTTTCTGGAATTTTTCTAACATTTTCTCTATTTTTCCTAATTTTTTCCTTTTTTCTTTTTTTTTTCTTTCTTTTCTTTTTTTCTTTTTTTTTTCTTTCTTTTCATTTTCTTCTTTCTCTTCTTCTTCCTCCTCCTCTCCCCTGCTTCCCGCGCCTGCAACTTCTTTCCTCCTTCATTTCTTCTTTTCTTCTTCTTTTCTTCTTTTTCTTCCTTCTTTTCTTCTTCTTCTTCTTCTTCTTCTTCTTCCCTTTCTTCTTCACCCGCGGCTGCCATTGGCCGCGGCTGGTTTCTGGTTCGGCTATGGCTGGAGCTTCACGCAACCAGCTGGAAGGCATGGCTGCGTCGGCCACTTTCGCCACCTCTTGCTCCCTTCTCTCTTCTCTCAATCTCTCTCTCTCCCTCTCTCTCCCACTGCCTCTCTCTCTCAGCCGAAGCTTTGAGGCTTACTTCCATTTCTTCTTCATTTGCTTGCTATTTATAGGCAAATGAGGCTTGGGCATTACTCAACTTGGCGTGCAAGTTCTTCCAAATTTTGTAGAGGTGAGCTTCTATTGTAGACGCGTGGCTGATTTGCGCAAATCACGGATGCAAATGGTTGATTTACAGGGCATGGGTGGATTTGCAGGGTGGCTGCTACGCGTATGCATATATATATATATATATACATAATTATATATTACTTTAATATATAAAAATTGCATAATTAATTTACAAAATTATATATTAAATTTCAAATTTTATCCCTATTACACTAATACAATTCCTTAATTGCAAATATGCCCTCAAACACTGAATTTATTGACATTTCGATACCGAAAACACAAAATTAATAGATTCAAAGCTTAGTCGAAGATGACGATTCGCCCTAGTGTCCTCACCGGGCTATTGTTTCGTCCTGAAACCACTGAAGGGTTGCTTGTTAAGTAAAACCAGAGCCCCCCTAGGGTTCTATTGATTTTTTGGAAGTCCCCTATGATAAATCGATTTTACAGCCTAATTAGCAGCTGTATTTTAGCTGTACCGAAAACTGTTCCGAATTTGATTTCTTTCGATACCATAAATCCTATCTCGATACGCTCGTCGAGATCATATAATTTTCCTTGGATAATTTCACTCTGAGGCACTCCCTACAGTTGATTCGGTACTTGAAATTGTTATAAAATTAATTTTTCGATATTCTAAACTCATCGAAATTACGTGACAACGTTATACGCACACGGGGTATTACAGGGTGAAGAATTAAAGAGGGGTTGCTCAGTGAAGAGTTCCCTGGTATGGGTATGAGACCCTACTAGCATGTGATATCGGCTAGTAAGTATCGTTGTGTGCTTAATGCAAAGAACTCCTGGTTGGGAGAAGGTTGTGGCCGAGCATGCTTAGGCTCGAGGTGAGATTGAAATGGTGCATACGTCACCAAGCTCGATGTGAACTCGACAGTGCAAAGGGTTGAAATGTGTGATAGCCTGGCACGGTGTTAGGTAAGTCGATTTTACGTAATCGTACCGATAAATCAGGGTCGGCTGGTCAAGGTAGAAGACCATGTATGAAATGGTCGAAGTTGGCAAGGTGGGCCAAATGGGTGATTCCCAGGTAGTGCCAGCATGGTAAGTTGATCAGTAATGAGAGGTTACCATGAGGATCAACTCAAGTTATGCAGACGTGTGATTAATGGCGGTATGCCATGGTGGAATGGGTGTCCGAGTGTCTAATGGGCACTAGAATGTGACCTTGCGGTGAATGATCAGTGCTAAGACGTTGCTGGTTGGACCAGCGTAAAATCGTGACCATGTGTGATTGGCAGTAAGAAACATTGCCATGTGTGATCGGCGTAAAATCGTGGTAGACTGATCAATGATGCAATGTTAGCGTATGTGGTTTTGACTAATGGGAAAAATGGAAGTGGACTGCAAAGTGATGCTCAAGGTAGCGAAAATCCATCCAGAAACGGATAGCGTTGCAGTAAGCGTGATCAACAACCAGTTGTGCAATTTGGCAAGAGGCCAAAGCGGTGTTCGGTTGTTGAATGTCCTCGAGAGTTGGAAGATCGAAAGCCTAAAGTGAAGCCTTGAGGTAGGTGTAACCCGAGGTAAATGTGAAGAATGGATAGGCTATGGGATTCTCGAGCAGGAGAATTTGGCAAGTAGCCCGAGAATGTGATTGTCTTGGGTAGGAGATGATGGTAAAATGAATTTTGAGGACGAAATTCTTTTAAAGGGGGAGGAATGTAACACCCGGTGTTACTGGTGTTAAGAGAATAAGAAAAAGAAGTTAGAGACTTCCAAAAATACCCTTGAGAAAGTGAAGTATCATTGAGAATAATGGTATCCTATGACAGGGGCATTTTGGTAATTTAGATAGTAAAGTCCAATAAAGGGTAATTTGGTACATTGGAGATAATTTCAAGGTGGAATTAAGTATGAAAGTGAATTAGTTTCCATTTTGCATTATGTGGAGATAAATGGGATTGAAAATTCACAAAGGGTGTTTTGGTAATTCTGGAGAGAAATTCCATAAAGGAATTAATTATGAGAAAAAGAAGAAATTAATTATGGGAGTGGAAATAATTAATTTTTCCTATATTGGTGTATTTATATGGGGGTGCCACATGGATGGTTTAGATTTAGTCTTGGAAGCCAAGGTTGGTGGCATGGAGTGACACTTGGCAAAGTGGTGTCCAAGATAAATGAAAGATTAAATTAATTGCAAAAGAAATTGGAATATGGTCATTCTTGCAATTAATGGGAGACATGATTATGTTGCATAAAAAAGAAAATGCAAAAGAAATGGAAAATGGTCAAGCATTAATGATGGAAAATGGTCCCATTAAATTAAATGAGAAAAAAATTATATATGTCTCTCAAGTGGTCACTCATGTGATGGGGTGAAATTAGTCCAATTAAATATATGAGAAATGGCTAATTTTGGTATTGGAAGACTACATGATCCAATGGTTGAGATCAAGTCTTGAAAATATGGGGATTTAATAAATTGAAAAAGCCTTGAATTATGTCTTTCAAGGTTGATGGCATGAAAATTTCTCAAATTAAATAAATAGAAAAGAAAATCTATTTAGGGAATGGAAGACTTGATCCAAGGGTGGAGATTAAGTCTTGAAAATCTAATGGTTGAGATGATTCAAGAGAAGTGGCATGGATTGCCACATGTAAAGGGATTTGAATGGTTGAGATCTAGTCTTCAAAAGTAAAAGAAATCTAATGGTGGAGATTAAAGAAGACAAGAGCACATGGATTGTGCTTTATTTGGATGGCTAGGATGGGTTCTTCCAACTCACATTAAATCCAAGGGCTAGGATTTATTCTTGCCATAGAATTAAATCAAAATGAATAAAGGAAATAATTGCCTATAAAAGGAGAAGGAGAGCCTTTCTCTCAAACTTTTCCCCATTTGAAAAGAAAGAAGAAAGAAAACAATGAAGAAGTCTTCCATTGAGAAGAAAGAATAAAGAAGAAAGAAAGGTAAGAAAGTATGTGTCTTGGCCATTTTAAGGCTAAATTTCCTTTCTTGAAATTTCTTTAATACTTTGTGATCCATTATATGGCTAGATTCTTTCAATGGGAAGAGTTAGAAGTGAAGCTAGGAAATTCTTAAAGCTTCAAAAGAAATGGAAAAGGTAAGAGATAGTCCCATGGGATGGTGGTTAGCAAGGGATGTAAGTATGGTTCATGAATTTCTATGTGTGCATTGGCATGTTGTTGTGTTCTAGGACCTATGGCCATGAGGTTGAGTGGGGTAGGGTAGATTAAAGCCTCAAACCAAGGTGGTTGTGAGGATGTGGAGGCCCTAACCATGTTGCATACATGCATTGGCATCACATTTATTTATTCATGTTCATACTATATGTCATTACACCCTTATTGAGCTTAATAGCTCATGAGGTTTTTATCCTCACCATGTAGGTCTTCATGTATCAAAAGGAAAGGAAGTGGGAAGCTTGAAGCTTGGAAAGCTATGAAACCATCTTTTTTATATTTGGTTGGTAAAATAAAGGAAATGGTGGAATGGCATGTGAAAGCTTGGAAAGAAGATTCAAGTGTAGGTTATGGCTTATAGAAGCCTATGTTATTGTGTTTGAGTCATGAGATGTAAATTAACTTGATTATTAATGGTTTGTTAAAGTCTAAGATCATGTGTGTGTATTTCATAACTTGAGAGTATTTGATTTTATATTAAGATGAGATGTTAGCTTATGGCATTTGAAGCCTACGTTGTGATGTAAGTCTCATTGTTAAGGTATGTTGTAATAAATAAAGATTAAGAAGGGTTTTATTTGAGAAACAAGGCCTTGCAATGAGAAAAGTGGAGGATTTGATGCATTTAGAGGTGTGTGAAATTTCTGGAAAATTGGGAGTTGGGAAGTTCAAAGAAAAAAAATATATATATATATATATATTTTTGGAAGCAGGCAGCAGTCTGCGCGCAAGCGAGGCCGCATGGGCGGCCGCGCGCGTCGGCGAGCACCCGCGGGCAGCCGCGCAGCCGCGCGCGCGGGAGATCGCGCGCAGCATGCGGGGCCAGCCCGCGCGGCCAGCGCCCAGCAGGCCCCGCCGGCCAATTTTTTTAAAAAAAATTGGATTTTTGGGGATTTTGGGCCATTTCTAAATTGAATTTGGGCCCCAGAGGAGTTTTCAAAAATAAAGGGATTTTCGGGCATTTTTTGGGAAAATACCGAAATTTTTGGAAAATTAAAAAATTTGAGTTTTTCTTCCAAAAGTGGTAATCAATCAATGGATTGGTTTTAAATGGTGATTTATGGAGCCCGGTAAATTCTTGGATGGGAAAAGAATTAAATATAAATAAGAAATAACGGTTGGGCATTTTCATGAGTTTTCTTTTTAGCCAATGCGGTGTGGTTAAATCCCAATTTCGCTAGTGAATCCTGGGAATGAGGGAAGGGAAGGACGAGTCTAGTTCCCACCTAGGGCGTTTCATCTTGAAACATGGTACACCTTTCACCTAAGGCCAAGCAGGTGGATAATTTGGGTAATTGTTCACGAGTAACACTCGTAAGTAGGAGCGGGGCGTTACACATGCCAGGTCCATTTATTTTGAAATTTTTTTTATTATTTTCAAAAAATTAGTTTATGAATTATTATGTAAAAATATTTGAGAAAATAGTTGTGTCGATATTTATTGTGGATTATTGGAGAAGAAAAATGGGAGAAAAAAATAGAAAATGTGAGAAAATTAAGGGAAAATTATAATTGTTGGATAAATATGATGATTAGGGTCCTTGAAGCTTTAGGTGAGGTGACTCGTGCAAAGTTCGAAGTGAGCACGCAAATCGAGACGTATCTCGCTTTTCGAAAAAAAAATTGAGTTACGTCTAAAGGAGAGTGGTTCTACCCGAAAAGACTTATAGTAGCTTGTGAATGATTTACTGTGAGTGTTCATCCCTATGACTTAATTTATTGTGATAGTTTGTCCAAACGGTTATTTACACATGCATTGAATTTCGTACGATAAATTGCATACATTGAAATATTAATTTTATGTTATGCATGTTATGTTTTTTGGCATTGGCGTGTTATGTGTTGTCCATGTGGGACATGGGTTGTTAACCTGTGACGTAGCTTTGAGTGACAGCACTCGGGATGCGTATCAAGGATTAATGCTAGGTGACCCACTTGGAACGGGGCTGAGACGGACTTCACTCTACGGTACTCAAGTGGCGGGGCTGAGAGTGGACACCACTCCAGTTGTTGGCTCAAGTGGCAGGGCTGCGAGTGGACACCACCCCAGATTCCTTTGAGCAATAGCATTAATACCGAGGTGATGTTGATTCCGAGGATAGTGCTGATGTGATACTCTTGGGGGCTAGGGTTGCGTTGGGTTTTGGGAATGCTTCTGAGTAGGAGCGTAATGCCTAACAATGACAATGGGGTGATTCTTGGGTTCATATGTTGAGGTTGTCCCTCTTAGGCAGGATTGTGTTTACCATGGGTCGATATGGTTGTGTCACATTTAGAAAGATTGTATTTTCCCCAGTTAGGACTAAGTGTTGTGTGGGATTCTCTTAGACTGATGCATGTCAGGATTTGTCAGTTTTATATATGATTTTGCACATATTCATGAAAATGTTTTTGAACTCTCACTTATATGATTCAACATCTAATTTGGACTATGTCCCTGAAATATTCAAACGTTCCAGGTGTAACGACCCGATCGAGCGATAGGAAGGACCGGAACAACTTACCCTAATGGGCCTACGCGAACTTCCCAATGGGGTCACCCATCCCTGGATTACCCCAGGTTAAGCACGCTTAACTTGGGAGTTCCTTGCTTGCATTCAACCCAAAAGGTATCTAGCTGGTGTTGTTTCCTTTCTTACACTATCCTCGATATATACTAACTTTTTTCTAGGCTCTCGAGGTATTACATTCTCCCCCCCTTAAGCACATGACGTCCTCGTCATACGACCTTACAACTGGTCCCAGATCTCTCCCCCCTTGCATGGCCGATATGGGATTCGCCTAAGGTGCCTACACGCACCCCCCATAGGGGCCTACCCTACACACCCCCCTCGGGGATCGGCTCTGATACCAATCTGTAACGCCTCGCTCCCACTTACTAGTATTACTCATGAACAATTACCCAAATTTTCCACCTACCCGGCCTTAGGTGAAGGGTGGACCATGTTTCAAGATGAAACGTCTTAGGTGGGAATTAAGCTCGTCCTTCCCTTCCCTCATTCCTAGGATTCACTAGCGAAATTGGGCTTTAACCACACCGTATTGGCTAAAAAGAAAACTCATGAAAATGCCCAACTGTTATTTCTTATTTATATTTAATTTTTTTCCCATCCAAGAATTTACCAGGCTACATAAATCACCATTTAAAACCAATCCATTGATTGATTACCACTTTTGGAGGAAAAACTCACATTTTTTAATTTTCCAAAAATTTCGGCATTTTCCCCAAAAATGCCCGAAAATCCCTTTATTTTTGAAAACTCCTCCGGGGCCCAAATTCAATTTAGAAATTGCCCAAAATCCCCAAAAATCTAATTTTTTTAAAAAAAATTGGCCGGCAGGGCCCGCTAGGCGCTGGCCGCGCGCAACTGCCCGCGGGCGCTCATGAAAATGCCCAATCGCTATTTCTTATTTATATTTAATTTTTTTCCCATCCAAGAATTTATCGGGCTCCATAAATCACCATTTAAAACCAATCTATTGATTGATTACCACTTTTGGAAGAAAAACTCAAATTTTTTAATTTTCCAAAAATTTCGACATTTTCCCCAAAAATGCCCGAAAATCCTTTTATTTTTGAAAACTCCTCTGGGGCCCAAATTCAATTTAGAAATGGCCAAAAATCCCCAAAAATCCAATTTTAAAAAAAAAAATTGGCCGGCGGGACCCCGCTGGGCGTTCGTCGGCACGCGCGGCTGCTCGGCTGCCCGCGGGCGCAGCCGCCCATGCGACCCCGCCCGCGCGCAGGCTGCTGCCTGCTTCCAAAAATATATATATATATATATATATATATTTTCTTTGAACTTCCCAACTCCCAATTTTCCAGAAATTTCACACCTCTAAATGCATCAAATCCTCCACTTTTCTCATTGCAAGGCCTTATTTCTCAAACAAAACCCTTCTTAATCTTCATTTATTACAACATACCTTAACAATGAGACTTACATCACAACTTAGGCTTCAAATGCCATAAGCCAACATCTCATCTTAATATAAAATCAAATACTCTCAAGTTATGAAATACACACACATGATCTTAGACTTTAACAAACCATTTATAATCAAGTTAATTTACATCTCATGACTCAAACACAATAACATAGGCTTCCATAAGCCATAACCTACACTTGAATCTTCTTTCCAAGTTTCCACATGCCATTCCACCATTTCCTTTATTTTACCAACCAAATATAAAAAAGATGGTTTCATAGCTTTCCAAGCTTCAAGCTTCCCACTTCCTTTCCTTTTGATACATGAAGACCTACATGGTGAGGATAAAAACCTCATGAGCTATTAAACTCAATAAGAGTGCAATGACATATAGTATGAACATGAATAAATAAATGTGATGCCAATGCATGTATGCAACATGGTTAGGGCTTCCACATCCTCACCACCACCTTGGTTTGAGGCTTTAATCTACCCTACCCCACTCAACCTCATGGCCATAGGTCCTAGAACACAACAACATGCCAATGCACACATAGAAATTCATGAACCATACTTACATCCCTTGCTAGCCACCATCCCATGGGGCTATCCCTTACCTTTTCCATTTCTTTTGAAGCTTTAAGAATTTCCTAACTTCACTTCTAACTCTTCCCATTGAAAGAATCTAGCCATATAATGGATCACAAAGTATTAAAGAAATTTCAAGAAAAGAAATTTAGCCTTAAAATGGCCAAGACACATACTTTCTTACCTTTCTTTCTTCTTTATTCTTTCTTCTCAATGGAAGACTTCTTCATTGCTTTCTTTCTTCTTTCTCTTCAAATGGGAAAAAGTTTGAGAGAAAGGCTCTCCTTCTCTTTTTATAGGCAATTATTTCCTTTATTCATTTTGATTTAATTCTATGGCAAGAATAAATCATAGCCCTTGGATTTAATGTGAGTTGGAAGAACCCATCCTAGCCATCCAAATAAAGCACAATCCATGTGCTCTTGTCTTCTTTAATCTCCTCCATTAGATTTCTTTTACTTTTGAAGACTAGATCTCAACCATTCAACTCTCTTTACATGTGGCAATCCATGCCACTTCTCTTGAATCATCTCAACCATTAGATTTTCAAGACTTAATCTCCACCCTTGGATCAAGTCTTCCATTCCATAAATAGATTTTCTTTTCTATTTATTTAATTTGAGAAATTTTCATGCCATCAACCTTGAAAGACATAATTCAAGGCTTTTCCAATTTATTAAATCCCTATATTTTCAAGACTTGATCCCAACCATTGGATCATGTAGTCTTCCAATACCAAAATTATCCATTTCTCATATATTTAATTCGACTAATTTCACCACATCACATGAGTGACCACTTGAGAGACATATATAATTTCTTTCCCATTTAATTTAATAGGACCATTTTCCATCATTAATGCTTGACCATTTTCCATTTCTTTTGCATTTTTTTTATGAAACATAATCATGTCTCCCATTAATTGCAAGAATGACCATATTCCAATTTCTTTTGCAATTAATTTAATCTTTCATTTATCTTGGACACCACTTTGCCAAGTGTCACTCCATGCCACCAACCTTGGCTTCCAAGACTAAATCTAAACAATCCATGTGGCACCCCCATATAAATACACCAATTTAAGAAAAATTAATTATTTCCACTCTCATAATTAATTTCTTCTTTTTCTCATAATTAATTCCTTTATGGAATTTCTCTCCAAAATTACCAAAACACCCTTTGTGAATTTTCAATCCCATTTATCTCCACATAATGCAAAATGGGAACTAATTCACTTCCATACTTAATTCCACCTTGGAATTATCTCCAATGTACCAAATTACCCTTTATTGGACTTCACTATCCAAATTACTAAAATGCCCCTCTCATAGGGCACCATTATTCTCAATGATACTTCACTTTTTCAAGGGTATTTTTGGAAGTCTCTAACTTCTTTTTCTTATTCTCTTAACACCAGTAACACCGGGTGTTACAGCATGCGCCTCCACGCACGGGCGAGTGGGTTGGAGGATTTGGTTGGGGCATGACAGTCACGCGCCAGTCGTTTTCTTCATTTTTCCGGTCGCCGGCGATGCTCCGATGCCCGATTTTCTTACATTGACCGAAAGCCCACTTCTAGTCGATCTCGATGCCACTGGTTTCAAGCTAAAAGGCCACCGGAAAAGCCCCCGATCGGGCAGTTACAGGTGCGACGCGATGGTCCGCCTCGTTTTTCCAATCAACCCTCGAACCACTCTCAAAACACCTCGAAAACTCACAAAACTTACCAGAAATGCTCCTCTTGCCTCAAAGATCAAAAGCCCCTTATTGGCTTTCCTCGATTCGCCCTCAAAACCAAGCAATTTGATGCTTCAAAATTGATCAAGAACCCTTGGTATTTATAGGCCAAAACCGACCCCCACGTGGCTGATTTCCAGTTATATATTTTCCTACACGCCACCAGGACCGTCCTTGGACATGCCCTAACAAAGATAGGCTGCCAAATCTCTGGATTTTTGGGCCAAATCCGCGGCCAGATCTGCCATGCTTTGGCAGATTTTCAAAAATTGCAGTTTGGCCTTCTTGAAATTTCCTTTTGTGTTTTGGTCCTTATCCTCAAGCCCTTGATCTTCCCAGCACCATTACTAGGACCCCTAAGATTAGTACTTTTTGTTTCCCCCTTGAAACTTTCAAAAAATTACCGTTTTGACCTCTCTCGGGCAAATTTAGAAAATTACACTTAAGCCCTACTGATCATTTTAACCATTAAATCCACTCGATTTAACCCGAAATCACTTAAGAGTTGTTCTATACATAAAATAATAGTCCTTGACACGCTCCGTTGACTTTTTGGATGTCATCTATAACAATTCGGTATTATGACTTAATCGGCAGCTGTATTTTTGCTGTATCGAAAATTGTTTCCGATCTCATTTCTTTCGATGCCATAATTCTTTTCTCAGGACGCTTGTTACTGATGTACCATTTTCTTTAGACATCTAAGTCTCGGGGTACTCCTTCTAGTTGATTCGACGATTTATTATGCTATCAGACTCTTTTTTCGGTATTTTAAATTCACTTAAATTACACGGTGACCTCACACAGATTTGGGGTATTACATGATGTATATATGAAATACTCTAGAATTTATATCTACTAATATTTTTTGCATACCTTGTTTACTTTTCATATTAGACCCATTATCATATCCTTGCACTCTCATATTATTTATACCAAATTTAAAGCTTTTAAAGAATCTAATTTTAAAAAGACTTTGATCAAAGACTTTGATCAAAGATATCATCCAATTTTAAAGAATCTATAAAGATTATTCTATTTTTATTGAACTTGTTAAAATATCTATACATCTTAATATAAAATATATTTTTTCTTAATGACTTATATCTAGAGTACAATCAAGTATAATTGAAAAATATTTTAATTCTTTGATTTTTTTAATAATGGTATTTCTTATTTTTAATGCTAAAATATTTATAAACTCATTTTGTATATTATGACTAAGATAATGCTTATGAATTTCTCCATTTTGAATACGTTTATGGTATTCTTGTATTATTGAATCAAACTCAACAATCATTTCAATTAAGCTTAAAATTTTTCCATTATTATCTTGAAAAATCTTCTCATTTGTACCACGAAATGTCAAATTATTTTTTAAAAATTTTTTTATAATAAAAATAATAATAATTATTATTATTACATTCTTCCAATGCTCTTTCACTATATTTATTTTCTCTTGTAAATATTTATTAATTATTTTGTTTTTAAGCAATCTCATCTCAACATCAACCAGATGTTCATATTCATATTCATTATTTGTTTCATGACTTTTAAGTTTGGTATTAAGATTTTACTCCACGTTCTTTATTTGTTAATTGAATTGTATTTGATTTCAAACTAAATAATTTACAACAATAACAAAATACTTTATCTAGTCATTTTGAATATACTAGTCATTTTCTATCATATTTTTCTCAATTTAATAATTTTTTAATATAATTATTGTGTCATAGAATTCTCGAATGTCCATCTATAGGTATTGCAATCATTAGGCGCCTAGGTGTATTTTGGTCATTAGGCGCCTAGAGGCATTTTGGTCATTAGGCCAAGGCGGGCGAACCCCAAAACTGGTCCCAAGCCGGGATGTGTTTTTCAAGAATAAATTGTAATTAAATAACTAAAGAATCAATATGAGGGCCATAGTGTAAATGACCCAAACTTAGAGGAGGGGCGAATGTGTAATAAAAGGGAAGTTGGAGGATGTGTAAAAGGAAAAGAAAACAAAAAGCATAAGAGGCCACTGTTCAAGCTCTCTTCTCTCTCCTGGGCGCTCTCTCTCGCCCACTCTCTGCCAATTTCTCTCCGAGAGAGATTTTTCTCTCTTGGAGAGAATCCCTCTCTCTCCGAGAGGTTTCTCATCCTCTCGGAGATGTCTCCTTTCTCTCAGCAAGATCAAGCCCCTCTCGGAGAGCCTTTATTTTCACTCGGAAGAGCATCGAGCTCCCGAAAAGCATTAATGGCAGCAGCTCTCTTGGAGAGGGCTGCAACTTTCTCGGAAGTGGCAGCATCTCTCTCGGAGAGAGCTTCGTGCTCTCGGCATATGGTCGCGCTTCCTCTCGGCAAAGGTCACCTCTGCTTGTCCTCCCCTCTCGGTGATCTCCCTCGGCAAGGCTCGCGATAGCAGCAGCAACCCTCTCGGTGGCGGTTCGAGCCCCTCAGCCATGGTCGCACCTGGTCTCTCCGCAATCCCTCTCGGCCATGTCTTCTCTCTCGGTGAGGCTAGCTCTCAGGGAGCCTCCTCGGTGAGGCCACCTCTCAGACGCGGCCGAAAGCTCTCGGGAAGCCGTCTCTCGAAGGCGGCTTGCCGCTCTCCGGAAGTCTTCTTCCCGAGATCTCTCTCTCTCTCTCTCTCTCTCTCTCTCTCTCTCTCTTTCTCTGTTTCCAGCCATGGACATCCCTCTCCCCTGTAACCATGATGTCTATATATATATGTATAGTATGTATATGCTCACGTGATGGCTAGAGATGTGGTTTTATGGAATGGGATGGGATTATATAATAAGCTAAGGTTGATGGGTGATGTGTAAAGTACACGTGTATATATGTATATGTGGGCATGCGGCTTTGGCCAGAGACATAGTCACGAGACAATCTATATAATGTTAGATCATGTATATAATGTTTATATGATTTCACATGTGATATGCCTGTAGAATGTAATGTGATATATCAACATCAGTGTAACGCGATATATCTGTAAAGGGAGTGATGGTCAAGTAAGAGCCACCTTGAGACATCTCCCACTAAGCTCGGAGGTGCACTCGGGCAGGTCTCTTAAGGGTCGAGACCTTACTTCGGCAATCTGCCTGAGGTCCACCTTCTTTCAGAGAGTTCCTTAAGCTGTTCGACTCCTCAAGAGGGATTCCTCTTAAGCTCGTCCAGTTGCCACTAACGTGTAGGTCCATCCCCAGTGCTCCGTAACAGTATTATAATCGACATTCTCTCGTCAGGAAAGATATAATTGTTCTCTATTCAATAATAACATGTTTCACTTGTCTATTGAACTATTTTTCTATTGATATTGACTTAAGTATTGGAGGGCATATGCGGGTGAGAAATCCCCGTGTGCCTTTTAACTTGTTCCTGTGAGTGCAGATATGTCCTTAGCATATACAAGGCCACTTACGGGAGTTCTTGAGGATGCCTTCAGAGGCCCCCATGCAACCCCGATCAGTACATTGAGAACCAAAGCTACCTGATGCCTATCTCCACTAGTAGACTTCTGCCAGCTGTCAACCTCGCTCTGCCTCACCTACAGCTTTCCCTCTCTATAAATTCTATTGTCGTGGTTTTTTCTTTTTTCTGGCCACTACAATAATGAATTGTAAAAAAATATCTAAAATTTTTATCTCTTGAAAAATCTAAAACTTGTCTAATTGAACTTTTCTCAACTAATAAATCAATTAGACTTGAGTCTAAATTCTTTCATTATGCCAAATCATAAATATTTTTAATAGTTATTTCATCTTCATCATTAATATTTTTATTCTTGTCAAATGGAACATCTTCTCCTAATTTTTTATCACATTCTTTAGTACTTTTTAGTGAATTTAAATTCTTATATTAAAAAATTTCTTCATAATTTTCAATAGCATTTGATATTTAGTATTAATAACAAATCTATCAAATGCACATTTTTTTAATTGAATTCATTATTCCACATTTCTTTTTCACTTATGTTTTTTTAAATCCAAATTCATACTTTTTAGTAGACATTTTTAATCAACCAAAAACAAATTTAGAGAGCTTAATATTATTTTACTAAAATAAAAATAATTATAAAAAGTGCAAGGAACTATAGCAGCTGATTATGCTATTTTAATTTCACTTTTTGATGAAATTATGATAAAATCTTATATTATTACCTGCATAAAAATAATCAAAACATCGTCTAAGACACCAATTATATTTTGATTTATATATGATCAACCAATAGGAAAATATACATATTTTGATTGACTTGTTTTATAAATTAAAAAAATTAAGAAACAAATGATTTATGGAGTAAAAAATAAAATATTATATGAATAAGGATATAAAATATCTTACCTTCTCTATGTTATTTGTGAGAGTCCCTTAATTTGGATCAAAATAGCAAATTTTAGTGTGTTGAGTATTGAGATTTTAGCAAAGAATAGAGACCATGTTGAGTAAAAGAGAAGCGCAAGAGGAAAAAAAATAGACAAAGAGAAAAGAGAAGTGAACAAATAAATAAAGCTAAAAAGGAAAGGGAGATTCTACGTTGGACTTGCCCGCCCAGTAGCACACACCCTCTCTCATGCTATAAAAAATTTAATGTGGTAGATGAGACTCCTCAGCTCACTTTCTCTTTCCCCTGTTTCCTCCTAGTCTTCTTCGGAATCTCCTGATCTCCTCCGACATCTCCCATTTCTCTTTCTCTCTCTCTAGTGTTTCCTGTGTCTCCTTTGACGTCTCTTAGTCTCCTCTGATATCTTCATCTCTCTCTCTCTCTCTTCTCTCTCTCTTCGATTTCTCTTGGTCTTATCATTTTTTTAGGGTCTCACTTTTTTTGAAGGCCCTAGAGATAGGCCTTAGTCACCTATGTCTTGAGCCGATCTTGCCGCGCTAGAGTACCAAAATAAAAAGAATTGGTAAAGTATATCATTATTGCCAGAAATTTTACAACTGTTAACAAAAGTTGGCTCAACTCCGCTGGGAATAGGTACCTATTTTTAATAGCACTTTTTAAGTTGACTCTCACGACAAAAAAAAAAGGATCTTTTATAGCAGTTTATGAAACTGCCAAAAAAAGAAGCGGCGCTAAAGCTTCTATTCTTGTAGTGATCTTTTGGGCAGCATTAGATTTTAGGAACAAAGTTATAAAAGTATGGTTTAGTTATTTTAGGACATAGTCGTTTTTGAAAAAAGATTGAACCACTTGAGTTAGAAATAATAAAAAGTGCCCCATTGAGATTTAGAGGGGATAGGAGACGTCTCTTTGGTTTGCACATAGCGAAGTAATGCCAATTAATCCCAACATTAAACTAGGAATTGAGCCAAAACAATTGAAATAGTAAACAAAACAACAAAAAATCCATTTTAGTATACCTAATTAATTCATTGGTATAGGGCCAAAACTATCCTTATTCCATATACAAATAGTAGATAACTTGTTTAGATAAGAGTTTTTGTTATAGGTTTTTAGGATTGAAATTCCAGCCAATGGCATAGGTTTTGGGATATATCAACACCCTAAACTCTCGATATTGACTCTAAAATGTCATTATAGTTCAAGGCCTTCACTAACACCATTTTTGGTGGGAAAATAGCATGTTTCCATCCATATATACAAACATTTTTACCAACACTAATGGGCATCTGTATAAATTTAAAATTTGTTGACACCTTTGGCCATTGGTATAAAGGAAATTGTGCTCGTTGGCATAAATGGTGGTTTATAGCAACCCAATACCATTTGTACAAGTTCTGAAATAAATTACACTCTGTGCGGCACCAATAAATATGGTTACTTTTGCTAATGTGTAAGACATTGGTAGAGACTATAGACTTTCTTTCATATTGATGATGGTGTCAATATAAAGTGGTCTCTACATCAACACTGTTGTGGCATTGGCTTCAAGGAGAGTTCTCCCAAAACAGTCAATGCATTAGCAATCCCAGAAGGAGCCATCCTTTCGAAAAGATCTTCCCAGGCCAGAGCATATCCCCATGAGAAGCGACCATCCGTTCGGGATCAGTTTCTTGAACCTGCATGTTTGAGTCTCCACTTGGTCAAGCCATGCTCTCAGGAGGAATGTATGGAGTCACATCTCTCGCAAGCACTACCTCGCGTTGTTTCATAGTAACATGGCTCGCCTGTTCCAGGTGCTCTTCCTTCTAGGGGACCTTTCCCATAGGAAGGAGAAGGGATTTCTCCCGAAAGTCTTTTTCAAGCTTAACCGCAGAACAACACTGTGTGTGGGGGAGAAGCACCGCACTTTCTTGGGAAAGAACACCGCACCCTCACATGCACGTGTCACGTGTCCCTATCCTCCCCAACACTTATAAATAGCTAGCCCCCAACTTTTTTACTTTGGAGGACAAGTGGAAAAAGGGAAGTAAGGCAAGCCCAAACAAGTACAACATGAGCAAACATCAGACACCCTTCTTGGTCACCATACATCTCCATCTCTCATGCACGACATTCTTACATTTTTTTGCTACATCTTACACTACACCAAGACCTCATATGACTTCGCATCAGAGAATTTGTGTGAAAGAAATCTTCGTTTGCCTCTTGACTTCTTTTTTTTTCGTAAACCTATACTCGAGATGAAAGATCTCTCGTATCATTATAGTGTTCCTTATTTTTCTTGTTCCTCCACAACTCTCCTATCCAAGGAATCGAGCCATTTCCAGGCCCAGTGGACCGGGTCTTGCTTGGATGACTTCCTTGCCTCCCGGTGATGGTACATCAGGTAGGAATGTTGCATAAGTACGTATAATGATTACTCAAATTTCATAATGATAAAAGAGTTATTTTCATTATCTTATTCACTCTCAAGTGATCTATTTAATTAGGAATAATATTGCTTTACTTGGTAATTAGGGGAATCATTTGGCCTTTGAATTCATTTTCTTTTTCAAGAACAATCATTTATTAAGAGATGCCCCATGTAGCAAAATGTTTAGGCATTTTTTTTTTTTTGTAGAGTTAGAATTAAATTAAACTCAATAGTAACTTGTATGTATATCATTATAATTAAGTCACATTAAATTGCTTCGTTTATGTATATTTTCTTAATGCGGGTCTGCATTCAAAATGTCAAATAACTTAGGGATTATTTGATTTTATTGTCATTTTTAGTATTCTAATGAATTTGAAAAAAAAATAATAAAAGCAGTTGTTTTTCTGTTGAATTTACAAAATTCTAAATTTCAACTGAATAGTAATGAGGTATGTCTTTGCGGCTAGTGATTCTTCTTTCTTTATTTATTGTTCATGAGAAGACTAAAATAAAAAAAAAATAAAAAATTTTGATGAAACTCATCTTTGTCAATATCGAATCATCTTTTGGGTTTTTGTTTCTCTTGATATCGAATGATCTTTTACATATATTCAATTGCGTGATAAAATATTTTTTTTTCTAAATAATATTTCTAATTTTTAATTTCAGAATTTAAAAGGAAAACAACAAACATCATATTCAAATTTGATTTTTTTAATAAAACTAAAAATCTAATAGTAAACACATGAAAATAATTATACGAAAAGTAAATTTCACAGACTTCGCTTGAGGTAAAATTAAACTCAAAAGACCTCTTCTCTATTTTAAGAAATGGGATATCATTTAAAATTTTAAGAAATAGGATATCATTTAAAAAAATTAAGTAAATCAATAGTTTTACCCCCTCTGTCTCTCTTGGAATGACTCGTCTTTGTGCCGGCCTCTTGTGCTCCAGTTCTTGACTTTACAAGAAAAAATAAATTCCAGGATGTACCTCGAAAAAATTAAGGTTCGAACACACGACCTACCGAGATAACATAGACATATCGCAATTCGTCATTTGCCAACTGAGCTATGCCCCAAATACACCCTCTCTTTCCCTCGGTTGAGATGGTCTAACCACTACCATTCTTTAAAGCTCAAATAGGTTTAAATTTCGTGATGAGTTTGTCCATGAAACTTTATCTTTTTGAAATTGTTTCTTATATCTCACGATTGTTTTTAATTCACCCCAGTTTTCTCTACAAGTTCAATGAAGTCCTATGGAGCAATTCAAATGTTGCCAGTTTTATTGGGTTGATTTGGATTCTTTCAAATTCAGGTTGATTCGTCTAGATATAGGAACCAAGATCAGCCAGCAATCTAGGTTTTATGGAGGAACCCCAGCTTCATGGAGCCTATTTTTGCGTCAACCATAGAGAAAATTCTAATGCTGAGATTCAGTCACCGATGTTTTTGAGGAGAGACCTAGAGCAAATAATAAATCTCCATCGTCATCAACTGAAGAAGGCACCACTGTTTAACACAAATTCAATCAGTTGGTATTTAGAAATTAAGGAATTCAAACCCACTGTTCAACGCGTACGTCCTTTCTCCCTCGTTTCCATCCAAGAAAACCAGCCATGAACACCCGCAGCAGCTCCAACAGAGCCATGAATGAGAAACTGAAGCTCTGTGCATCGTTTGTCACCTTGGCAGGCTTCATCCTCGTGAAGCTTTTTGTCGAGAGCCGCTACCAGAGCGTTGGATTCCTTTCCTTTCGGAACATTACGATGAATCTAAAGCGGCCTGATTACAGTACTGCCAATGAAAATTATGGGACATATTCCGTCAAGAGAAGAGAAAGCAAATGCGCGCAACGTTTTTGAAGGGAGATGGGCTTACAAGCCGATGGAAAACCCACCATACGATGATGGATCTCAGTGCCCGTTCCTTAGTGATCAAGTAAGCTGCCAGAGGAACGGTCGGACGGACTCTGGCTACAGGAGCTGGGTCTGGGAAGCCACCGACTGTGAGATTCCAAGGTCAGTTTCAACCTAGCCGGGTAGATGCACTTCCTTAATTTGCTTTTTGGTCTCACCGCGGCTGGGATAGATCGTGACTCATTGCTTGCGCGGTTTGAAAAATTAATGTATAAAAATAATTCTATTCATTCATATATATATATATATGTATATTAGCAGGCACAAACTTAATCGAAATGCAGAACGTACTTTGGCAAAAATAAAATAGAAAATATATATGTACATTTTTATCTTTATAAAATTATTACACTTATTTTATTCTTTAATATAAGATAATGGGGGCTATATTCTTACAAAAATTATGAATAAATTATAAAATGACACTTAAAAACCATAATATATAGGAAAAAATCTTGAAAAGTAGAGGTATATTTGAAAATTCTTGACCATGATGACTCCCTGCCCCATTGAAGTTCGAGTTCTATCAGGAACCAATACTAAAAGGAAGGATTCATTGAGTCAAATTGTTCTAATTAATTTATTATATATTTTAATATTTAATAAAATATAATTTTAGTAAAATTATTTTTGATATATTTAAATTTTTTAATGAATTTTTTATATGATTTGTGATAAATAACATATTTTAAATATTATAATATTTTGTGTATCAAAATGAATCAAGAAATGTTATTTGTTCTAAGTGAAATATTAACGCTTTATAAAGGAATATATAAGAAAATGTTTTCATTTTGAAAAATTATCTCCCGGTATTTTGATAACTAATATTCATTATTGTTGAAATAATTTTTAATGAATTTTTCAAAAAATAGAATGTATGTATTTTGGAAGCGGTAAAATTGTCAAATCTCGAATTTATTCTAAAAGTAAAATTTTACTTTCTTATTAATTTGGATTTTAATTTTTTAAATATTTTTATTGAATCCAAATAAGGGTATATTTTCTTAAACTAAAGAAATGTAAATATCTTGTAATGAATTCATACTATGTATTCTATCATCAAACAAATCTTTATTTCTTTTGAAAATGTGGACTGAGAGTCGACTCTCAATAAGGGACAGTCGACTATGTGTTATGCAGAGTCAAGGTAGCCGAGAGTAGGTTTTGACCAGTCGACTGTAAGTAAGGTTGGCAATTGTTCAGTTTGCTTTCAATTTTTTCCAAAACTATAATCAAACCAAATTTAAATTACTAAAACCAAAATCAAACCATTACCCATTAGTTTTAAAAATTAAAAAATATAACCAAACCATTCGGTTTCGATTTTAACCAAGATTTTTTTAGTTTGATCCATACAAACAAATAAAGACAAACTCTTACAAATTGTAATACCCCATGTTCGTGTGAAGTTGCCACGTAATTCCGATGAGTTTAGAATACCGAAAAAAATTGATTTTATAGCAATTTCAGGTACCGAATCAACTGTAGGGAATGCCTCGGAATGAAATTGTCTAAAGAAAATTATATGGTCTCGACGAGCGTATCGAGATAGGATTTATGGTATCGAAAGAAATCGAATTCAGAACAGTTTTCGATACAGCTAAAATACAGCTGCCATTTAGGCTGTAAAACCAAATCGTTGTAGGAGACTCCCGAAAAATCAACGGAACCCTAGGGGGATTCCGGTTTTACATAACGAACAACCCTTCAGTGGTTTCAGGAGAAAACAACAACCTAGTAAGGACACTGGGGCGAATTGTCATTTTCAACTAAGCTTCAAAATTATTAATTTTGCATTTTTAGTATTAAAATGCAATTTAATCCAATGTTTGATAGTATAATTGAAATTACGAAATTACCCAAGTGATATTATGATAAAATTGAGGTTTAATATGTAATTTTTATAATATAATGTATAATTATATATATACATATATAGGCATAGGCACGTGGAGTTGAAGCTTCTGTGAAGCTTTAAATGGCATGGCAGCAAGCAATCGCCAGCGAGATTTGAGGAGATGATAGCAGGAATTGTGGCAGCGAGATTTAAGGATATCGCAACAAGATTTGTGGAGATTTTCGTAATAAATGTTGTGCGTGCAAGCATGCAACATTGTGTATATATATATATGGACGTGGAGAGCAAGCTCAGGCTGCCTATAAATAGGCAAAAGATCGGTCGATTGAGGAGCACCAAGCAAGCGAGATCGAGAAAGAGGAAGAGAGTGAGAGCGGAAGCCAAATGGTGGCAACAGCAAGCGGTCATGACCGCGAACAGCAAGTCGCGGCCATGGCAGCTCGATTGAATGAGAGCAGGGGCGGCACGGCGGCATCGACGGGGTCATTGGAAGCTCGGGAAGCAGCCAGTTGCGTCGGAGGTAGCCGGCAAGGCGAGGCCGAGGGCAGCCGCGGCAGGCAGTGGCGAGGGCAGCAGCGGAGCACGGGCGGAGGCTGGTTCGCGTAGGTGTAGGGGAGGAAGAGAAGAGAAGGAAGAAGAAGAAGAAGAAGAAGAAGAAAAGAAGAGAAGAAAGAAAGAAGAAGAAATGGAGAGAAGGTGGGCTTGCAGGTAGCAGGGGAGGCGCGAGGAAGAAGGTGAACAGGGAAGGTGGAGGAAAAAAGAAGAAAAAGAAAAAAAAAAAGAAAAAAAAAAGAAAAGAAAGAAAAAGAAGAAAAAAAACATAGGAAAAATGATGGGAAAAATTCTAGAGAAATCCTAAAAAATAGGAAATTATGTTTCGGTGATATTTCGGAGATTTTGGTGAGAAAAACAGCCGGGGCACGTTTTTCGAGAATATTACACGCAAATCGAGAAAATCAAAGATACTGGTCAATGTGAGTAAAATTCTCTAGAAAATTTCAAAAATTTCAAAATATTATTTTATGAATTGTCGTAGTGAAATATTTGAGAAAATATTTCTAGAAATATTTAATTTGAAATTATTGAGAAAAAATATGAAGAAATAGAGGGAAAATTAAAGAAAATGCCAGAAATTATGGAAAAATAGGATTTAATATTATTTAAATACCTATGGTGATTAGGATGCTCTGAGGTCAAAGTTGAGGTGTCTAGTGCGAATTTTGAGGTTGACATACAAATCGAGGCAAGACACGAATTTCGAGATAGCCTGATAAGCTCTAGAAGGTAAGTGGTACTTCCTTGAAAATGTTTACATCATATTGACATGCTCTGATATGTATCTATCACGTAGAATGCATACATGATTATGAAATGCATGATTACACGTTGATATCATTGATCACACGCATATGAGGCCGTAGGGAGTACGAACTGGCACCGCTGCCTTATCAAAGGTGCACCCATACACCCCAGCTTCGAAAGAGGTGGCCGCTAAAATGGTAGGTAGCATGAGGGGTGGAGTTGACACCTACGAGGAAAGACATTGCATACACTCATGACATAGCATTACGTACCCTTACTTAGATGGTTCATCATCTAACTTGGGTTCGCCCCTGGAACATTCAACGTTCCAGTCGGGACTTGCAGAGATGATTTCGAGATTAATGATGTGTGGTGACGCGAGACGTCAGGAAACGAGGAAATGTGCCATGTTATGTTGTGATATGAATAGTTAAGGATTATGTAAATTTGTTTTACTTTTCGAAGGTTATGTAACAACGTTTGTAATAAGTACTTGTCTAGTTATTCATATATTGCCATGAGCAGGTTCGATTTAGCTTCCGCTTTGTAAATTGTATTTACCTCTAGTGTGTAAATCTCACACTAGATAAGGTATTAGGAAATTTCGAGATAATGTAATGAAAAAAAAAAAATAGACCAAATTTCCTAAGGCATAACACGCCCGAGAAAGCGGGCTGTTACACAAATAACATTCATAAAAATTTTTGATAACTCCACAACAAACAAAGACAAACTCTAATAAAGTTATCTTCTTCTTGCATAAGGTTACAAATTAACTTCAAACTATTTGGATATAATTATTTGATTGATAAAAATAAAATAATTTAAGATTAGGTTTTATTTTTATTTATTAATTACTTTATAAATGTTAAATATTTTATATATTTGTAATGCATTAGTTAAAATACTTGTAAAAAAATGCATTATTCAATATATATATATATATTATATATGTATATTTGGTTCGATTTGGTTCAGTTATCCACACATTCGGTTCGGTTTCGATTCGAGTTTTGGTTTGAATTTAGTGAAAATCATAACCAAACCATACCCATTGAAACAATATTTAGTTTTTCGCCAAACCAAATAATTATCCAGTAAAACAATTTTTAACCACGTTGAGCAGTTCGATTTCGATTCAGTTCCCCACGGTTTCAGTTACAATTGCCATCCCTAATTATAGGCCAATGAGAGTCGACTGTAGGCTTCGAGAGTCGACTATGGGTGTCGCAAAGTCGACTGTCAATTAGAACAGTTGACTGCTAAACTCCAACGGTCGAATTTTTCAGCCGTTTGAAGATCCGTTGGAAGCTTCATTATAAATATCAAGAGGAGAAATCGGGAGAAAGTTAATGCTTTATTATTTTTTTATCTTCCTAAAGCACACCTAAGCTCTCAAGCAATTTAAGTAAAGCAATCCAAGACTCAAACTCAAAGATATATTCTTTGGAGCCCAAAGTAAAGGATAAGAGGATATTATCTCCATTTGTGGTAAATTATATTTGTATTCATACTTGCCTTGTATAATTGTTCTTGTATTCATATCCATATTTGTCCAAGATTATTGGACTTAGGATTACATTGTAACTACTTTAATTGTGGATTGTGAGTGGCCTCCTAGAACCCAAGTAATCTAGGTGTATGTTAGTTTTCAGCGTGAGTTAAGGGAAAAACTTTGGTGTTGTGTAAAAATTTTCAAAGTGAACTTGTTGGAAAATCTAGATATGATTTTAGTGGAATCTCAAGTGTCGAGTTGACCTTGAGAGAGTGGAGTAAGTGTTGGAGACATGTATATTGTTGTATTAGTTTTCGACGTGAGTTAAGGGAAAAACTTCGGTGTTGTGTAAAAATTTCCAAGGTGAACTTGTTGGAAAATCTAGATGTGATTTTAGTGGAACCTCAAGTGTCGAGTTGACCTTGAGAGAGTGGAGTAAGTGTTAGAGACATCGAACCACTATATATTATTGTTATTTGCATATTTATATGGTTATCACTCTCAAACAACATATATATTTTTATAACAAGTGTATTTTGTGTATAAGAAAAGTTCAAGAGATTTTAAAAAGAAAGAATTTGATTTGATAAAATTTTTAATCACTCAATTTACTCCTCTCTTTAGTAGTCATTATGTGTCAATGGACCAACATTTATTGGTCATTGCCTTCGCTAAAAAGACTTGTTCAACGATGGGCAAGGTTTTCTTGTAGTTGAATATACACTAGCATGCAAACTTGAAATCTATATTAGAGATAAAGCATACAAAAATCTGTGTACCTTATTTTCAAGAAAATTTTAGTCCTAATATAAAAGATGATACTCTAATCTCTGACTAATAGACTGTGTAATACAGTAATTTATATCATAGTTGAAAGTAAAGAGACGGATGGGTTGGTTTGATGTAGGTTGAGTGGCAAGGCAATGTAAGACGCTCTAAGAGGGAGAAGAATGATCTGTATACAATACAAGTTTTGAGTTTTTATATTTTGTCCAAAGGTTAATTTTTGAGTAGATAAAAATATAAAGTTCACTAAATTACATAGTGTATTCTTAATGTTTTGAAAATTCTGCTGATTTTTGTCCTCTGTTAAATTACACCTTATATTTCTACTAAATCTCATTGTTGGTGCGCCTTGCATTTTTGCCATTCATATATTTTCAACCTAAAATCACAAAATTGTTAATTGATTGGAGTGGCCCTTTTCTCGAGGGCTGGTTCCAATCAACCCAATCCGTCCATCTTGTCCAATCCAGTTTTTAGAACACTGTCTAGTTGAGTACCAATTAGGGTACATGAAGAAAGGCAACGATTTGGCTAATGAGGCATATTAAGTTTGCAGGTGGGACTTGTTTCAGTACAGAGATAAATTGACTAAAGAAATTAACACAGAATTAGCATTGGGAGTGGCCATGGAAACGTGGGCTTAATGGATTGACAGCAATGTGGATTCAACCAAAATAACCCTGTTTTTCAGAAGCATTTCAACCTGAACACAAGAGGAAGCACTGGTGCTACAATATCACACAGCCCATCATGGATGAGTCCTACTCTGGAACGTTCCCAAAACCTGTGATTGAAGCTGTAGAGAGGATAATAAGAGAGATGAAGACCCCAGTAAGGTACCTAAACATCACGAAGTTACCGGAATATCGGCAAGATGCACATCCAGCCGTGTTTACGATGAAGCCGGGAAAGCAACTCACGACAGAGAAGCGGCAGAAGCGACCCGATTGCAGCCACTGGTGCCTGCCTGGGCTGCCGGATACATGGGAACAGGCTGTTGTATGCACTTCTGCTGTCCATACCGCCATAGCCAGTGATGCTAATTCATAACATCTGGTTGTTTGAGCCTCTGGTTAAGTGAAATAAAACACAGCAATCTAAAAGGGTATTTGGGAAACATAATCCAGCTATTCAGTTTTTCCAGCAACCCGTCAAGTTTGATAAGATAACCTATAGTCAGATAACCAAGAACAGATACCGAGAATAATGAATCACATGCAACCCCCTCTTAATCTTCCTTGGGTTATTGACACAACCAAAAAATATAAACTTCGACAAAATGGACCATCAAGAGATAGAGATTTGCGAATATGAAGAGCAAAGTATGTGATTATGATTGTGCCTTATAAGGGCAACCAGTATGTCATGAACTACAAATTATGAAATTGCCGATATCCTTAAACATTAAAAAGGTGGCTTATTTTGCTATTTTACCCACTTCAGACAGTTCTCAAGGATGTAATTTATAGCTGACACAGTCGACGTGTGACATATATAGAACCTTACCCCCTTGATCTCCAATGGGTGGCTGGTAGGTTTACTTACAGGTGAGTGTTTATTTACCAAGGCCTTCTCCAGTAGTCGTATCTACACAAGGTCTCCAGTAGTCGTATCTACACAAGCTCCCACTCAGATTCACAAGCACTGGGAGCTGATGATCCGTTTCTGTCCCCATCCATGGTTAGTGAAGCCACCACACTCCCTGAACTTTCTTGGTTTGATTCTGATTCAATCTCTTGTTGTCTTGCAAGCTGTTTGTACTCCTGCTTTCTTACCGACTTCTTTGAGTAGAGAGCTTTCTGAATCTTTTTCTAAAAGAAAGTTATTAATATTTGGTCAGCATCAAGTGAGAGAGAGAGAGAGGGGACGGTAATTTATACCCAACCCAATGGGCATTTGACAAACCCGCTCCCTTTGGGGAAGGTATGGGTGGGAAAAAATACCTGCACAGATGTGGGTGGCAGGATGAGGGCAAGGTCCCTGACCCAATACCCAACCGGCATGTATTAATCAATATATATATATATTTATTTTAAGTAGCATAATGCAGATGCATTATGCATATAGGCCCAAACGGCCAACCTAAGCTAAGGCTGCTTGCTCGCAAATGGATAGGCCCACATCTACTCTTTGCCAGGCAGCTTGTAGCTGAAATCTAACTTAGCCAAATAAAAATTCAACAATCAGCAACCACCAAAACCTAAAAGCGCCTTAAGCCCAAACTATAATTGAAAAACTTGAGATAAAATGAATATGGGTATGGGTATGGGTATGGGTATCCAATGGGGATGGAAATGGTGGAGTAAGTATATTATCCGACAGGTGGAAAGGAATATCATTCCCAATGAATAGGGAGAGAGAGAGAGAGAGAGAGAGAGAGAGAGTACCTTATATGACCTAGGTTTATATTCCTTGGGAGTTGCAACGCAAAGTTTTACCCTGTCGACTAACACACAAGTTCCAACCAGATTCTCTTTGTCAAAATTTTCAACAGCTTCAATCCCTAGCCCAATTGCATTTTCATAATTATCAATCACCTTCAAGTTAAATTCAGTTGATCTACCTGCAAAGATTTGGCAACATCAGTCAACAGACTAAGAATTAGAAAGGCACAACATTACCAAACAGTGGCACATGTAACTCAATTTTCTTTAGATACTAGTGCACTAAAAAATGTTCTAAACCTCCACATACGAGAGGAATAAAGTGAATTGGTTCCATTCAAAACAAAAACCTAAGCAAAACATAAATGTAACTCCTAATCCATCAGTAACAGATTTTCATGGTTACCTAGATAATAACAACTAGCATCTAGAATAGAAAAATGTATCCGTTGTGCAGAACTCCTAATGCAACCAAAATAACATTACTAAATATTGGAAGTTAAAATCATAGCCAAAAGATCAAAATTAATACTACTTGGTTTTTCCTTCAACCTCATTAAGATGTGCATGAAGATTGAAAATGGCATGTACAAGAGAATTTAGATTCAGTTCTGCAGAATCCCTGCGTTTTCCCTGGGCACTTCTTTCTTTTTCTTTTAGCCTGAGGTAAAGCAAACAACTAAACTAGTGGTTAAAGTGAAACTAATAATAGGGCCTAATCATAATGCAACATCCAGAGCCAATGAGTTGGCTCTGTCTGGCTGCTTTTATACAATAGAAAACCAGATGACCAAACTGTTCATAAAAATCACAACTTAATTATTTGCAACAAATCAAGAAAAATGACTTTAGACTCTTTGTCTGCATTACCTAGTGTTATGGTAGCTAGCAAGTGATATAAATAAATGTGTAATGAGGCTATTAAGAAATTGAATTCTAGTTTAAGCATACCTGGTAGAATGTTCCAACATGCTAGGACAAGTTGTAAGCACACATGGGCTTGGGCCAAACCGTTTTTGGCGCCCAATTTTCCAGATTAGTATAAATAACTGATCCAACGCTAGAACACATCATGTTGAATGAAATTGGAAATGAGTTTCCCTCCCATTCTCTCTAAACTCTCTCTTTGTTCTAATCTCTCTTTCCTCTCTAATATCTTTCCCATTCTCTCTTAATTCCCACTCTCGATTCCCCGAGAATCCTACTGTCAGATTTGTAATCTGACAAATTAGTATCAGAACAAGGATCCTGCTCTTCGTTGTGAATTGTTCGAGCAATGGCTGACGGTACTAGGATGTGACAGATGGAGGAGCAACTACAACAAGTTTCGGCGTCTGTGGCCGAGATGCAAGGCATAATGGATTCAATGGAAGAGAACATTGGATTGTCGGTGGATAGGAAGCTGGACGCATTGGTGGAAAGGCTTAGGGGTGATATGCGTATGCAACTAAAGGAAGAAATGCAGGAAGTAAGGGATTAGGGAAATCGGTTGTGTGATCAATTGCAACAGTTTATGAGAATGTTTGCAGGTCAATTGCAAGTGAGGATCTCCCTTGACTTCCCACCAAGGGAACGATCAAAACCAATTCTACCGGGAATTGGTGGCAGTCACCGTAATGTCAAATTATCAGTATCAGAAGGGGAGTCAGCCACGATGGAAGAGTTGGTCCCAGAGACAAGGCAGGAGGTGCCAATCCGCCCGCATCAAATCGGATTTCCAGTACCTAAACTGGAACTTTCGTTGTTCGAAGGGGTGAAGCCACAATGGTGGCTAAGGCGATGCGAGAAATTATTTGAGATTCATCATGTAGGGGAGAACCAGAGGGTGGCCTTAGTTGCAACATATCTCCATGATGCAGGGGATATGTGGTTCCAAGGATGGTCCAAGGTGAGAGAGATATAATTGGGATGACTTCGCACAAGGGTTGTGCGAGAGGTTTGGAAAACGAGGAAGATGGGACGTGGTATAAGAATTCAACCACCTAAGACAAGAAGGAACAGTGCTAGAATTTCAAGCAAAATTTGAGGAGCTCAAATTTAGGATGCTCAACAAGAATCCTTACCTGAATGAGGAGTACTTCGTATGTAGTTTCATAGGAGGATTAAATGACGAGTTGAGATCGACAATACAAGTCCTCCGACCTAAGACAATACAAGAAGCACCAGGGGGGTTGCTTAGCAGGAGATGACGTTTGAGGCACTATTGAAGAAACAAAAGATCTAGAGCAAAGGAGTACTGGTCGAGCTACATCATACGGGAACCAATTTACAAGAAGAGAATTGGTCAAATTTGGTACCAACAATAGGTATCCAACCTCAACCCCAGTCTCTCAGAATATGCAAAACAGGGACAGATTGATAGAGCAAAGGAGAATCACGAGACTATGCTTCAAGTGTGGGGAGAAATACATGCTAGGGCACCAATATAGGAAGCAACTACTACTATTGGAAGGAGGAGAGGAGGAAGGAGAAGGAGAAGTTGCAGGAGAAGAGGAAGAGGAAGAAGACGGAGGGGCCATATCCTTACATGCCATCAAAGGGGTATCCAATAGCAAGATTATCTAGGTATAGTGGAAGGTACATGACAACTACCACATGGTTTTGATAGATAGTGAGAGCATCCACAGTTTCATTAATGAGATAACTGCTAGGAAGATGAAATACCCAACAGCCCACCACTCTCAATAACTGGAGTCAACAGGGACAAGGTAATCAGTAAATCAACTTGCTTAGGATTCTACTGGGAGATGCAAGGGGAGGAATTTTGGGTTGATCTGAGATTGCTCAAATTGGGAGGATGCCACATCGTGCTGGGAATAGATTGGATGCGTGAGATAAGCCCTATTAGTTTCGATTTCAACAATATGGAAGTTACACTTGAAAAGGAGGGTAGAAGGGTGGTGCTACAAGGAAATGTGGAAGTGGAGACTTGCAAACTAGTGAGGGGAAAGAAACTACAACAATTATTCAAGAAGAAAATGGCACAAGTGGCTCAGTTATTTTCAATTCAATCCACTGGACAACATGAAGAAGAATCGGGCAAAGGATACTCCAATCAAACATGGAAGGTACATGAATTGACCCTCCCTCATTCTTTACTAATTGAATATAAGGACCTCTTTGTAGAACCTAAAACCTTACCCCCCAAGAGACCACTAGACCATACCATACCCCTGTTACCTGATGTTGGACCAATAAACATTAGGTCATACCGATACAAACTTAAATCTGAAATCGAAAAAATGGTTAAGAGATATGCTAAACCAATCCATTATCCGCCCTAGCCACAGTCCCTTTGCTTCATCTGTCTTATTAGTTAAGAAAAAAGATGACACTTGACGCTTCTATGTTGATTACAGACGACTCAATGCCATCACTGTTAAAGATAAATTTCCAATCCCAATACTTGAAGATCTACTAGATGAACTCAAACATGCAACTGTATTTACCAAGTTGGACCTCCGTTCAGAGTATCATCAAATTAGGATGGACCCCAACGACATTCCCAAGACTACATTTCGAACACACCATGGCCATTTTGAATTTAAAGTCATGCCATTTGACCTCACAAATGCCCCTGCTACATTCCAATCCCTTATGAACCAAATTTTTTAACCTTACCTCAGAAAATTCGTGTTGGTCTTCATTGATGATATCTTAATCTATAGCCCTTCATTCGATCAACACCTAAACCACCTTAGGGCTACATTTGAGATCCTACGATTCAATCAGTTATGCATCAAGTGGTCGAAGTGTGCATTTGCACAAACACAATTGGAGTACCTTGGTCACATCATATCAAGGGCTGGATTGGGAACTGATCCAAAGAAGATAAGAGGCAATTGTAACATGGCCTAAACCTGCAAACATCAAGGCTTTGAGGGGATTCCTAGGGCTTACCAAATACTACCGAAAGTTTGTGAAAAATTATGGAACAATCAGCAATCCTTTAACAGAGTTGTTGAAGAAGGAAGGCTTTAAATGGAACCCCAAGTCAGAACAGGCTTTTGGGCAGTTAAAAGAAGCATTGAGCAAGGTTCTCACACTTGGCTTACCGGACTTTAGTAAGCCATTCACCTTGGAGATAGACGCCAGCAATGCAAGAATAGGTGCAGTACTATCACAAGAAGGCAGACCTTTAGCCTTTCTTAGTCAAGCTCTAGCACCTAGACACCAAGGCCTTAGCATTTATGAAAAAGAGGTGATGGCAGTACTGATGACAGTGGAGAAGTGGCGCCATTACTTAGAAGGACAGCAGTTTGTGATCAAGATAGATCACGAAAGTTTAAAATTCTTGCTGCAACAGAGATTACATACCCAACTACAAAAAAAAGGAATGGCCACATGGGGCTGGATTATGTAATTTGTTTTAGGAAGGGGAAGGAGAACGTGGCAGTAGACGCCCTGTCTCGTTGCCATGAAGAGGGGATGCACACAACAATCTCCACAATGATACCGGACTGGCTTCAAGAGGTCACAGATAGCTACAAAAAAGGGGACTGGGTTAAAGGACTACTAGAATAGTTGAGTGTTAAAGAAGATAGTAGACCTGGGTACACTTTGAACAACAGAGTAATAAGATACAAAGGTTGGTTGGTTATTAGTGATTGAGGAGCTGAAGGCTAAAATAGTGCATCCATTACATGGATCACCAGAAGGAGGGCACTTGAGCATTCAAAATACCTACCACAAGGTCAAACAGGTATTCTTTTGCCCCAATTTAAGGAAATATATATGGGATTACATCTTGAAATGTGATGTATGTAGAAGGTGCAAGCATAAAACGGTAGCCCACCCCGGTCTCCTACAACCCTTAGAAATTCTAAATCGTGCTTGGACCAACGTAACCATGGATTCATAGATTTCATAGAAGGGTTGCCAAAATCAGAAGGGAAAGATTATATTTTTGTGGCAATAGACCGGTTCACTAAATTTAGTCCCTTCATAGGGTTGTCACACCCGTTTACAGCACAAGAAGTGGCTAGGGCTTACTTGGAGAATGTATTAAAGTTGCATGGCATTCCACAGTCTATTGTATTGGACCGAGACAAGGTATTCACCAATCTCTTCTGGAAAGAACTCATGACGATATTGGGTACCACACTACTAATGTCCACTGCCTCCCACCCTGAAACAGCTGGACAGACGGAGCGAGTTAATCAATGTTTGGAAGGATACTTAAGATGTTTGAGCTTCTTACAGCCTAAGGGATAGAACAAATGGCTAGCCGTAGCACAATGGTGGTGCAACTCGAGCTACCACAGCTTTATCAAGATGACGCCCTTCGAGGCCCTTTATGGCTATAAACCAGACTTACTACCAGCTTTGGGAGGACACATGACAGTAGCAACAATGGAGGCTTACTTACAACAAAGGCAGGATGTAATAAGGATAGTGAAACCGAATTGGCCAAAGCCAAGAACAGAATGAAGCAATTGGTGGATCGGAAGAGGAGTGAACGGAATTTTGCAATAAGTGAAGAGGTATATTTGAAGCTTAACCAATAGTACCTCAAGACCTTGACTAAATAACCCATATCCAAACTAAGCCCCAAGTACTATGGACCCTTTCCCATTTTGGAGAAAATTGGTTCTATGGCCTATCGATTACAACTTCCTGAAGATGCTAAGATACACCCCATTTTCCATGTCTCCCTCCTCAAGAAAGCCATGGGTACACAGAGATCGACCACTACCTTGCTTCCTATGGTGGGAGAAGTACCAAAAAACGTTGAACCCACAGCTATTGTTGACGGAAGGGATTGTTATGGTAGCTAGCAAGTGATATAAATAAATGGGTAATTAGGCTATTAAGAAATTGAATTCTAGTTTAAGCATAGCTGGTAGAATGTTCCAGCATGCTAAGACAAGTTGTAAGCGCACATGGGCTCGGGCCAAACCGTTTTTGGAGCTCAATTTTCCAGATCGATATAAATAATCGATCCAATGCTAGAACACATCATGTTGAATGAAATTGGAAATGAGTTTCCCTCCCATTCTCTCTAAATTCTCTCTCTAAACTCTCTCTCCGTTCTAATCTCTCTTTCCTCTCTAATATCTTCCCCATTCTCTCTTAATTCCCCACTCTCGATTCCTCGAGAATCCTGTTGTCAGATTTGTAATCTGACACCTAGCTAGTCAAAAGGATTGAGCATGAATGCCTTTATGTTGTTCTTGTTCAACAATATGAATTTCATATAATAAAGCCTGTTTCAGAGACTGTTAGATATACTGAGATATACTATAAAGATAGGTTGTCATGCCACCCAAGTAACAATCTTAGGAGAAGTAGAAGAGCTAGTAACTCAGGCCCCATGAAGTTTTAGATTTTATACGGGAAAACAAATTTACTAATTCAGTTTAGTTCATTCTCTACGGTTTCATATGCTGTTTATTAGTGTAATGTTATTTCCACTACCAGTTTGCTGTTTATAGTGCTATAACCAAGACATTGGCAGCAGTAGGGAATCAAGTTCAAGTTCAGAAATCAATTGGCTCAATTCTCCAAGTCAGGGTTGTTGTATGTGATTATTATTTTTTTCTTTTATTATTATGTTTTAGTTTTGACTTATCTATATACTTATCCTCACACAATCCACTTAACTTTTAAATTTCTCCTACCTCCAATTACAAACTAATGTCCACTCACCCATCTAAGGTCAAGAAGCATTAGTAACTCAATTGGATAAGTGAGGAGATTAAAGATAGGAATAAAAAGGAGAATGGGGAGATAGAATAAAGAGGAGATTTTGGCTGAAACAATATTGGCACCTCTCTTTTCTCTCAAATTACCTCCCATTGCCTCTACTATTGCCAGACTTGCTGCAATTTTTTCCATCAATATTTCAAGTTAATCGGTTTCTACATACTTTTATTTTTGGAGCTGTTTTGAGAAAGATATAAAAAAATTTGCATATTTATTCATGTGTTACATATAAAAACAACTCTACAAGGTACAACTGAGGAAGCACTATGTGTAAGTCTAAGTATGTACAATACTATAAAGTATGTAGAAATCGTGTTATGGCCCTAAAATAGGGGTGTAAATAAATCGTGTTATGGACATGCTAGATTATTCTGAAGAGTGTTTTTGATATAATGTGGAATATATTTCAGTTACGGTGCTTTTAAACTTATTATATATTAGAATATTATTAGTTCCTCTAATGTAGTTACGCGTTTCTAGCGCGAGGCGCATTAATCATTTGCGCGGGCATGTAGTTTTGATCAACAACATGGGTAGGGCCTGCAGTACGAACTTAGGCTTCTAAAAAAGTTACAGTGGTAACAAAAGCATCACTAATGGTACATAGGTAATATTTATGATTTTTTGTGACAATGATCGGACAAAGTCGATTTATATGCTCGGTAAGCCTTTAAAAGAAAGTGTAGAAATTTATCATCTATAAATGCAGTAAACTTACGTTGATATGCGTATAAAACCCTATAGAAGTTATTAGTTTTAAAGAGCCCAGCGTTTAATATTAATCGATGAAATTTTATAACTGCTCTGTGGCATAGACCAAAATGTTATAGAAACATATAAAGAAATTAAGCAAAATGTCTTGGTGTAATCAATAATGACTATAAAATAACAATATATTTAGAAGTATCCTTGGTGCTTTATGACATCGAGATGGGGGCAATAGCGATCAACTTCGCGATAGATGCCTTGGTTACTTCGCGATAGTGACATGTCATTCTCGGAGCGATTTGATATAACCCAATCGGCAATAGCCGCTACGTTTCCAGGTGTTCCATAGCCACGACGAATGTACTTTCATTCATTTGTCTCACGTCGCGCTGCCCTTCCCGTTGCGATATCAATGCAAAATTCCGCTCTTTCGCCATTTTCTAGTTGAGCCGAGAAATCGTAGCATCTCGTTGCAGTCGTCAACTTAAGGGAGGGGCGGATCTTTAGCACTTCAGGTCCTTCCTTCACATAGTACGCAAGCCGTACTGCGGCGTAATCTGCGTTGAAGGCTCTGATGACTTCTGGATTTGTGCATAGGCCGAGTTGGTCAAGCTTCACCATAGCCATCACAATATGGACCGCGACGATCCTCATTGCCTGTTTGAGCATCGAACCAATCCAAACCTTTCATGCCGCATAAAGGTCATCGACGGCGATGTCGCCGAAATGGAGCAGTTTTGCCAACCAAGGAAGTTCTTAAGGAAAAATCACCGACATGAGGGCCACCGTTTCCCCCCAGTCAGGCGCTGGGCTTGCGCTGTCAACGACATCAACGAACACGTCACCGCCCAAGTACTCGAATGTATAGAAGAGAAGGACCACTCGTTGATGGTATTTCGTGCGGTGGCTTAGCCAAGCAGTGATAATGTGAGCCTCAAAGTCGCGACCATCCAAAAAGATCGTTGCACCTGGATTAACCAAGAAAATCTTATCCAGAAGAGGTTCTAGAAATGGGACGATGTCAGTAGTGACAGCCATCTGTTTGTCATGCGAAGGGCATTGCTGGCACGCCAATCAAGACGATTCCCACTGTGGCTATGACATCACTGCGTGCATCAGAGAGCACGCCACCCACTTATCTCGATTATTGTGAGTTTCGCTGTCGGTGACCAATCGCCTTTATTAAGCATTTAATATATTAGCTGGCATATGAAGATATAAGGGTCTTCAAACCTGCGCATGATGGTATAGTGGGATGTCACCATCGTTACCCTGTTCAAAGTTTGAATTTGCGTCTAGAAAAATAGCAAATAGGTCACGTTAGGATCTGGGCAGCTGGAAAAGAGATTCTCAAATCAATGGCCACAAAAATTTCAAAGAACATGTAGGAAAGCATGATGTTCGATTGTTGCACATAGAGTGCATAGCCTTTCCGCTCTGGGGTGCTTTCGCACTACTCCTGATTGTGACATGCGAAAGGCCAGCGATAGCTTCAATAAATATTGCAAACGGTCTGCACCTCTATCCGGATCATGCGTGAAAGCTTCATCACCGTAAGTCTCTGATCTGAATTTACTAGTGCTATTTATATCCTGCTATCCATTTCGTCCACCATTGTCTGACGTACATAACTTCTCCCTTCAGGATGAAGCTGGGAGGAATTAATGTCGCCGAAATGGCTCCTACTCTCGGCAAGGCGGGGATTTCCTTGTATAAGTTCATGACAGGGCCAAACAGGCAAGCCCAGAACAGAGGCTTCCAGCCGCACTTCCCCGGCCAACTCATCCGAACACAGGATCTTTGACTGTGATTTCTGAAACTAGAGGTACGCTGATTGAGCGGCGTCGCGCAGCAAGCTAGCTTTGTTGCGGCAAAAAAGATGAGAAATCAAGTCCAGAAAACTCATGCGCAGACTGAAAAAAGTCTAGAAAACCCATGCGCACATGGGTCGCCAAATTCGATTCATCTCCTCTCAAGGTGATATCGATTATTTTCTGCGTTCTATCTTTGTTTTTATAATAATTGGCGAGCCATGTTGCGTTTATAATATGTAATTTATATAGTACTTTAACATCTCTATGGAGCATCTATGATTGTATTACTATCTTTAACTACTTTGTACCAAGAATTATTATGTCATTCAAGTTAAATAATATATCTGTTATGTCATAAATATTGATTATTTATGTTAAATGTCCGATATGTATTTCGTTATCTTTCTGCGATTAAAATTTTATGTACTCAAGATCCGATAATACACACGAAGTGACACATTCATTGCAGCACAAGATCGACTGTGGGACAAATTGATATTACGTACGATGCGCTTGTTACAAGAGAAAATCAACAGAACAACTTAAGATAAAAGCTCCAGCCTATATCACGCTGGTATCGTCACCTGGATCGCGGGATGGTAGCTGCGAGATTTATATGGAAACAGTAAATTGAAAATTCCAACCCTGGACAAAGGTTGGCCTGCGCGTGCAGCCCACGCCCTCAAGCTAGGCGTCTGTCTTTATGTGTGCTGGGGCAAGTTTCATGAGTTCATCACCTGCATTGTTTTCCCCTCCGGAGGCCGACAGTTGCAGGCTTAAGTCGAGGATCGGTGACGACGAAGGCGGAAGAGGTATCGCAATAGCATTGCCAGTGAACTGTGTGAACCCAAAAGTTACGATGTCGTAGGCACGGTCTTCAGTTCCCCGCCGAATAAAGAAGGAACAAGGTACCTCTCTCCGATATAGGTTGGTTGCCTTCAGCTCGCGCCAGTGAAAGTACAAGGTACTTGCAAAGATAGTGATGAAGCATTCCATATCAGATTCTTTTGTTTGGCTACGTGGCCAAACAAGGTTGTGCACCCGACTCATCTCTTGGACTGACAGCTCACTCTGGTACGGCTGAATAGTTGTCGCGAGCACCGCTTCCATTCCAAACGTAACGCATCGGTTGAGCAGCACTTACTCCATCTTCTCACGCGAAAGGTAGACAAATACATGTTGATCCTTCTCTCGAGCTAAATCAAGTTGAGCAAACATGGGAGAATGATAACAGAAGTTTAGCAATATCTTGGAGTTCTTTGATAGGATGTTTACTTCCATCTAACTTAAGAACTCCTTCAGCCCACTTCGTTTGGTATTGCATCAGTATTTTGCTAAATGCTTGAGTGTAGGTATTAAAAGCGGCTTGAAGTTCTTCGAACAAATTTATCTGACTCCAGGTGTGACGGAAATCACGTGGTTCGAAACATGGACGATAAATCAATCGGATAGTCATTGTATTGTAGAAGTCTGCAAAGTTTGCTGAAGAATGGCAATGCAACGCCATTTTAAGAACTGCGAACCCGGCCATGTACAGTCGCTAAACTCAGGAACAGTATTTGGTAGGGGCAGGACATAGATGTTTTGGCAGCAGTCGCAATCTCATCAAAACCGATAGCTCGCGACAAGGAGCACTTAAAACCCTGATTAAGCTGAAAAAATTTGGGAAGAAACCTTCAGTGAAACATAAAAAGATGGCAGACTTCCTTATGCATGTTGGTCATCGAACTGAGAGCACTGCATGCACTCGTGAACTCATGGTCCCCACCAATACCAGATCACCAAACACACTACACGAGGAGCTCACTAGCGAGCTGAAGAGTTAGTTGTCCTTTCTGTCTAGACTAATATACAAAAGGACGAGATGGTCAAAAGATACTGCATAATAGATGTATGATGATTAACTTGATTCTCGAATAAAAGTCCTTACTCGAATTTTGCAAAAAAACAGTGAACTGGAAAACGTGAAAGGTGATTCAGACTCCACTCACTAAAGGTATCGGGCCAAAGATCGAGACAAGGAATCTGCTTTCACTTTAACTATGTTGCATTTGCGCTGTAGGAATGAATCACGTGGCTAACATTTGAAAAATGTACAACCAATAACGTTCGAAAAATAAAATTTATTTATATGATTATGTATTCTTGGCAATGAAATGATAAAATATATCTATAGGTATGTAATAATATTGTTGTTCATTTTTTATATTGAAATTTATCGCATTTAAAATTAAAATTGTAACGTAATTGAGTTGACGTTGATTATTACTTGACGTATGGTTCATACTTTGAACCATTATTACTTGACGTATGGTTCATACTTTGACGTATGGTTCAATTATGTTACAATTTTAATTTTAAATGCGATAAATTTCAATATAAAAAATGAACAACAATATTATTACATACTTATAGATATATTTTATCATTTCATTGCCAAGAATACATAATCATATAAATAAATTTTATTTTTTGAACGTTATTGGTTGTACATTTTTCAAATGTTTGCCACGTAATTCATTCCTACAGCGCAAATGCAACATAGTTAAAGTGAAAGCAGATTCCTTGTCTCGATCTTTGGCCCGATACCTTTAGTGAGTGGAGTCTGAATCACCTTTCACGTTTTCCAGTTCACTGTTTTTTGCAAAATTCGAGTAAGGACTTTTATTCGAGAATCAAGTTAATCATCATACATCTATTATGTAGTATCTTTTGACCATCTCGTCCTTTTGTATATTAGTCTAGACAGAAAGGACAACTAACTCTTCAGCTCGCTAGTGAGCTCCTCATGTAGTGTGTTTGGTGATCAGGCATTGGTGGGGACCATGAGTTCACGAGTGCATACAGTGCTCCCAGTTCGATGACCAACATGCATAAGGAATTCTACCATCTTTTTATGTTTCACTGAAGGTTTCTTCCCAAATTTTTCCAGCTTAATCCGAGTTTTAAGTGCTCCTTGTCGCGAGCTATCGGTTTTGATGAGATTGCGACTTCTGCCAAACCATCTATGTCCTGCCCCGACCAAATACTGTTCCTAAGTTTAGCAGTTGTACATGGCCGAGTTTGCAGTTCTTAAAATGGCGTTGCATTGCCATTCTTCAACAAACTTTGCAGACTTTTACAATACAATGACTACCGGATTGATTTATCGTTCATGTTTCGAACCACGTGATCTCCGTCACCCCTGGAGTCAAATAAATTTGTTCGAAGAACTTCGAACCGCTTTTAATACCTACACTCAAGCATTTAGCAAAACACTGATGCAATACCAAACGAAGTGGGCTGAAGGAGTTCTTAAGTTAGATGGAAGTAAACATCCTATCAAAGAACTCCAAGATATTGCTTAACTTCTCAAGTACAAGATATGTTATCATTCTCCCATATTTGCTTAACTAGATTTAGCTCGAGAGAAGGATCAACATGTATTCATCTACCTTTCGCGTGAGAAGATGGAGCAAGTGTTGCTCAACCGATGCGTTACGTTTGGAATGGAGGCGGTGCTCGTGACAACTATTCAGTCGTACCGGAGTGAGCTGTCAGTCCAAGAGATGAGCCAGGTGCACAACCTTGTTTGGCCACATAGCCAAACAAAAGAATCTGATATGGAATGCTCCATCGCTATCTTCGCAAGTACCTTGTACTTTTATTGGCGCGAGCTGAAGGCAACCAACCTATATCAGAGAGAGGTACATTGTTCCTTCTTTATCCGGCGGGGAACCGAAGACCGCGCCTACGACGTCGTAGCTTTTGGGTTCACACAGTTCACTGGCAATGCTATCGCGATACCTCTTCTGCCTTCGTCGTCACCGATCCCTGACTTAAGCCTACGACTGCCAATCTCCGGAGGGGAAGACAATGCAGGTGATGAACTCATGAAACTTGCCCCAGCACACATAAAGACAGACGCCTAGCTTGAGGGCATGGGCTGCACGCACATGCCAACCTTTGTCCAGGGTTAGAATTTTCAATTTGCTGTTTTCATATAAGTGTCGCAGCTACCATCCCGCGATCCAGGTGACGATACCGGTGTGATATAGGCTGGAGTTTTTATCTTAAGTTGTTGTTCTGTTGATTTTCTCTTGTAACAAGCGCGTCGTGCGTAATATCAATCTGTCCCACAGTCAATCTTGTGCTGCAATGAATGTGTCACTTCGTGTGTATTATCGGATCTTGAGTACATAAAATTTTAATCGCAGAAAGATAACGAAATACATATCGAACATTTAATAGTAAACCCAGCTTACTGCACGACGCCGCTCAATCAGCGTACCTCCAGTTTCGGAAATCACAGCCAAAGAGCCAGTGTTCGGATGAGTTGGCCGGGGAAGTGCGGTCGGAAGCCTCTGTTCCGGGCTTGCCTGTTTGGCCTTGCTCTTCCGGGCTTTTGGCCCTCTCATGAACTTATACAAGGAAATCCCCGCCTTGCCGAGAGTAGGAGCCATTTCGGTGACATTAATTCCCCCCAGCTCCATCCTGAAGGGAGAAGTTATGTACGTCAGGCAATGATGGACGAAATGGATAGCAGGATATAAATAGCACTAGTAAATCCAGATCAAAGACTTACAGTGATGAAGCTTTCACGCATGATCCGGATAGAGGTGCAGACCGTTTGCAATATTTATTGAAGCTACCGCTGGCCTTTCGCATGTCACAATCAGGAGCAGTGCGAAAGCATCCCAAAGCGAAAAGGCTATGCGCTCTATGTGCAACAATCGAACATCGTGCTTTCCTATATGCTCTTGGAAATTTTTGTGGCCGTTGATTTGAGAATCTCTTTTCCAGTCGCCCGAATCCTAACATAATCTATTTGCTATTTTTCTAAACGTGAATTCAAACTTTGAACATGGTAACGATGGTGACATCCCACTATACCATCATGCGTAGGTCTGAAGACCCTTATATCTTCATATGCCAGCTAATATATTAAATGCTTAATAAAGGCGATTGGTCACCAACAGCGAAGCTCACAATAATCGAGGTAAATGGGTGGCGTGCTCTCTGATGCACGTAGTGATGTCACAGCCACAGTGGGAATCGTCCTAATTAGCGTGCTAGCAATGCCCTTCACATGACGAACAGATGGCTGTCAGTTTGCAAGATACACATGGAATTGACCTACGATTGCAGATGTTCAAATTAGGGCTTAGCTGGACTTAAACGGAGCGGATTGTAACGCAGCGGTGAGAGAGGTCTGGCTGGCTCCTTAGGATTTAGGGGACGAGTAATTTCACAGAAGCCAGAAGGTAATAAACACAATAATCTATTACATCGCGATCCATTGCCACAATTATTAATTAATACATGCAAATATGCTATATACGGCATAAACAAACCAAAGGGAAACGTCTTTCATTATGATAAGCAAGCAGAAATTTAGCAGATGTTTTTGCTTTTACAGCGATAGCTATTACAAATCTAGAAAACCGATGCGCATAATGCAGGATAGAACATAGTACACATATATGCTATTCATAATTGTATTTGCACAATAAATCGTCCAAAGGATTGAAGGGGGCGAGTGTCCCGTCAGTGCTACGAACAACAGTGCAGGCTGCGTTGATTCCCGCCTGCACATTCCCCTCACTCCAGGCTCCGGTGAAGGAGTAGCCGCTGTCTGCCAAATATATCCCCCTGTCCTTCTCTGTGCGATTTGCATTCAAAAACTGATAAAAGAGCGTTGGGTATATTCATCTTGGCCGGGATCATTCAACTTGGGTGGAATGTCGTCGAAAATGTCTGTTGGATGGTTGTGAAACACATATCAACCATAGTCGTCATCAATCGGGACCAGGTTTGCAACAAACTCGGGAAAGACTACAGCAAGCTCCCCAACCAGTTCCAGGCACCGTTGTTTCTTGTCATAAGGTTGGATCGGCAAGCAAGGATCATCCTTCAAAGCATAATGAAATAGAACTAAGCCCACTCCCGCTGGTGATTCAATATCTAGGCAATACAGCTCTCGAACAAGCCCGTCAGCCCAGATCACGACTGGGAAATCAGTGTTGATCCAAAACTTATGCTTTGTGACCATCACAAGTCCTGAAGTTACGCCCGCAGGCGAGTTTCTGATGGCGTACGGGATATCATAGTTGAAAAAGGTCTCATCACCGACCAATTGGGGTAAAATCCGCATGTTCCCGGTATTGCCGCTAATGATGACCCGGTCAAAAACATGAGATTGGTCGTTCTTTAAGCATACCCTGAATTTTCCCTCCTCCTCACCTATGCAACGCACGGGATCAAAACACAATCGCGTGTGTGCATGGCTTTTTTGAAATATTTCAGTCCGCATTCGTGCCTACAAAAGCCGAACGTCGCCAATGATAAGATGTTGATCCTCCTCATAGCCATTGATTACCCATTCCAGGATCTTTGTAAAACGGGCGCAGTGGTAACAAGAGGAAACTCGCCCAAAACCAAATCTTAGTATCCCGAAAACTTTGAAATCATCAGGTCTTTGCCACGCCTTGCCACCAGGAGGGGGGTCAGCACCAGTGAAGATCTCCACTAGTGCGGCATGGAATGTGAAGTGACCAAACTCTCTGAGCCAAGCCTGCCATGCTTCGTCGGCCTCATCAAAACGCCGTTCTTTCAACATGGAAGTGATTTTCATTGGAGGGGTTAGTTTCCTACCATCCCGTTCACACCCTTCACGCAATAGTGCCTTCTAGTCGACGTACGCCCGCTGAAATATAGGTGGGGGAGCTTAACCGGCAGGCCACGTGTGGTGCTTCCGACGGTGATAGAGAACAGTGTGATCCTTGCCTGCGATAGGAAAACGTGCGTCGGTCGCAATCCTGAACTTGTCCAAATAGTACGCCAGACAAATTTGATTGGCTGAGAAAGGCATGACTCCGAACGAAGTCAAGAAGTGCTGAACGTCACCATAGGATATCGACGACGCCCCAATATTCCTGATCTCATCAAGTGAATCAAAAAGTGTAATATCTCTAATGCCGATGCGTAGTAACTCTGTTGCAGCGACAAAGCCAGATATGCCACCTCTGACAATGGCAACACTAGGTGGCGGTGCGCATTTCGGATAACACCCCATACCATCATGCGCTTCGCTGTCCTAAAGAAAAATCCCATAGTCGTACAGCAGATCAACGCAGCATGGAGGAGCCTCAAAGGTTGCTGCGCGACTGAATTCATCGTAGAATAACGCTAGCCCAATAGCCACTATGTTGTACTGGCTAAAGAGGTCAGCCAGCCGACGAAAGAAGCGGCACATTCTTTCTGAATCATTTCGCCCACGCACTTTGCATGTACGCTCCTCAACGAACCGACTACTGAGTTGGATGGCGATAAAGCATTCGACGGCTACGGGTGTTGTGTAGCTGCCCGGACAAACCTCATTATGTACGTGTGCTATTTCTTGCAGTGAGACGTCATTGATGTAAGGCAGAATCATGCAGGCCAACACAATACTGCCATGTGGAGCAATGCATCGATTTTTCACGAACCACCGCAAGAGTCTATACGACGTATAAATGAAAACTGGGGTGTCACGAGAAGCTAATACCTCCAAGTCACCCGATTGGGGACCATGAAGGCACGGTGCAATCTGGAACGCCAACGCCACATCTTCTATGGCTTCTACGAAGCCACGGTCGAACACCCAATCCGTCCACTTCTGCTAATATCGCAACAAATACTCGCAGAACTCAGCATAGCAAACAAAAGCTTTAGAAATTGCGCGGTGCAAATTTCTTGGACTAGGCGGGTTGGTGATGGCAAATACGGCGAAGTGTGGGCGCTTGTATGGAAGTATATCCATTAGGGAATGGAAATAATTTTGACTTGTCTGAGCGAGAAGACAAACGGCTCAGCCTGCTAATGAGCTATGCACGAACATCTGAAAATTAAATATTGTGTCGTTAATCTGTGATTATGCAACCACAGTTGATGAAAAACACTCATTATTACTTTCTTGCCAATTTGTCACACTTTTGTGGGTCAGCATGCCCCAGAATCAGGAAGGAGGTCCCACTCCAATACAAAGTCATACTAAGTAGGAAATACGAGAAAATTGGGCACTGCAATCAATGCCGAAGTGGTTGAAAATTAATAATTCTAATAAAATTGCGCAAAATGAGCGAACTCTGAAAGAAAATTTGGACAGGGAACGATCTATTTTGCTCATAACTAAGCAACTATGCACCAAAGTAGTATTTCATTACATAACAAATTCATAATTAAAATTATATAATTAGTGGGATTATTGATAAATAAATTTATTTGACGATTGGAAAACAAGAAACCGCGACTTAAACGATAAAAGCATCCAACACTCTGAGAAGATATCAAGGACAATTGAGCCTTTACAATAAACTGCCGAAAATAATATTCAAGAATTGAGCTTGAGCACGCCCAAACCGAATACAGATGCAATTTCCGCCTTCTCACTGTCATTGTTTGTACCACCCTCGAGGAAGTTGGCATAGCGTTCGAGCATTTGGACAGCGGCACTCAGGATCAAAACACCAATTTCATTGAATTCTTCAGTGGGGTGCAGCTCCCGGAAACAGATATATTAGCTGCAGAAACTGGCGCGGGTTGAATCACGAGGAGTAACCATCGTCGGCGCGTCGAAAAGTCCAAGAACATACCCCTTAACAACCTGAGGCTCCACGAGTTCGAACTGATTAGTATTCGTGAGGGAGAAGGCGGTCAGTGGAAGGCCCTTCTCTTTGACACTATAGGCGCAAGTAGCATGGTCGCAGAAGAAGACAAAAACATCACTCAACAAAAGGGAACAGAGATCAGAGCGTTTGAAAAATGTGGCGAGTGCAGCAGCGGAAAGATTAAGGTAGGAGGAGGGACCGGTGTGAAGACCGAAGCTAGTGCCACAACCCATGCTGTACGCCTGCTCCCCAAGGCGATGAAGTACTTCCAATGAGCGATGCGCCTAGACATTGACCTCTACGCAGAGAACCTTATCGCATTGATAAATGATCGTGCCGGGTCTGTTAGCAGCAATGCCGAAAATCAAGCTGCCAAGCAGTTCGTGATCGTGCTCGATAGGACCGAGATGGGTGAAGTTGGTGACGGCAAGTTTGCTGTTGTCGGGGACTGAGGCGAAGAGAAGCTCAAATTTGGATGTGGGCGAGAGGATGGCTGGCCTCTCAATTCCGTGCTTCTTCCAATGGTCTTTCAATTCCTTTGCGGTCACTGTTCCATTGCCTTTCATGAAATTATAACTCTCGATCATGCGACTGCTAGACATGGTCCCTGCTCCCACGAACTGAAGGGTGAAATGGACAGAGACAGGAGTGTTGCTGGAGCTCATTCTTGGCTGAACAAAGACATACACAATGGCAGCCTCATTGATGTCCTTTGCGACTGCATTCTCGATCCTTTTGCGGACAGCGTGGCTGATTCCCTCGGAAGTGGCGATCATTGCATTGGCAATGTCCGGATGGCAGATGACACACTGTTAACCGATCTCGAGATCTCGAAGAGGAGTTTCGGCCGCAACGATACGTTGGTTGAAACTCGGCATGCGCTCGATGATCTCACCCAAGCCGGCGACCTTTCTGAGGTCCATTCCGGCAACGAGATTGCAGACACCACCAAGGCCATTGCTAATGGCGATTTTGATCACTTCGACTGGATCAGATACGTCACTAAGGCGGGCAAGCTCGCTCTTCCAGTCGCCCTTTGGGAAGGCAACTTCTGCAGCGCATGTGGCATCACATGCAAGCATGATAGCCACGAGGCAAGCGACAAAAACGGACAAAGAAATTAGATGACTGCAATTGTGATTGATGAGGTCGAGGAGGACAAAACGCTGTCCCTATTTATTGACGCTTCAGAGCGGGGACCATTTGTCAGCGTGCCAACTATAAGAACCTCGCACAGCTCATTACCGTTCCTTGCGAACAATATATTCCTGCATCAAAAAGGCAGCATCACACAGAATGCCACCTACCTTGCAGGTTTTGACCTTCACTGCGGTCTGTCGGTGGGTTGAACGCTTTCCCGATCATGTCGCTCTACAATCTTATTCCTGACATCACGGAGTGGATGGCATGCATGGCAGTTGATTCCTCCCTACGAGCTTTGGTCGCCTTCGACGGCGACGGCACCACCTTCAAGCAAGACCGAAGTCACCAAGTTTGGGAGATCAACCCAGCCAGCAACATCATCAGCAACCTGACTGCGATCGCTTGCAAGGGGTATTACCCGTTGCTCACGTCCGCATGCCAATGCGAAGAAATCGCTAACTCTCCTTTTAAAGCCATTCCCAATATCGGTTTTCAAGGCAACGACGGAACGATCACAATCTTAAAAGGTCAACGCTTTGAGTCTATATGCATGCCCAACTGGTCGGCCGTCCACGCGGTTATGGAGAACAAACTCGGTGGCCGGAATCCGCAACATCCCAATGGAACATTTCTACGGCAGCCAAATGTGAGAATCTCATGAACGTTACCAAGAGGCCAGAGACCTCCTCTCATCGCTTCTTTCGCGCATCAATGACCCTTCTCGCCACCTTTTCCAGGCGGTCGCCATTCCGGAGGGTCACTATATTATGCCCATCGAAACGCCTGGCAAGCGCAAGGGCTATTTCGCCTTTGCTGGCCGTCTCCCTCATAAGATCGGCCTCCATATCGCATGCGGAAACGGTAGAAACGATAGGGATATGCTGACTGCTGTCGGCAACCTAGAAAATGGCATTGCTTTCTGGGTCGGTACTGCGAAGACAAAGCCCCCTGGAGCGAACATCTTCGTCATACCGGATGAGGATGCTCTCTCTGCAATTCTCGGCGAGCTTGGCAAGCTTCTTCCCGACTGCAGCAACTGATCGCACACTGGCTGCCGCTTATCACCAAATATATGAATAAGAATATGGAGATATGGATGATTGTGGACATCTGTTTTTCTGTTAGTGTTTTATGTACCTCTTACTTGTCTTTCTATGTGAGCCTCTAGGCCAGTTATGCTTTTTGGTTATTTACCGTTCAATATGAGATGCAAACTTGAATTTTCCTATGAAACCAATCCTTAATGCACGATTTTATACTTGAGATATCAGCAAATTTGACTGAAGCATCACGGAAAAAATTTTTGTATGAAGCAATTTTCTTACAATATCATTATCCATTATTTAACCAAACACAGTGGTAAATAGCAAACACAAACGGCATCTCTGCGGACCTCTACAAAAGTTCGAAGCCCCAATTGACGATGCAGATGACACCTTGCATGTATGTGTTGGGCAACTTAATACGCCGAAGATCTCACCGACGTTTTGTATTGTTTTCCACGATATGGCTCCCATAGTGAACGAAGTGGGCCATGAAACGAGGGATCACCCGGTCACATTCTGAGGCGCCCACCTGCGCCAAAATGTGGGGCCCACGCTAACGAAATTTCCACCTAGCTGGGATGCGATTGGCCTTTGAAAAATAATAGCTTAATTGTACAAATCAATACAATTTTCAACCCACCAAATCATAACAAGAAGATACCGCACATCAATAAAGGAGATAACCAAATATTACCCAAATTTGATTCGATCCAGCTGACCCACCACCGTAAAAGAAGAACCCCTTCTCAATTGGAATACGCTCCTCTAATTCGAGGATCCAACTTTCACTCCTCTTAGTAAGAGTATTGGGCGGGCAATCACAATTTCTTTGTTACCCATATAAACTGCTATGGACGTAAGTTTATCTTTTTTCTTATATTTTTGATTTGCAATTCATACCAAAGCTCTCTCAACCCATTCTTTGCAGGTCCTTTGTCAGCGCAAATCGTTTCCCGTGGACGGCACCGGCTGGCCTGAGTGGAGACTCCAGTGGGATCTCCCGGCAGGTGTTACTATCGACGAGGTACTCGCCCGCCACTCGGCGCCAAATCTTCTTGAACGTCTCGAGGAAGAACTACGGCTTCAAGTTATAGAGCACCAGGGCATGTACAACTTGGGGAGAGGCGTGCAGGAGTGCACCGAAACTTCATTGCTGACTGCCCTCAGAGAGGTTGGCAGGCGCAATCTCTCTGAATTGGATGCGACACTTTCTTCCGACGATGTGCCCATCACGACTTCAATACATGGCGAATCTCTACTTTCCCGGATAAACTTTTCCGCAAACTTCATTCAGCGGATATCAAAGATACACCTATGATCATCCGAGAGGTTTCAAATGGCGAAATCACAGACTCATATTTTATTACTACCGACATCGTCCCATTTCTAGAACCTCTTCTGGATAAGATTTTCTCGGTTAATCCAGGTGAAACGATCTTTTTGGATGGTCGCGACTTTGAGGCTCACATTATCACTGCTTGGCTAAGCCACTGCACGAAATACCATCAACGAGTGGTCTTTTTCTTCTATACATTCGAGTACTCGGGCAGTGACGTGTTCGTTGATGCCGTCGACAACGCAAGCCCAGCGCCTGACTGGGGGGAAACGGTGGCCCTCATGCCGGTGAATTTTCCTCAAGAACTTCCCCGGTTGGCAAAACTGCTCCATTTCGGCGACATCGCCGTCGATGACCTTTATGCAGCAGGAAAGGTCTGGATTGGTTCGATGCTCAAACAGGCGATGAGGATCGTCGCGGTCCATATTGTGATGGCTATGGTGAAACCTGACCAACTCGGCCCATGCACAAATCCAGAAGTCATCAGAGCCTTCAACACAGATTACGCCGCAGTACGCCTTGCGTACTATGTGAAGGAAGAACCTGAAGTGCGAAAGATCTACCCCTCCCTTAAGTTGACGACTGCAACGAGATGCTACGATTTCTCGGCTCAACTAGAAAATGGCGAAAGAGCGGAATTTTGCATTGATATCGCAACGGGAAGGGCAGCGCGACGTGAGACAAATGAATGAAAGTACATTCGTCGTGGCTATGGAACACCCGGAAACGTAGCGGCTATTGCCGATTGGGTTATATCAAATCGCTCCGAGAATGACATGTCACTCTGGGAGTGGCGTAACCAAGGCATCTATCGCGAAGTTGATCGCTATTGCCCCCATCTCGATGTCATAAAGCACCAAGGATACTTCTAAATACATTGTTATTTTATAGTCATTATTGATTACACCAAGACATATTGCTTAATTTCTATATATGTTTCTATAACATTTTGGTCTGTGCCACAGAGCAGTTATAAAATTTCGTCGATTAATATTAAACGTTGGGCTCTTTAAAACTAATAACTTCTATAGGGTTTTATACGCATATCAACGTAAGTTTACTGCATTTATAGATGATAAATTTCTACAATTTCTTTCAAAGGCTTACCGAGCATATAAATCGACTTTGTCCAATCATTGTCACAAAAAATCAATTATTAAATATTACCTATGTACCATTAGTGATGTTTTCGTTACCACTCTTAACTTTTTTAGAAGCCTGAGTTCGTACTGCGGGCCCTACCCATGTTGATCAAAACTACATGCCCGCGCAAATGATTAACGCGCCTCGCACTAGAAACACGTAACTACATTAGAGGAACTAATAATATTCTAATATATAATAAGTTTAAAAGCACCGTAACTGAAATATATTCCACATTATATCAAAAACACTCTTCAAAATAATCTAGCATGTCCATAACACGATTTATTTACACCCCCTCAAATAGGCCCACACACATCATATGTGCTAGCTCGGTACAAAGATTAGAAAGCTAGTCATTAGAGCCAACAAATGAGGTACTAATTTCTCTAAAAATCAACTTTTGTCTCATGAAGTGACAATCTCTCTCTATATGTTTAGTTTGCACATGAAAAACTGAACTAGAGACAATAGGAAGGGCTAGCTGACTATCACAAAATAAGTTGCACCTTGAATCTCCAAATTTTAACTCCTTAAGTAGCTTGAGCCATACCATTATACCAACTCGCATGTGGCTAAAGCCATGGCCCGATACTCTCCTTCCCTAAATCTAGCCACAATATTTTACTTCTTACTCTTCCAAGACACTAAATTACCTTCAATCAAAACACAATAGTCTAAGGTAGACTGTCTATCTGTAGGACAACCAACCTAACCAACCTAATCTACACCAGAATATCTAACAACCTGTTTATGTCCTTTGTTCTCAAACAAGCAGCTTTTACCTGGAGCACTCTTAATGTACCTCAAGATACACACTAAAGCATGCCAGGTGGCTATCACAAGGAGTGTCCAAGAACTGACTCATCACACTAACAACAAAGGAGATGTCAGGTCATGTAATGGCCAATGATCTTGTAATGGCTCCCCTTTCTTGGTACAAGCTTAACATTAGAATCCATAAGAGTTACCTATAAGCTAAGAATCAAGCATACCAGTCTCTTCCAAAAATATCCAAAGTATATTTCCGTTGAGAGATGCACACACCATGTATAGATTGAGCAACCTCAATGACAAGGAAATACTTTAACCTGCTCAAATCCTTAGTCTAAAAATGAGATTGCAAGGGAGTCTTCAATTGCCTAATATCAACCTCATCATCACCTGTAATAACAACATCATCTACATACACTACCAATAATATTAATCCACCAGTAAAATGGTGATAAAACACAGAATGATCGACTTCACTTCTATTCATACCAAAGGACTGGATGACAAAACTAAAACCACCAAACCAACACCAAGGAGATTGTTTTAGACCATATAAGGATTTTCGCAAGCAATATACCAAGCTAGACCCCCCCCCCACCCAGTAATGAACTGAGGTGGTTGCCCCATATAAACCTCCCCTTGAAGGTTTCCATGAAGAAAACATTTTTGATATCTAGTTGATAAAGAAGCCACTATTGAATAGAGGCTATAGCAAGAAAGACTCAAACTAAAACAATCTTCGTCACTAGAGAGAAGGTATCACCACAATCAAGGCAAAAATTTTGAATATAGCCCTTGGCAACCAACTGAGCTTTTAGATGATCAATAGTGCCATCCAAACCAACCTTGATAGTAAACACTCACCAACAACCAACAAGAGACTTTCTCAGAAATAGAGGACCAAGAAAGACTTCTCCTATAGCTTCAGTTACCCAGACATCTTTTCCTTCTGCTTAGTCATCTACTAGTAATCTTCATATATGCCATACAGATGCTTCACTTAAGTCATTGGATTCTTGATTTTGCTGCTTCAGAGTATATTTTTGGTAATAAATATTTATTTTCTCATTTTAATTCATCAACCTTCTTCTTGCCTATCATTGTGGCCAATGGTTCTAGAACTATTTCCATAGGTATCAGTAGGGTTGATCCGTGTCACAAAACAAAAGGAAGGCCGAAATTTGGGCCAATTTTGCTGCGGAGTTTGAGTAGATTTAGCTGTTTTCTTTCCAATATTAATTATAGCTTTTATAATTTCCAGTTGGTAGTTTGTTAGGCAATTGTGCCAGCTGTAAAAGGGGGCTAGAATAGGACAAAATAGTCTGTTAGAGGAGAGGTGATCTGCTGTGGCAGCACCCATGGGTTTACTATATAAACTATGTCAGCCTCCTGCAACTGTATCAAACAATTTATCCAAAATCAGATTCCTATTCTCTCTCTATTTTCTCTTACTCTCCCTCTCAATCTCTTCTCCCTTCTTTCTACGGTTCTCTAGCGATTCCCTCTAATTCACACTGAATTAGGAGGATTGAAGCTGTCACAGCACAACTGTGACAATCCGCTCCCATCTATTTCTCTTAATTTTGTTTTACATGCTCCTAATTGTCCATATAGTCTCATTTCTATTCATCGCCTCACTTAATCTTTGAATTGTCATGTCATCTTTGGCTCTGATACCATGTTTTCAAAAAGAGACAAAAAAATTGAATATTTTATTCATGTGTTAGGTATATACACAACTCTACTAGGTATAACTTAGGAAGCACTATGTACAAGTTTAAGAATGTACAATATTATAAAGCTAACAGGAGCATAGCGAAGAAAGGAGATTCGCAAGAGAGGTTCTAATGCATGAGAACCTCCTGTAGAGATAGTTGTAGCTTGAGAGAAGAACGCCATGAAATCTAGCAGAAGGAGGCGTGCCTGCTCTTAGGAGAGCATTCAATGTACCTTAATCTACAATTACAAGATATTTCTAAACCTTTCTACTTTCTTTTTATTATTCTTGTCATTTGAAGTTGTATATTAATTAACAAAAAAAGTATCTCCCTTAATTTTATTTACCAACAGGTCATACCATTCTTCATTAGTAGTCCTTGTTTATTTTCACAAAAAGGAAAGGAAAGAATAATTCAACATCATCAAACTTGTTCTCTCAGTTCTGCAACCAAAACAGATATGTTCCACATTAAATTTACAGAAAAATAGTACCTGGAAGGGGCAAACAGTCCTCACTTGCAGATGCCTCACTGACATTAGACCTTATCAGAGAAACCACTTCGCTACTTTTTTGTGTGCCTGCAGTTTTCAGAACAGGGAACCTATCATACAGTACTTATAAATAGTGCCTAAAACTAAAGTAATCCATGAAGTAATCACCATCTTCTGCTGATGAAGCATCAGGCACACTGTCTGATGAAGAACCTTCCAGTTTTGTTTGTTTGTTGGCATCAGATTGAACAGGTGAAATTCTATCAGTTGAAGCATCAATCACAGACAGAGTTGAGACAGGGCCATTTTCGCATAATTTGGCTCCACTAATATCACGTCCTTTAGCATCAGCTGGAAATGGGCATGGTAATATAGCAATCTGATCACATGCTACTCCATTCTCATTTCTTTCACGGCATGATGAGGCAGTGCTAAAATCTTTTGACAGGGGAGTGATTGACATAGAAGTTCCTGATGGCACACAGTTGTTCCTTCTAGATCTTCTTTTGGTAACCCCATTTGAAAGTCGATAGGAACTTTTGCATTTATTTTGTTCCAAATATAAGTCCATGCCTGCACGCTTGTCTGGGCCAGCATAAGACTCTGAATGAAAATTATCTAAATCATCAAGTCCACTGAACAATGGACTGTAATCTGTCTTTGCACCAACGACCACTTCAGAATCCTCAGTGACAGGCTTCTTGATCTTTATAGGATCTGCCTCAATACTTGCCTTTGGTTTCTTACAGATCCCAAAATCACCATAGGGATTCAGAGACAAATCAATGGGAGATAGTTTCACCGGATCAATGGAAGATGGAGGGAGAAAATCTTGCATAACATCTGAATAGAACTTTTTCACACTTGCCCCAACAGTGTGCACCTGATCTTCAACATATTTAACAGTATCCTGTCCAAAATATTAATTTGATTATGATGGAAAGGTTTCATCCTCAATACATGGTCAGAAATGTGATGCAACCATGTGATCATGATAAATATCATATGAAATACACACAAATGGGACTGTACTTCACTGTTTGTGGGGGGGAAAAAAAAAAGAAACAGATTACAAAGAACTATCTCATGAGTACAACAATAAGGCAAGCCTAGGTAGGAACAATAAGATTGTTCCTTTTTGCAAGGGTAGGGGTTAGAAACAGCATTTCTAACAGCATTTAAGTAAAACACACACGCAGGGGGTGGGGGGGAACGCTGTGCACAAACCTGACTGTCCCCTGAACCTTGAAAGTGGGCAGCCTTGTACATTGGGGGTGCCCTAAAATGGTATGTAAAGGAGCATGCTGACTATAGTAGTAGCAGTTATAATTAATCTAGGCTAAACTGCTAAAGTATAAAAAATAGGCATCGCAATTGCAGGAAAGCCAAAGGCAATGCTTACTCCGTTGGGGAGTTCAAAAAAATTATATCTCCACATGTTACTTTGCAACCAAAAAGGGAACTGGCAAGGAAGGCCCAAGGGAGAATATCAAAATTACATTATCAAAGGCGAGGACAAAATTCAATAGGTTTACCTGATACATAACTTCTTCCACCTCCAAGCACATAGCTTCAAACTTTTGATATATATTTCCAACCCAAGTTAGACCTTTAAAATCCATAGTGATCTTCTATTTATCCTTTCCAAAATTGTATCAATGACCTTCAAGATGCACTGCTCCTCAACTGCAAAAATTCAGATGAAACTCTGTAAGGTTGTATGGATTGAATGTTAAAATCAGCTTCAACCCTATTGTCCTACCTTATATAAATCTATTTATAAATAAAATACAATACAGCCAAAGAGAAAAATTCCCAAATATTTTGGTTAGGAATAGCTTGGCAATGAACATATAAACAAGTTATTGTCAATGCCTCCTACTCCCTTCCCCTCCAAAAAAGAGAGAGATAAAAAACCCCTTCCATCTATGAAAGAACTGATACAACACCAGGAAGACAAGACAATCAAAACATTATTTTGAGTAGCATGATACAAGTGTCATATATGCCATTGAACAACTCATGATCGCCTTTCTTAAGAATAAAAAGGGGCCAAAAACTAATTTCTAGTAACCTAAATCTTGCCCCATAAGAGGACAGGACAAAATCACCTTAAACGGACCATTCCATGCCAAGTCTGCAACATTGAGGTTGCTATAACCACCCTGTTAAGGAAAGAAACCATGTAGGCTCTTGAAGCATGGAACTAAATCCTCTGTTGAATGTATACAAAAAAGGCAGCACACACCCTGCTAGGTGCATGCACAAGAAAACAAAAGAGACTGAATAAATTGACCAAATAGATGAATTCAAATGTTCATGTTCTGTTTAAAAAGTATATAAGTCCAAGTAGACTTTCCGAAATCAATATATATGAAACTTTCATTTTCTGAGTATTTTCCTTTATTCCCATAAAAGCAGATGATTTTTCTACCAAACAGACCAGGAAGGCACATGTGTACTCCCGCCCTCCTTTAAAAGACTAATGACTTTTTTAAACTCAAAACATACAAGATAAGACACAGGGGACCTTGCGTTCTGTGTCCCCTTACTGCTGTTACCAACTCTGGGTCATTCCCAACCATGAGGTTAGCCATTGTATAGCTAAGACCCAAAAATACTCCAGCAAAAAAGCAAAGCTGAGATCTCTACTGCTATCCTACAGCTTAAAAGATGATCTTATAACTAACCAGTGTCCAGCACAAACAGATTGATGCTGATATTCCTTCCAAAAAAATATAATTTTGATCCTCACGATCTCTGCAGGTGCAACCATCCACTCAAAAGATACAACTCAAAAAGGAATTTCACTATGCCGTGTTTTTTTTTTCTCATGCAGGCAATAAAAACAACAATGAAAACAAAAACTACACAGGCACCCAATAGCTGACTTCAAACATCTAAACCAATTGAGTTTCACCTCTGTTCATGTTAATCCCCATTAGAGTTTGCCTAATCAATCAAACCTCAATGGCTGAAACATAATCATCCCATGCCATAGTTGATAATGAAAGGTGATTTTTTCACTGCTCAAAACTACGACACACTTTATTTAGAAGTGATCCCTTCCTTTCCAAGCTTGGCTTCCATGTGATTTAAATATTTGAAAAGCAGACATGTCATCTTACCATAATCAATATTTCAAGTTCAAGGCCACAATTCCCCCACTAAGGTTTTGGCTAAAGATCTTGAGCTTCAGCTTCGAAGTCTTTTCTAGTGGACTGCACAGTGCACACTCTCACTTACATAAATGACACAAGGCTAGTCAATCACACCATCATATCATTCAGATAGTGCTGTAGGCATTAAAGCATAAAAAATACTGATGATTGAAGAGACAGCCCCCCCCCCCCCCCTCTTCCTACTACTTTCTTTCTTGTTTTTCTCTTTCTGTTGTCTCTTTGCTCCTTTATTATTCTATCAAATTCAACTTCTACAACAGCTACAGCCAAAGCCAACTGAAAACTCTGAAGAGGGAGAAAAACAGCAGAAGAAACACCGAATCCAAAACCAACCTGGAATTGAATTAAGTTAATAAAAGCGCTTGTGGTGTTCAGAACCATGTCAATTTTTAAACATCATACGCCAAATATAGAATGTTAATACCAAAAGAGTGGCTGAGGCACATAATAGTGCATATAATAACTTTATACATTAACTGAAAAAACAGGTAAAGCTAGGTTGGACACAGCAAGGGAGAAAAATGCTAACCCTTAGCATCACCAGCAGCATCTGAAATTGGAACAAGGAACATCCTAGCCATGCATATCATAAGACGTGGCCTTCAACTCAAAAGAATTACAAATCAATTGCTTAAATTTTGGAATTACAGTTAATTATTATTTCTTGCCACTTTTAGCTGTCATAGGGCCATCTGGTGTTGAACTGCCATTATTACAGGAAGCTAGTTTTTGGAACTTGAATTAATGGAGGGCGAAAACAGGAAAAGGAAAGTGAAGGAATTGAACATAGATTTATATATTTTATTGGTTGAGTTAAAAAAGAAACTGAACAGAAATCTATCAAACGAATTCAGTTTTTGGTGTGATTATCCTTGGGAAATGCATCTGTATATTAATTTCACTTCCCTTTCCATTGAGAAATCCTTCTCCAAACATACACAAGGTAGAACTGGAGCGGGCTTCCCAGAAACATGCTTTTATGCTAAGAAAACATAATTTCCATATCCAATAAGCTATCTTGAATTTTCCGACAACAAAGGTACCTTTTTTTTCCTTAAACTACAGTTCTTCCAAAGTTCTCACCGAAGCAGGGCAAACACATCAAACAATTATAGCAAAGGCAACTGCCACACCAAAATTAGGGTTCTAATTAAAGGGAAAAAAATAGCTAGCTCATAGCATCTTATGAGAAGAACAATACACAAATACATAAAGAACCAACCAGCAACTAAGTTAGAAAACAAAATCAAAGATACAACAGTCGAAGAACAACAGATATATATATATACATATATATAACACATAAACACGAAAGAGCCATAAAAAAGATTACTTTAGAAGCGTAAAAAGGCAAAGATACGAGGCGAAAAAGGATAAAAGGATACCCAGAAGAACAAACCCTGATGAATGAAACTACGAAAGAAACCCAGAATCAATTTTGGCTTTAAAGGACAAACAACAGAGCAAAGCCCAACAGCAAAGAAAAGTTCTGGAAGAGATTTCGTAGAGGAGGGGGGCAATCAGAAACGTATTGGCGGAGTTCACCTGGTTTCTTCCAAACCTACTTGTCTGACACGTGTCGACAACATGCTTCCCAAGTTTATCTCTCGCAGAAATGAACAAACGATACGTTATTTGAGAAGAAAATATTGCACCCTCATCTCGATCAAGTGCTATCAGATTCTAAGAATATTTTGGGGCATGTATACCGTATAGATTAAACTGACTTTTAAGAATGAAAACAAAAATAGAGCTTGAATCTTGGTTCCCCATGTTTTGGTGGTTTTAGGCCCTAATGGTTTAAGGGTAAGCAGGGAACGCCAATGGTATTATCAAAAGTGGAAATGGTAAAAAATAACCACTATTTAAATATAAAATTTGTTTTCATTCTTTTTAAAAAAAAAAACGTTTATGTACTTTCAAACAAACTAATTATATAAAATAGTCACTTTGTCATATTTGATCATTATTTATTTAAAAAATAAAAAATAAACACAACAAAAGTAAAATACTAAAATACCCCTCACCCCCCATTACCCATTTCACCCACCCACTTCATCTCTCTCAGAAAGTAATCGCCCACCGTCGCCGTGACAACCACTTGTTGCTGCCGCCGTGACAGCCACTCATTGCCGCCGCTGTGACAGCCACTTGACCCGCCGACGTCGATCTCATCTTGGCTAAAAAGGTTAGAGTTTTATGTTTATTTTAATAAACATAGATGCTGGAAATGGTCGCCGACGAAGTTTCGTCGTCAGCAACCATGGAGATCGACCGGGCTTCGTCGCAAACGAAGCCCCACGGTCGGGCTTCATTCGCGACGAAGCCTGCTGGGGTAGAAGCCCGATCGGGCTTCGTCTGCAACGAAGCCCCATTCCGATCGAGCTTCATTTGCAGACAAAGCCTAATCGAGCTTCTTGTAACGAAGACCTATCGGGCTTCGTTTAGACGAAGCTCTTCGTCTTCATCTAGACGAAGCCCAATTGGGCTTCGTTATAGGAAGCCCGTTCGGGCTTCGTCTGAAAATGAAGCTCGATCGAGCTTCCTTGTATTCGCTGAAACCTGATCGGGATTTGTTTGTAGACGAAGCCCGATCGGGCTTTGTTTGCAAACGAAGCCCGATCGACCGCGACCAAGCCCACGTCCAATTGGGCTCCCCCGACTGTTGGGCTGTGACACAGCCCGATTATCGCTGCCCAACGAAGCCTGATCAAGTTTGGGTTGCGATGATCGAGCTGCGACAATTGGGCTTCTTCTTCTTTTACTTGTATTTTTACATGTGCTAAGACAATTGTTGTTTTTGTATTTTTTTTCTTACAGATGGCTGAACAACAAACTATAAAATTTACTTATATTCATGCTCACCAAATATTACCGCCTGGAATGCGAGTTACTACTCATTGTGGGATCAAACACCTTGAGGCGATGCGTCGTGCTCTAAACCGATACAAGTTATTGGATAGATTCCTACAGGGCCCATTAGGACATTTCTTGAAGATGCCTTTGTCCCTCCATTTGACTGCACCACAGTTGATATATCATGTTCTACTTAGGGAGGTGACATTTCCGAGTGCCCGCGCACGATGAGATGTGGTTCGAGATTGGTGGCACACCATACAGGTACGGGAGGCAAGAGTTCATACTTATTAATGGACTCCGATTTGGAGCTATTGATAAGGAAAGCCTTAAACCAAAACCTATTGAGTCAGAGAGTTTACGTGCTCGACTATTTCCACAACATAAGAAGGGGGTGACTGGAGACGACCTTGAATTACTTATTAGTACCAAAGAGGACATAGTTTCAGAGGATGCCCTGAAAATGATTTGCATTGCTGTGGTCGACATGTTTTTGTTGGGTCAGGATGAGCGTGGGCATGTGGATGATTTCTTGTGGACTATGGCCGAGGATTTACAAGCATTTGAAATGTTCCCTTGAGGTACATATGTCTACAGTAAGAGTCAACATTACATCCAGTTAGCCACGAAAAAAAGAAAATTGATTGGTAAAGGTGAGAAGAAAATCAACCTTTATGGTTTTGTATGGGCGTTTCAGATACTCTCTCCTTATTGTATATGTTTTGTCGTACTCACTTCTTATTGTATATGATTTGTCTATAGTAACTAAATGTTTGTTTTGTTTTTTAATTTTTATTTTCATTTCTTTTTTTTTTTGCTTTCTACAGTGGTGGTTGATCGAAATGTTCCCATGGATTCAGAATAAATAAGCCGTCAGACTTTCCAACGCAGACATTCCAAGATGCAGAAAATGACTATCCAAAAAAAGGCCACAGATAAAAAATTACGACGACTATCTTAGGAAAGAAGTAAGTGTGCAACTTACCTCTAAATTTAGTTTATTTTTAAATCATATCTATCTAAATAATACAATTTTGTAGGCACGAGGATCGAGTCCGACTTTTGAGCCCACTAATGATGAAAGGGAAACGAATTTTTGGAGATTTTTTAGCCCTCAACACTCGGTTGGAGTCGACGTCTATAAATTTGGGGGCGGGGGGTGAAGAGGAGGAAGAGAATGACGGGGATGAGGGCGAGGCGGGTATGATACATTTAGATGAGGAGGGAAAGGAAAAAAACGAGAAAGAGAAGGATAAGGAGGAGACAAGATTCCCTGATAGTTCGCACCACGGACAATACGAGACAGGGGTGTGATTTTTATTATAATAATGGTTTTAATTTATATTTTTTGTAATTGTTTATATATTTTTTATAGGAGATAGAAGATGAGAAGGATAAGGAGGAGACAAGATTCCCTGACAGTTCACATCACGGACAATACGAGGCAGGGGTATGATTTTTATTATAATAATAGTTTTAATTTATATTTTTTATAATTGTTTATATATTTTTTATAGGAGGGAAAGGGGGAGAAGAATAAGGAGGAGACAAGATTCCTTGATAGTTTGCATCACGAACAATACGAGGTAAGAGTATGATTTTTATTATAATAATAGTTTTATATTTTTTGTAATTGTTTATATATTTTTTGTTTATCTTTTGTAGATCACCGAGATACTGAAACAGACTAGATATGTTGTGGAGAATAGATGGGGAAATGAGTCAGGCGAGAACACAATTGTTGAGACTAGAGAGGGCGCAGGAATTCCTAGAGAGGGGGTAGGGAGCACTATGTGCTCATCTACACATCCCACATATTTCCCCAGATCACAGCGATCATGCTCATAAGCAGTCCCAGGGTGGTGATTAAATAGATCTTGATCATCACGATGAGGAGCAAGCATCTATATCTAGAGTAACTTCCAAATTTACTTTTATACGTTTTATTTCATTCTAAAATATTATTTTGTAATAGTTAGGTTTTGTTCAGCTACAGGAGGAAGAAGTGGTTAGGGTCAACAGACGACCTATGCGAGATAGATTGCCATCATAGTTTCATCGCCCACCCTTCACCGATCCAACAAAATATAAAAGAAGAAAGAAGGATGCCACTTTGGAGGGGTCGGACGTGGACCCGACGCCACCGATATTAGACCTAATCTCGCCGGACATGAAGACAATGCCCCTTGAGGGATATATTGAGTTCATAGGTTCCAATGAAAATATTAAGTAAATAACAATATTTATATATTTTTCTATTTGCATCAACAATATATTCTTACTCTTATTTTTCTTGGTTGTTGTAGTCTTCACACTAGTTTCATTCTCAACCTAACACCGGATGACCTCCGAAACATAGAGAATGAGGCCAACTAGTTGGAGAGTTACCATATTGATAGTTACATGTGTTGCTTGAGACGTATACAGTCTCGGCGTCAATATGACACAAACTACGCTATCATGTCAACGTCGCTTTTTGTGAGTTTGCACTACATTTTTTTTTTTTTGTATTTTAATTTAGCCTATGACTAATATTTTTATTTTATTTTATTTTATTTTTCAGGCATCCATAGTAAGATTTTGGGAACAGGAGTACGGGGGCAACAGGAGGTTTTTTGCGCCTTTTATCGCATCTGTCCCGGAAGAGTGGATCGGTTTCGTCGACGGACGCACTGACGGGAGTCTCCTTTGGTGGATGGTCGATTATGTAAATCTTAATTCATTCCATTTAATGATTTATTTATTTATTTCCATACGACTGATGTATTAAAATAAAATACAGGTGTTGCTCCCTTGTAATGTAGCGAATTCTCACTGGTTTCTCTTAAAGATTTGCTTGAAAGATAGGAGAATTGTCATATATGACTCCAATGCCATGAATGAAGATAGTCGTAGGAGCAGGGCCGAAGCTATACAACCACTTGTGAGCCTCTTACCCATTCTATTAAAGAAAGTTGCATATTATGAACATGTAACCACAACTGCGACGCTAGACAGAGATTGGGAAGTGGAGAATACTGATCCTCAAAAGTTGCCTCAACAACCGGATGGGTAAATTAATTTAAATTATATTACAGAGTCAATTTTCATGAAAATATGGTTATGCTACCAATGTGTGTTATGTCTAATACAGGGCCAGCTGCAGGTGCTACGTTTTCAAATACGTCGAGGACATACTGAGGCATAATGAGGATCACTGGGAGATGCGCCCGACTGTGGATGTCTGTACCCTCCGAAGACAAATTAGAATATTTTTGTATAGATATAGTACGACAGTATACTTGTAGATTAATAAATTAAAAGATTCTTTGTTTTGTGTTTTTATTTTCATCTAGTTTAAATGTTGTATATATTTTTGTATAGGTATAGCAAATAGCAAATTATGTATTTTTTTTATCGGTAAATAAAATTATATTGATAAAAAATGAGACTATACAAAAACACTGGGCATACCCAAGTAAACAAACATAAGAAAGGATAGGGCATTTAAATACCCTTGACAGAAATGTTAGAAATGATCAAAACATGAGGATACAAAGTAAAGAGGACTCTGTAAACATATGTTTTGATCTTCCTAACCAAAACATTCACAAGCGGGCGCTGCCCCTTGAAAATAAAACGATTCCTAGCATTCCAAATACAATAAACAGTACAAGAGAAAGCTATGTATTTAGCTTTGTTGCGCCAAGAAGTCCCACGAGCTTCCTTTTTGAGCCATCTAAGAGTGCTATGAATGGTGGACATAGCTCTACGAATACCCAGCCAAACTTTGATGTGACCCCAAATGGACGAGCAAAGCTGGCAATTGAAAAATAAATGATCATTAGATTCTTCCACTGAATTGCAAAAAAAACATGAACGATTAATGTCCATATAAGTCAACATGTCTCTGGTCCGCAAATTCCTTTTAACATCGAGCCACACAATAAAAGAGTGTTTGGGAGTCATACAAGCAACCCACACATCCTTTGCCCACGTCACTTTGTTCCCTCTGAAACGGAAATAATCGTACGCCATAGCTGTATTTAAATACTGACCGGATGCCCAACTCGATAATTTCCTGATAACAGCAGCCACGCTGCCTTCTTTCTAGCATAAGGCATCCCTAATGGCAGCAATTCTCTTCAATAAAGAGGAAACGTCCTTCCTAGGGGACCACTCCCACACGGAAATCTACTGTAAAAAGGAGTGTTGGATCCATCGGATCCAAAGGGTATCCTTCTTGTCATGGATGTTCCAGAGAGCTTTAGAAAGGAGCCCAAAATTCTAGCATTTAATATCTTTAAGACCCAAGCCACCCTCCACCTTGGGGAGACAGACTTCTTTCCAAGCAACAAGAGCCTGCTTACCACCCCATAAAAAATTTCTACAAAGACGCGTGACCCTATCAATAATCGTGGCTAGAACAGGCAATATGGCAAGCCAGAAACACTCAATTCCTTGGAGAGTAGCCCTTATAAGTTCCAATCTTCCTGCAAAAGAAAGGGAAGAACTCGACCAGGAGTTAATGCAAGCTGAGATTTTATCAATGAGGGACGAGAAGTGCATAACCTTCAATTTTTCTACCGCTAAGGGAATGCCAAGATATCGGAAAGGCATAGACCCTATAGGGATATCGGAGAGACCCAAAATAAAATCCAGATCAGGATTAACAATGCCCGCTGTGAAGATACATGACTTAAGCTCATTAACATAAAGACCAGAGCAAGCAACAAAATCTCTAAGACAATCCATCAAAATATTGACCGATGGGGGATCACCTCTAGCCATAAGCATTAAACAGTCCGCAAATGCTAGATGAGAAATCCGAAGATGGCTGCACTTGGGATGAAAATTAAAAGCTGACCCATTCGTCTTAAACTTCAAAAGCCTGGAAAAATATTCCAAGCAGATAACAAACAGAAAATGAGACAAGGGATCACCCTGCCTCAGACCCCTCTTGCCCTTAAAAAAGCCACAAAGGCTACCATTAATCATAAGGGAGAAAGAGGGAGATGACACGCACTCCATCAGCCAATCAGAAAACTGGTCTGGGAATCCAAGACCAGCTAAAACAGAACCAAGAAAATCCCAGCACACAGTATCGTATGCCTTTCTTAAGTCAATTTTGATGGCGCACCGAAGGGAGATCCTTTTTCTATTGTAACCGCACAGAATTTCCTAAGTAAGGTGGATATTTTCAGCCATGCTCCTCCCTTTCACAAAAGCTGATTGCGCTTGATCAATGATAGAATCAAGAACAGAGGCAAGCCTGGAAGCCAAAATCTTGGAAATAACCTTATAAATAACATTACAGCAAGAAATAGGGCAAAAGTCTCCAACCGAAGAAGCATGAGCTGACTTGGGAATCAAAGCAATAGTAGTATGATTCAGCTGTTTTAATAATCTGCCCGACACAAAAAACTCTTGGATAGCATCACATAAATCGTTCCTAATAATACTCCAAGATTTTTTAAAAAAGGCTGTGGAATAACCATCTAGCCCTAGGGATTTATCATCCCCAATACAGAAAATGACCTCTTTTATCTCTTCAAGAGAAACCATACCAGTAAGAGCCACTGCTTGCTCGCTGGAAATACAAGGCCCCGAACGAAGAATCTCTAAATCAATAGGCTAGCATGTCGAATAAGACCCCAGTAAGCTTTTATAAAACTGGATTAACTCAGTCCCAACATCCTGAATAGAACATGTGGGAGACCCATCCTCTTTATAAACAGCAGCAATAAAATTCCTTTTGGCTCTGCGTTTCACCAGATTGTGAAAGAATTTAGTGCATCGATCACTATCTTTAAGAAAGGAACACTTCTCTTTTTGGGAATAAAATAAACACTCAGCATCTGCAAGAAGCCTAGCATCCTTGCGTAAACGAGGCAACTGCCCATGTAAAACCATGTCATTCGGGTGGCTAGATAGCTGAATTTGGGTATCCTTAAGAGCTTTAGAAGCTCTATCTGCCCTAGCAGAAATGTGGCTGAAATGCACAGCATTCAACTTTATCAAGTCCCCTTTAAGAAGAGCCAACTTCTTGCATAACACAAACTGGCTAGAGCCCCAAACATTAGCTCTCCAGGCAGACTCCACAACTGAACGGAACAAATCATGCTCGGTCTACAAGTTAAAAAACTTGAAGGGTTTCTTCCTACCCTCAGCCTGATCAAATAAAGAGACAATAACAGATGAATGATCAGAAATACAACCAAGGGGAAGGAAATGGGCCATGCCCACAAAACTAGCCTCCCACCACTTCGAATTAGCTAGGACTCTGTCCAGTTTAGACCATATGGAGTTATTTGTCCAAGTAAAATAACACCCCATGGATTGTAAGTCAGAAAGGCCATTAGACAGACAACACTCATGAAAGTCACTGATTTCATAAGTAGAAACGTCCACCCCATTGACCCTTTCATCAGCACTAAGAATGCTGTTAAAATCACCAAGCAAGAGCCATGGATGGGAGCATTGAGAAGCAAACTCCGTAATAGAACTCCACAAAGGCCTACTGCAAACAATAGAGTGCAGGCCATATATGAAACTCATATTAACAATTTTTAAAGAGATCAAGCAAGAAATCTTATAGTGAATCACTTGAGAAGTGCAGCCTAAATGCTCTAAAGCAACTTTTGATGGGTCCCACATAACAATAATTCTACCGGAATCATGCTGATCAAAATTGACTTGCTTCCACCCAGGGAACTTGACTTTCATAATCCAAGCAAGCTTGCTAGCATTAATTTTTGATTCCAAAATGGCCAAAACATTAATCCTATGCTCCTTAATGAGGTGCTGGACCCCATTGTGTTTAAGGGGTAAGGAGAAACCCCTTATATTCTAAGAAGCACAAATCATTGTGATCGTAAAGGGCTAATGCCCTTCTTTATCACCTTTTGATGGTTAAGAGTTACCTTCTTAGTGTTCCCATGCGCACTCTTCTGTTTGTTTTTCTTAGTGGTAACTTGCTCATCCACCTCCTGTCCCTTGTTTTTCTTAGTGGTAGCTTGCTCATCCACCTCCTGCCCCTCCCCACAGGGAGTTTGCTTACTAACTCTCTTTTTCTTGGATGTTTCCTGAGGAGGATCTTGCTGTACCGCTTTCACAGTGGGGTCCACCCGAGCCATGTCCCTAGGAGGCATATCCTCTTGACGACCCTGAGCATCCGGCTCTGGAATTATGAGATCAATCGGGCCATTAGAGGGAACTGAACAGATAAGAGGTGTGCAATTCAGAACTACCATTTGACCCAAGCTCAGTGCAGATCCCACCATTCTAGATTGATCCAAAGGACCAGGATCACTAGGCAAATTCGGAAGGGCCTGCACTGGATTATCCGAAGGAGGGCACAACCCAACCGCTTCAGAACCAACCGAGGCCTTAATCAACCCATCATCATGACTAATCTCTGAGGCCTTAACATCCGCTGGTTTCTCTGACTCTTGCTCCGTTTCCTTGGCTTGACATCCTTTCATAGTGTGGCCAAAAACTTTGCAATGGCCACAAAATTTTGGCTCAAACTCATATCGAACTGGCTGAGTTCTTAACTTCCCAAATGGAAGCTTAAAACAAACGGACTTAATTAAGTCCTTAGACGCATCAATCTCAATCAAAACTTTGGCATATGAGAACTGCCCTCTTGTGGCTGTGATACTGTCTGTTGAAATTGGTTTCCCAATTTTGGAACAAATAATATTCAATGCAGCCTGTGTCCAATATTCAAGAGGTAAATTTGGGAGATTAACCCAAACCGGGATAAAGCTGACATTTTGATCATCAAACTCAAAATAAGTGGGCATGACCTTCAGCATTAGAGGCCTCCCAAAAACTGTGTATGGCCCTCCAGCAAGAACACTGTCTCTAGCAGACTCACTTCGAATTTAAAAATTAACCAGCCACTGGAATGGACGCAATATTTGTGTTCAACATTCCAAGATGCACGAAGCTTAAGGAGAGCTGCCTTACCTGGAAAACGGCCAGCAAAATATCCAACAAGGCTAAAGCCCCACACCGACTGAACATCAAGGACATGCTCTTGCTTGACCTGTGGAACAGCTGGAAGGTTGTCCAGGAACTGTAGCGAAATTCCTTTAGACGGGTTTCTATTCTCCTTAAAAAGATTAACCCAGGGAGCTTTGGCAGTGCTCTCTCCTTTACGGCCAGGATTAGATCCGACCTCCTTAGCTTGAGAACTTTCTGATGCAGTATCACTTTCCCCCAACATTTGAGAAACACTAGAGGAAGCGATGACGTTACCCTTAGCCGCCTCCTAAACAAGAGGATGACCCACGGCCTTCAATGAAGTTCGAGCTTCTTCTTAACAATCACTGTTACGGACAGGTAAGTCCAGATAGGCTTCCTTCGATTTATTAAACCCAGGCTCTTCGATCTGGTCCGCAATTCCTTTCTTTGCTTGAGAGTCTCCACACTCAACAACATCAACTGACGTGGACTTCACCTTTAATGGAGGATCAGCATTAACTCCACCATCGGAAGCTTGGCCCACCTTCTTTGAACGTCTTTTGATGGAATCCAAAGGAATCTCGTCAGTTCTACAAACCTCCTCCAATGAAGGGGAGTCATCCTTGGCCGACGACTTGACTTTTTTCTTGGCCATGGGGGCCGAAAATGCACAGACAAATCTGGAATCTGAGCACAAAACGCCAAGCTTCCAGACGGGTTTCAAAACTCAACAGCGGGAAAAGAGATTTGAAATTTCAAACTTTGACTCTTCAAAATCACTAGATCCAGCAACTCAGCAACATGAACAGATCAATCTGCAACCCCTAAACCGCTCACACTCACCCCAGAAATCCAAAAAGAGGTTAATAGAGAAAGAAAATTAAAGGAAGCAGCCATCAACGCCTTACGAGAAAACAGCAAGGAACGGGAGACCCATTCTCCACAGAGAGCTTCTCTCTCTAGCTTTCTCAATGATTGAAAGCTCTTCTGATTGAGAGCTCTTTCGTGATTCTAGCAAATTATGTATTATTCACTTGATGAAATGTGGTTTGTGGTGTTGTTGAGGGTAAGGGATAAGTGGTTGTGGTGGCAGTATGTTGTTGGGAAGAGAGACTAAGTCTCTAATGTTGTGATGTTGTCATGTTATTACGTTGTTGGACATAGAGACTGAGTCTATAATGCAGGTTCAATGTCCAAGAAACAAGGGAGACTCTGTTGAAATTTTTAAATCACACTTGTGGGGTAATTTGAAGATCATTACATCATATTGGTCAAATGTTAGTAGTTAGAACAATTCATCATGTATTTGTTGTGCATTCTACCTTTAACTAACTTGAACAACGTAACAAAAGATTATTTTAGTGTTAGTGGAACCCATAGATTGAGAGGAAAAAAAGAAAAACTTAAAAATGACAAAAGAATTTTTGAAGTTGTTCCTCACACAAAGTGACAAATAATGACGTTGTGATATATACATTCAGGCTTACTCAAATAACATTAAAAGACGTCATTTTAGTCCTAATGGAACATACTAATTTGAAAAAAAATTAAGAAAAATTAAAAAATTTCATTTTCGGGCTTGGTGGGCCACAAAGCCCAATGGCCGAGTTTTGTGGCCCACAAAGCCTGATTTTTCTTTTTTCGATTGATTTTTTTTTTTATAGTTTCCCACTAGTAGTCTCAAATAATAATGATTGTTAAGAACATATACTCTAATTTTTGAACAAGTTTATTATCATAGCATTATTATCTTGCTTTGTCCAATATTATTAGTACCGATTGATCATGTGTTGGTTGTGTTGATGGTGGATGGACATCCTCACACAAAGTGAAAAATAATGACGTTGTTGTGATATATACATTCGGGTTTACCCAAATAACATTAAAAGACATCATTTTAGTGTTAATGGAACATACTAATTTGAAGAAAAATCAAGAAAATTTAAAAAATTTCATTTTCGGGCTTGGTGGGCCACAAAGCCCAATAGCCGAGTTTTGTGGTCCACAAAGCCTGATTTTTTTTTTCGATTGATTTTTTTTTTTTTGTAGTTTTCCACTAGTAGTCTCAAATAATAATGATTGTTAAGAAAATACACTCTAAGTTTTTAGCAAGTTTATTATCATAACATTATTATCTTGCTTTGTCTAATATTATTAGTACCGATTGATCATGTGTTGGTTGTGTTGATGGTGGATGGACATCTTCACATAAAGTGAAAAATAATGACATTGTTGTGATATATACATTCGGGTTTACCCAAATAATATTAAAAGACATCATTTTAGTGCTAATGAAACATACTAATTTGAAGAAAAATTAAAAAATTTCTTTTTCGGGGTTGGTGGGCCACAAAGCCCGATGGCCAGGTTTCTTGGGCCACAAAACTCGATGGCCGGGTTTCGTGGCCCACAAAGCCCGATTTTTTTTTTTCGATTGAATTTTTTTTTGTAGTTTTCCACTAGTAGTCTCAAATAATAATGATTGTTAAAACGATACACTCTAATTTTAGAACAAATTTATTATCATAGCATTATTATCTTGCTTTGTCCAATATTATTAGTACCAATTGATCATGTGTTGGTTGTGTTGATGGTAGATGGACATCCTCACACAAAATAAAAAATAATGACGTTGTTGTGATATATATATTCGGATTTACCCAAATAATATTAAAAGACATCATTTTAGTGATAATGGAACATACTAATTTGAAGAAAAATCAAGAAAATTTAAAAAATTTCATTTTCGGACTTGGTGGGCCACAAAGCCCGATGGCCAGGTTTCTTGGGCCACAAAACTCGATGGCCGGGTTTTGTGGCCCACAAAGCCCGATTTTTTTTTTTGATTGAATTTTTTTTTTGTAGTTTCCCACTTGTAGTCTCAAATAATAATGATTGTTAAGAAGATACACTCTAATTTTTGAGTAAGTTTATTATCATAACATTATTATCTTGTTTTGTCCAATATTGTTAGTACCAATTGATCATGTGTTGGTTGTGTTGATAGTGGATGGGCATCCTTACACAAAGTGAAAAATAATGACGTTGTGATATATACATTCGGGCTTACCCAAAAAATATTAAAAGACATCATTTTAGTGCTAATGGAATATACTAATTTGAAGAAAAATCAAGAAAAATTAAAAAATTTCATTTTCGGACTTGGTGGGCCACAAAACCCGATGGCCGAGTTTCGTGGCCCACAAAACTCGATGGCTGGGTTTCGTGGCCCACAAATCTCGATTTTTTTTATTGAATTTTTTTTTGTAGTTTTCCACTTGTAGTCTCAAATAATAATGATTGTTAAGAAGATACATTCTAATTTTTGAGGAAGTTTATTATCATAGCACTATTATCTTACTTTGTCAAATATTATTAGTACCAATTGATCATGTGTTTGTTGTGTTGATAGTGGATGGACATTATCACACAAAATAAAAAATAATGACGTTGTTGTAATATATACATTCGGGCTTACTCAAATAACATTAAAAGACATCATTTTAGTGCTAATAAAACATACTAATTTGAAGAAAAATCAAGAAAAATTAAAAAAATTCATTTTCGGGGTTGGTGGGCCACAAAGCCCGATGGCCAGGTTTCTTGGGCCACAAAACTCGATGGCCGGGTTTCGTGGCCCACAAAGCCCGATTTTTTTTTTTCGATTGAATTTTTTTGGGTAGTTTTCAACTAGTAGTCTCAAATAATAATGATTGTTAAGAAGATACACTCTAATTTTAAAATAAATTTATTATCATAGCATTATTATCTTGCTTTGTTCAATATTATTAGTACCAATTGATCATGTGTTGGTTGTGTTGATGGTAGATGGACATCCTCACACAAAGTGAAAAATAATGACGTTGTTGTGACATATACATTCAGGTTTACCCAAATAACATTAAAAGACATCATTTTAGTGCTAATGAAACATACTAATTTGAGGAAAAATCAAGAAAATTTAAAAAATTTCATTTTCGAACTTGGTGGGCCACAAAGCCCGATTTTATTTTTTTCGATTGAATTTTTTTTTTTTTTTTGTAGTTTTCCACTTGTAGTCTCAAATAATAATGATTGTTAGAAAGATATACTCTAATTTTTGAGTAAGTTTATTATCATAACATTATTATCTTGCTTTGTCCAATATTATTAGTATCAATTGATCATGTGTTGGTTGTGTTGATGGTGGATGGACATCCTCACACAAAGTAAAAAAATAATGACGTTGTTGTGATATATACATTCGGATTTACCCAAATAATATTAAAAGACATCATTTTAGTGATAATGGAACATACTAATTTGAAGAAAAATCAAGAAAAATTAAAAAAATTCATTTTCGCGTTTGGTGAGCCACAAAGCTCGATGGCCAGGTTTCGTGGGCCACAAAACCCAGTGGTCGGGTTTCGTGGCCCACAAAACCTGATTTTTTTTTTAAATTGATTTTTTTTGAAGATTCCCATTAGTAGTCTCAAATAATAGTGATTGTTAAGAAATTACACTCTATTTTTTGAGTATTATCATTGCATCATCTTGGTCCAATGTTGTTAGTAATTCATATTTCAAAAAATTTTAGCAAAGTCTCCCTTGTTTCTAGGCCATTGAAACTGCATTATATACTCAGTTCTCTACTCAACAATATACTATAACACAAGTTGTCAATCATTAATTACGAGTTTAGATGAAGGAAACTAAAAGATTACAAATATGAATAAATCCCAATTTTAAATATTAATGTAAAAAATAATATTCATTTCTGAACCCCCTACAAAAAGAGATTTGATTGATGTTGTCATCCTTTTTTAATCGTGCTAGTGATTTTTGAGCATTGTTGAAACACAGAGGATATATGGTCAGTAAAAATTCCATTGACACTTTGCGAGTGAAAAACATTTTTTCTTTTTTCACAAACTATCTAACAACTATTGATAACATATGTGATAACATTTGTGATAACATTATATCATACCTGAATGAGTTAATGTCTATTGATTGTTTTCTTCATTGCTAATATTATCATCACTTGGAATTGACAACTGTACAAGACACTGACGACGAATGTGTCCAGTCTCTTTGCAAATGCTGGATTTTCGGCTTGCACTTGTAGAGGCACTAGTAGCATCCCTGGATTTTGGAGTAGTGGCTGTGCTCGACTCTCCAATGGAAGAAGTCCATTCATTAGGGCAACCAAGACTATTGTGTTATAGTTCACCACATTTTTCACATTTTTTTCTTCGACGAGCTTCCCCCATGGAAGGAATCCGACCATTTCTCAATTTACCCGGTTGTCTTCTTTGCACAGGTAGGAGTATAACCATTTGTCTGACATACGCTGGAAGAATCCAATCAGCCTTGTTAGGGAGAGGATTGATGGAAGGTGCATATGCACATCTGATCCAATCTGCGGTGTAATATGAATGGCAAAGCATATGGTATTGCACCCTCATGAAACTATCGCATAAGGCAAAGAAACACATAGTGTTAACATATCACACTAAATTATGAACATAATACGTAAATAAAAGTCAAACCATGATACCTGCTAACAGCAATTGCATGAAGACATGACATTTGATCAATGTCCCACTTGCGACAACTGCATGTACTCGCAACAATGTCAACTATCCCATTACCTTCCTTTGCATGTTGCACGAGGTATTTGTTCTCTTGTATTACAGGAACTACACGACATCCTCGGTCTAATGTTTTGGCATGCGCCAAGTTGACATGTGCCACTGCAGCGGAGGTCACAATAGTTTCGAGTTTGGCAGTTGCAGCATGCCTATCACTAAACCATTTCTGAAGCATATGTCTCAAAAATTCATGTGAACTTGTTATAGGCAACCGACATACTTTCATCATGCATTTATTGAGAGACTCGGCAATGTTGGTGGTCATTATGGAATATCTTCTTCTTGAACAATATGCACGTGACCACTTTTCTGGTCTTGCTTCCATCAATGTCAGATGAGTCTGAGGATGCATCGATTGTATTTCTGCCAAATATGTATCATACTCTATTGTGGTGTAGTTGTATGCTGCAAAACAGAATGCAGTCATCACATCTTTTCGCTGTTTACAATGTTTCTTCAAGTTTTGCTTAAGGTGGAAGAAACAAAAGACATGTGGGACAGAAGGGAAGACATAACTCATTGTATTCACAATACTTTGGTGATGATCAGAAACAATGACTAAATCTTCTCGCACTCTGATAGACTCTCTCAATTTCATCAAAAACCATATTCATGATCTGTCAGACTCACCATCTCCAAATCCAAAAGCAATGGGATAAATAATTTTCTCCCTATCTTTGCAAGTGGCATCGAATATCACCCATTTGTGTTCACCTTTCAAATGTGTGGCATCAACGGCAACAACCGGTCTTATGTAAGACTGAAAACCATGAAAGCAAGCTCCGAGTGCAAAAAATAAATATAAAAAATAATTATTTTCATCTGTCTCTATTGCCGTGATACTGTCAGGATTTGTTTCTTTTAACATTTGAAAATATGAGAGTAGTTGCTGATATGATTCATCCACATTACCATAAGTAAGTCTCTTTGCATGTTGTAAAGACCTTCAAGCTTTAGTGTACATAATCTACACACCATGTTGCTCCAGCAACTCCCCCATTAGCATTCTAGGTGTATATTCACTACTCATCACTCTTTCAGAGAACAAACTTCCGATGACAATACCCTTCACACTTCAAAAATGTGAATCGTAGACATCCGGAGTACACGTGTGACTCAGCATAAATTTCACCACATGCCAAAACGAATAACCAGGTTTACATCTTGCACGAAGCATAAATTTACAGTTCACATCCTTGTAACCAGCCTTAAATCAAATTGTGCATGATCGTCTGACTCGATAGTCCATCTTCACATCAACACAATATTGTCCAAATACCAAAATTACTTCCTGTTTACTTTTAAAGAGTGCACCCATGTGTAAAAGATCACCCTGGTATGGAATCGACACTTCGGGTCTTGTTTCCTCAATTGCATAATTTTCTACACCAGAAACGATCTAGTTTCTTTGTAAATGGTTGTCCTCAAATTGTGAACCTGAAAATCTTACTTCTGGGTACTCCGGACTCATTCCTCTTTCATCACTACCACCATCACTATTATCACCATCGCTATCGTCACTATTATCATCAGTTTCATTATCACAATCATCATCCGTGTCTAGAGTGTCATCTGACAAACCGTCCATACCATATGTACCAAAATCATCATTTTGTAATGGACTATGTGCGGATGTAAATAGAACGACACCTGAATCTTGATTACCACCACTACGTAGGTTACAAACTCCAACATCTTTACAAATCATATCAACATACATCACTTTATATTTTCTGTCATCGCACATAATAAACTTGACACCGTAGCCGTCCTTGATAGGGAACTTGGTAGCTGAAAGTTCGCTTGAGTGTTCCGTTACAAAATGAATGGTGATGTCGTACCTTGTTTTATCAATTCTCGTCATTGTATACACAATCTTAACCAATTGAGTAAAATTCGTATTTTTGTAGATTCCCGCACACATCCTATTACCCCCAATATACTTATTATCATTCAATTTCCCGTTCCACACGATGACCAACTGCACTAAATCCATTGCTGTAAGATTGAAAGGAGGAAAAAATTAGTCTTACCATTACCATGGATGTAACAGATCCACACACATCCAATTCGGGTTAATTTCCTCATTAAACCAAGTCATAACTATAAGTAAGTAAGTTTATTTGTTTTTTGAGATTTGTATTTTATTTTCTTTTTCTAAAGAGTTGATTTGTACAATTAAACATGATTTTTGACTTATAAACCAACAACCAAGTCATGATAATTTTTCATATGTAGTTTAAGTAAGTAAGTTTATTTGTTTTTTGAGATTTGTATTTTATTTTCTTTTTCTAAAGAGTTAATTTGTACAATTAAACATGATTTTTGACTTATAAACCAACAACCAAGTCATGATAATTTTTCATATATAGTTTAAGAAAAATATTTAAAACTTTTATGAAAAATATTGGAGAATTTTAACATAACACATTTATGCACAAATCCTTAAGAAGTGAAATTTTGTTAAATAATATGATAAAATTAAATATATTATATTAAATTATATTATTTTACTCATATATAATATTAAATTATTTAACAAAATACTCATATTATTTTAAAAATAATATATATAATCGGGCTTGTGGGCTACAAAAATTATAATCAGGCTTAGTGGGGTAACAAAGCCCGATCGGACTTAGTGGGGAAACAAAGCCCGTTCGAGTTTTGTTCCCAAAACAAGTCCAATCGGGCTCAGTGGGGAAACAAAACCTGATCGGGTTTTGTTCCCCCACAAAGACCCATCGGACTTTGTTCCCCCACTAAGCCCTATCGGGTTTTGTTCTAACACTAAGTCCGAACAATTGTTATCGCCCACAAAACTCGTTAATGATGTGCAGTTTTGATTTTTTTTTTCCACCCAAATTAGTGCAGATTTGGAATGATATCTATCAAAATATGTTTTGCCAACAACTACAATCATTCTACACAACCTTAATAAGCAATGTGAACACAAAAATTATTTTAAAAAAATAAAATAAATACAAATCGAATAGATACCTTGAGATTAGGTGAAATTATTTGTTGGAGAGAAAGAAACTTGTTGAATGGGACTTCAGTGAGGTCGCTGCAATTGATAAAGAAGCTTGAATGACCTAACAAGCAAAAAGATTGAATGTATGAAGAATGATTGAGTTTGGATAGTTTGACAATGGAGAGAATGAGAGTGACGTGAATTTTGGAAGAAGAAAGAGAAGAAAAGTTATATGAAAGAGATAAAGACATTTTGGTAAATGAGACTAAGAATAGTAAGGTTTTCTATTTTAAAATCCTGTTAAGAGTATTTTTGGTATTTTACATAAAAGTGGCTATAGAGTGTAATTAGTTTGTTTGAATAGTTAAAAATATTTTTTTTCTGTGAAAAATACAAAAAGGATTTTATACATTTGACTTTGGTCAAATGTGAATTCAGCCTTTATCAAAAATGACCAAAGTGTATTAGTAACTTAAGTTAAGAGCATGGCGACACAATTTTGGATAATAGTTACTAAAATTGAATTGGCTCAAACCGGGACTTACTAGTTAAGTCATTGGTTAGAAAATTTTAATTTTATAGAATAATTTTACTGTATAAATTATAATTATTAATATTTAAAAAATATTAAAATAACATAAGAACATGAATCACTAATTAAATTTCAAATTTTATAATCACAAACTAACTAAAAACATTAAAAGTTGATTAAAGTATTCAAATTTCAAAATCACAATTTTGATATAAAACATTGATAACGAGGATAAGGTGACCCTTATTTGGGAAATCATTATAGATTTGAAGTGAAGAATTTGTAGTTAACTAAAATTAAAAAATTTTAAGAAAATATAGGTGTCACTAACTAAAATTATAAAATTTTAAAAATAAAGTCGTCACTAATTAAAATTCAAATTTTATAATCACAAACTAACTAAAAACATGAAAAGCTGACTAAAGTATTCAAATTTCAAAATCACAATTTTAATATAAAGCATTGATAAGGAGGATAACTAGGCCCTTATTTTGAAAATCATTATAGATTTGAAGTGAAGAATTTGTAGTTAACTAAAATTAAATTTTGTTAAGAAAATAAAGGCATCACAAGCATATATATTTGCTTGGAGGGAGTTGTATTATTTACATATATTCAGTTTTGTTTTCTTTCACAAAGACTAGTTTACCTTTCTATTTAGATCTTAAGATTTAAGAATCATTAGTTATTACATTGGATAAAAATGAACTTTTTTTTTGTGAATTGATAAGACCAAATAAGCGAACAAAATTGATTGACAATGACTAATTTATGGACATCTTCAATTTCATTTGTTATTAAAAACGCTCATTTTTATAATAGATTTCTGTCCATATGCACTGTACTTAACTTGACATCAAAGCAAGCTGATACATAAATAACAACATATTCAGCCGTTATCCTATTATGTGGGGTTGGCTACATGAATTCTAAACTTCTATGTAGGTTACATCCCAACAGATAGTTTGTCTAGAATTCATATTTGAATCCAACTAGGTTTTATGCTGACTGTCGACTACCTAACGCAACCCTCCTCCTTTATCCAGGCTTGGGACCCACAGTGGATAATATCACCTGACGGAGTAATGATAAAATGAAGTTTGAACACCATCTTCACATGAAAAAATTTCATGAGATGGTGGTGAATGAGAATAATTGATATAGTTGTGTTCTATAACTTAGTTGACATGGTGAAACCAACAAGTACAATATAAAAACACAACAAGCTGATACATAATGTCAAACAAATTAGGCACCATCAAACACTTGGCCCCAAAAATGACATTTTGAAATGATACGTGTAAGCACCTGTTATTTTTATAAAAATCACTTAAAAGAAATAGTAGTTTAGCATCTTAGTCGCATTATCTAGAAAACCTTTTTTTTTGTGTCATTTATACAAGTGTTCGACTAGTAATTAAAAAGTTTTTGGTACTTTTCAATTCTTTTCATTTTCAACGGATTGAACAGTATACTCCTGCTTCTCAAGTAAAATGCAATGGCTCTTCAGAAAGATCGGACCCATCATTCACAAACAGGCATTTAACCTCATCAAAGTTCACCCAGCTGTAGATGGAGAAAACAGCAACTATAATGAACATGATAATGATAATATACACCCAACTCAATCAAAACATGAGGGGAATCCAAACATCCGAGTATAGACAGACCGACCATGTCACCCTGCCGTTTGAAAATCGCCGAAATCCTCGTCTGGTGTGTCTTGTGGGGCTTCACTTCCAGAAGAATGTGGCTCCGAAGGATCTGAGTCGTTCTCTTTGGAAGTTTCCTTGAGACTCAAACTGTTTGGTGAGCCCGAGGGAGAACTAACAGCGGTGAGAACGGGCGAAACCGACGCCGAGGGAGGTGGCGGGGGCTTTATACATATTGCAGGCTCTTTTCGGTTATTCTTTTCTTCCAACGAGAGATTATTCAGACCTTGCTCGAAAAACTTGGACCGCCCACCCCGACCACTCTTCTGTTGATGCCGAGAAGGTATTAATTAAGCTTTAGAAAATGCATTGCTCTCGGTAATCCTATGAAGTTGAGAGAGAATGGAGATGGGGGGCTTACATTCTTTAGTTGAAGCACAATAGTCTCACCGTCTTTTAAGCTGTAATCGACAGAATTTGTTTTCTGGTACTGCTGTTCCATCTCTTCGGCAGTTTTCTTTTTGTTCAAGTAACTTAAAATAATTCAGGGAGATAACTACTTCAGTTAGAAGTTTATATATCACAGTATGCTCAGCTTGGAAAAATCAATTACACAAGGTAGTCAGATCAGGAACAAATAAACAGAGTGATGAAAATGAGTCAGAAATGGAAAACAAATGGATGAGAGAATACTTCATATGGTCGTGAAGGGCGGCTTGGAAGTCATATGCCTCGGGTCTTTCTCGGAAACCTATACCAATGAATGCATGTCTTGGGCGGCCACCTGCATAAGATCCAAAGGAGTGCATATAAATAGAAGATAAAAATGCAAAACCAAAGACAAACGTTAACGAAGAGTGAGTTTCAGTACAAGCAACATGGCCTAAAGATACCAGCATGCTGGCTATCAAGATTGTTGGTAGTTGATGCAGCTAAATAAGAATGATTGTGGCTTTGCATTATGGTGAAAATCCGCTTGCAATCCCTTCTATATAAAAAAGGATTTTCTTTTGTGAAATGTTTATTATCAGGGTAAATCACACAAACCACCCATGAGATAAGGGTAAATTCAAGAGCCCTCCCCTCCATTTTGAGAAGTTACAGGCCCCTCTTAAGCTATTAAAATGGGTCAAATTAACTATTTTACTCCTATATTTTTCTGTTTCCTTTCTCTTCTCTCTCATTCAAAAAATAAATAAATAAATACGAAAGAATATTAGTGAACATTGTTGGGGTCACTCAGAGAGAGAGAGATAGGTTTTTCATTGTGAAAGAGATAAGAGAGGGAGGAAAGTTTCCTTCAATCTCAGGAACTTTGTACTTGAGGAAATAAACTGCTTAGTTTTTTTTCCTTCTTCATTACTTTAAATATTCACTACAATGGCAACTGCCTCCATGTCTATAGCATACGTGAAAGGCACACAACTGAACATAATTGATGACAACTGCCTACATGTTTATAGCATACATATTAGGCTACGCTTACGCAACTGAAATATAACTGAGATAGACAGAAAATAAAAAATAAACAAATCAAAGAAGTCATTAAGTCTGCTGCATAACTACCTCCAGTCCTTGCCCCCTTCTTGTGACTATGGGTATAGCACCTATAAACATGAGTCGCATGCTGTTGTTGCTGGCGAATAACACCATGCTTCCATAAGAGAACCCCCCACTCATTAGGAACATCGGAACATTTGTTTACAATTTATATTGTAATTATAGTTATATTGCAGATTTTATTTGGTTAGAACCTTATATACACACACTTATAGGTACTTGTGCTTCATCTATTAATTTTAGTTAAAACCAATTTAATGGGGTGAACTTGCTTTCAAATTATTTACTTGTACTTCTAACGTAAAAAGATTTACAAAGTTAAAAAATGTGGCTATGTCAAGATGGCTAGTATATGAATGTATTGTAATGCAACTGCCACGAGAAAAGGGTGTGGAAAAGAAAGAAGACTAGATAACAAGGCTGGTTAGAAAGGGAGAGCCAAAGTATCAGAGTTTCAATGCCATGAAAGATTATTGTGTCCTGCTAGAGGCCCTAGTAAATATAGAGGATAGCAATCTATTCCTCCTAGGATTTGGTGTTGTTCAATGTTAAGGATGATCCCAGGCAGGTTTGAATTCTTGCCAATATCCCTTATTCTTTAAAACCCATTGCTAATAAGATTAAAACAAGAAACAGTCTTCCAAATCCAGTTAGCACCTTTTCCCTGAATTATCTGTTTGGTGATGTGCCATACCAAAAGCTCCATTTCAGGCACCAAGCCACATAACCCTGAAACTCCTAATTAGTCTATCCCAAGGGATTTAAAGTTTGCACTACCTAAAAAGGTTATCTATCCCGTCTCTCTATTATCTTTAGCTGACTTGTTCAGCTAGAGAATAAGCTAAGTCACCGGCCAGTTAGCCTCGTTACCAGAAACTTGATTTCAACAGCATCCAAACTCACTTATCACACTGATCCTCACTCATGTCCCAATACGCCAATACATTCAGTATTATAGGCTAACTGTGTGATTTGCAAGTGCCTTGGAATCAAGTGCTAAAAAAAATGTATTATTTAATCCCGCATCGTGGGATTAAGGCTTGCTTATAGTAGTGTTGAATCTAATTATTATGCAGATTAAATATTTATACAGTCTTTAGTTTCTATTTCCAAACAGTTTCACACTTTTCTTTCTTCTTCTTTTTATTTTTTATTTTACTATTTACATGACATTTCCAAAACATTTCCATTTCTAAGTTAGCTAAAATAATAGTTCAAAACAAAATTCCAATCCTTTAGTTCAAGAAAACAAATAAATGAAAAAATAAAATATAAGCAAAAAATAAAACCTCATTTATAAACACTCCAAGTAAGTTCTATGTGTGGAAAGTAATGTCTAATGATATTGGTAATCCTAATTTACAAAGAAGCTTTCACATTATCTTTTGGATGGAATCCTTTTTTAGATATGAGATTGAGATAATACTACAAAATTTCATGCCAAGCTACAAAGGATCCAAGCTCGACAAAATGCACAAGGATTTTACAATATTGAGGTCTAGTGGCAAGATTATCTTTGGCTTTTGTAGAAAAATGTGTACAAGAAATATAAGCAGTTAGGCAAAATATAGAGGTAGTTTTTCATTCATTAAACAGTTATTTATTTTCTAAATGATAGTTTTTTCTATGTAACTGCCTCCATATGAGTAGTTATCATTTGTGTATAAATGTGTCCAATTCAAATAATAAAGTGCGAAGTTTTAAGGAGTTTACAATCCAAAATTTCTTCATGGTATCAAAGCGGTGAGACAAAGAGTTTAGAGAGAGAGAGAGAGAGAGAGAGAGAGGGGCAAAGATGGTCGCTGAACGGAGCCACAATCACAGATTGACCACTGTCATAGAGAAAACCCACTGTTACAGATCAACCACTGCCTATCTCCTTCATCCAATGTTCTAAAACGCGCTAGGCGCTAGGGTGCCTAGGCGAGCTTAGGAAAACTGTTGATTTTTTTTATTTTTTTTAACTTTGTAATGTAACTTGATGTTATTTTCAATTAAATCAAAGTTGAAAGTGGCATAAAAATATATATATATATATTTAACATTTATATATTAGATATATATCTAACATATAAATAAAAAAAATTAAATACATAATAAACCCTAACAGCTAACACCAGCAACCCGCGCGCGAGAGACAGAGAAAGAGAGAGAGAGAGAGGGGTCGGAAGCGGAAGCGGAGATGGAGATTGACAGCGGCGGCGGTGTTGACGCAGCGAGGAAGCGACAGCGAGGACGGAGCTCGACGGTGTAGAGGCGGTGAAGAGGTCGCGATGGAGCTGGAGGAAGCGAGGAGGTACTGACGATGTTGAGGCAGCAGCGGCCTTGGGCTAAGAGGGCGAGACGGTTGAGAGGAGTAAGAGAGCCTTCGGAATCGACAAAGGGAAAGATTTAAACCCAAAAATTAGGCATCCCAAGCGGCGTGCCCAGGCGGCTAGGCGCCGCTTGGGCCACCTATGTGCTGCCACCACCTGATTAATCGGGCCAGCATCTAGAGGGGCCGATTAGGCCATATTCAGGGCGGCCCCTAGCGCCTCACTAGTGCCTAGGCGGCCGCCTAGGCCGATTTTTAGAACACTACCTTCATCTCCAGTCATCTCTTTCATCTTTGTCTACCATTGCCTCAACCACAGTTGCAACTGTCTCTCCAGTCCCGCAAAAAAAAAAAAAAAGAAGACTCATCAAATCAAATCCTAATAAGCCTTTGAGGGGTTATTGTCTGTCATATCTCTAGAGGAATTGAAGATGCTGGTTGCAATACCAATAAAATAGATCTATTGTTAATGAAGACACAAGAAATCAAAGTAAATGCCATCCTCCTTGAGACGACACAAGAAATTTGGGATGCCGCAAAGGAGAAGTATTTTGACATTAAAGACACAATAGAGGTGTTGTCAAGGATACTTCTCAAACACTCAATATTTTAATCGTCTAACTAAAATATTGAAAGCAACTCATCATGTTCAAAGTGACCTAAATAGACAAGCATTTCATAAAAAGAAAAATTAAAGGTGGATTTCCTACATAACGAGCATCTACTAGAAACTACCTACCGAATACTCAATTTGAAGATGTGAAGATCTAAGCTAGGTTTCCTTAATATTTACAACCCAGTTTGAGGGGGCGTGTAGAAAAACGTGCAGAAGAAATATAGATAGTTAGGCAAAATATAGACAGTTTTCATTCATTATACATTTATTTATTTCCTAAGTGACAGTTTTTTCTGCGTGTAACGGCCTCCATATGAGTAGTTACCATTTGTGTATAAATGTGTCCAATTCTAATAATAAAGTGAGAAGTTTTAAAGATTTTCAGTCCAAAACTTCTTCAGTTTCTTTTCTCAATTCTTCACATTAAACTAGTTCTAATGAGTGGTGAACAAAACTAACAAGAAGCTAATTTAATAACACCATACCAGAAGTTACACAATTCAAGCAACTAAAAGACAAGATAATTAAGACCCTGAAACAAGAATTATTGTTACTTACCAATGTTCTCTTCGATGCGAAGAACAAAGTATCTGCATAGAAAAAAAAAATTTCACATAAAAAACATAGCCAATCTCCCTGATGTGGGGCCAAGAAATATTTCAGAAATTGAAGGATATGGGAAGAAGATCAGAGAGGGCAGAGGGACATCAGCAATCTTTTAGTTAAAAATCAATCAAAACTAATTTTTTATTGCATTCTAAGCCCAAAAGATAAATACTTTAACCACAATTATTCAAATAAATAAAACAAAAATCCAATATCTAAATTCCAAAATTTTAATAAAAGCTAAATCCTAATATCATAAATTAAAAAGTTCATACTTCTAATTTCTCATCACCCACTCGGTAAGAATAAACTGTGTTGTTGTTTGTGTTATGCACATATAACAAATAATAGTGCAAAAAGGAAAAACCAAAAAAATCTGTGTATTTTAGTTTGTATTTTAACAGAAACAAATATTATAAAATAAAGGAAAGATGAAATTATGTTTATGTAACAAATGAACTTCACCTGCTACTATCAATTACAGGCTCTACTGGATGTGGTTCTCCATCTCTCAAGAATGCCCGAGCATACAGTTCACCTATTTCAACATCAGGTTATGTATATACCTCATATGGAGAATGTGATAGAATAATTCATAACACTAATACTCTTCACCTGTTGTCTTATCTTCAAGTCTGATGATGCACTCTTCTCCCTTGCTAACAATTTTCAATGTCCCCTCCCATGCCCATTTGTTGACATTCCATTCATCAGCCCTATAGACACAAGAAATTGATAAACAAACTACATCTCTAATCTGTAAAACCATTCTTCAGAAGGAAGCATTGAAGTCTGTTTAAATGTATTTAATGCCAAAGCACAGAGCACATGCATAGAACACTACTTCAGAAAGATCTTCTGGGTTTTACGTGGATTCCAAGTACTGTTATCTGCTTGAGATGACAACAGTAAGTAATGGCATAAAAGCAAATATTTTAGAAAGAATTATTCTAGGTGTAGAAAGAGGAATTACTATTATTTATTTTATTTCTTTTGTCTATTTCCTATTTTTCATTTTTTTCCTTTAGTTAGTAGGATCCAGTAGAATGCTAATTAGAGTGGGATTGTGGGATCCTAGTTAGCAAAAGATTAAGGTTATTAGTTGCAATATATAGGATGTAATTGAAGGTAGCTTTTGATAATTGATACTGATTTGAGAATTGAGTTGAGTTTATTGATTGTGTTTAGTTTATTTTTGTGTTCTTGTTCTAGGTTCATACCAATTGATGCAGAACTAAGATTAAGAATACAAGAATAAACTAAAAAACAACAAACTAAAATCCATATAAAATCATCGCTTCTGATGGTTGATTGATGCGTTAAGTTTCTGATCACTGTGAATGGTGAAAAATAATTGACAGTGTTGGTTAGAATGAATTGGAGAAAAGTTGGGAAATTCTCAATGGATTTCTGAGAAATTTCAGCTCTAATAGCAATTGATGTATATCAACAAGTTTATGATCAGCAGTTATTGTAGTTTTATGTCTAATCTGAGCATGCAAATCATGGATGTGTTTGGAAAATTTTTCAATAGGCACAAAAATTTGGACTTAGGGGTTAAGGAGACTATCAACAGGGGTCCAAGGGGAGTAGCAATGGACAATCTCACAAAGACTTTTACCAATAGACAGATTAATAGTCATTGGAAGAAAATTCGGTAGTGGGCAAGATACTCAAAACAAACTCCTTATGATTTAGCAGGTGGATATGCTTTTTGTTAGGATCTTGTTGATAGGATTGGTCTTCACCTTAGTGTCTTTACCTGAAGGTTCGACAGGTGTCCATGTGATGTTCTTCCCCTTAATAATAGTATGTTTCCATTCATCATTGTCAATAAGTCTTGGTCAACACACACCTCAAAATATTGACACGATGATCATCTATTTCAAAGTCTTCCTCACACTTGTCCTTGTCCCCTGAATACTCTTGACGATGCGAAAAATCAATCACCAATATATTTGTTGAGAATGCAACAGATGGCTTGAACAATAAATTGCTCAGGACTTAAAATTGGGCAAATGGATTCTATAAAAGAGAAAGTGTAAGAACCGCCCTGGGGCTTACTGAGAAAATCATTTTGATGCCTAAGTTAGAAAGGGAGTCAAGACGGAGTGTGCAGAGAGTGATATGGCTTAAGAATTTTTCTTACCCTTAGGGGAGGGTTCCTCCTCTATTTATACTCATTTGGAAAAATTGTTCACTAGGATTGGATCTCGATGATCATTATCACCTAAGAATAGTTAATCTTAACCAAATCTTAGGAGATTTGTCCTATCATCGATGATTATCATCATTGCTGGAGGATCCCGAATTAGTGGAACCCAAAATTAATGGGATTGATGTAAGTATTTTTGGTAGTTATTTTCTGGTTTGTCTTGCCTATTGTATACATTTATATCTTGGGAATTATTTCCATTTTTCTTACAGTCAATATCCCAGATTGAGAAATGTCTTCTGTATATATTACAGCATCCTAGATTAGGAAATGTCTTCTGCATATATACCTTATAGAATAATGAAATCTGTGTGTGTGTTATTCACCCCAAACCCTATCTTGTTCATGGTATTAGAGCTTGATTCTACCTAGTCAGTATAACCAGAAAAACCAATCACAATGGCTGGCATCAACCTTGAGCGCGCAGCCCAGACAACTGCAGAATCCTCTACCATCTCCAACTCACCATCTGCAAGTATCATATCAACCCCTCTATCCTTTGACAGTCATTCCTTGCAGATTACTCAACACATACTGAACGGAAAAAAAATTCAGGAATGGTCTCAATCTGTTATTCTTGTAATCAAAGGCAAAGGAAAGTTTGGCTATTTCATTGGAGCAATTTTGAATCCACCCATGGATACAGTAGATTATCAGATGTGGGAGACAAAAAATTCAATTGACATGGCATGACTCATTAACTCAATGGAGCCCAAGATTGGATGAACCTACCTGTTTTACAAGACTGCAAAAGAAGTATGGGAGGTAACTTAGGAGACATACTTTGATGTTGAAAACAGAGCCCAATACTTTGAGATTAGGTCTGTTATTCGCACCACTAGACAAGTTAATCTTAGTGTCACTAAGTACTACAATACCTTGATGGAGTTATGGCAGGAGATAGATCTTTTTTATGATCCTAGTTGGGAGTGTTCCACTGATTGTCTGAAGTATAGTAAGACGCTGGAAAAGGAAAAGATTTTTTATTTTCTTCAAGTACTCAATGTTGATTTAGATGAACTATGTGGCCAATTACTAGGCCCCAAACCACTTCCATTGCATGGTAAGCCAGCAAATTGGAAGCCAAAAAATAAAAGAGAGAAAGAGCAATCAACTTATACCATTGCAGTTGCTCCTGAAACTGAAAAATGGATGAGCTTGAACCTAACCACTGAACAGCTAGATCTCCTGCCCAAGCTGTTGAGCAATACTCATCCGACAAAGGGACCAGACACCTCAGCCACTAATCCAACAATATCCATGGCACAAAAAGGTAATCTGAAATACTCATTATCTAGAAAATGGAATAGAAATTGTTGGATAGTAGATACTGGAGCCTCTAATCATATGACAGGTTCTATGGCTACAATAAATAAGTTCCAACCCGATGATAAGAACTTGAAAGTCTTGATGGCAGATGGTACCACGTCTTCAGTTATGGGACAAGGGACAATTTGTGTCTAGTTTGCGACTAAGTTTGTACTATATGTGCCTAAAATGCAATCTTCTCTCTGTTAGTAAGATAACTCAAGACATGGATTGCATTGTGACTTTCTTCCCTTCTCATTGCATATTTCAAGATTGGTTTCCATGGAAGATGATTGACAATGCTGAGGAAAAGAATAGACTCTATTATGCTTCGGGAGATGATGCTTTCCCAAGACATCAATCACCAAATAAGCTCTCTCTCATTATTACTTCTAATTATGATGTTATTTTGTGGCACAAATGGCTTGGACATCCAAGCTTTTCTTACCTAAAATTATTGTACCCTCATTTGTTTATCAATAAAGAGAAGTGTCATTTCAGTGTGAGCATTGTATTCTTCCCAAACAAGCCCACAACAATCATTTGATCCATCCCTATACTCCTTCCAAACCATTTTACCTAGTTTATAGTGACATTTGGGGACCGGCACAAACTCCAAACTTATTTGGTGTAAGATGGTTTGTCACTTTCATTGATGACCATACTAGGGTATGTTAGGTATACATTATGAAAAAGAAATATGAGGCTTGTGCTGTTTTCCAAAGCTTTCATAAACTTATTCTCAATGTTTTTCAATCTCCTATTTATATTTTTAGAACTGATAATAGTTGTGAATACTTTTCCCATCCATTTACCCAATACCTCACTACTTATGGGATTTTCCACCAAAGTACTTGTCCCTACACACCTCAACAAAATGGGGTGGTTGAGAGGAAAAATCGCCACTTGAAGTTGCTCGCTCCTTAATGTTCATTAGTTCTGTCCCTAACAAATATTGAGGAGAAGCTATTCTAACTACTTCTTACCTAATAAACCGTTTATCATCTGAAGTTCCAAACCCCTTTAAGCACCCTTCTAGCCAAATATCCTCATGTTCGACTCTTAACCTCTCTCTCTCCCTCCCAAGGTGTTCGATTGTATCGTGTATGTTCACAATACCAATCCTACTTGCCACAAACTTGAGCCAAAAGCCCTCAAATGTATCTCTGTTGGCTATTCTCCCACTCAAAAGGGATACAAATGCTATTCCCCACTTTCACAAAAGTTCTTTATCTCTTGTGATGTGACCTTTGCAGAAGACCAATCATTTTACCCAAGTGACTCTTTTAAGGGGAAGATATCAAAGGAAGAGTGTCATTGGGATCCTACTATTTCTCTTCCTATCTCTCTTTCAACCCTTCCAGTTACTAACCTAACAAAACCTATTGTCTTTGAACCATCTCAACAATCAACCCAATTAACTAAACCAGTGGTGACTAGTCAAGTGGAAGAATTAGGCTCGAAAAAACATACTCTAGTTTATTCCAAAAGACCAAAAATTCTTGCTCCTCAACTCAGCCAATCATTGGAACGGAGGCTTGTCCACCAAGAGAGAAACAAAATAAGGTTGGTGACTTGGATGTTCCAATTGCTTTTCAAAAAAGCGTAAGGTCTTGTGTTAAGTATCCAATTTCTAATTACTTAACATATTTTAGACTGTCTCCATAGTTCAGGCCTTTACCACAATAGTTGATAATGTGGAAGTTCCAAAAGTTATTCAAAATACCTTAAAAGGATCCAAAGTGGAAAGAAGCTATCATGGAAGAAATGAAGGCATTGATTGGAAACCATATATGGGACATTGTAGAGTTACCCAAAGTCAAGAAAGTAGTGGGGTGCAAGTGGGTATTTATAGTCAAATACAAGTCAGATGGGAGTATTGACAGATATAAGTTGGTAGCTCAAGGGTTTACACAAACTTATGGAATAGATTATGAGGAAATATTTGCTTCCATGACAAAGCTAAATTCCATAAGGGTGTAACTTTCTCTTGCTATTAATTTGGATTGGGAATTGTTTCAACTAGACATCAGAAAGGCTTTTCTCAACAGTGAGTTGGAAGAGGAAATTTATATGAAGATTCCACTAGGTTTTGAAAAAGGAGAAAAGGTTGGAAAAGTTTGTAACCTGAATGATTCACTCTATGGATTAAAACAATCATCTAGAGCTTGGTTCAAGAGGTTTAGTTCTACTTGTATTAGGTTTGGGTACAAAGGGAGGCTGATCACACACTATTTACTAAACATGCAACTAGTGGAAAAGGGTCCCTTTTGATAGTGTATGTGAATGACATTATAATCATGAGTGATGACATTCAAGAAATTGTTGAACTTAAACAATGGTTGAGAGCTGAATTTGAGGTCAAAAACCTAAGCACCATGAGGTATTTTTTAGGAATGGAAGTGGCTAGAAGCAAACAGGGCACTAATTTCCCAAAGGAAATATACTATTGATCTCCTAAAGGACACTAGAATGCTAGGGAGCCATCCACTAGGTACACCACTTGAAAGAAACTAGAAATGGAGGATAATTGAGAATAATCCCCCAGTTGATAAAGGAAGATACCAGCGGCTAATTAGAAGACTTATCTATCTTTCACTCACTCACCCAAATATCGCTTATGCTGTGAGTATTGTGAGTCAATTTATGTACTCACCCACCCAACATCTAGATGCAGTATATCACATCCTGAGATACTTAAAGGGGACACTAAGAAAAGGGTTAATGTTTCAAAAAAATGAAGCTAAAGGAGCTGAAGGTTTTGCTAGCGCAGACTGGGTAGGTTATGTTATAGATAGTAGATCAATTTCTAGTTTTACACTAAATTGTGGGGAAATCTAGTCACCTGGAGGAGTAAGAAGCAATCGGTTGTGACACGCAATAGTGCAAGGGCAGAATTCAGGGCTATTGCCAAGGAATGTGTAAGTTAATTTGGTTGGAAAGGCTAATGGAAGATTTATAGGTGTCCCTAACCTTTCCAACAATGTTGTATAATGATAGCAAGTCAGCTATCAATATTGTCAATAACCCAATCCAACATGGCAGGATGAAGCACGTAAGAATTGATAGAAGTTTCATAAAAAGGGAATCGAAAATGAAGGAATGAAACTTACTTATCTTCCTACAACTAGTCAAGAGACGGACGTTTTCACCAAGGCCATGCCGGGATTTGAATCACTTATTGGCAAGATAGGAATGAGAGACATCTATTCATCAACTTGAGGGGGAATGTTGGAGAATTCAGAATTAGTGGAACCCAAAATTAACAGGATTGATATTAGTATTTTTGGTAGTATCTTCTAGTTTATCTTGCGTATTGTATCCATTTATATTTGTCATGACCCTAGGAGCAATAGAGGGACAATATTGTAATAGGGTTATAATAATTTGTTAGGAGATATTTTGCAATTTGTTAGGAGCACATGGGTGTTGTTAGGGATTTAGTTAGCAGCCGACTATGCCTATAAAAGGGCTACTTGTAAGAGGATGGAATATCATGTGAAATGAGATTGAAATTCTTTTCTACCTAATTTTCTGCCAGGGGATATTATCCACTGCCGGTCCCAAGCCCGGATAAAGGAGGAGGGTTGCGTTAGGTAGCCGACAGCCAGCGTAAAACCTAGTCGGATCCAAATATGAATTCTAGATAAACTATCTGTTGGGATGTAACCCACATAGAAGTCTAGAATTCATATAGCCAACCCCACATAGTGGGATAACGGCTGGATATGTTGTTGTTGTTGTCTCTCTATCCTTCTATCAGTTCTCTCTAATTTCTCCCTCCCTTTTTGCTGATTCCTCTCCCTCCTTTAGTTCTCTCATTTTGATTTCCCCTCTAATTCCATTCTCAACCCTAGGGTTACCTAGGAATGCGACAATATCTTAGGAATTACTTCTATTTTTTCTTATAGTCAATATCATAGAATAGGAAATGTCATCTATATATATTACAACATCCTAGATTAGGAAACTAATCCTGTATATACAACAACATCCTAGATTAGGAAATGCCTTCTATATATATACCTTAGAGAATAATGAAATATGTGTGAGCGTTATTCACCCCAAACCCTATCTTGTTCAATCATCTAATGTTCAAAAATTGAAGGATAAGATATTGGTTCCAAGATTATAGTGAGTAATCTTGATGAAGATATGCCTCATCCCTTAATTATGGAAAGTGTAGAATTAGGTACAGAAATATGGAGGAAGAAGAAGACACTTGTAATCCTCTTATTAAGTATAGATGCTAGGATACATTCCCTATTAATAGGGAAGAAGATTACAGAATAAGAAAGTTAAAGAAAAGGAAAAACTTGTTGTACACTATACAAGAAAATAAGAAAGATGTAAATACAAGAATAGGAAATTTCTAAATCTGAAATACTTTCTAAACTTGGAAGATAATATCTATCTTGTTTTAGGAAGGTTAGCTCAAGACATTATCTTCCAATCTCCTTATAGAATTCGAGAATCAATCAATACTCCCCCTTAAACTGGTGAATGAATATCAAGTATTCCCAGCTTGCCTATAAGTTCCTCAAATTTCTTGATAGGTAGTCCCTTTGTTAATACAACAACAATCTGATTTTTTAAGGTAACAAAGGGTATACAAACTTCCCTAGCTTCCAGCTTTTCTTTAATGAAATGTCTATCAATCTCAACATGCTTGGTTCGGTCATCTTGTTTTAGGGTTTGATTCTAAGGAAGAAAGAGAGAACGAGAGAGAGAGAGAGAGGATTGAGTGAGAAAGAGATTAGAGGGAATTGAGGGAGAGATGTTCTGGAATTTCATCAACGATAATTCTCATTGAGAGGGAAAACCCTTGATATAGGTCCATCCTCATTACAACTATCGTCACCTGCCTAACGCCCTTGGCTCCTACTATTATTTCTGTTACAACCTTCTAATTGATCTAACTGTATCAACTTTGCTAACAACTTTCTTTTATCCTACCCCTTACTTGTTACAGCCTACTCCATACATCTAGCTACCGTAGGGTCCTGATAGTACTTTACATTGAATACCCATTTACAACACACAGGTTGCACCCCTTTTGGTCTCGGCACCATTTCTCAAGTCTAATTTTTCTCTATGGCCCTCATTTCCTCTTGCATAGCATGTGCCCGATTTTGATTTTGTAATGCCTCTTCTATAGATTTAGGAATGACTATAGAATCAAGGAAAGACAGAAAGCTCTTGTATTTGGGTGACAAACGATGGTAAGAAATAAAATTGGCTATAGGAAGGATGTTGTGTGCAGCTCATAATTCCTTTTCTAACAGCAATGGGCAAGTCCAAATTAGTGTGTGTAGAGTCAAAATAAATAGGAGACTGAGCTGATTCCAAACTTGACTTTAAGGGGGAAGCCGGTCCTTGCTTAGCACATGGATCAGGTTGACCCTTTCTCTTGTACACATAAGGTGATCCTTTGAACCTTGCAGGAGATATCACCCGATTTGGTATAGGGTGAGGAGAATCATGAGATGTTGGAGAATCTAGTATAGGAGAGATAGGTTGAGTGGAAGAAGAAGCTGTAAGGTCAGGAACAGGTTGTGATTGAGGTGCAAGAGATAGGTCAGGAGAAGGTAGCAACACCATTGAGGCATCCAAACTTGGCAGCAAAATCTGGTCACCACTCATACTCTCCCCTTGGGGACTAGAAGGAAAAGGGCAGAAAAAGGATTGGTTCTCACATCCTTGGAGACAAAAAACTTTCGAGTGAAAGGATGGTAACACTTATATCCCTTTTGAGTAAGAGAATAGCCTATAAAGACACATCGAAGAGCCCTACGATCAAATTTGTCCCTTTGCTGTTTAGACACATGAACAAAGGCCACACATCCAAACACTTTAAGGGGAAGAGGAGTATGAAGACTAAGTTCTCAGAAGTGGGATGTGAGACACTAAAAAGGGCTGAGATAACCTAGCACCCTAGAAGGGACCCTATTGATTATGTGGCAATTAACACCGCCTCACCCCAAAAAAATTTAGGCACGGAATGCTGGTGTAAGAGAGCCCTGATGACATTTAGGAAATGCTTGATCTTTCTTTCAACAACTCCATTTTGCTGAGAGGTGACAACACAAGAGGATTCATGAATAATCTCTTTTTGTAAAATTGATTTAAGTGATAGTTAAAGTAGTCCCTAGAATTATCAGTTCTGAACCTTTTAATTGACACTCCAAATTGGGTGAAAATCATGTTATGAAATGATGGTAGGATGTTACTAAGGGCTGCTTTATTTTTCAATAAATAAACCCAAGTCATCCTAGTACAATCATTAATAAAAGAGACAAAACACTTAGCCCCAGAACAATTAGGGATTTTAGAAGGCCCTCACACATTAGAATGCACCAAAGAGAAGGGAAACAAGGATGTCCTAGCATAAGGAACTCAATGATGTTTAGATAATTCACACACCTCATAGTGTAATTCATTAACATTCAAACTAGAAAAAAAAACTTGGAAACATGATTTTTAATAAGGGGAAAAGAGGATGTCCTAGTCTAAGATGCTGAAGCCATGGCCATTTTTTTTTTTCGCCATCCCATTTTGCTGTGGTGTATTGATACAAGAGGACTTGTGAATTATGCCCCTTTTTTTGCAAAAACAATGACTAAGACTGGTTGAAATAATCTTTTGCATTATTAGAACATAATCTTTTTTATTTCAACATTGAATTGGGTTTTGACATATTGTAGAAGACTGGAAAAGGTGCGCACACCTCATTTTTGTTTTTTAAAAGGTACAACCAAGTTACATGAGTACAGTTGTCAATAAAAGAAATAAACCATTGAGCTTGAGAAATATTGGGGACGATCGAGGGACCACATATGTCATTGTGAATGATTGTAAATGGAAGAGAACTTCTTTTATTCCTAATTGAAAATGAAACTTGCATATGTTTTGCAAGTTCACACACATCACAATGAAAATCTTCAACAACGAATCCTTTGAACAACAAAGGAAACATTATTTTAAGAATGCTAAAAGAAAGATGACCAAGACAAAAATGGTGACGCCAAAGGTCATCTTTATTGGACTCAGAGGACTCAGCAATGAATGATAAAGATGAGATGCTCCCTTTATTAGCCTGCCCACTAGGTTCTTCAAGATAGTAAAGATCACCTACTCAGAAATGAATGATAAAGGTGAGATGCTCCCTTTATTAGCCTGCCCACTAGGTTCTTCAAGATAGTAAAGATCATCTACTCGAAAATGAATGATAAAGGTGAGATGCTCCCTTTATTAGCCTGCCCACTAGGTTCTTCAAGATAGTAAAGATCACCTCTTCTCTAGCACGTCCAATCATCCTCCTTATGCCCTATTCCTTAAACTCACAAAAGGATGAATGAAAAATTACATTGCAATTAGAATGTGTTGTGAGTTTTTGAATTGACACAAGGTTGGTAAATAACTTAGGCACATGGAGTATATTTTTGAGAGTGAGGTGATTGTTCATGAAGATATCTCCCTGGCCAGCCACAGTTGTTTTCGAGCCATCTGCAATGGTTATTTTCCAATTACTAGGACATGGTTTATATGAGATAAATCTATGGAAAGAACAAGGTCATATGGTTTGTTGCTCCTAAATCAATTATTCAGACATTTGGGAGGGTTATATTTGAAGCATTAAAGGCATGAGAAGAGGAAAATATACCTGTAAAGGCGAGGGTGCAAGTGCTTGTCCAAGTTTTCTCCTCCAATGATCCAAATAGGCTTCTTAATTTTTCAATTTCCTCCCTGTTAAGCTCCACCAAACTTGACTGTTCTTAAGGGCTTCCTTCAATAGATTGTTGTGTTTTGGCCACATAAGCCTACCCTTGTCCTCTAGGTTGTCCGTTCTTAGAAGGCTTACCATGAAGTCTCCAACAGTTTTCTAGGGCATGACAAGGCTTCCTGCAATAGTTACACCATAGAGAATCCTTGCTCTATTTTGATGAATCAGGTGGCCTTTTATCTTCTCTAGATTGCTTGTTTGAGCCAGGATTCTTCATAGTTGCCAAAGCTAAACTATCTGTAGTAGGTGTCTCAAGCATCACTCTCCTTCATACTTCCTCAACACGCATAATTACAATCGTCTCATTTAGAGAGGGCAGGTCTTCCTTTCCAAGGACTTGTACTCTAATTGAAATCAAACTTCAAATTTAGTCTAGCAAGAAAGTCATAAGTTCTTTCTTTTTCAACAAACCTTTTTAGTATGGCTGAATCATCATTGCACTTCATCTAAAAGCATTGATAATGGTCCGTCCCTTGCTACAACATTTGCAAAAGATTGGCATATTCAGTCATTAACTGAGATCGCTGCTTGGTAGTCATCACTTTTGTCTTAGTCTCATAAATCTAAGCATCATCATGAACTCTAGAATAGGTGAGTGACTGCATCCCAAATCTCCTTGGTAGTGCTTAAGAACATAACTGTGTCACTTATTTTTGGCAACATGGAATTCCACAACCATATCACCAACAAGTATTCCTCATCCCAAGCTACGGATTTAGGATCCTCTTCCTTAGGCCCGGTTCTGAGTAGATGACTCAGTTTGCCTTTTCCTTTTAAAAACATGCCAACCAACTAAGACCAATTCAAATAATTTTTTCCATTCAGCCAATATGCCACCCGAATATTCTGCAACTCCCTGTTTGCAGCCATGTTGTTGATTCCAATGAAAGGTGCTTATGAGGTATTGCTTGATTCGGTTGTGTTTGTCATGATTCCGCAGGTTTAAAAGTGATAATAAAGAGGATTGAAGATTGATATTGGTTATCCTTGCAAACGAAGTTCCGGGATCAAGAAGAAAGAACGAAAAAATGCCCGATTCTAGGGTATATGAACCTAGGGCTTTGATACAATGTGGAAAACAAAACCAGTAATCTGATCCCACATTATTCTTAGGGTAAAATAGGAAACTATCTAGACCTAATTTCCTATAATTAAGCCTAGTGAAAATAGGAAACAAAAAAAAAAAAAAAAGAACTAAATCCCTAATAATTTGGGATATAACCAACTAAAAAATGGTTTCCTAAAATAAGGGAACCGTATCTTCTAACAGGAACTTTGACAATTAGGAATGTTTGGTTCCTGGTTCAACTTGGAAACCTAGTTTGGAAGGGATTTGCAACTACATAAAGTACCTCATAAATATATGAATATTCATATTATGATTATTCATCATTTAAATACAAAAAAAGTTATAATTTTTCCTCCTCCTTTTCCCTTACATGTTATTCCTCTTTTCTTCTACTTTATATGCTTCAGAACTTCACCACGGTTCCATACCTAGGAAGTAAACTGTCATGAACCGCCTATATTGTAAACAGAATAATTGTAACAGAATAACTAACCTCATGCTACTCATGCTGGCCAGTGGCGCGTAGGCTAGTTGCGCAAGTTGCGCTTGGCGGGATACTTCAAACTTACCGTGGGAATCAGTACAAATAGAAACTAATCCCACTGAAGATGATATGAAAGAATTAAATACTGATTTCCCTCTCAAATTTTCCCTCTCTTTCTCTCGCTCTATACTTTTCTCTCTCCCTACGATCGAACTTCTATCCTACTCCAGAATTCCTTGCGGAATTCTTGGAAAAACTCTTGCCAGATCAGTTAAGATTTGACAAATTGGTATCAGAGCCTGTCCGGGCCAGTTCAGATTGAAGCGAATTTTGAAAGATGGCGGAGGATACCAGGATGAAAAACATGGAGATGCAGCTGCAGCAGTTTGGCTCCACGGTGTCGAATTTATCGGCAAGAGTGGATCAACTAGAGCTTGGATCCGATCGCAACCATGAAGCGATCATATCCATTGATCGCAAATTGGATGGAGCAGTCAATCAAATCCGTGAAGAAGTGGGAGCACAGATCAAGGAGCAATTACAAGGGTTTATAGTGATGTTTACTCAACAGCACCAGGTAAGTTTCTCACCTGATTTTCCTCCTCGAGACAGAGAAGAACCAATTCTTCCCAACCATGGGACGAATCGAAGGAGGCTGGAAACATCTGAGGTGGAGGAAGATCAATTGGAAATTGGAGCAACTGCAATCAGATGAAGACAAGGAGTAGTTGGGATCCAAGGCCATCCGGGAATACCCATGCCTAAATTGGATATTCCCATGTTTGACGGAAACACCCCTAGATGGTGGGTGAGGAGGTGTGAAAGAGCCTTTGAATGGTATGGTGTGCCGGAGTCGCAGCGAGTGACCTTGGCGGTAGCCTATCTCAACGATGCAGGGGATGATTGGTATTAAGGTTGGGCTAAGGTGAAAGAGGAGTGTCATTGGGCAGAATTCGCGGAGAACCTGTGTGAGAGGTTCGGAGAAAGAGGAATGACTGATGTAGTGGAGGAATTCAATAAGATTCGGCAAGGAGGATCGGTGGCAGAGTATCAAAGGAGATTTGAAGAGTTAAAAGCGTTGATGCTCAACCACAATCCGTATCTCACAGAAGGATATTTTGTCTCGAGCTTTATAAGTGGATTAAGCGAGGAATTGAGACCTATGGTGAAGGTCTTGCAACCAAAGACCCTTAAACATGCCACCGATAGTGCCAGGTTGCATGAGTTAATAGTGGAAGCGCTTATGAAAAAACAGAGGTTGCTGAATAGAGGAGGCACTCACAATGTGTTGACGCCCGTGGGAAGGAATCAAGGAAGAGATAATTTTAGGGGCATGCAAGAGATGAAGGGCTTGCCAATGATGGGTCCTAAAGTACAAGGGGATAGATTAATGGAACAGAGAAGACAGGCTAACCTCTGCTTCAAATGTGGAGATAGGTATTTTCCGGGGCATCAGTGCAAGAAACAGCTACTGCTGTTGGAGGGCGAAGAGGATAGTCCTGAAGAAGAAGATGTAACGGAAATACAGGAGGAAGGAGAAGAGGATAATGGGGAAATTTCATTGCACGCATTGCGGGGATTGGCCAACAACAAAATCATTAAGGTGGAATTGGCCAACAACAAAATCATTAAGGTGGAAGGAAGAGTAGGGGAATACAAGTTGATGATTCTCATAGATAGTGGGAGCACCCACAGTTTCCTGGATGAGGAAACTGCAAAGAGGTTGAAATGCCCCCTCATTAGCATGCAACCTCTCACTGTGACGGTAGCCAATGGAAGCAAAGTAGTGAGCAAATTTGCATGTGCTGGATTTTGTTGGGCCATGCAAGGGGAAGGGTTTGAAGCTGATCTTAGATTGCTCAAATTAGGGGGCTGTGATGTGGTCCTAGGAGTAGATTGGATGAAGCATGTGAGTCCCATATGCTTTGATTTTAATAAGATGGAGGTGACATTCGAGAAGGAGGGAAGAAGAATGACTATCGTGGGAAGCAAAGAAGTGGAAATGTGTAAAATGATTACAAGGAAATGACTGCAGAGGATGTTGAAGCAAAAATTGAGTAGTGTGGCCCAACTTTTCTCCATTCAAACACTTGAAAAGGAAGAGGAGGAATCAACAAACGCAGGAGAACTCAGGCTGGTAGTGAGCAGTCCGGCCAAACAGGCATGGGAGGTAAACCAACTTGACTTACTCGATTTACTTTTGGTTGAATATGAGGATCTTTTTAAAGAGCCTAAGACTTTACCTCCACCCTGAACCCATGACCATTCCATCATCCTGAAACCCCACACAGAACCCTGCAACATCCGAGCCTATCGTTATCCCCCTCCACAGAAAACAGAAATAGAGAAAATGGTTAAAGAAATGCTGCACCATTCTCTCATTCAACCTAGCCATAGCCCGTTTGCATCCCCGGTTCTATTAGTTAAAAAGAAAGATAGAACGTGGCGTTTTTGTGTAGATTACCGACAATTGAATGCCTTAACTGTCAAAGATAAATTTCCTATTAATTAAGGAGTCCCACCATCTTTTCTAAATTAGATTTGAGAGCAGGCTACCATCAGATTAGAATGAACCCTCAAGACATTCATAAAACAGCTTTTCGAACCCATCAAGGCCATTACGAATTCTTGGTAATGCTTTTTGGTCTCACGAATGCTCCAGCCACTTTCCAATCCTTAATGAACCAGATATTCGAACCTCACCTAAGAAATTTTATTCTAGTATTCTTTGATGACATACTAGTGTATAGCCATTCTTTTGACCAGCACCTTACACACCTCAAGGCTACTTTTGAGATCCTTCGATTCAACCAATTGTATCTTAAGAAGTCAAAGTGTTCATTTGCACAAGGACAAGTTGAATACCTGGGCTATATCATCTCAGAAAAAGGGGTCAGCACTGATCCGCAAAAGGTGGCAGCTATGCAGGCATGGCCTAGACCAACCACTATCAGGGCGTTAAGAGGCTTCCTCGGCCTGACCGGATACTACAGGTGGTTTGTGAAGGGATATGGAATGATAAGTCGACCCCTTACACAGCTGCTTAAAAAGGAAGGGTTTGGGTGGGGGCCTAAAGCGGAAGTAGCTTTCAAACAGTTAGAACAAGCCATGAGCGAGGCACCGGTATTGGGATTACTAGATTTCAGCAAGACCTTTGTGGTCGAGACCGATGCATGTGATAACAGCATTGGTGCGGTACTGTTACAGAAAGGCCGACCCATAGCATTTCTCAGCCAGGCATTGGCTCAAAGACATGTGGGCTTGAGTATTTACGAGAAGGAATTTGTGGCAGTCTTAATGGCAGTGGAGAAGTGGAGGCATTATCTAGAGAGTAGTCAATTTGTGATCAAGACTGACCACCAAAGTTTGAAGTATCTGCTGCAACAAAAACTCCACACACAGCTACAAAAGAAGGGTATGGCAAAAATGATGGGACTTGATTACATCATACAATATAAGAAGGGTAAGGATAATGTGGTTGCAGATGCTCTTTCAAGATGTCAAGAGCAAGGAGAGGTAGCAGCCATCACCACGATAGTACCAAAATGGTACCAGGAGGTGGCCAACAGTTATGAAGCAGACGACCACTTTAAAAGGATCCTTGAGCAATTAATCTTGGATCCTAACAGTAGAACAGGATACAAGCTACAGAATGGAGTGCTCCGGTATAAAGGAAGGATAGTAGTGGGAGACTGTCACCAAGTCAAAGACAAGATCCTGCAGGCCTTACATGGGTCTCCTTTGGGGGGACATTTAAGAATTCAGAATACTTACCACAAGGTAAAACAATTATTCTTTTGGCCTAAATTGAAAGATTCAGTGACCCAGTTTGTAATGACTTATGATACTTGCAAGCAGTGCAAGTATGAAACCGTGGCCACACCTGGGTTACTGCAACCTTTGAGCATTCCGGAGCAAGCTTGGGAGAGTGTTTCTATGGATTTTATTGAAGGCCTCCCCAGATCAGATAGTAAGGATTGTATATTGGTGGTGGTTGATCGACTTACAAAATTTGCACATTTTATCGATATATCGCACCCTTACACTACTCCGGAAGTTGCACGAGTGTTCCTTGAACAGGTCATCAAGATACATGGTGTTCCTCGCACCATAATATCTGATCGGGATAAAGTCTTTACTAGCCTCTTCTGGCAATCGTTGATGAAATCAATGGGAATTCAGTTGAACATGTCATCCGCCTATCATCCACAAACAGATGGGTAGACCGAAAGGGTCAATCAGTGTCTGGAAAATTACCTACGATGCTTGTGTTTTCAACAGCCTAAGCGATGGTATAAATGGTTAGCTCTAGCCCAGTGGTGGTACAACTCAAGTCACCACATTTCCATCAAGATGTCACCATTTGAAGCCCTCTTTGGGTACAAACCTCCCCTACTCCCGACCCTACTTGAGCTAACTAATGTTGCAGCAGTGGATGACCACCTTCAGCAGAGACAGGAGTTGCTGCAACAACTACAACGCGACTTGGCTAAGGCACAAAATAGAATGAAGCAGCAAGCAGATAAAGGCATAAGCGAAAGGGAATTTTCAGTAAATGACAAGGTGTATTTGAAGCTCCGAAGCCCTCAGATAAAGGCTATCACCAATGAGCCCATAACCAAGTTCAGTCCAAGGTACTACGACCCTTTTCCCAGTTTAGTAAAGGTGGGCAAAGTGGCCTATAAACTGCAACTCCCCGACAATTCCCATATCCGCCCCGTCTTTCACGTGTCCTTACTCAAGAAATACATGGGGGGCCAACCAGCGAGTCTTGAGCTCCCAGCAGGAACCAAGAGACCAGAATCTACAGCTGAGCCAGAAGTTATCCTGGACAGGCAAGTCATCTACCGGCAAGGGGCACCCTTAATTCAAGTACTGGTCAAGTGGCAGCACCTACCCATGGCTGACAACATGTGGGAGTATCTTCCGGATTTACTTAAGCAATTTCCTAGGGAAGCAAGTTTACTTTGTATTTCTTGAGGACAAGAAATTTTTCGAGGGGCGGGTATTGTCATGAACCGCCTATATTGTAAACAGAATAATTGTAATAGAATAACTAACCTCATGCTACTCATGCTGGCCAGTGGCGCGTAGGCTAGTTGCGCAAGTTGCGCTTGGCGGGATACTTCAAACTTACCGTGGGAATCAGTACAAATAGAAACTGATCCCACCGAAGATGATATGAAAGAATTGAATACTGATTTTCCTCTCAAATTTTCCCTCTCTTTCTCTCGCTCTATACTTTTCTCTCTCCCTACAGTCGAACTTCTATCCTACTCCAGAATTCCTTGCGGAATTCTTGGAAAAACTCTTGCCAGATCAGTTAAGATCTGACATAAACCCATTAACAGGTTTTTGCCAGTGAAAATTTTCAATTCCCTTATTTTACCCCTTTGTCTTTTGATTTTTTGTAGATATGTTTCTCTAGTTATTAATTTATTTTTTGTTCATCTATCTGGTGCCTTAGAACTTTCATCTATTTGTAACTCATTATCAACATGGAGAAATTCGCACTTACAATAAAAATGCTGACTAAAAAAATATTCAATAATATACTAAGCAAAAGGATCAATGCAGCACTAAAACTTAAGTGAACATCTTTGCTTCTCTTTTCGTATTATGCAGAAAAACCTAGATAAAAAGAAATATGATATGAAATTTATTCCATAATATATATCAAAGCAAAAGAAATGGTACAGTAATGGAAACTAAAGAAACATCTTAAGATTTTAGCTTCTTCTAAATATTACAAAAGAACCTAAAAGAAGAAAATAAATACATAAAAAGAGAAAGAAAAAGCTATATCTTAATGGAATGTAAAGTGAAACCTGTAGGAAGCTGCACTTTTTCTTGGTGGTATCTGCAAAATAACATAGAAAGACACCAAGTACATAATCAATTAACAAAAATTGGTGGTATCTGCACTTTTTCTTATAGGAAGACAAAAATTGGCTGAAATCAATTAACTACAACCTCTAATCCATCCTTACAAACACCCAAGTACATAATTGATCATTTAATGTTACATAAAGTTTGGAAAATCTTATTTATATAAAATTCTTATGAGTATTGTCAGTGCTTTTACTGCTGGCTCTACTGAGTGTTGATGCCATATTACAGAAATTAGTTGGGACAGAATAAAAAAATTGCTTTCATGCATCAAAAATTAAACCGTTTTAGTTCTCCAAAAATTTTATCATGTAATATTTATGTGTGTTAAATATTATTGCACACTTCAGAGAATTCTATGACGTTCACTTGGAAGAAAATAGAGATGAATGAATTCATCCTAGATAAATCTAGAAGCAAGAAAATTCTATGATGTTCACTTGGAAGAAAATTCAAGAATGGATAATTGATCCTAGAGAACTCTAGAATTCCTTATCGTAAGTTATTTGTCCTATAGATAGGGGCCTTAGGCCATTGTTTTTGCTTAAGCACTAAAAAAAAAAGAAAAACAAAAAGTCTTGTAGCTATAGTTCAAGTACAGCAATAAAAATCTTTCTTTTATCTGCCATGTCCTCTACTCCTCCGGTACAACTATCCTCTACAGCTAAATTATCCTTCTGCCTCCTCTAAAACCAGAGAACTAACACTGATCTTCCTTAAATTTGCAGCAGGATAACTCTGGCAGCTCATAGACCAGACTGGAAACGTAAATAGGGTGCCCTCCTCTATCATCATCCGGATTAATTAGTTTGAAACAGTTGCATAACACATTGACCTATCACATTAATAAACCCTTGGAATCTAAAAGAACTGCTACAAGCTACAACTAAAGAAGATCATATCAAAAGAACTGTCTACACTGTTCACAAACAACTCCAGATTATAGTGAAAAACTGATCCAAACATGTATTTTCTCACAATTTGGTCATATTCTGACAATTTATTTCAAGTTGGACTGCAAAAAGCAAAAACAGAACAATCGACGGTGTCAAATCCCGAAGCCTAAAAGTGCTATTGCACATAAACTACATTTGACAAGTATAGAATATGAACAGGAGATCGAAAGTCGAAGGATTACCAGATAAACATAGCATTCGGAGACTTGAAAAAGAACAAGCTCTAATGCTTCGTCCTCTTCCCTCTCGTCTGGCTTAATCGGCTCCTTCTGCTCCTTCTCCATGGTGATCTAGAGAGAGAGGGAGGGCTCTGGATCGGATGGATTGTGGAAGCGGGGTACTATTTCAATCAATCTGCAACTGGGAGGGTTTCTATGAGAATTTGGGATAAGTATCGGGGCCGACTCCTAATTTGAATGGAATTTGAGTTCGTCGCAGGGAACAATGAAGGGAAATGGCAAATTGGCAATTAGGAGGAATATCGCCCCGGGGGGGGGGGGGGGGGTGTGGGCCGGAAGACAGTGATGAGATCTAACTCGTTACGACAGCCGTCGGATGGACAAACTTTGTGGCCCGGTTGGAATTGGATGGGATGACTGAACGGCCATGATTGTGCCAGGTGGCTTGTTATGAAGTCAACATCTCTGACGTGACGTTGGCGGTTGGTAGAGCCGTGGATTTTTGAGACAAGAAAATCCATTTGGATTGTTTTGAAGTAAATGCAGTCGCCGCCTTAAGGTAATCCAACATACAAGCGGGTATCCTATGTAATCGAAAAATTACAATGAACAGAGGAATTGACGAAGATAATATTCACTAATTATTATTTTAGAATAAATTTTTCAGTTTTATAATTTAGTAATCGAATTTTTAGATTGGTTATAATTATATAATGAATTTTTAATTACATCAATCACATATCAAATTTGTAATATTATTATTATTGTGTCATAAATAAAGTTCATTAAAAGTCGAAGAGCCCAAAATAATATTTTGCACTAAAACGCATAAATTTCTCATATGTGTCTCATATAAACCCGTAAATTAGATAATTCTGACATTTTAAAATTTTTTTAGGAAGATAATTAATTATTTATAAAAAATTCTAATTCTAAAAAAATTTTAAAATATTAGGATAAAAAATCATCTATAAAAAATTTCATCGTAAAAAAAGGATAAGATAAACATCATCTATAAAATATAGATATCATATATAACAATTTTAGTGTCAATCAGATTATAACTAATTAAGATAAATGTCATCTATAATAATCCAATTTCTAGATTACCAAAGATTATCGCATATTCCTCCATACATAGGATGAAGATAGACCTCGCGTCGTTTGATTATTTTTTCTTTTTTTGTAAATTAAATTAGCTTGATGATAACGTTTCAGTTAACTAAAATTATTATTGTATCCATACAACAATAATTATAATCATAAAATATTCTTAGAAACCATTAGCGGCCATCATAATATAATTTTGATTCATGTAATTTTGTAATATAATTTTAACTTTTGAAAAAACCAAATAAAATTGAAGAAAAAGCCATATCACTATCTGTTTTATCTCATGATCCATCCAAGTAAAGGTGTCAAAAGGGCCGGCCCGGACCGGCCCCAATCGGCCCGCGGGCTTTTTAAACGGGCCGGGCCGGCCCTTTTATTAAAAGGGTCGGGCCGGGCTGGCCCACTTTGGCTTAGATAGGGCCCGGCCCGGCCCACGGCCCCCCTATAGGGGGCTGGGCTGGCCCGTGGGCTAGAGGGCCGGGCCGGGCCTTAGCCCACAGGGCCTAGCGGGCCAGGCCCGACCCCATTTTTTTAAAAATTTTTTTATTTAAAAATATAGTATTTTACTATTTTCTCTTTTTGATGTGAAAGCAAAATACTGTCTATTATAATATTTGAATAAATATAATTTGTCATCAATTTGTCCTCTTAATAAAAAAATATTCATTATAAAAATTTATTATTCAATCTAAATTAGCTAGGCTTTCAATAAAGTTTTATAGAAAGAATAAGAATTTGATCATGAATAAGAAGCCATTTATTTCTATATAATTTTTGGCTATAGAAATTAATATTTTTAAGTTAGATATCTGCATTTTATCTTAGATTTGTAAGATCATTTAGTTAGTTAAATAAAAATAATTTACTTCTATACAACATAAAAATAAAAAAAATTTATAGGCCTGGCCCATAAGGGCCTCATAGGCCCGGCCCAGTAGGCCACGGGCCGGGCCGGGCCGTGGGCCCAAATTCTTGGGCCCGGCCCGGCCCCCCATGAACAGTGATGGGCCGCCCGGCCCATTTGACACCTCTACATCCAAGTGAGAGGCCAACTAATAAAGGTGGGTTGGGAGCTGAAAACACTGTCCAATGAGCTAAGGCCTAGCCAAATGGGCTAAGGCCCATACGAAAGCCAGGGGGTCGTAGACTATTTGGTTGGTCGTCTTCCTTATCTGCACCATCCTCAACCCATGAGTGGCAAGACCATCCTTGTCATTTTTTCTTTGTCCATCTCATTCATCAAGTCATCATTTAACCGTTATTAACGGTATTTTATGATTGTTACAAACTTACAAGTTTAGTTAGTAATTGTAAAAACTAAAATTAGTTATAAAATTGTATTTAATCTAAAAGTTTGGTTAGTAAAATACAAAAATTAAAAGTTCCTTCTAAAATTATAATAAGTATTAAAAGTTTACTGTTTTTTAGGTAGAGTCGTTCAACAGGGCCTGACAGGTCTACCGAACGACTCATAGAAAGGGGGCAAAAAGATGATTTTACCCCTGCCTGCTTTACAAATTTACAAAGCTGGCCACTACCCCCGCCCCTGTTACTCTTGTCCCCTACCATGGCCGCTGCCGTCACCTCACCGCCATGCCTCGCTGTCGTCGCCTCATCTCTCCTCTGTCACTTCCTAGCCGACAGTCGATGCAGCGATTGTCGGCGAGGCGGCGATAGCAGAAAGGTGACAGAGGCAAGGTGAGGCGACTGCAGCAAGGAGCGACGACGAGGCAATGGCAGTAGCCATGGCAGGGGAGACGATAGCAATAAAGGTAGTGCAATCCATGGGAGGGGGAAGGAGATAACAGGGCGTGGGGGCAAAATCATCTTTTTTCTCCCTTTCGGTAAGCCTGTCGGTAAGGCCATCGGGCTTTCTAGGTTTTTTCTCCTTTTAGGTAAATTTTATGAAGAACCCCTAAGATTTACCTAAATTACACTAACTGTCCTTGTGTTTTTGAAAATAACATACACCTCATTTGCTATTAATAAGCCAAAAAGTATTTATTTTGCCCATGTATTTATAGATATTTTTTCCTTTTCTCTTTCATCTTTACCTTTTCTTTCTCTTTAATTTCTCCATCTTCCTATCTCTATTTTCTCAATGATAGATACAAAGTAAAATGGTCATCTTCATTGACAATAGGTTGTTGTCGATAATGTTCTTATTCTTCATCATTCTCTTCATCATCATCATCTCTCTCTCTCTTTCTCTCTCTCTATCTATCTTTCTATCTATCTTCTTCTCTATGTATGTGTGTATGTTAGTATCCTTCCTCTACAACTCATATGTGATGGGTGCAAAGCAAAACGATATTGATAAGCCTAGAAATTTAGGTTTAAAAAGCTCAAATCTTGGTTCTCTGAACCTTAATTCTTGGGTTTTTTTAAACCAAAATTTTCAAACCTATAATCTAGGTTTGAATAGCCCAGATCTGGGTTAAAAAAACCCACATTGATTTTTCTCATTTTTTCCTTATATCTCTATTTTTCTCTTATATATAAGGCAATAATGATGACGACGATCTTTCATTAACGGTATGTGTTGTGTTTTCTCTTTGTTGCTTTGTTCATCTCTCTAATAAAGAAAAATTATATTTTTTTTCTTTTCCTTTTGAACCATGACATGGGTTTTATTTGAAAGTACATTTGATATGGGTTTGTTTGCCCTTTAGATGATTTAATTCAAAAGTTTAAGATATGGGTTTCGTTCGAATATTTTTGAATTTCCTCATCGTTTTAGGTTTTGTTTGAATAGTTTTTATCTTTTGAATGAAACCTTTTAAAGGAGACAAACCCATATCTAATTTGGGACCTTCAAACATCAAAATATAATCTAGGTTCCTTTGAAGGTCCCAGATTTGATTTGAGCCATTATTGGCCACCATTTGAATTTTTTTTTAGAAATGAAAAGATAAATAATAAGGGTATTTTGGGATTTTTTAGAAAAATAATTGTCATTAATTAATAGTATAAGAGTATGTGTTGTGTGGTAGTATAAGAGTATGTGTTGTATGGTAGTTAACCTCAAGGGAGGTTAGTGACATTTCAAAATATATATGGGTGATCAGTGTAATTTAGAAAAGCTTTAGGGGTTATATTTTATCCGTACTTGTTTAAACTCTTATATCATCTTTCTTGTTGGCTTTTTCTCTTTAAACATTTTTTAAATATAAGGATTTGAATACACACACACACACACATATATATATATATATATATGTTGATGATCCAATAAAACACCCTAAAAAAATATGCTAACCCAAGCTTTTATGATGGCTTTGAAAATAGGTTTATCTTACAGTAAAGAAGAATAAATATATTAGGACTTGTCAAGAAATAGAAAGGAAATCAAATCAAAAGTAGTGGGTATAAAATCTCATACCGTTGTTAGCTAAGGTTCTTTATCTTATATGCCTCAACCATTCTATTTTCCTATTGCATGGAGAATTGTTTCTCATTTACTTGATCTACATTGGTTGGATTTCGAAGTAAAACACAATTGTTTAAACTGTCCTTAGGTGATTTTTAAGTCGATCATACTTATAAGGATAAACAGTGAGTGAATCAAAGTTAGTTAGCCATTGGAGGTTATAATGTAATTAGTGTGCTCCTATTAAGGGTCGATTGTGACATGGTTAAAAGGGTGTAATTAGTGTGCTCCTATTAAGGGTCGATTGTGACATGGTTAAAAGGGTAGGGTGGGGTGGGGTGGGGGGGGGGAGAGAGAGAGAGAGAGAGAGAGTTAATAAGTGATTTTGTCACCATGGAAGAGAGAGAGAGGGGGTATTTTTGGTATTTTAAAAATTTATACCCTACTCAATTTTAGAAAATATTTTTTAGTTTGTAACTCTAATTTTATAACTAAACATGTCATATTACTATTGCATTCATTTTTTAAAAATTTAGAAAACATCAAAAAAGATGTTTTCTAATTCATAATAAAAAACTAAAAAATTGAGTTATCTATTTTTTAATAAAAGATATAATAATTCAATAGAAAATTAGAGTTAAAAAATAAAAAAATATTTTCTAAAATTAAATAGACACTTAACTCCAAAAAAACTAATGATATAGGGAAATTACAACAAAATTTATAATGTTAATGGGGATGATTGTTATTTTCAAAACCTCAGGGGTATTTTGGCTTTTAGTCTAAATCTCAAGAGTATCAAGTGTAAGTTTTCCTATTATGTGCCTTCCATGATAACAAACTATCACTAAAGGTACAATGAAGGATGCAAGAAAATATGATAGACATACCTTTAGTGATAGTTTTTTAATTAATTAAATGATCGATCATCGAGGTCTGCCTCAAATCAAGTACCTATAAAGGCGAGGCTTTAATCCCTTGAGAAGACTCCGATGCTCAAGTCAGTAGAAGAAAATACCCGAAATGAAAAATCACTCAGTAGTTATATGCTCATACTTGTAGAAGTTGACCTCTATTTATAGATGGTGTAAATCTTACTCCAAAGAGATAAGATAAACTTTAAAAGAAGACGTTTGAGAGAATCTTGGTTGACTGAGTTTCTCTCGTCCAAATCAAATCTAAGATGGAGATCTGGATGACACGTGGCAGTTGCGTACTAGCACACCATCTCCAAATTGATAGTTTTTGTGGGTAGTGGAGTAAATCCGCCCTTATGTTTAATATCTCCTCACCAGGGAACATAATACTATGTTTAGAAGTATTTATTAATTTTTTCTTTAATAATATTTGACTGATTATCTAATTGGACAATACTATGTTTAGAGGTATTTATTAATTTTTTCTTTAATAATATTTGACTGATTATCTATTTGGACAAGACAAATTTTTGTAGCATTTTCTCCTTTTAATTACTCATAACCTTTCTTTTTTTTGTTTGGTTCAAATTGACCTACATATTATATACTTAAAAGAGGCAATTTTGAAAAAGTTTTTCAAATTGTATACCTTATATATAATTTTTGCAAACTTGAGCAAAGACAACTTTGCAACGAGTTTCTATAGTAGGTATGGACTCAAATCTAAGTCAGGTGTTGGGTTGGCACAAAGTATGACACTACACACCTAAGAGGATGAGTGAATTGGATGATTTAAAAATTATTTAAAATTTAAAAATACTTGCTTAAAATGAGGTTTTAGTGAGATAAAATAGAAATTATAAAATTTCAAAATACAATACTTGAAAAATATAAAGCAAGATAAATGACACAAGATATTTATAGTAGTTAAGGTAAATTCAGCCTAATCCACTACCTTAGATTTCCACTAAGGATTTTCAATTCCATTAAAATCTCTTACTTTACTAAGTAGGCCTCTTAACACAACTAGTAGGAAATACAACATTTTACTTATACACAAGTAAACCTTCTAACTCACAAGGTAGGAATTACAAGAATGATATACAAAGAGAAGATCTGAGAGTAGACACTCTCAATTACAAGGATATCTCAAATAAACACAAATGCTAGAACAAGATAATACAATTGATAAATTTAGCCTTTTGAGAGACAAATGAAACACAAACACTATTGAGAAGCATGATTACAAATGTAAGCTCAAACTATTTCATTCTAGTCCATTTTCTTCTCTAGTGCTTCATTGGGTTGTATTTATAGGCTTGAAGAAAAACTAGTCGTTTTGAACCGTTAAAGCCTATAAAACCGTTAAATCCTATAAAACTAGCCATTAAAGTGATTTGCAATGAAAACGGTCGACAAGTTCAAAGAAACAATTGATCGATTAGAGGAAACCCTAAAAGGACAATTGATAGAAAGACCAAAATCGATCGACTAGTTAGCAAACTGTCAACTGGATTTGGTACGGTAGCGATTAATCAAACCTGGTTGAGAGCATGCATAAAAACGATTGACATGCTTGGAAAGTCAGCTGACACTTTAAGAGAAAATGGTCGACATGCTTGGAAAGCTAGTCAACATTTTAAAAGAAAATGGTAGACAATTTGGCCTTTAATTTTAAAAACATGGTTGATAGAATTGGATTCAAAATGAGTGTTCTTGATATGAAGATATTTTTACACTCTTAACGCATTTGATTTCAAACCAAATACCAAAAATTCATTTCAAATTGAATATATATAGGATTTTGTAAGCATTGAAAGCACATATATGCGTTGAATGAATAGAATATGTTCTATTTCCAAATATAAAATTTAATTCAATTTCAAATGCTAAGAATATAAAATTTTTCATCATCAAAACATTATCAAAGACAGACAACATTAGGGATTCGGGTCAATTAGCCCATAAAGGGCTTCAGATCTAGATCTACAAAGAAAAAACTGCTTATTTCATTTGTTTTTACTTCCTCCAATTGTGGTGTATACTAATATTTTACTCTTGTTTTTTATTTTGATGATGAAAAATAATTGATTTTATATCTATATTTTAAACCAAGTTATAAAATGGTTTTGGACTCAAAGGTCTCAAATGAAAATTCAATTTCAAACATTTTGCCAAAATGAAAATTATTTCTCTTAAATTTATCTTGATGGAGATTGAAAAAACAAAGTCTTATGTCTCAAATGAATATCCAAAAATGTATTTCAAAATCAGTTTTAAAATGTTAAAGAAAATGGAGCAAGTTGTTTTAAAAAACAAAGAATAAGTTATTGACCGGTTTTCAGGAATTGTCGACCATTTTAGTCCCTACTATTGACTAGCTTTTATAGCCTGTCAACCGGTCAAAATGAGGCTCTTGGTCATGAGGGGTTGACAACCATTGCATCAAGACTGGTTGATCGTTTTTCAAGGATGTCGGTCGTTTTTGCTCCAATGTTGATGTTGATCAAATTGATGTGAAAATAATATTTTTAAATGGTGAACTGAAAGAAGAAATTTATATGGAACAACCTATAAGTTTTATAGAAAAGGGTTAAGAGCACACAATATAGACTTATGAGATCTATTTTTGATTTAAAATAGTATTCCAAGCAGGGGTACCTAAGGTTTCATCAAACAACTATCTCACGTGATTTTAAAATGATTGATGAAGACTATTGTGTGTGTGTCAAATGATCTAATGACAACTTTGTGATCTTATTACTTTATGTAGATGACATACTCTTAGTTGAGAATAATAAAGAGTATCTATTGAGTATCAAAGAATGGTTGTCCTCTAATTTTGAAATAACAAACTTAAACTAAACAACATATATACTTGGTGTTAAAATTAAGAGAGATCATTTAAAAAAGTTGTTAGCTTTTTCTCAAGAACCATACTTTCAAAAGATTCTAGAACTATTTCATATGCAAGACTTCAAGCTTGTATATACTCCAATTACAAAAGGTAAAGGTTTAACTAGAAAAATGTGTCCTAAAACTCCACAAGAAAAGAAACAAATGGCAAGAGTTCCTTATTCTAATGTTGTGGGTAGTTTTAGGTATGTAATAATGTGCACAAGACCAAATATCTACTATGTAGTTGGCAAGGTGAGTAGATATCAATCAGACCTCGCCTAGTTTCATTGGATAGTCGTAAAGAGGATAATGAGGGACCTAAAAAGTACAATGGATTATTCCCTCTATTATCAAGGAAAAGATCTACGTCTTGAGGGACATATTGATGCTGATTGGGGAGGAGATTAGATGAAAGGAAATATATCACTGGATATGCTTTCCTACTTGGCAATAGAACTATTTCCAGGAATAGCAAGAAACAAACTTACGTAGCATTATCTACCATGAAAGCTGAGTTTATAACATTACAAGATGTTATTTGGTTGAAGAGATTTTTGAATCAGTGGGGAGTTGGGAATGACACATCAAATTTTCTTGTAGTGAATTACGACAGTCAAGCTGCAACTGCATTCACAAAAGATCCCAAGTATCATTCGAGGACCAAACATATTGATAGAAGATATAAAATTGTTAGAGATATTGTTGTACAAAAAGAGGTGCACTTATAATATTTCTTTACACACAAAATGATAGCAAATCAATTTACAAAACCCGTTCCAAATGATTTATTCCAAGGCCATGTTAAATCCTTGGGAATGCATAAATGTTAAATGTATTATGGTATTTTGTGAACAATGACGTGTAATATTATTTTCCCTTTTTATGTCAAGAAATGATTCATGTTTCATTTTGATTAATGCCTATTGAGTTTTAATACACAAATTACATATGGCCTACACATGTATATATAGTGCTTCGTGCATAATGTTAAGTGCAATGCTTCATACATAATGCTAAGTGCAAGAATTAAAGGTATGTCAATCATATCTATGACTGATTGGTATATAAATGGAAGATAGTTTTAGACATATCACAAAGGAGAGCTAATGGAAACTCAAGTTTAAAACAAAATCGCCTTGATAAATTATCAAGATGAGGCAATAAGTAGCCAAAAGGTAAAAATCTCACTTCTCACCTTATCTATCTATGAATGCCAAGTGGAAGTCCTGTTTAACAAATATATAAAAAGTAGAGTTGTGAACTCAGATTAGATATTTGGTGTATCTAAACTATCGCCTATATGGTGTTTATCTAATAATAAACATACACTCCACGAGAAAAAGGAGAAAATTATCATAGCACATGTTTCATACCTCGTGTGCAAAATTTGACCAAAACAGAATAATAAAATATATGAATCTCTCTTTTTTTAGTTGTGTGAGACTCTTGAGGTCGCAAGGATCTCGTAAAAGTACCCTTTGACCTTTAATTATTTCTTAAAGTTATTATTCGATGTTGCTATCTTAGAATACAACCTAAGATCGTGAATGATTCGGTTGGATGAAACATATATATCTAGAAAAAAGATTGAATTATGATAAAAGGATTTCAAGATAAAGAGAAGTGTTGAGCCAGCTTGCTCCATTTAACCTCTAATTTAAGTTTTGATGATTATCAAAAAGGATATTCTTTTAATATAAAAATTGTAGATCCTAATTATTTTTGATTAATTTATAAAATATTTTTTATAACTAATTAAAATAAATGTCATCTACAATAATTCAATTTCTAGATTACCAAAGATTATTGCATATTCCTCTATACATAGGATGAAGATAGACCTCGCATCGTCTGATTATTTTTGTTTTTTTGCAAATTCAATTAGTTTGATGACAACGTTTTCAGTTAACTAAAATTATTATTGTATCCATACAACAACAATTATAATCATAAAATATTCTTAGAAACCATTAGCCGCAATCATAATATAATTTTGATTCATGTAATTCCGTAATATAATTTTAATTTTTGAAAAAACCAAATAAAATTGAAGAAAAAGCCATATCACTATCTGTTATACCTCATGATCCATCCAAGTGAGAGGCCAACTAACAATGGTGGGTTGGGAGTTGAAAACACTGTCCAATGAGCTAAGGCCTAGCCAAATGGGCTAAGGCCCATACGAAAGCAAAGGGGTCGTAGACCATTTGGTTGGTCATCTTCCTTATCTGCACCATCCTCCACCCATGAGTGGCAAGACCATCCTTGTCATCTTTTCTTTGTCGATCTCATTCATCAAGTCATCATTTAATCGTTATTAACGGTATTTTATGATTGTTACAAACTTACAAGTTTAATTAGTAATTATAAAAACTAAAATTAGTTATAAAATTGTACTTAATCTAAAAGTCTGGTTAGTAAAATACAAAAATTAAAACTTCCTTCTAAAATTATAATAAGTATTAAAAGTTTACTGTTTTCTAGGTAAATTTTATGAATAATCCCTAAGATTTACCTAAATCGCACTAACTACCCTTATGTTTTTGAAAATAGGATACACCTTATTTACTATTAATAAGCCAAAAAGTATCTATTTTGCCCATATATTTATAGATATTTTCTCATTTTCTCTTTCATTTTTGCCCTCTTTCTCTCTAATTTCTCCATCTTCCCATCTTTATTTTCTCAATGATAGATACAAAGTAAAATGTTTATCTTCATCGACAATGGGTTGTTGCCGATAATGTTCTTATTCATCATTATTCTTTTCGTCATTATCTCTCTCTCTCTCTCTCTGTATGTGTGTATGTTAGTATCATTCATCTACAACTCATATGTGATGGGTGCAAAGCAAAACGATATTGATAAGCCTAGAAATTTGGGTTTAAAAAGCCCAAATCTTGGTTCTCTGAACCTAAATTCTTGGGTTTTTCGAAACCAAGATTTTCAAACCTATAATCTAGGTTTGAATAGCCTAGATCTGGGTTTAAAAAAATCACATTAATTTTTCTCATTCTCTCTTTATATCTCTATTTTTCTCTTATATATAATGCAATGACAATGACGACAATCTTTCATTAACAGTATGTGTTCTCTCTCCGTTGCTTTGTACATCTCTCTTATCAAGAAAAATTATATATTTTTCTTTCCCTTTGAACCATGCATGGGTTTTATTTGAAAGTACCTTTGATATGGGTTTGTTTGTCCTTTAGATGATTTAATTCAAAAGTTTAAGATATGGGTTTCGTTTAATAATTTTGGATTTCCTCATCGTTTTAGGTTTTGTTTGAAGGGTTTTAATGCTTTGAATGAAACCTTTTAAAGGAGACATACCCATATCTAATTTGGGTCCTTCAAACATCAAAATATAATCTAGGTTCCTTTGAGGGTCCCAGATTTGATTTGAGCCAATATTGGCCACCATTTGAATTTTTTGTTTTAGAAAAGAAAAGATAAATAATAAGGGAATTTTGGGATTTTTAAAAAAATAATTGTCACTAATTAATAGTGTAAGAGTATGTGTTGTGTGGTAGTTAACTTCAAGGGAGGTTAGTGCCATTTCAAAAAATATATGGGTGATTAGTGTAATTTAGAAAAACTTTAGGGGTTATATTTTATCCCTACTTGTTTAAACTCTTATATCATCTTTCTTGTTGGCTTTTTCTCTTTACACATATTTTTTAAATAGAAGGATTTGAATACACACATATATATGTTGATGATCCTATAAAACACCCAAAAAAAATATACTAACCCAAGCTTTTATGATGGCTTTGAATAAAGGTTTATCTTATATTAAAGAAGAATAAATATATTAGGACTTGCCAAGAAATAGAAGGGAAATCAAAGCAAAAGTAACAGGTATAAAATCTCATACCGTTGTTAGCTAAGGTTCTTTGTCTTATATGCCTCAACCGTTTTATTTTCCTATTGCATGGAAAATTGTTTCTCATTTACTCCATCTACATTGGTTGGATTTCTAAGTAAAACACAATTGTTTAAATTGTCCTTAGGTGATTTTTTAAGTCGATCATACTTATAAAGATAAACAGTGAGTGAATCGAAGTTACTTTGCCACTGGAGGTTATAATGTAATTGGTGTGCTCCTATTAAGGGTCGATTGTGACATGGTTAAAGGTGATTTTGGGGAGGGGGGAGGGGAGGAGAGAGGGAGAATTAATAAGTGATATTGTCGAGAGAGTGGGGTATTTTGGTATTTAAAAAAATTTATACCCACTCAATTTTAGAAAATATTTTTTAGTTTGTAACTCTAATTTTATAACTAAACATGTCATATCACTATAACATTTATTTTTTAAAAATTTAGAAAACATCAAAACAGATGTTTTCTAATTCATAATAAAAAATTAAAAAAATTGAGTTATCTATTTTTTAATAAAAGATATAATCATTCAATAGAAAATTAGAGTTAAAAAATAAAAAATATTTTCTACAATTAAATAGACACTTAACTCCAGAAAAACTAATGACACGTGGAAATTACAAAAAAAATTATAATATTAATAGAGATGATTGTTATTTTCGAAACCTCATGGGTATTTTTGCTTTTAGTCTAAATCTCAAGAATATCAACTGTAAGTTTTCCTATTATGTGCCTTCCAGGATAACAAACTATCACTAAAGGTACAATGGAGGATGCAAGCAAATATGATAAACATATCTTTAGTGATAGTTTATTATTAATTAAATGATCAATTACTGAAGTCTGCCTCAAACCAAGTATCTGCAAGGGCAGGATTTAATCTTACGAGAAGACTCTGACGCTCAAGTTAGTAGAAGAAAATATCTTAAATAGAAAATCACTTAGTAGTCAGATGTTCATACCTGTAGAAGTTAACCTCTATTTATAGATGGTGTAAAGGTTACTCTAAAGAGATAAGATAACCTTTGAAAGGGGACGTTAGAGAGAATCTCGGTTGACCGGGTCTCTCTTGTCCAAATCAAATCTGGGATGGAGATTCTAATGGAGATCCGAAGAACACGTGACGGTTACGTACTACTACATGCGTCCCCAGGTTGGTAGTTTCTAGGGGTAGTAAAGTAAATCCACCCTTATGTTTAATATCCCCTCACCAGGGAACATAATACTATGTTTAAAGGTATTTATTAATTTTTTCTTTAATAATATTTGACTGATTATCTATTTGGACAAGACAAATTTTTGTAGCATTTTCTCCTATCAATTACTCATAACTTTTTTTTTGGGTTCAAATTGACCTACATATTATATACTTAAAAGAGGCAATTTTGAAAAAGTTTTTCAAATTGTATACCTTATATATAATTTTTGCAAACTTGAGCAAGGACAACTTTGCAAAGAGTTTCTATAATACGTATGGACTCGAATCCAAGTCAGGTGTTGGGTTGGCACAAAGTATGACACTACACACCTAAGAGGATGAGTGAATTGGGTGATTTAAAAATTGTTTAAAATTTAAAAATATTTGCTTAAAATGAGGTTTTAGTGAGTTAAAATAGAAAATATAAAATTTCAAAATACAATACTTGAAAAATATAAAGCAAGATAAATGACACAAGATATTTATAGTAGTTAAGGTAAATCTAGCCTAATCCACTACCTTAGGTTTCCACAAAGGATTTTCAATTCCACTAAAATCTCCTACTTTACCAAGTAGGTCTCTTAACACAACCATTAGGAAATACAACATTCTACTTATACACAAGGAAATCTTCTAACTCACAAGGTAAGAATTACAAGAATGATATACAAAGAGAATATTTGAGAGTAGACACTCTCAATTACAAGGATATCTCAAATAAACACAAATGCTAGAACAAGATAATACAATTGATAAATGTAGCCTTTTGAGAGACAAATGAAACTCAAACACTATTGAGAAGCATGATTAGAAATGTAAGCTCAAACTATTTCATTCTAGTCCATTTTTCTTCTCCAGTGCTTTCTTGGGCTGTATTTATAGGCTTGAAGAAAAACTAGTCGTTTTGAACCGTTAAAGCCTACAAAACTTGCCATTAAAGTGATATGCGATGAAAACGGTCGACAAGCTTAAAGAAACAATTGATCGATTAGAGGAAACCCTAAAGGGATGATCGATAGAAAGACCAAAATCAATCGACTAGTTAGCAGATTGTCAACCGAATTTGGTACGGTAGCGATCGATCAAACTTGGTTGAGAGCATGCATTAAAACGATCGACATGCTTGGAAAGTCGGTCGACACTTTAAGAGAAAATGGTCGACATCCTTGGAAAGTTGGTCGACATTTTAAGAGAAAATGATAGACAATTTGGCCTTCAATTTTAAAAACATGGTTGATAGAATTGGCTTCAAAATGAGTGTTCTTGATATGAAGATATTTTTACACTCTTAACACCTTTGATTTCAAGCCAAATATCAAAAATTCATTTCAAATTGAATATATAGGATTTTGTAAGCATTGAAAGTACATACATGCATTGAATGAATATAATATGTTCTATTTCCAAACATAAAATTTAATTCATTTTCAAATGTTAAGAAAATAAAGTTTTTTATCATCAAAACATTATCAAAGACAAACAACATCATGGATTCGAGTCAATTCGCCCATAAAGGGTTTCAGATCTAGATTTACAAAGAAAAAACTGCTCATTTCATTTGTTTCTACTTCCTCCAATTGTGATGTATGCTGATATTTTACTCTTGTTTTTGGTTTTGATGATGAAAAATAATTAATTTTATATCTATATTTTAAACCAAGTTATAAAATGGTTTCGGACTCAAAGGTCTCAAATGAAAAATCAATTTCAAACACTTTGCTAAAATGCAAATTATTTCTCTCAAATTTATCTTGATGGAGATTGGAAAAAGAAAGTCTTATGTCTCAAATGAATATCGAAAAATGTACTTCAAAATTATTTTTAAAATGTTGAAGAAAATGGAGCAAGTTGTTTTAAAAAACAAAGGATAAGTTGTCAACCAGTTTTAAGGAATTGTTAACCATTTTAGTCCCTACTATTGACTAGCTTTTATAGCCTGTTGATCAATCAAAATGAGGCTCTTGGTCATGAAGGGTCGACAGCCACTGCATCAAGACTGGTTGATCATTTTTCAAGGATGTCGGTCGTTTTTGCTCCAATGTTGATGTTAGTCAAATTGATGTAAAAATAATATTTCTAAATGGTGAACTGAAAGAAGAAATTTATATGGAACAACCTATAAGTTTTATAGAAAAGGGTTAAAAGCACACAATGTAGACTTATGAGATCTATTTTTGATTTAAAACAATATTCCAAGCAGTGGTACCCAAGGTTTCATCAAACAATTATCTCATGTGATTTTAAAATAATTGATGAAGACCACTGTGTGTATGTCAAATGATGTAATGATAAATTTGTGATCTTATCACTTTATGTAGATGACATACTCTTAGTTGAGAATAATAAAGAGTGTCTATTGAGTATCAAAGAATGGTTGTCATCTAATTTTGAAATAACAAACTTAAGCTAAACAACATATATACCTGGTGTTAAAATTAAGAGAGATCATTTAAAAAAGTTGTTATCTCTTTCTCAAAAACCATACTTTCAAAAGATTCTAGAACTATTTCATATGCAAGACTTCAAGCCTGTATATACTCCAATTACAAAAGGTAAAGTGTAACACCCCCTCTCCTAGAACTGCCCGAGAAGAGGTGCTACAAGGAAAATAAAATAAACTAACTGATAATCTGAATTCGGATACCATAAATGAATATCTCAATCAATTGAAATAAAAACTCTGAGTCAATACAAACTGAAAAGTATAAACTCTGACTAAGGAACAATCCCTCAACAGAAATGTAAAATAGATTTAAGCTGACAAAATGCTACAAAACTCAACAGACTCCCAAACATCTTTTATCTTGAGCGGCTTCACATACACACACTATAGACCACTGTTACTAAGTCCCACTTCTAGTACCCCCCCGCTAGGACCTAGAGGGGTGAAGAGTACAAGGTGAGCTACAAAGTTCAGCATGTAATAAGCTGTAAAGAATAATTGAAGCTGAATCAAAGAATATCAATATTGGTAAATAACTCACTGAACTTGTACTGTATAATCACTGTCTGTTTGCATTCAAAAAAATGTAATGCACATAAATTGTAAACTAAATACAGGTATGCAACTTTGGCTCATAAGTCCACATAATCTGATAAAACATACTTGACTGATCTAAATCTTGTAAATAGAAAAAACTGTAAACACATACTGTGGGTAAAGCCCCTAGCCCCCTAGTCGTCACTAGGCGAGCAGCTCATAAACTGAGTTATAACTGAAACTGATATTGGTGGGATCCCCGTGGACTAAGCTGCCTGGCGTGCATAATACAATGTTCATATAAATGCTGGCACACGATATGTAGTGCTCCATATAAAGTTATGCTCAATGCTCATACCAAGATGTATGCACGTAATCTCATGAAATAATTTTGAACATGTCATAATAAACACTAAACATGCAATCTCATTTTCAATATATTGGAAAACAAAGATTCTATGAATTATGTATTATGGTATGGGCATGATTGACTTGTTATATTCTGGCATAAAATTCATTATTTGGAGATATTGAATATCTTTATTTGAATAAAACTTGAATTAAAACATCACTGGAAGTTCACTTGGATTTCTGGAAAAGTCATTCGGATATTAGGAAGGATATCCGGATATGAGGAAAGATATCCGGATAAAAAGAAGGCTCATCCGGATACACTGGCCCTCAAATAAGAAGTTATTCAGATATGCTGGGATATATTCAGATAGAAACTAGGACATCCGGATAGGATTCTGGACATTCGAATATCTCACAAGGCACTCGGATATATATATATATATATATATTAGGAGACTTATTTGAATATAAAATTCAACTTTGGAGAGAGGCATCCGGATACAGAAGGAGGCATCCGGATATGCTAGATCTATCCGGATAAAAGAGAGGGCATCCAAATATGAGCTATCCGGATGTGCGAAGAACCATCTGAATATCATACGCAAGGAACTTGGAACTCATTCAGATATGGGAAGATTTATTCGGATATCTACAATTAAATTTGACAAACATGAATGCTAACAAAGACTGAAATCTGAAACAAAACTTGCAATCCAAAATGGAGAAGGAGTAATAGAACTTGCAATCCAAAATGGATAAGAATTAATAGAATTTGGAATCCAAAATGGATAAGGATTAATAGAATTTGCAATTCAAATTGGATAAAGCTTAATAGAACTTGGAATCCAAAATGGATAAGGATTAATAGAACTTAGAATTCAAAATAGATAAGGATTAATAGAACTTGGAATCCAAAATGGATAAAGAGTAATAGAACTTGCTCATAACTTCACTATTATACGCATATATATATGTACGTCTCTTTTTATTGATATAAATCTGAAAACTACAACGAAGAACTGGAATAATCTGAAAACGAAACTAATATGTACCTGTAATAGAAGGGATTACAGGAAAGATACTTGTCTCGATAACTCTTGATCGACTCACACGATCTCAATCAGAAATCTCCTATGCAAAGCAACTTCTACAACTCACAGACTTCTTGGGTCTCTGCTCCCCGCACGATGTGAATAAAACTATGGCTTACGTGTCTTTATATAGAGAAAGAAATAGCCTTAGAAACTCATCTCCTTCTCCTTTTATAATTTGGAGTTCTTATTCTTAATTAACTTGGAATCCTCTTCCTACTTCAACTAGGAGACTCTCAATCCAAATCCATCTCACACATAAATTCTCACTCTCCCTTAAATACATAATCTCACTTAATTAATAATAATACAAAAATTATTATTAAAACTCTTAAATAATAATAAAACTCTAGAATTACCTTTATGCCATTGCATTTAATTTTCACAATAAATAAATGCCATTAAATGCTATTTAAATACTATTATCTCAATTAAAAATTTAAATTACCACCTTGGCAAATTCTTTTAACTCTAAAATTAAATAGAATTAAATGCTATTCTTTTCCTTCAAAATCTTTAAATTGCCACATTAAATAATTAATTGACAAAATCTCTTAATCAAATACTTCAACAATTAATTAAATAATTCTTGAACAAATACTGAACCCTTTAACGGGACGTTACATAAAGGTTTAACTAGAAAAATGTGCCATAAAACTCCACAAGAAAAAAAACAAATGGCAAGAGTTATTTATTCTAATGATATGTGATGTGTGATTTATGCACAATTAATTCAGGCAAGTGTACCCTAGTCAAATATGCATATAGTGATGAAAAGATGTCGATTCCACGAGAACTAGATCACAATATCAAAACAATTCTAAATTAACCTAAGTTGAACCAATTAATTAATTGATGAATAAAAAGAAAAATAAATAAAAAACTGGATTCTTTGTGAGAAAAATTAATTAATGAATGCACTAGGGTTTAGATTTCATTTAATCTAGGTTATGGAATTATCTATTCAATCCGATTCAAAATCGCAAATACTTTTAATATATTTTATAATTATTTGCATGTGATGGTGGATTTCGCTCAATTAATTAATAAACTTTCTCAAGTCATATTAATAATTTATTAATTCAATTTCACTGTCAAATTTTTTATTAGATATCAACGAAATAAATAAGTATTAAGTTTTTTGGAAATCTCTAATCTCAGAAGGGGATTTGACTCACTAAGTTTTCTCGATTCCTACACATGAGTTAACCATCTTTCGATCTCATAGTCAAGCATGCGATTTATATTTCATATGAATCTAATTTATAACAATCCTTTAGTCAGTCATGCATAAATCATTAAATCATTAAAAGGTGACCAATCGTTTAAAGCATTAAACGCAACAATATAAATTTCTCACGCAAATAATAATTGGGTTTGAATCAAACTAAATAAATAGTCGCATAATCTCAAAATTAAAATCCATCTAAACCCTAGCTAAAATAATTTAGCTAGATATTATTAACATTAAAAATAAATACTAAAATTGAAAAAGGAGAGAAAGATGCTTCTTGCCCAAATCTAGTTTTAGATCTGATCCGGGTTGCAGTTGCACTGAGTCAGAATTGTCACTATGTGCGTGAAGCGTCCTTTGTAATTTTCTACTCTACATGCGGCTTCAAAATCCCTCCAATTCCTTATTCTTTGTGCTCGCCTCAAGTGTTTGGCTTCTTCCTTTCCTCATTGTGCGCCTCTAGAAGTCCTCTCCCTTTGTTCATTCTATCTTCCTTCTTTATATATTATATTAATATATGTATATGAGGCGCTGGGCCACTATGTTGCATGGAAACGGAAACGGAAACGAGAAACGTTTCCGATAGGAAACGGAAACGTGAAAACAGACATTTTTCTAAAAAAATAGGCATAAATAGAGTCCAAAACGGGAATAGAAAACGTTTCCGAAACATTTCAGAAATGAGGAAACGACACCTATTAGGTGTTTCCATGCAACATAGCTGGGCCATGTCTTAGCCTTCCAATTCTATCCCTTTTATTTTCTATTTAATAATAATATGTATGTGCACCCCCAGCCCAAGTCTTGAGTCCCTCAATTCATGCCACTGCGACCATTTATTATATATATAGATATATTATTTTTCTTTTTATAATAATATATATATATATATAATATAATACACATATATAAATATTATAATTTAATATATAATATAATATATAATATTTAATATACTATTAATTGTAATAACTTTAATTATAATGTAATATTAATTATTTAAAATATTTATTTTATTTTATTTTATATTATAATATTAATATTAATTTTAAAATTAACTTTATAATATTTTTTCTTTTCTTTTCCTTTTCTTTTTACGTCCAAATCTTTGAAATAATATTCTTTGCTAGTTCCTACAAAAAGAGATTAAAATAATATAAAATTCATATAAACACACATTTATGTAGAAAAATTAGCACAAGATTAAGATGAAAAATAGATAAAAATATATATATAATTATGCCTTATCAATATGGATAGTTTTAGGTATGTAATAATGTGCACAAGATCAAATATCTACTATGGAATTGGCAATGTGAGTAGACCTAGTCCCATTGGATAGTTGTAAAGAGGGACCTAAAAAGTACAATGGATTATTCCCTCTATTATCAAGGAAAAGATCTACGTCTTGAGGGACATATTGATGCTCATTGGGGAGGAGATTAGATGAAAGGAAATATACCACTAGATATACTTTCCTACTTGGCAATGAAACTATTTTCAAGAATAGCAAGAAACAAACTTACGTAGCATTGTCTACCATGAAAGCTGAGTTTGCAGCATTACAAGATGTTATTTAGTTGAAGAGATTTTTGAATCAGTGGGGAGTTGGGAATGACACATCAAATTTTGTCATAGTGAATTGCGACAATCAGGCTGCAACTACATTCACAAAAGATCCCAAGTATCATTTGAGGACCAAACATATTGACATAAGATATAAATTTGTTAGAGATATTGTTGTACAAAAAGAGGTGCACTTATAATATATCTTTACACACAAAATGATAGCAAATCAATTTACAAAACCCATTCCAAATGATTTATTCCAAGGCCATGTTAAATCTTTGGGAATGTATAAATGTTAAATGTATTGTTTTATTTTGTGAACAATGATGTGTAATATTATTTTCCCATTTTATGTCAAGAAATGATTCATGTTTCATTTTGATTAATCCCTATCGTGTTTTAATACACAAATTACTTAAAGCCTGCACACGTATATATATAGTGCTTCATGTATAATGTTAAATGCAATGCTTCGTACATAATGCTAAGTGCAAGAATTAAAGGTATGTGAATCATATCTATGACTGAGTGGTATATAAATGGAAGATAGTTTTAGGCATATCACAAAGAAGAGCTAATGGAAACTCAAGTTTAAAACAAAATCGCCTTGATAAATTATAAAGATGAGGCGGTAAGTAGCCAAAAGATGAAAATCTCACTTCTCACCTTATCTATCTATGAATGCCGAGTGGAAGTCCTGTTTAACAAATATATAAAAAGTAGAGTTGTGGACTCAGATTAGATATTTGGTGTATCTAAACTATCGCCTATATGGTGTTTATCTAATAATAAACATACACTCCACGAGAAAAAGGCGAAAATAATCATAGCACATGTTTCATACCCTGTGTGCAAAAATTGACCAAAACAAAATAATAAAAGATATGAATCTCTCTTTTTTTAGTTGTGTGAGACCCTTGAGGTCGCAAAGATCTCGTAAAAGTACCCTTTGACCTTTAACTGTCTCTTGAAGTTATTATTCGATGTTGCTATCTTAGAATACAACCTAAGATCGTGAATGATTCAGTTGGATGAAGCATATATATCAAGAAAAACGATTGAATTATGATGAAAAGATTTCAAGAGAAAGGGAAGTGTTGAGCCAACTTGCTCCATTTAACCTCTAATTTAAGTTTTGATGATTATCAAAAAGGATATTCTTTTAATATACAAATTGTAGATCCTAATTATTTTTGATTAATTTATAAAATATTTTTTTCATAGTATATATATAATCAAAATTGTTATTTTCCATCAAAACCATCTTTTAGATAAATATAAAATTAAAAAAAAATATTTTTCCAAAATCTGGACCAAGAAGTCAACTTCTTCCTTGGAAAGTTGACTCTTGGTTTGCCAAAAGTTGACTTTTGTCTAACTTTATTCGACCCAGTCGAGAGCAATTTATGTAGTCGATCCAACTAAGAACTCTCTTTTGAGAAGTCAACTCTTCCTTGGAGAAGTTAACTTTCAATCTTGGAAGTCGACTCTCATTCAAATGGAAGTCGACTCTCATTTAAGATAGTCAACTTTTCGAGTCCAATGGTAAAAAAATTTGACCGTTATGTAAATCGTCTAACAGCAACTATAAATATTTGGGACTTGAAATTATGAGAAGTTTTTGCATTTCTGAATATCTAAAAGCTCGCACAAACTCTCAAGCTTTCTCAACAAATTTCCAAACAAATCCAAGGCTCTCAAGCTTCATTATCCATTCATTCAAGAGCTTCAAGGCAAAGTGGAGAAGAGCTACTCAAGCCAAATCCAAATATCTCCATCAACTAAGGTTGATGTAATGATTTTTATCATTGCCTTGTACATTTATGTATATTAATTGTTTCATTTGTGTCCAAGAGTGGACAAATATTTGTATCCATTTAAACCATTATTGTGAACTATATTGGTTGCCTAAAATCGATTAAATCTAGGTGTGTAATAGTTTCTTAAGATGAGCTAAAGAAAAACTTTGGTGTTGGATTTAGTGGAACCCCAAGAGTGGTTAGGTCTTGGGAGATTGGATTAAGTGTTTTGAATACACCGAACTACTATATAGTGTGTTGTCCATTGCTATTCATTTTCTTATAGTGCTATATCTTATGGCTTGTAATAATAACAATATCAAACAATCTCACCTATACATATTTATACAAGATTAGTTTTCATAAAATCATCTATCAAGGATTTTCATTATTAAAAGTACAAAATTTTAATCATTTAATTCACCCCCTTCTTGAGCGACCATACCTTAAGGGACCAATAGGAAGATCTTTTTTGAGTGTCATGTTTGGTTGTATTCTTAGCTCGACCAATTATAATCATTCGTTGGATTATAATTGTGAATATAAGGTATATTGAACAAGTGATTAAATGAATTGAGATATGAAGTGTGACTTAATAGATTTGGAGTATATCATACAGACTTTACGTAAATAATGGAGCTGCTATATATATCTAACAAGTGTATAGCATAGAGCTCACAAGCAAAATAAGTATTTTGGTCGCATGACCTATCTATTTGTATGAAACTTACAGAGAAATAAGAGTATATTGGCATTTGAAGCTTATTATGTGCAAGTGGAAGATGTAATAGGTATGAACCCACATCTAGGTCAGAGACCTGAGTTAGTCCACCTAGATCCAGATCTACAAGGAAAAAACTGCACATATCAATTGTTCCCACTTCCTCCAATTGTGGAAGAAGTGGGCCGGTGCATGGCATGCATATACGTGGTGTATGATTGTATATATATACAGTGAAATATACTTAGTGTGTATGTATTCGTGTAAAGAAAAAAGAAAAAGTAGATCCAAGGATTGCATGAACTCTCTCTGAAAAAGTTTTCTCTGTATCTGTGAAGTGAGGATTTTAAGTTGCGAACAAAAAAGGATTTCTATTTTGTGATTTTGTTTAATCAATAATTTAACTCAATTCAAACATCCGTACAACTTCCACTAAAACAAATAAAACAATAATACAAAAGATAAACTCAGTTGAGCTGTGTTTGGGAAAGGTTTATGATTTATGCCATGTACAGATGTTATTTTTGATACTTTGTAAGAGCTGTGTGAAGTATTAGGAAGTCTTGGATCCCTCTGTTAATTTGTGGTATAAGATAAACTCATAACGACTCAATTGTGTATTTTTAGTTAGGTTAAACTGAAGTTTAAATATTAATATGCCAATATATTTGTTAATTAGTCAACTGTTGATGGATCATCCAGTTCAAATTGACGTCAAAGACTTGAATTTCAACTTAATTAAATTGGCCCAACAATAGATTAGGCATTATTAGTTGAATCCTCAATTTGATGCTTAAGCCCTTAATTATAAATTAACTTCAATAAATACTTTGATTTTTTTTAATTAATTAAAGTCAACTTTAAAAAGCCGTTAAAAATCATAATGAAAGGAGGATTACAGTTCCACTTGCATTTGCATATCAGTTGATCGCCGACGATAATGTTGACGGCTGAAAGTCAAAAATTGAAGCTCAAATTGCATCTTCCTCAAGGCCCTATTGGCTGCCTATTTGTCAGAACAAAACATTATATATATATATATATATAATTATGTGACTAATTGATAACTAGAGATGTCAAAAACGCTAGCTTGGCCCGAGTCGGCCCACGGACTTTTTAAATGTGTCGCGCTGGTCCATTTACTAAAAAAACTAGGCTAAGCTCGGCCATGGCCCCCTTGTAAGGGGGGCCAGGCTAGCCCGTGGGCTAGAGGGCTGGGTCGGGGCCCACAGGGCCTAGCGGGCCGGGCTCAGTGGGCCTGGCCCATAAGCTCGTAAGCCAGGCCCAATGAGCTTGGCCCTTTTTTTTTTAAATACTGCATATATAAATATCAGAATAATGCGTATGTAAAAATTAATTTTTTATTTTTTTCTTTTTAAACAATTTTTTATTTTAAGTTTTAAATATTATTTTATCATTTTAAATTTCAAAATTTCATATACTTTGTAAATTTTTTTGTGAATTGATATGAAAAGCAATGCACATATAAAAAAGAGAATGTCTATTTATAATTTAAATATATAAAAAATTTAGCTTAAAAATTTTAAATATATTGATGGTTATTATTTATATATATTGCGAAATATAAATTTTTTAGCATCCAATATCAATAATTAATAAAGAATAAAGGGCCTCATCCTTTAACCATAGGGCCTAATTGGTCGGGTCGGGTTGGGGCCTTAGATGGGCCGAGCTGTGGGGCCAAATTCTCTAGCCCGGTCTAGGGGTGTGCAGCGGTTCGGTTAGACCGAACTAACCGAACCGAACCGACCGAACCGACCGGTTCGGTTCGGTTAATTTATGTTCGGTTATCGGTTCGGTTAAAACCGGTTCAAGTTCGGTTTATAAATTATCGGTTCGGTTTTACTGGTTCGGTTTAATCGGTTAACCGAACCGACCGATAATCAAAACGACGTCGTTTAGTATATGATAAAAACGACGTCGTTTGACGCAAAAAATTGAGTTTGCACAGAGAAAATGTCGCGTGGAGAACAGGGGGGACCGCACTCATCCATTCTGTCCGATTCATTATACGAGAGAGAGAAAGAGAGGGAGGGGGAAAGCAAAACCCTAGCGTCGTCGTCGCTTCCAACAGTCGTCGTCGTCGCTTCCAACCATCGCCGTCGATTCCTTCCGTCGCAACATCATCTTTTCGTTGGCCCTCAAACGTCGACAGAGTCACAGAGTTGAGGTGAGTTCCTATTCGTCATCGTATTGCTTTGTATATTCGATTCTTTAAGCGTTCGAGTCCTAATCCATCCTAACCAAAACTAAGAGAGAGAGAAGCCCTAACGTTTGTCGATTCATCGTCTTAGTTCCTTGACTCATAACCGAAACCCTAAACCTAAATCTAAACCTAAACTGTAGCCCTAATCGAAACCCTATTTTTTAATTTTCGTTCTACTCCTAGCCCTAACCGAAACCCTAAACCTAAACCTAAATCATAATCGATTAGACCCAGGTCCCAAACCACACCAGTCACCAACGATCGACCCACACAGCCACACCTTCGACCAATAGAGAGGTTAGGTTAGTTTCGAATTTTCGTTAGGTTAGGGTTTTGGATTTTTTAATTTTTTTGGAGTTTTAGTTACTGGTTTGGCCGAGGGCGGGGGGGGGGGGTGCAATCGGTTAATTTTTTAGGACTTTTAATTACGGGTTTGGGGGTTTTTTGTTTGTTGTTGGTACCATTATTTTTCTCATTTCTTGTTTCTTCTTGTTGCCATTCTTCGTTATGTTATTGCCATTCTTTGTCATATTGGGATTCATTACCTGTTCTTTATGAAACATCTCTAGTTGTATAAGGAAAGGAAAGGAGGCTGTTGAACTTGTTGTTCATGTTCTTTACTTATTTTCACAAATTTTCAGGCATGTATTTTTTATTCCAACATTATTTAGTTGTGTAATGTGGTAGAAATGAATTACATGTTGAATCAGTTGCTTATAATAAAAGGAAAAAAATTATAAACCAAACACATTTTCATTTTCAAATAATTAGTAGAAGTGGACAGAATGGGATAACCTGTCCCATTTTGTCCCTTAATTTTTCATTTTAAATTACAGCCCCTTAGAAGTGAATTCCATTTTTTAGTATTCATTTTCATATAATTAGTAGAATTGTAGAAGTGGACAGAATTAGGAGGATGATAGAATTTTTATTGCAGCCCCTTAATTTTTCTTTTAAATTACAAGATTGTAAGTTAATCATAAGAAGACATTTTAACTCACTGTTTTAATACATATTAATTCTAATTGTATTAATATTAGATGGCTAGAGAAGAAGACACCAGTCACGCCACAAACATCCCTAGTAGTATGGATGATAGTTCAAGACCTACACCAATAGTACCAAGTCAAGGTAGTCAATCTCCAGCTGATAGAGGTGCAACATCACTAGGAAAGGCAAAGAGAAAAACAATAAGAGCTAGGTCAGATGTGTGGGATCATTTTACTAAGTTTACAAATGCAGAGGGTCAGATTAAAGGAAGATGCAACTATTGTTCTAGGGAGTTCCACTGTGATCCCAAAAAAAATGGGACAACGGCTCTAAGGAATCATATAGGAACATGTAAAAAACACCCTCATGCTTTGGAAACCCACCAAATGCAATTAAACTTGCAACCAACTTCAACGACAACTGGGGCTGGGAGAGAGGGAGAGAGTATGGGATTGGTAAATTGGAAATTTGATCAAGTGCTTGCTAGAAAGGCTTTAGCTCGCATGGTGATGATAGATGAGATGCCTTTCAAATTTGTTGAGCGTGAGGGGTTTAGGCACTTCATTAATGTGATTTGTCCAAAATTTCGGATTCCTTCACGTTGGACAATTTCTCGTGATTGTTTTGAATTATTTAAGGAAGAGAGGTTGAAATTGATGAATGAGGTAAAAAATGCATGTCAAAGAGTTTGCTTAACCACTGATACATGGACCTCCATTCAAAGGATTAATTATATGTGCTTGACAGCACACTATATTGACAATAATTGGACATTGAAGAAAAAAAATTTAAATTTTTGTCCAATATATAGTCACAAGGGTGATGCTATTGCTATGGCAATTGAGAAGTGTCTAATGGGGTGGAAACTTGATAGAGTTTTGACTTTGACAGTCGATAATGCTAGTTCAAATGATGTTGCTGTGGGTAACTTCAGGAAAAAAATGGCAAAATGGGATGCTAGCATTTTGAGTGGCAATTATTTACATATAACGTGTGTGGCTCATATAATAAATTTGGTTGTGCAACATGGGTTGAAAGAGCTAGATGAATCAATAACAAGAGTTAGGGATGCAGTCAGATATATTAGACAATCTCCAGCAAGATTAAGAAAATTCAAAGAATGTGTGGAAGTGGAAAAAATAGAATCTAAGGGCCTATTGTCATTGGATGTTGCAACTAGATGGAACTCTACATACCTGATGTTAGAGACTGCTCAAAAGTTTGAGAGAGTTTTTGAGAGATTTGATGAGGAAGAGCCATGTTTTATGCTTGATCTTGGTACAAGTAGTTGGAACAATGACCTGCAACAGGTTATTACTATTGATGGGAGGCCCAAGCCAGAGGATTGGATGAGGGTTAGAATGTTTGTTAGAGTGTTGCAACAATTTTATGAGCTTACTTTGCGGGTTTCAGGTACTTCATATGTCACCTCCAACACTTTTTTCCATGAGATTAGTACTGTTCATTGTCTCTTACATGAGTGGCAAGAGGGTGATGATCTTGAGTTGAGTGAGATGGCTGGAAAAATGAAAGAAAAGTTTGATAAATATTGGGGGGATCCGGAAAAAATAAATCACCTGCTTTACATTGCTGTGGTGCTTGATCCTAGGCACAAGTTAGAGTTTATGGAGTATGCACTTCAGGAGATGTATCCAGGTGAGAAAGGGGTTGTTGCAGTTTTGTCTTTGAAAAATGCCGTATATGCTTTGTATGAAGAATATAAGAAAAAATTGGCACCTCAAGGTGAAGTAGGAGAGCGGTCTCAAGTGTCTACTCCACTTGTTGTGGAGAATGTTGAGAAGGGAAAATCTGGCAGACCAAACGTGCTTAGTTCTCGTTTCAAGAAGTATAAGTATGCCAGTGGTAGTGGGTCTACAACTGTGCCTTCAGAATGGGATAAGTATTTAAGTGAAGTGTGTGAGGAGGAAACTGATGATTTTGACATTTTGAATTGGTGGAAAGTTAATTGTCATCGATTTCCTATTCTATCTTCCATGGCTCGGGATGTGTTGGCAATTCCTGTTTCTACTGTTGCATCCGAGTCTGCTTTTAGCACAGGGGGTCGAGTACTTGATCCATTTAGGAGTTCTCTTTCTCCTAAAGTGGTTGAAAGTCTGATTTGTACGCAAGATTGGCTTCGGTCATCTACCACCCCAATGAGTGTTGAAGAAGATTTGGATCATGTTGAACAACTTGAAGAAGGTAAACTCATTGTTACTTGTTTTTCTTTTTTTAAAATTTTAGTTCAATACTTGTTACTTTTAAATTATTTAATTAATTTTGTGTATTGTTTTAGAATTGGCAAAGGTTATTGTTGACAGCCCCACACCTATGGAAATTTAGATTTTGAAGATTCATGCGTTTGTAAGTAAGAGAATTTGAATCTCTTAGTATTTCAATATCTATTGGTTATTTGTTTTGCTTTGGTTGACTATGTTTGAGGTTTTTTATTAAATTGCCAGCATTCTATGCCATAACCTGTTCTGAAAATTTGTTTTTTATTTCTATCAGTCTATGAGTATTTGGAATGTTTGCTGCTGTTTCTAATGTTTCTAAAATGTTTTATTGATTTACAGTCTTGAGAACACTCTGAATTATCACTATTAGTAGGCATGTTTTAGTCATTATAAACTGTCTGTTTTTTAGGTAGTTTTTATTTTTGAAATTGACAGACATAGACTTGTTGAACATAGAAAATATAAAAGCTCCATGACATTTTCAAAAACATATTAGAACTCCTGGAGTGATTGAATGTTCATGGAAAGTTCGAAGGTTTACTCAAAAGTCTCATTTACTTGATAAATGCTATTTAATGTTAGTATATCTGTAAGTTCATGGTGATGGTAATTCCTGGTTCTAAAGTGAAGCCTTTTTGAGTAGGATACAGGTTTATATCTTCTATCCCTTGTTCATATGAAATGGAAAAGAAACATAGAGGATGCTATCCACATTTGTAGGTGTTTTGCTTTCTTAGTGAAATTTAAAAGTTTACTCTCCTTACAAAAGTAAAAGGTCTTGTAGTGTTGGCCTGTTGGGTTGAATAGATGGGTTTTAGTATTCTATTGCTCGCTTGTTTTGTGTATGTTTTCATATCATAAAATAAGAAAAAACAATGAAAAAGAAATACAAGGAAAAAAAAACCTTATTTCTATTTATTTCTAATGTAGGTTCTCATAATATTGGTATTGCCATGGCCACTCAACATGGTTTGGTTGTACCGAGCATAAAGAAGGTTCAATCTCTATCCATCTTGGAGGTTAGTTCTTTTTACTACTGATCTGTGTATTTTCTGTGTTGTTCTGTTTTGTCATTGTTTAGAATTTTGGTTCATCTTGTAATCTTTTTTCTCTATTTGGAAGAAGAAAGCAAAATGAAAGTGAAGATGAATTTTATTGAATCTGCACTTTACATAGGGCATGAAGCATTCTCTTTTCCCCTAGGCATCTTTTTCAATTGCATGTTTTGCTTGAGCCTCTAGTATCTTTAATTGCTTTAGGGGTAAGAGAGAAAACTTAGGGTTGCATTTACAACACAGTGCTCTTGCAAGTTGCACATCATTTTGCAAGTTGCACATCATTTTGGGTGAAAATTTAGGCATCTTTTTCACATTCATCCTTCCTTTTTTTGTGTGGTTATTTTGTTGTAGGACTTGTTACTCTTTTTTGGATTGATTCCAGTTAAGAGTATATACAAATGCTTGCATCACATTGGCCATTTTAATGAGTTATTGCTGCTTTAATATGATACACATACCTGTAGCTAGTATGGACAATAGTGGAAAATCATATGGGCTAAGCATAATGAAATACAGACTGTTAACATTAAGAGTGTTGAAGCAGATTATGAGGTTTGATTCATTGTTCATTTTTCATCTCAGGTTGCTGATGGAGAGAGATTATCTTTGGCAGTGAAGGAATTGGAGACCTATGGCTGTGATCTTTACCCACAAGTGAGTTGGTCTTCCTTTGCCCTCTGTAGCAGGGTATTAGATAGATATAATACATTATGGTATTTTAATACTAGTGAGCACTGAGTATATATGTTCAAGGAAGTGGAACTGGTACTATTTTATTTTATGGGCTGATGGAGATATATGTGTGTGTGTGAGAGTGTGTAAATGCCATGCTTTCATTTTCTAGTGGTATAACTTTAATACAATTCAACATTGAGATGCTGGAATTTGTGGCACATGCTTTAGGTGTGTTTTGATTGCTTACAAAACCTGCATATAGTGTCTAAATTGTTTAAGGAATTTGTGGCACATGCTTTAGGTGTGTTTTGATTGCTTACGAAACCTGCATATAGTGTCTAAATTGTTTAAACAGTAGACTGTTTATATAGTGGTGCTTTAGGTGTGTTTTGATTACTTACGAAACCTACATATAGTGTCTAAATTGTTTAAACAGTAGACTGTTTATATAGTGTTGCTTTAGGTGTGTTTTGATTGCTTACAAAACCTGCATATAGTGTCTAAATTGTTTAAACAGTAGACCGTTTATATAGTGGTTGGTTCGGTTTTAATCGGTTATATAGGTCGGTTATCGGTTCGGTTTTTTATTTTAGGCAAATGTCGGTTATCGGTTCGGTTTTTTTATTTTAGGCAAATGTCGGTTATCGGTTCGGTTTTTTATTTTAGGCAAATGTCGGTTATCGGTTCGGTTCGGTTTGGAAATTTTAGGATCCGGTTATTTCGGTTTCGGTTAGTTCGGTTATATCGTTGTTGGAGATCGGTTCGGTTCGGTTAGTGTTCCCAGTTCGGTTCGGTTCGGTTTTTTATTTTCGGGCGGTTCGGTTCGGTTAGAACCGATTGCACACCCCTAGCCCGGTCCCCCTATAGTGCCTGGTCCCGGCCCAGTCCTTTTGACATCTCTATTGATAATCATGGAGTAAATAAGGTTAAAGATTATATATCATATTAACAATTAAAATATGGTCGAAAGAAAAATTTCTATTTGATAGGAATTCTTTCTGTACCTATGAATTCTATTGGATCCAGAAATAATACATTGAAAGATTTTTTTAGGTTTTCTAATGTCAATAGATTGATTGTTTTGCTCCTATATCTTTTAAAAAGAAAAAAAGATCTTTGAGAGTTATTTTCTCTGAATTTAAAAGATGATAACCCTAAAACATTAATTTATAATTGAAAAACAAAAGTGCCTTTTATGAAAATTCTATAACCATTTTGATAGGGGGATTTCAAATTAATGGAGTTATTTAAATTTTGTAATTTGACATGTTTTTATTTGAAATTTTACTAATTTGTCACTTTAATTTTTTTTTTAGTGAATTTAGACTCAAATTTTGCTAATGTATTCAAATAAGAGAATTGAAATTTTAAATTCAAACTGACAAATTATATGATGAAATAATTCTATCCAAACACACCATAAAATGTATCATTTTACATGTACAAAATTATATAACTCAAAATCATATACTGACAAGGAAATTATTCACAAAATTGCGTGTTCACAACTTCACAACTGTCAATCACTTTTTCTTTTTCTTTTTTATGATAGCTTGCACTTATTATTAATGATCTAAAAATAGAATAAATATAAATTTAAAAAATAACTAATCAGCTTTAGAATAAACCTTTACAGCGGACTTGCAGTTATTTGCCATCTTTGCCAGCCCTTGAAGCTCTGAAAATTTTCTAATCAGAGGTTTAAATTTAAATAGTTTATTTGCTGCGGCCATCTGCTGCAGGAGCCATCATCTGCTGTTCCGTTTCACTGTCTTTCTGGTTGTTCATCTAACAAAAATTAATTATATTATTTAAATAATATATATTATTAAACAATAATCATTTAAAAAAATTATAAAATCATAAATATTGATCATATATACATTAGTATTTAATTTTATATTTTTTTATGATTTTAAAATATTTTTAAGATAATTACTATTTAATAATGTTATTTAATGATGTGATTGATTTTTATTGGATGGTTAACTAAGGGGACAGCTAGATGATGAGACAGCAGATCTCTACTCCACTCGAAAAAAAAAAACTATTTACCTTCCAAGCATAGAGTCAAAAATGTGATGCAATTGAGATGTCACTTTAAGAAAAGGCTACACTAATAAACGTGTTAAATTTATGTATAGAAAGGTAACCATAAGAGATGCATTTTAGCCCTAGATGGTTTCTTTTTACTAAGTTTTAAATGATGTGATCTTATTTATTAAAAATCATACAAAAAGAGAACAATTAATTTATGAATAGATATATATGCATTGAAAATAAATTAAACACACATCAATTCATAGTCGTACAAATACTAGTGTCACATCATCTTAGTAATACATTTTGTAATAAGTTTTTTTTTTCTTTTTTATTAAAGATCGTAGTGTTTGGCAGTTAAACAAATTTAATGGAAGAGATACACCGTGGTTTAAGTTTCCCCAAAGGACAAGCATCAGGCATGCTAACGAGACAATGAAAAGCAAGCATGCTTGACGTCAAGCTAGACAGCTGTGACAATATTTTAAGTTTCTAAGTGTAAGATGATCTCTCTTATCAATATTTTACTTCTTGAAATGCATTCTCTTGTGGGTGCCCTTCTATCGAGGCTCCAATTATATAGAAAAGAGGTAAATTCCAGCATATCTGAGCAAGCGACCGTAAAAAAATTTAAATTTGGACTTTCAAGCTTTCTTACCTCTCACGAAAACCGTTTGGGCATGTAATACCCCATATTCATATAACATTGTCACGAAATTTCGATGAGTTTAGAATATCGAAAAGTTAATTTTATAACAATTTTAGGTACCGAATCAACTGTAAGGAATGCCTCAGAATGAAATTATCTAAGAAAATTACATGGTCTCGACGAGCGTATCAAGATAGAATTTATGGTATTGAAAGAAATCGAATTCGGAACGATTTTCGGTACAGCTAAAATACAGCTGCTAATTAGGCTGAAAAATCGAATCACTGTAGGAGGCTCCCGAAAAATCAACGGGACCCTAAGGGGGCTCCGATTTTGCGTAACGAGCAACCTTTCAGCAGTTTCAGGACGAAACAGTAGCCCAGTGAGGACACTGGGGCGAATCGTCATCTTCGACTAAGCTTTGAAGTTATTAATTTTGTGTTTTCGGTATCGAAATGTCAATTAATTCAGTATTTGAGGGCATATTTGTAATTAAGGTATTTTATAAATGAAATAGGGATAAATGTTTAAATTAAAATATATAAATTTCTTTAATTAAAGTACAATATATAATTATATATGTATGTGTAAACGTGACTGTATGGCCGAGCAAGCTTAGGCGCCAAGTTGCAGAAGGAAATGGCAGTAATTTGAGTGTCCCATACGCCATAGTTGGCTGGAGTGGTGGCCAAGCTATGGGATGCCTATAAATAGATGGAAATTGGGAGCAATTGAAGCAAGGGAGGAGAGAATAGAAGCTGAATTCAGCCATAGAAGCAAGCCACGAATAGCCAGAGAGCTCGAGAGATTAAGAGAGAGGAAGAAGAAAGAGCGAACAGGGCCAACCAAGATGGTGATCGGGAAGCAGTCGGTGGCGTCGGAGGCAACCGAAAGCGGTTGAGAGAGGGACAAAAACAGCAAGCTCGCGGCCATGGCCGCGAGCTCACCAAGGTGGGTGCGAGGCAGGGCAGCCGACGGTGCTGCGCGAGCAGCCTCCAGCGAGGTTGGGGGCTGGTGCGAGGCAGGCGGGAGGCATCGCAGGCAGCGAGGGAGGCAGCGGCTGGTGCGTCGGCAGCACGCGGTGGAGGCTGGTTCGCGCAGGTGCTGGTTGCAGGCGCAAGGGGAAGGAGGAAGGGAAGAGAAGAAGAAGAAGACGAAGAAGAAGAAGGAAGAAGAAAAAAGAGAAGAAAGGAAGAAAGAAGGAAAAGAAGGAAGAAGAAGAAGAAGAAGAAGAAGTTGCAGGTGGCGGGCGCGGGAGGAAGAAACAGAGGAGGAGGAAGAAGGAGGGAGAAAGAAGAAAAGAAAAAAGAAAAAGAAAAAGAAAAAGAAAAGAAAGAAAAGAAAGAAAAGAAAAGAAAATAGGGAAAAATTATGGAAAAATTCTAGAAAAATCCTGAAAAATAGGAAATTATGTTTCGGTGATATCCCAGAGATTTTGGTAAGAAAAATAGCTTGGGCACGCTTTTCGAAATATCGCACACAAATCGAGGAAATCGGAGATGCTAAGCCAAGGTGAGTAAAATTCTCTAGAAAATTTCATAAATTCTAAAATATTATTTTATGAATTTTCGTAGTGAAATATTTGAGAAAATATTTCTAGAAATATATAATTTGGAATTATTGAGGAAAAATAGGAAGAAATAGAGGGAAAATTAAAGAAAATACCAGAAATTATGGAAAAATAGGATTTAATATTTATTCAAATTCCTATGGTGATTAGGATGCTTTAAGGTCAAAGTTGAGGTGTCTGGTGCGAGTTTTGAGGTTGGCACGCAAATCGAGGTAAGGCACAGATTTCGAGATAGCCTGATAAGAAGGTAAGTGGTACTTTCTCGAAAATGTTTTCATCATATTGATATGCCCTGATATGTATCTATCACGTAGAATGCATACATGATTATGAAATGCATGATTACATGTTGATATCATTGATCACAAGCATATGAGGCCGTAGGGAGTACGAACTGGCACCGCTGCCTTACCAAGGGTGCACCCATACACCCCGGCTTTGAAAGAGGTGGCCGCTAAAATGGTAGGTAGTATGAGGGGTGCAGTTGACACCTACGAGGAAAGACATTGCATACACTCATGACATAGCATTACGTACCCTTACTTAGATGGTTCATCATCTAACTTGGGTTCGCCCTTGGAACATTCAACGTTCCAGTCGGGACTTGCAGAGATGATTTCGAGATTGATGATGCGTGGTGACGCGAGACGTCAGGAAACGAGGAAATGTGTCATGTTATGTTGTGATATGAATAGTTAAGGATTATGTACATTTGTTTTACTTTTCGAAGGTTATGTAACAACGTTTGTAATAAGTACTTGTCTAGTTATTCATGTATATATTGCCATGAGCAGGTTCGATTCAGCTTCCGCTTTGTAAATTGTATTTATCTCTAGTGTGTAAATTAAACACTAGATAGGCCTTACGGAATTTCGGGATAATGTAATGAATAAAAAAAAATATATATATATATATATAAGACCCAATTTTCCTAAGGTATAACACGCCCTGAAGAAGTGGGCTGTTACAGTTGGTATCAGAGCTTAAGATTATCGGAAGCCCTAAGTGACTCAGATATAGTTGATTAGACCCTATTTGGAGATTAGGGCATAGTAATTTGGAGACTTTAGAGGATTTGGTAGAACCAGTTAGTAAGAACCCAAAGTGGAGGTTTAGGAGAAAGAGATTAAGGGTTCGTAAAATGAAATCCCTACTTGAAGATTTGGGAATGGTCGATTGAAGTTTTAGAAGTTATTGATTTGAGAATCTAATTTTGCTAAGCAATAAAACGCCCGTTCGAGATAATCTAGCTATTGATGTTAGGATTTGATGATATGATTCGGGTGTAAGGTTGACTCGGTAAACCGTGAGTATGGATCCGAGAGGTTTAGAGACTATTGATTTGAGGTTATTAGTCGAATCATGGCGTGAAATGATAGGGTAACTGTGGTTATTAAGGATGATCGAATCATGGATGATTAGTCTAATGTGGCAAGACCTAGTTAAAAAGTTAGGATCAAATTATAAGTATTTCGAGTATCATTTAGTATCTCGAAAATAGGATGTGTAGATCAGAGATCCGATGGATTAAGTCAAGCGAGAGGCCGGAGATGGTCAAATGATGGCGTATGAGTTGTGTTAATCGATGAGCTGGCAGTGGTGTAACTGATGTGACAAGATAAGGAACCCTATCAGTGTGATGAAACTACTGTTTTGGTATTCACAGTGACAAATTTGGGTTTAGGGACCCATATACAGATAGTTAATAGATGAATTACGATCAGGTACGAGAAGCCAGTCAATCGAAGCATCATAGTAGACTGTTTGGGAGACAGTTAGATTCTAAAGATCTGGGATAACCCAGTAGGGTCTAAACCTTGGACGGGTCTAAGTCCCAATAGTCTAGAGCGAAGTATACCACTAGCTGCGATTGATTGAGGCCATAGAATCAACCCGAATGAAATGGATTGAATATGAATCGAGTGTCGTCTTTAAAGAATTGTATCGGGGTTCGCAGTCATTTTGGGAGTAGGTGACACGACGAACAAAGGTCGAGGAATCGAATACTGCAATGAGATCATGAGATAGTAGCCTCGGTTTAAAGTAAAGTTTGGGTACCGAAAAATAAAAAAAAGAAGAGCAAGAGTTGCTTGTAGGTCGTATTGACCCTAAGGAAGGATGATGAGAAACCTAGTCAACAGAAGTTGTGACTACGGTTCCGTGTGTCAAGTAGGCTTGAGGATTTGAAAGTCTATAAGAGAAGACTCGTGAATAAGTTATGTCTTGTGCATCGGTATGTGGACCTGAATCGTTATTTGAGGTTTAAAGTACCATTCGAGTTTGAGGTTCGATTGTTTTTAGGAAATAATTGGAACCAAGTAACGTGATCTGAATAAAGATCTTCAAAGATGAATCGATTTGGGATTTTCGGAAATTTCCCTAAGGATTACCAGAGAGACGTAAGTACCTACCCACTCCAGTTAGCAAGATTGTTACGGATAGATGTCTTTGAGAAATCTTTGGCGTGCTTGAGAGAGGCAGATAATGGCAAATGGGCCAGGATGTCAGATTGCAATAGGAAACGTCGTGTTTTTGATAAATCATATTGGAGATCTATAATTTTCAATTTTGGGAGAATGAAAATCTTGTTGGGCTAAACGGTTAATCTAGATAGCCCTGATGGGCAAATCGGGAGATATGTAGCTAGATGATCACTAAAGTGATGTAAGCAAATAAAGAACCTGCCAATATGTGGTACGCGCACTTGTAGTTAATGAAAAGCCGTGAGAAAGTTGAGGAAGTGAGAAATATCAGAATGTGCTCTCAGAAGATTTAATAGGATTATTTCTTAATTGCCAATAAATAACTTGAGGTTATTAGACGCTTAGTAGCTCAATTGAGGACGTAAATCATTGAGTTTTGAAAGATGTGATAATTAAGAGTCGATATCTTTACCTCAAATTTGATGAATAGTTACAAGAGGCTGGGGTAATTGTGATTGATGTGCGATCGAGGGATGAGACATTCTAAATATCAGCAATGGAATCATGATTTGATGATGTGACCAAAGTACCAATTGCATTAAAGTCACGTGGTAATTGTGTCTATCAAGGATATATTGGTGTACTCCTTAGATAGGGAGGCGTATGAGAAACATTGAGGATAATATTCGGGAACGTTGCAATAGATGTTAAGACTGAGACTTGCTTGCTAGGTTGTGAGCCAATCGAGAAAGAAATGATGAGAGCATGAGGCTCCGTGTCGAGATTGTGAAATCAAGGTCGAGGATTGAAAATCTCGAAAGTCAGATATCCCAGTAGGTTTCGAGAGACGAACCAAATGTTTTGAGTAGAGGTTGGTACAAGCAAAAGTCGATAACTGGAGTAAGTAGCTCCAGAAAGGATCGAGCATGATTAAAATGAGTTGACATAAAACGTTATTACTAGAGGAGTAATTTGTGGATTAAATGATTAAATTGATGATATAAAATGTTATTTGGGGATCACTTCAAAAAGTTCAAGGAGTTATTAGTTTGGCAATCAAGTAACAAAGGAACAAGCGATGCAAAGAAATTAGTATTGCTAAACTTGGAAGACAAACGTTAAATTTCGATCAAAGTTTTGGAGACAGATAGAATCTATTAATAAAGATTTCTTGAGAAAATAGTACATGATTAGAAGATGATTGTGGTTAGTTGGCAGAAACTTGAGATTATATCGGGAGATGAATACCTACAAGAATGAGTAAACAATAGAAATCTCGAATGGATTAGCACAAGTAAAGATTAAGCAATGATTAAGTTTATGATGACTCAAGGTAAGGCATAGGTGATTTCGAGGACAAAAATCATTTGAGCACAAGATGATAGGGTAGGACCAGTGACTTGTTATGACAATTCAGAAGCCTATGAAACAACCTAGTAATGACAAGATATGTGATGTTTGAGGATTCAAGGATACGTGAAGTGGTTTGATAACATGAAAATATTTCCTTGAGGATCAATTTGAATAAAGTCAAGATATATCAAGATCAGGACTCTTGTATTAAAGAAGCATGATTGATTAGTTCAAGATAAATGACATCGTAAGAAATCAAAATTAGAGAAGTGTCATGATTAAGGATATCGACTGGATGACCTAATGAAGAGCAAATTGAAAATTGATGATGTGGATATGAGAGTTACAGGCTCACTACAATGATACGTGTAGAAGTTCAGGTTAAGATTTGTGGCCCAAGAACCAAGTTATGCGGTTATGATTTGAAAGATATGCATAATTGACAAGTGTACTTGTCTAGAGATTGATAAGTGTGGTCAGTCCAAGAGTTTTAATTTTGAGATTTAGGATATGTGGCAAATTTTGAGGACGAAATTTTTGTAAGGAGGGGAGAATGTAATACCCCATGTTCGTATAACATTGTCACGTAATTTCGATGAGTTTAGAATACCGAAAAGTTAATTTTATAGCAATTTTAGGTACCGAATCAACTGCAGGGAATGCCTCAGAGTGAAATTATCTAAGGAAAATTATATGGTCTCGACGAGCGTATCAAGATAGGATTTATGGTATTGAAAGAAATCGAATTCGGAACGATTTTTGGTACAGCTAAAATACAGCTGCTAATTAGGCTGAAAAACCGAATCATTGTAGGAGGCTCCCGAAAAATCAACGGGACCCTAAGGGGGCTCCGGTTTTGCGTAACGAACAACCCTTCAGCGGTTTCAGGACGAAACAGTAGCCCGGTGAGGACACTGGGGCGAATCGTCATCTTCGACTAAGCTTTGAAATTATTAATTTTGTGTTTTTGGTATCGAAATGTCAATTAATTCAGTATTTGAGGGCATATTTGTAATTAAGGTATTTTATAAATGAAATAGGGATAAATGTTTAAATTAAAATATATAAATTTCTTTAATTAAAGTACAATATATAATTATATATGTATGTGTAAACGTGGCTGTATGGCCGAGCAAGCTTGGGCGCCAAGTTGCAGAAGGAAATGGCAGTAATTTGAGTGTCCCATACGCCATAGTTAGCTGGAGTGGTGGCCAAGCTATGGGATGCCTATAAATAGATGGAAATTGGGAGCAATTGAAGCAAGGGAGGAGAGAATAGAAGCTGAATTCAGCCATAGAAGCAAGCCACGAACAGCCAGAGAGCTCGAGAGATTAAGAGAGAGGAAGAAGAGAGAGCGAACAGGGCCAGCCAAGATGGTGATCGGGAAGTAGTCGGTGGCGTCGGAGGCAGCCGAAAGCGGTTGAGGGACAAAAACAGCAAGCTCGCGGCCATGGCAGCCATGGCCGCGAGCTCACCAAGGTGGGTGCGAGGCAGGGCAGCCGATGGTGCTGCGCTAGCAGCCTCCAGCGAGGTCGGGGGCTGGTGCGAGGCAGGCGGGAGGCATCGCAGGCGGCGAGGGAGGCGGCGGCTGGTGTGTCGGCAGCGCGCGGCGGAGGCTGGTTCGCGCGGGTGCTGGTTGCAGGCGCAAGGGGAAGGAGGAAGAGAAGAGAAGAAGAAGAAGAAGAAGAAGAAGAAGAAGAAGAAGGAAGAAGAAAAAAGAGAAGAAATGAAGAAAGAAGGAAAAGAAGGAAGAAGAAGAAGAAGAAGAAGTTGCAGGTGGCGGGCGCGGGAGGAAGAAACAGAGGAGGAGGAAGAAGGAGGGAGAAAGAAGAAAAGAAAAAAGAAAAAGAAAAAGAAAAGAAAGAAAAGAAAGAAAAGAAAAGAAAATAGGGAAAAATTATGGAAAAATTCTAGAAAAATCCTGAAAAATAAGAAATTATGTTTCGGTGATATCCCGGATATTTTGGTAAGAAAAATGGATCAGACACGCTTTTCGGAATATTGCACGCAAATCGAGGAAATCGGAGATGCTAAGTCAAGGTGAGAAAAATTCTCTAGAAAATTTTAGAAATTCTAAAATATTATTTTATGAATTTTCGTAGTGAAATATTTGAGAAAATGTTCTAGAAATATATAATTTGGAATTATTGAGGAAAAATAGGAAGAAATAGAGGAAAAATTAAAGAAAATGCCAGAAATTATGGAAAAATAGGATTTAATATTTATTCAAATTCCTATGGTGATTAGGATGCTTTGAGGTCAAAATTGAGGTATCTGGTGCGAATTTTGAGGTTGGCACGCAAATCAAGACAAAACACAGATTTCGAGATAGCCTGATAAAAAGGTAAGTGGTATTTTCTCGAAAATATTTTCATCATATTGACATGCCCTGATATGTATCTATCACGTAGAATGCATACATGATTATGAAATGCATGATTACACGTTGATATCATTGATCACACGCATATGAGGCCGTAGGGAGTACGAACTGGCACCGCTGCCTTACCAAGGGTGCACCCATACACCCCGGCTTCGAAAGAGGTGGCCGCTAAAATGGTAGGTAGTATGAGGGGTGCAGTTGACACCTACGAGGAAAGACATTGCATACACTCATGACATAACATTACGTACCCTTACTTAGATGGTTCTTCATCTAACTTGGGTTCGCCCCTGGAACATTCAACGTTCCAGTCGGGACTTGCAGAGATGATTTCGAGATTGATGATGTGTGGTGACGCGAGACGTCAGGAAACGAGGAAATGTGCCATGTTATGTTGTGATATGAATAGTTAAGGATTATGTACATTTGTTTTACTTTTCGAAGGTTATGTAACAACGTTTGTAATAAGTACTTGTCTAGTTATTCATGTATATATTGCCATGAGCAGGTTCGATTCAGCTTCCGCTTTGTAAATTGTATTTATCTCTAGTGTGTAAATTAAACACTAGATAAACCTTAGGGAATTTCGGGATAATGTAATGAATAAATATATATATATATATATATAAGACCCAATTTTCCTAAGGTATAACACGCCCTGAAGAAGTGGGCTGTTACAGGGCACCTAGGAGGGCATCAATATCTTATTTCTTGTATAGGTGATGCCTATAACGATTAGGAAAAACTTTTGATAAGATCCTTGACTAATATCTTTAAATTTTGGGAGAAATCTTTTGAGTGTGAATTGTTTTACTAATTAGTAGAAGATTTGACATGACACTTGTGTTTTGACTTATGGTACACGTGACAAATTATAATAGACTTTTCTTGCAAAGAATACTAGGGATAGAGTTATAAATAATTATAATTTCAAGACACCACATATCACTTATTATTTTTCTTAAATGTTTGGTAGTAGAAAATAATTTTTAAATTTTAACTTAAATTGAATATATTTTGTAATTAAAAAGTAATATCTCAAAAAAAAATCATTTCTAGAAAATATAAAAAAATATTTTTGTTACTTTTTAATGCATAGCATAAAGCTTAAAAATTAAAAAAGTTGAATTTTATTTACCATTTAAAGATATAATTATTTAATTAAAAATTTAAATTGTTTTTAACAATTAAACAAACCCTAATTACCTTAAGTGATGAGATAGTTATATTAATATTTAAAGAAATGTTATATTGATAAATAAATTTGACAAATGACCCTTACAAATTGATAAAATTTTGGATAAATTATATGAAATTCTCTTACACTTAGAGTCATATGCAATTTACCTCCTTATACTTTTGATTGCACAAAAAGATCCCCTTACACTTTCTAAATATTGCAATCAACCACTATCTGTTATTATTATACAAAATTTTATACAACAATCTACATAAAAAATATAGAATTCTACAAACAGAATTTCAAAATTCTATATATATCAACGAAATACATAATTTTGCATTGGTCAAGTAATAGATTGCATAAAATTCTGTATAATAATAATAGATGGTGGATGATTGCAACATTTAGAAAGTGTAAGGGAGTCTTTTGATGCAATTAAAAACGCAAGAGATACGTTACACATGACTCTAAGTGTAAGAGGATTTTATATAATTTACTCTAAAATTTATAATAGTTATAGCCAAAATTAATAATAGTTCATAATAATCATGTCCAAAATTAACAATAATTTATACTAATGAACAGATTTATTATTAATTTTGAATAAAATTATTATAAATTTTGTATGAAGTGCTAGTTTGTAAGAATTATTTGTTAAATTTAATTGGATTATAACATTTTCATAATATTTATCTCAGCACTGAGTGTCTTTTGTAAGAAAACCCCATTCACAAACGCTCAATTTGAGTAGGGTTTTAGAAATTATTTTTTATAGATAGTATAGAGAAAATTCAAGTAATTAGGGATTTGTTGAGAAATTTGGTGTTTTGATTTAATGAGAAAGAAAATTAATAAATCTGATTCAAGGATGATGACAAAAACAATTATCAATGATATATAAAGCATTTGAGGAAAAGTCAAGTTTTAAATTGAGTAATTCATTCAAATCAAATCAAAAGTTTTTTTTTAATTTATTTATCAAGTAATGAATTCAAAATAATTATCTCAATGATCAAATAGGTTTAAGTGAATTTTTTCAAGTGTAAGTTAATAGAGTACATAATTTTTTTTTTTTATAATTGAGTAATGCTCAATCTATCCTAAAAGTAATTGATTGCATAAAGAGGCTTAGTTGAGTAAAGATAAAGTCTACTTGACTATATAAGTCTTTGTACTCGAGTATATAATGTATTTTTCTATCAGATTAAAAATAATCGAGTAATAGATTTTGTAATTGACTAATGATTAATTCATACTTGAATAAGTTACTTTTATAATCAAGTAATGATCGCTTCATACTCGAATATATTCTTTTTGTAATCGAGTAAACATAGGTTGAAAAATAGGATAGATTCTGCACTTAAAGTTTAATCAAGTAAGAATCTTTGTACTTGAGTAAGGATAATTTTAATCGGGTAGATAAATAATTTTTCTGTGACAAAAAAATAATCAAGTAAAGGTATCTTTGTACTTGAGTAAGTATCAAAAGTAATTGATTACATAATACATATAGTCAAGTAAAGATCAAACTTAGTCAAGTAATACCTAGTTTAATCAAGTAGTGCTCGACATATTTTGAAAAATATAGTTGTTACAACGCATTAAATGTAGTATGTCTTTACTTTTCAGTGCATTAAATGCTCTTCAAACAACTTGTGTATATTTTATGAATTACTAACTGATTATTTGAAGTTTGTAGAGACAAAAGTGGTAGCTATTAGACAAAACATATATTCTAATTGTTTAAGATAGGTTAATAGCTGCATTCAATACTAGAAAGCTATAAATAGGAGCTGAAACCTGCTGAAAAAGGTTACAACATACAACACATAACACGAGAGCTTTCTGATCTTCTACATTCTATTCTCGTGAACTTAAGAGCATTCATAGATCATTTTATTTGAGCTTTTCAAAGAGAGAGTGTACTAAATTTTATATTATGTACCTCTCTATCTTTCAAGAGAAAATACTGATTACTTACACTATCTTTCTTTTTCTTTTGAAAAAACCTTTTAACATTTTATTGTGAATTTTGTAAAGGTTAAGCCTGAACCTATAAAAAGGCGTTGGTTGTGGTTGAACCAAATCTTAAAAGGACATTGTGTAAAGGTAAGTAGCCAAGCTTGCTCAAAAGTTACAAAGGTAAAATTTATTTGCAAAAATCCTTGATGAGGAGTTAAGGTAGTAGACTAGGCTTTTAAAGGTGACCCACTTTATATTGTGTGTGTTGTATTCTTAATTTATTTTCGATTTAAAGTTTTTTTAAAGGGTAAAAAAGCTTAATTCACCCCATTATTAAGCTAACTTTTTTTACAAGTGGTATTTGAGCAGGTCTCACAAATAGGTCTAACCAACCTAGTGTAAAGATCAATGGCCAACACATCAAGCAACATGTTCCAAGAGAGCCAGTTTTGCAACAAACCACCCTACTTTGATGGCAACTATGCTTACTGAAAAAATAGGATGAAGACATTTATCCTTTCAAAAGACGTTGAAGCCTGAAGGGTGATAGTAAGTGGCTTCTAAATACCAACTGTTGCAATAAGAAATACCATCATCCCAAAGCCAGAAAAAGATTGGAATGAACATGACATGAGGATGATCAAGTTGAATGCAATGGTCAAGAACATGTTGAGGTGTACTTTCAGCCCCAAGAAATACAATCGGATTTCAACATGTGAGGCGACCAAGGAAATTTGGGACAAGCTTGAGGTAACACATGAAGGAACTTTAAGGTAAAGAGGTCCAAAATTAGAATGCTTAAGCATGACTATGAATTATTTTTAATGCAGCCTGGTGAATCAATAAAGGATATGTATACTAGATTAAATAATATTGTATCCAACCTAAAGAACTTAGGAAAATCTATATCAAATGAAGATATTGTTGAAAAGATCTTACAATGCCTACCTCATGAACGACATCCTAAAGTCATTATCATACAAAAAGCATAAGATTTAGAAAAATTGTCTTTAAATGAATTGTTAAGACCCTTAATGACTTATGAATTGGGCATGAGAAGGCAAGATGAAATATCGTCTAATAAAAATAAAGGAGTAGCCTTGAAAGCATCTAAAAAAGATCTATCTAAATTTGAATCTAGTGATATGGAAGATGCTTCCCTACTTGCTAAAACATTCTTGAGAATGTTCAAAAAGAAATCTTCTAGACATTTTTACAGGAACATGTCTAAAAAGGGAGATAAGAAGGAATCAAAACAGGCGATCAAGTGCTATGGATGTGGGAAACTAGGTCACATCTAGCTAGAATGCCTTGAGGCAAAGAAAGAAGAAAAACTGAAGAAGAAGAAGAAGAAGAAGAAGAAGAAGAAGAAGAAGAAGAAGAAGAAGGAGCTAGCAACATGGAGTGGTGAAAACTCATCTTTCTTATTAGAGGATGAAGTTTAAGAGATTGCCAACATTTGTCTCATGGAAAAAGAGGACTCAAAGGTAAATGATTCAAATCTCTCTTGTTATTCCAGTGATGATGAATCTGTGAATAATACAACCTTTAGGAAGTTACGTGAAAATTTTCTTTTTGATTTGGAAAAATCAAAATAAAAAGGGGAAATTATATGAAACCCCAATACACTTAGGAATAGGTGCAACTTACCATAACTTTTGATTGTACCAAAAGACATTATTACACTTTCTAAATGTTACAATCAGCTACCATCTGTTAGCCAACCCTTAACTCTATTAGTTGACTAGCATATACACATCATGTGCCACTAAAATCACCCCCCAAATAGGGTTTAAATTGAAGAAAGAAGTCTAAAACTCAAAGAAATGAACAACCCAAGCCCTAATTTCACCCCCAAATTGAATCTACCATTTCGAAGGAAGGAATAACCCTAAGCTTAAAGCTTATCTTCTTCGCCACTTTGAAGCTTTGTCGCCCAAGCTGCTTCTCTTCTCTATCAGTTCGAATCTTTATCGCCCAAGCTTGAAGTTAAAGCCACCTGGTATGTTCCGTACATGAAAAAAGAGTCACATTAATGGGGTTGTCGTTAGACCCATTATTGCTGCAATTTGTAGACCATAATCATCATCCAAACCCCCTCCCCCCCCCACACACACTCATCTCTCTCTCTCTTTCTCTATGCTTTCCCCTAGAGAAGAAAGAACTAGGATGAAGAGAAGTAAAAGGAAAGGTAGAGGAGAACAATTCTTTTGCGCCGTGAATTCCTTTCACATCCATGGATATTACCTATTGTCTCTCATCATTGATCTTCTTTCTGCTTTTTCTCCTTCCTAATCCAATGTTTGTTGTCGTGATGATGATCGACTTTCTCTTTTGTGAAACCTAATTGGATATATACTTGTTTTCTTGATCTACCCTTGGCTTTTAGTTAATAACTTTTCCTTGTTCTATTATATTCATGTGTGTATAATTCGTGTGGGGGAACACAGAGTGAAAAAGGTATTTAACAATCCTTCAACCAAGTACAACTTGTTTGGTAAATATGAAAAGCAATAGAAAGTGCAAATTTGTTTAACTTGTGGGTGATTGTCAGGTTGTAATGCACACGTTAGGTGTACATATTTGTCTCAATCAATGTCGAGTGTAAGTAAGCATTGGCATTTTAGGAATTTTTCTCTAACTTGGTATAATATCTCGTATCGAGCGATAGGAAGGATCGGAACAACTTACCTTGATGGGCCTACGCGAACTTCCCAGGAGGTCACCCATCCTTGAACTGCTCCCAGCTCAAGCACGCTTAACCCCGGAGTTCCTTGCCTACATTAAGCCCAAAAGGTATCCAGCTGGTGTTATTTCCTTTCTTACACTATTTTCGATATATACTAACTTCTTTGGACTCTCGGGGTATTACATTCTTCCCCCCTTAAGCACATAACGTCCTTGTCATGCGACCTTACAACCGGTCCCAGATCTCCCCCCTTGCATGGCCGATATGGGATTTGCCTAAGGTGCTTACACGTACCCCCCATAGGGGCCTACATGCCCCCCTCGGGACTCAGCCTCCTCATTGAGGTTTGCCCCACCAACGCGTTCAGAGGCTCGGGGGTCGACTCTAATACCAAATGTAACATCCCGTATCGAGCGACAAGAAGGACTGGAACAACTTACCCTGATGGGCCTACGCGAACTTCCCAGGGGGTCACCCATCCTTGAACTGCTCCTAACTCAAGCACGCTTAACCCCGAAATTCCTTGCCTACATTCAGCCCAAAAGGTATCCAGCTGGTGTTGTTTCCTTTCTTACACTATCCTCGATATATACTAACTTCTCTGGGCTCTCGGGGTATTACACCTAGAGTGTTCGTGATGATTGTCGTTCCATTTCCAGGTTGTCGAATTTCAATGAATATGACATCTCTTTATTGTTGGGCTTCTTGTGGGACAACGACCATTACTCCATTTGGTCACCAAGTAAAGCAGTGTAAGTCACTCATGGGGCAACAGATATTATACCATTCAATCACCAGGTAAAATGGTGTTAGTCACTTGCAGGGTAACATATATTATGCCTTCTTGTTGTCGAGCTACCCTATATTATGCCTTCTTGTTGTCAAGCTACCCGTGAAACAACAAATATTATGCATCTTTGCTGTCGGGCTACTTGCAGGACAACGGTCTTATACCTTCCCCTTGCTGGGCTACTTGCGAGATAACGATTTCACTTTTCCTCCCTTATCAAGTTATGCACAAGATAATGAGTTTGTTTTTCCTCCATTATCGGGCTATGTGCAAGAGAATGGGCTTCTTATGTTTGCCTCGATGCCAGGTTGTTGGCAGGGTAATGGACCTTGGGTTTTTTCACCTTGTTGCTAGGCTATAAGCCAGGCAATGAGCTTGTTGTGTTTACCTCATTTCCAGGTTGCTAGCAGGACAACAGGTCTTTTTATGTTTTTGTAGTTCAGTGTAACACTTATGTTCATGATTAGAAAGAATATACATATTTTATTTTTGTGATTTAGGGTAATGCCTACGTCTGTAATTAAGAAGAGTATCCATATTTTGTTTTTGCAGTTCAAAGTAATGCCTATGTCCGTGATTAGTTTTGTTTTCGTGGTTTGGCGAAACACCTATGTCCACATTTAGTTTTGTTTTCGTGGTTCAACGTAACACCTATGTATGCGATTAGAAAGAATATCCATATTTTAATTTCGAAGTTTGGCGTAACGTCTACGTCTGTGATTGGTTTTGCTTTCCCCTCATTGTCGGGCTATGAGTAGGATAATGATTTTGTTTTTCTCTCGTTGCTGGACTATGTGTGGGGCAATGGGCTTGTTGTCTTCCTCGTTGTCGGGCTATGAGTAAGGCAACAATTTCGTTTTTCCCTTCTTGTCAGGCTATGTACAGGGCAATGAGCTTGTTGGTGTTTACCTCGTTATTGGGTTATGAGCAAAACAATGATTTTTTTCCCCTCATTGCCAGGCTATGTGTGGGGCAACAAGCTTGTTGGTGTTTACCTCATTGTTAGGCTTTAAGTAAGACAATGATTTTGTTTTTCGCTCATTGTTGGGTTATGGGTTATGTGTAGGGCAACGAGCTTGTTGATGTTTACCTCATTGTCAAGCTTTAAGCAGGGTAATGATTTTGTTGTTCCCTCATTGTCGAGTTATGTATAAGGCAATGAGCTTGTTGGTGTTTACCTAATTATCAGATTGTTAGCGGGACAACGGACCTTTTTGTGTCTACCTTATTGTTGGGTTGTTAGTGGGGCAACGAGCCTTTAGAGTTTATCGCATTGTTGTGCCATAGGTAGGGCAATGGGCCTTTAGGGTTTACCACGTTATTAGGCCATGGGCAAGACAATAGGCCAATTGTGTCTGCCATGTTATTGGGCCATAGGCAGGACAACGGGCGAATTGTGTCTACCATGTTAAAAAGTTATTAATGAGACAACGAGCCTTTAAAGTTTACACAAAAGGGTCATAGGCAAGGCAACGGGCCTCTTGTGCTTTTTGTGTTTACCTTGTTACTGGGTTGTTAGCAGGACAACGAGCCTTTCATGTGAAAAGAACTTTTGATCGATCTTTTCCTTTCATCTTGAGAAATGAAATAGACAGATTATAATGGACAAATAATGATAATGTATTGCACGAGAGAGAATACAAGCATTTCTTTTTTATGTGGTTCAGCTAATTATGCCTACGTCCACAGTCCCACGTTGGGCTCACATTATTGACAATTGTCATGCATGTAATTTGCATAAGGAAAAAAATGCAACTTAAGATTTAGGGGTAGTTAATTTTGCACCACTTACTTAGCAATGGATAAAGTCTCTTCACTTTTGTGGATGACACATAACAAGTGTGTGCCTTTCGTTGATCCCCTCAAACTTGTCCCACACCCTGAGGTATAGGAAACTTCATCAATAAATAGTAGGAGGAGACAATAACCCTCATATTGTTGAGTAAGGGTGACCCAAAATCACATTATATGCAGCTGAGATGGCTTTAACTACCATAAAATTGACTTGTCGTGCTATACTATGAGGGTCGGAGCCTAGTGTGATTGGAAATTAGATTAAACTGGCCATCAGGACAGTTTCCCTAGTGAAACTATATAAAGGAGAAGAGATGTTTTTCAATTGATTATGGGCAATTCGCATCTATTCGAAGCAGTTCCAATAAATAAGGTTCATTGAATCGCCATTATCCACCAAAATTCTCTCAATGGGATGTTTTGCAATGATGGATGAAATTACCATCAGGTCATCATGCGGGATGATTATGTCTCCCTTGTCAGCTGGTGTGAACGTAATAGGCTCTTCATTCTCTTTAGTCTCCATTACCAAGCTATCATGGCATGCTAGACGAGTATACGCCTTTCGGGAAGAAGAGTTGTCATCAATCAAAGTTTCGCCACCTAATATGACATGTATAAGTTGATGAGTTGCCTCATTATCAAGAGGTGGATTTTGTCTGTAGTCCCTCCCTCTTTATTATTATCTCTAATTATGCCTCTCCTGCCTTTCAATCCTTTCTTCCTTTCTTTGTGGCTTCCCATCGTTACCCTCTTCTTCTTATACATATCTTCATAGGTGTCTTTCTTGAATAAGTATCTCAATTTGATTTTTTAGCTCTCAGAATTGATTGGTGGCATGACCATGAGTTCTGTGGTATCTGAAATACTCATCTTGGTTCTTTCCTATAGGCTGATCAGCCATTTTCGAAAGTCTGATAAGCCTTGACCCCTCTACGATAGCTGGTATGGCTAACCATGGTTGAGTGAGTTGGGCATTGTGATTAAATTGGGGCTTGACATCATCCAGTCTTCAGGCCCTCTCATGTGACCGATTAAGGTATTCTTCACTATCTGGCTTCTTTCTTTCCCGCTTCTTGTCTTCATCTATTCCCATTATCCTCATTACCTCCGTGTGGAGTATGTATTTATTTTCTCTGACGAACAAATCTGTCAAGGACTTTGGGAGGTCCAGTGATAACGATTCTTTGAAGGATACTGATGTTTTACCCTTATACTTAGTTTTGATGATGAAAAACAATACTTTGTTTTATCGCTAAGTTATGAGTCAAGTTTATGGTTTTCAACATAAATCAATTGCAATATCAAGTATTATTTTGTGAAAATGAAAACCAAATGAATTCCAAGTATTGGGATTTGTAAAACCTTATTTTTTTAAGTCTGGAAGGTTAGCGCATTATAAGGAGACATATAAGAAAATGTTTTCTTTTTGGAAAACTATCTCCCGATATTTTGATAGCTAACATTCATTGGTGTTAAAATGATTTTTAATGAATTTTTCAAGAAATAGAAAATATGTATTTTGGAGGTAGTAAAATTGCTATATCTCAAGTTTGTATTAAAATCAAAATTCTATTTTCTTATTGTTATGGATTTTGATTTTTTAGATATTTTTATTGAATTCAAATGGGGGATACTTTCTTATTTACATTTATGTATTAAAGTAAATGGAAGGTAAACTATAAATTAAAGAAAATGAGGATATCAAGTATGTTGACAGGTTGTTTCAAGTATGTTAAAGTAAATGGACATATTTTAATGTAAATATATTGTGGATTGTATCATCAAGTAAAGATAATTCTATAGCATTCGAATTTCAGTGTATTTTTATCTTGGCAAACTGTCGATAATTTGTTTCAAGATGTCGATAGTTTTCATAAAACTATTGACAATTTCTATTAAAATGTCGACAGTTGCAAATCTTGCTCTCAGTATCTAAATGTCGACAGTCTTTACATCAAGGATGTCGATAGTTCCTAAAAAACTATCGACAATTTATGTCGCAAACAACTTCCAACACCTAGATTCTCCACTATTCAAGTCTACAACGACTATATTTTTTTAATGGGCTTGAGATGCACTATAAATAGAGATCAAAGGGATGAATCAAAATAACCAAGAGATTACATTTCAAGCTTCCAAGTGCTTACTCTATTGTGTGCTTAATTGGTGATTTTATTTCTCTCCAAAAGGCTTTGTGCTTATCTTTGTAAATTTAGCTTCAAGGCTTGTTGTATTATTGAGAGAATTTGTAACTAAGAGTGATAACTCTTAGATCCTCTCTTATCTTGTACTACTTTGTTGTGCTCGAGGACTTGCTTATTAAACCAAGGGGTTAAAATACCCAGTTTAGTACTAGAGGGTTTGCTTGGTTAAGAAAGAGGTTGTATCTTCCTAGCTTGTTGCTAGAGAGCCTATTCGGAGAGATATGAGGTTTTTTAATAGATTGATTGAAAAATCCTTAGTGATGAGCTAAGGTAGTGGATTATGTTTAGTTTAAGTCGAACCACTATATTTCATTGTGTCTCTTCTTTGCTTGTACTACTTCTTTCATTTATTATTTCAAGCATTTCAATAATCCTCACTTGCACTAAAATCTCGTTTTTCCATCAAAAGGATTTTTAAGTTCAATCAATTTTTTAAAACAACTCAATTCATCCCCTCTTGCGTATTAGTACCATTGTTATACAAATCTAACAGATACTAGTAGTGTCCCTTGCGTCATAGCGGATACTACCATTTCGAGAGGTAAGTCATGGATTTCGAGGGTGACATTACATAACCTATCCATATACTAGCGAAGGGTCTCTTTGCCTCTCTGTCGAATACTGAGAAGATACATTATGTTCTTTTTTTCTCGACCATTAATGACGAATGCTTTAATGAATTCTTCCCTTAGCTACCTGAATGAGGAGATGGATGTTTTGGGTAAGCTGTTGAACCAAATTAGGTTATGTCCTGTCAGAGTTAGTGAGACTGTCTGACACATAATTTCATCATCCCAATCGTAAAGTGTCATTAGGGAATCGTAATTTTGAATGTGATAATCAAGATCGTCTTTACCGATGTAGGGGGTCCTTTACAACATCTTGAACTTTCTTGGCAACTGTTTTCCCAATACATCTTTGGTGAATGGGGACTTCCTTCTAGCCTGTTCCTCGATGGCTGAAACTAATTTCTTTTGTTCGAGTACTTCTTCTACCATCATTTTCATATCATCTCACATACTTATTGCAGTGTGATTGTCTGTCCCTCTATTCCTTGGCGTTGAACACCTAGTAGGGCTTTGCCTTCTTTATGTAGGTGTACTTGCCACAATTTCCTGATGTCTTCCCCTTTATGGGCTCTTTCTATCTCCTCGATAATTTTTCTACTGCTCTTGATTTTGCCATGATGAGGCATTAGCTACTCGTGGCGGGAGTTTAGGTTGATTTCCTTGGAAAAGGGAGGATCAAGAGTGGGAGTTAGGCGTAGCTTCTCGATAAGAACTAATATCATCTCTTTATTGAGTTTTCCTTGGTGGTACAGTTTCTGGTAGAAATTTCCTTAGCATTGTAGGTAATGCCGCATTAGGGACCATACTTTGAAGTATCCCCGCCATGTCTTGTAAGGCTTGCATTCCCTCAATATATTGTTGTCGCAATGCGTCATATTCTGCTCGTGGGATGGTAAGAGGAGCTTGTTGTGAAGAGCTAGGTTGATCGTAACGTTCATGCTGATTTACCAGGTCTTGAAGACTTAGTAGAGGTGGCTGAGTCCCCATCTGTTGTTGGGGATACAAGGGAGATGATCGAATGCTTCCTTGTGGTTGAAAGTCAAGCGATGGCAAATGCACTCCCATTGGGTGTTGAGAGTCTCATGAGAAAGGACGAAGTTCAACACCTTGAGAAATAGTTATTCGACGGCTTCTAGTGCTTGTCACGATAATGAGTTTTGCTTGACTTTTTGTTGTGTTTTCCATAGATGGCGTCAATTGTTGTTGCCAAGATACAACAATAGATTTATAAGGTGTAAAAAAGTAATCTTGACATTCTTCGACAATGATGATTAGGAGGCAAAAAAAATTAGGAGGCCTTGAGAGATGGTGATTTGTTGATGCTAATGAGCAGTTGCTTGCTGATGAACGAGAGGCTTAAAATAATCGAGAGGCCTAAAATAATCGAGAGACCTCAAATAACCGAGAGATCTCAAATAACCGAGAAACCTCGAAGAATCGAGTGACCTTGGAGAACCGAGTGACCAGCCAAAACAAACAAATGGTGAGAGACGCGAGAGATTGTTCACGTGCAAACCCTCCGATACTTAAGTCAGTCTTCAAGTGCTTGAGCGCAAAAATAGGGTTTGAGTATTAGAGTGGGCGTACCTGAATGAGGAGGTAAACCTCCTATTTATAAAGAAGTATGGAGCAATCCTAATTAGACTAGGATTAAAACTCTTTGTAGATAACGCTTATTTTGATTATTACTAATCTGGCTGGGATTAGGATTGTTGTGGATGGCGTCTATCTTTTATAGATGACGTTTATCGTGGCCCTTTTTGGGGATGAAGTTTCTTATGAAGGGTGTTTATTCCAATTGTTTCAAAGTCCTTTTAGAATTAGAATTCTTTACAGACAATCGCTTTGGAATATTCAGATCGAGTAATACCTAGTGAGGGTCTATTGTCTACTATGGAGGCTCCCGAGAGTGGTGGATGTTGCTACCAAATTGCCTTGGTAAGGCATAATTGAGTGGCCACTTGATCATAGCCGAATTGCATTAGAAGGCCATGACCGAGTGGCCACTCGATCATGGCCTAATCTCTTGGGGAGAGCCATGACTGAGTGGCGACTTATCCATTGCCTACTTTCCTTAGGGGCTATGTCGAGTGGCCACTTGGCCATGGCCTATTTTGCTTGCTTGGAGGCTAAGACTGAGTGGTCACTCGACCATGGCCTATTTGCCTTGTGAGCCATGATCAAGTGGCCACTCGATCATGGCATATTATGCTTTGGGGGCCATGGCCCAGTGGCCAGTCGGGCATGGCCGAATTCAGCTCATTTCTCATGGTTTTTTGCCCTTTCCTTTTGTTTGATTTGATCTCTTCTTTGCTCATCTTCTCCTATATTTTTGTTTTTGCCCCATTTATGTGCGCTTATCCCAAATGTCGACTCGTAAATTTGAATCCAGATCTACCAGTTGAATTTGATTCATATTCGAATTGTCTACTTGTCGCATGACATATCAATATATATTCACAAGTTTGGCAAGGGAATTATAAAAATTCAAAATTTGTTATAAAATCATAACAAATTTAAAAATTAATTAATAAATTACAAAAAATAAAAACTCGTTAAAAAATGATAACAAGTCTAATTTTTAGTTTTATTAATTTACCCTTCGAAATGCAACCCAATAATATTTATATTGGAGTTAAATTTTACTTGAATTGATAGCAAGGTAAAAATTAAGAGGTTGGGTGATTATGATTTGAAAGGGACAAGTCAATTGGATGTAATGCCTTCTTGGTAAATGCACTCTTGGGAAGAGAAAAAAATGAAGAAACCTCTTTCATTGCCTTTATATATGATTCATGAAGATCATGTATTATTCTCTGCCACTAAGCTTTGCAGGAATCTTCCTTACTGCATTCTATCTCTCTCTCTCTCTCTCTCTAAGGAATTATTAAAAATAATTACAATAAAAATCAAAATAAATTTTTAACTCATAATTTTATATTAATTAAAAAATTCACAATTTTATAGTATTTATCACGAAATATTAATTATAATCTCACTCTATTTTAATTCTTGAAGCACCTAGCTCAATAGTCACTTTCATATTCAGGGTTGTGATTGAGTCAAGTCGAGCCGAATTTTGCTCAGCTCGAACTCGGCTCATTAAGATTCTAGCAAGCTCGAGTTCCATTTAAGTTAAAAAATACGTCAAAGATCGAGCTCATTAAAGATTTATCTAATTTGAGCTCGACTTGTTAGAATTTCATTTATTATGTTAAATAATCTTGAGTCAATTTATTTAACATGATAAACAAATTTCTGACTAGTTGAGCTCGAAGTCACTAGATTTTTTTTTTAAATTAAAGTCATTAAAACTTATTTTTAAATAACAAAAAATATATATAACAAATATATATTTTTTAAATAACATAAACATTCTTATTAAAAATACAATGATATATAACAAACTTTTTCTTGCTCAAGCTTAGCTCGTTTATGAGTCAGATCTCCAAACTGGAATTTAAATTTGGTTCCTTCATAATACTAACTGAATAGTCGAATGCCAAGCTGAGCAACTCAACTCATTTGCAACTCCGTACATATTTAGGTTTGTTTTCAAATTTTATCTTCTTTTATTATTAAAGCACATCTCCTTTTGAATTAAACAAATTTCAGTAGTTTACACAATCCATGTTTTAGGAGGCAAACTTGGGGAGGGGAGGCAAAATTATCATGTGTTGCGTTTGATACCCATTAATTATTTATTTAGGTACCTTCATAGTGGTAAACTAACGACTGACGCGTTATATGTGTTGAGTTCAAAATTGTATATATGTTCAAAGTATTATAATGAACCTTCACTCTCTTTCCAAACTTCATGTGATCTCCCCCCTCTCCCCCCATCTTATACTCCTCACAATTGCACAAATCATGTGAAGTCCACAAGATAAATACTCCCCACTCAGTGCGCCATTTGCACCCCTAAAAGAACATGTAAAGCACAATCAAACCTGAATTTTACAAGCCACATAGCAAGCATGGCATGGCATGGCATCACCTTTCTGAAGAATTAATTAATGTTCACATATTTTATGTGCACCTAAACCTAATTGATTCTTCACTTCATTTCTTTGGGCTACTGTCTTTAGACATTTTATATAGTATTTTGTTCAAAAGGAAATTATAAGGTCCTTTAAGATCTTAGATATTTTTCTGTCTATTTGGTAGATTATGGAAAGTTTATAAATTTTTCCTAACAGATTATTTGGTAAGTTGGTACTCTATGAGGGTGATTCACTTAGCTTAAAAAAAAGTGACTCAAAGTATGGCCTGCCTTGCCCACATGTGTAATGCTGCCGCTTGAAACATCCAAGACCTCCATAATGGCCGTTAGATAGTGTCCTTATTAGGTACCCGATGCAACATGATATATGTCTCATGTTTTGTGGATTGAATTGAGAAGTCAGCCTTCCAATACATAAAAAAAGAAAGATTAATTTGTTACTATATTTCAGAACGAGAGAATATGGTTTTAACAAAAGGATCATATTTTTATGAAAAAAATTCTTTGAATTTTAAAATTTTGCTTAATAAAGTTGAAAAAAATTAAATATGTAATTATTAGATCACACATCATCACACATTAGTTAAGAATTGAAAATGAATAGCATTACTCAATAAAATATAAGAACTCGTAACGTGATTTAATCTTGATAGATCGATAGATGTTGATTCTAATTAATTCACTTGATCAATCAATATACAATTTCTACACAAACAAAAATATAAACCTTTCCACCTTTCACAATTAATCTGAATACTTGGCCACTCACATTCAACAGATAACTGTTGAGTTGTACCACACACACACACACTCCATCTAACTTTACTAGAGAAAATATGTATTTATAAACAACAACTTAAATGAGATTCAATTTTGAAAAAAAAATTAAGATACCAATTTAATTAGCCCTTGAATTTTTTTTTTGTTTTGGATAATCGGGCTCCTAATTTTTTTTTTATTCAAATTAATCCTAAAACTTTCAAATGATTTAACTCACAAGAGAATTTGAAACTAGAGGTTTATGGACAAGATGAACAAAAAAACTAAGGTTGCATTCTCTTTTCTGTTTTTAAGTTATTTTTAGTTTTTAATTTTTTAAAATAATAAAAATGCATTCTCGTTATTGTTTTTAAAAATATATTTTTGAAAATGAAAAAAATTATAAAAAAAACTCAAAACAACAAAAAGTTATTTTGAGTGTTTTCGTTCAAAATAAACTCTAAATTCAAAACATATTTATTTATTTATTTATTCATATTTTATTATTGTAATAGGAAAAAATATTACAAAATTAATTAATTTTAAAATGTATATATTTTTTTAATAATATATTAACATTAAATATTTCTAATTTACTGAATAATCAAATTTATTAAATAAAATATCATTAAAAAATTATTTTCAAAATTTTAAAAAAAACGTGTTTTTTAATTTTCTTTTTTGAGAAATAATTTTTTAAAATGACAAAGAAAATGCGCTTTCAATTTTCTAAAAATAAACTATCAAAATAGAAAATTGAAAATAAATTTATAACTCAAAAGTAAAAATTAAAAAGTAAAGAGAATACAACCTAATATTTTAGCATTTTAGGGACAAAAAAATAAATATTTTGAAATTAATGTTCAATTGAGGAATAAATTTAACCCTTATGATCTCTAGACAACATTAAATTACAAAGATTTGGTTTACACTGTCATAGATTAATATGTCTAATTAGTTTGAATTTGAGTGGGTATTTGAAGTGTTTTAGATTTGAGATTTTATTGAAAGAGAAATATTTCGAAAATGAGTAAAGTTTTAGTTTTTTTTTTTTTTTTTTTTTGGGGGGGGGGGGGGGGGGCATATTTCCTAATATCTCTCTATATGCGTGTATAAAAAGAATGAGCCAGTTTGGTGTGCGTTAGTTCACCCTCCCCTCTACTTCACCTCCCTTTTAAACTCCCCTCTTCCCCACCTTTCCATGGAGCTGCCGGTGACGGCTCCGGCACCCAACGGAAGGAAAGCCCAATACATAATCAAAACCAAGAACCTCTCCTACAAGCTCCCCCCGCCCTACGGTGGCTTTGGGTGGTGGCCGGAGTCTGCCCGCTGCGGCACAAACAGGTACATTCTAAGAAATGTCAACTGTGAGGCCAAACCCGGTGAGATCACAGCTATTGCCGGCCCAAGCGGCGCCGGAAAAACCACCCTTTTGGACATTCTCGCCGGGATGATCGTGCCGTCTAGAGTCTGCGGCCACGTTCTCGTCAACGGCCAGCCCATGGACGCAGCGTTTTTCCGGCGAGTCTCCGGCTACATCACCCAAGACGAGGCTCTCTTCCCTCTTCTCACCGTAGAGGAAACCCTGATCTACAGCGCTCGGCTCCGGCTTGAAGGCGGCTTGCGGAAGGCCGCGGCAGCGAGAGCGAAGCAGCTGCTCGAAGAGCTTGGGCTAAACCACGTCGCCGACGCGAAAATTGGCGATGATTCCCTGAGGGGAATCTCCGGGGGCGAGAAGAGGAGGGTTTCGATCGGCGTTGATCTGGTTCACGATCCGGATGTTCTTCTGGTGGATGAACCAACGTCTGGATTGGACTCAGCCTCGGCTTTTCATGTAATCTCGTTGCTCAAATCCATGGCGAAGAATCATGGAAAAACAATCGTTTTAACCATTCACCAACCCGGATTTCGAATCCTCGAGCTCTTTGATCAGGCTGTTTTGTTATGCAATGGGATTGTTCTTCACCGTGGATCACTGAATCTCCTGGAAGAGAGGCTCAAACTCTCCGGCCATTCCATCCCTTGCCACGTTAACGTGCTCGAGTTCGCCATTGATGCCGTCGAAAGCCTGCTCATTGACGTCGAAGAAAACCCTGCCGGAATTGAGGAAGAAGAAGAAGAAGAAGAAGAAGGATATCGTCCTTCCAGGGAAGGATTGAACCGTGCAATTTACTGCAATTCTCGATTCTCCGAGGCGGTGATATTAAGCCAGAGATTCTCCAAAAACATTTTCAGAACCAAGCAGTTGTTTTCGATCAGAATGGTGCAAGCATTGCTGGTTGGGATTCTACTAGGCACCATATTCATGAACTCAAAGCTCAAGTTTCAGCCAAAATTAGGGTTTTTTGCCTTCAGCCTCACCTTCTTGATGTCGTCTAATACCGAAGCGCTGCCAATTCTGCTCAGAGAGAAGAGGATTTTGATGAGGGAGACCTCGAGAGGAGCCTATAGAGTTTCCTCTTATGTCATTGCAAATACTTTGGTTTTCCTGCCTTTCCTTCTAGGGGTGGCGCTTCTCTTCTCGACCCCGGTCTACTGGCTGGTGGGGTTGAGGCGAGACCTCGACTGTTTCCTCTACTTCTCGCTCGTGGTATGGGTAGTTCTGCTCATGTCCAACTCTTTAGTCGCGTGCTTCAGCGCGCTGGTGCCCGATTTCATCGTGGGGACCTCTGTGATTGCCGGGTTTGTAGGGTCTTTCTTCCTCTTTTCTGGGTATTTCATATCCAAAGATGAGATCCCAAAGTACTGGATTTTCATGTACTACTTGAGCTTGTTCAGGTATCCATTTGAGTGCTTCATGATAAACGAATATGGCGGGGAGAAGGGGAAAGGGAAGTGCCTGGAGAGCGTGGGAGGAGCTTGCCTATTAGATAGCCATGGCTTCCTCCAGCAGAAAGGTTTGAAAGAGTCACAGAAATGGAGCAATCTGGCTGTGATGCTGGGTTTCATTTTGGGGTATAGGTTTCTTTGTTTTATGATTCTGTGGTACAGATCTTACAGAACCAAAGGTTAATCAATTAATTACAAGGATCTTCTCTCTAACATAAATGTAATATAAAGCGATGAGGATCAGAACACTAATGTATTTTTTCTTTAATTTGGCTTTATCATCATCATTAGCAGTCCATCTTGTTGGATTAACTAAGCTTATTTACCTTTGCATTATGAAAATTAACAGACTCAGCTCTGTAGTTGTGTTTATTCTTGGGCTTCCTTGAAGCTAATTCTATTCAGATGGCAGTATGGCTCAGCCAGGATTGATCGTGGTCGGATGTTCTAGTTTGTATTTTTCTAATTATTTAATACAAATTCACCAATTAAAAAAAATAAAAATAAAAGATCCATCTGCTTGGGTTTATTAATTTACCTCTGTATCATGAAAATTGGGCCTTTGCAGTTCTGTAACTGTGTATTCATTCTTTTCTTTTTTTCTATTTTTTACTTAATATATATATATATATATATGTATGTCCGCTCTTAATGATCATGTAATTATCTTTGGAATGATCAAAGTCGTTTTAACAATATTTGTGGCACTAGACAAGATTTAATTTAATGTCATTTTAATAATATAAATAAATATTAAAAATTATTTAACTTTTATTTTATTTATTTTTTGAGATACAAAATTACTAATTAAATTTTTGTATTCAAATCTAAAAAGAAAATATTTTTCAATTGATAATATAGATAAGAAAAAAAGATATGAAAATATAAAAATTCAATAAGTAAAAATATAAAGAGTTTATAAAAGGTACTATAAATTAAAAATTCACTGATTTACTTTTATTTTTTTTAATACCCAACTCAATGTAGATTCTCTAGACAAAATTTTCATCGTTCAAAGAATTATTTTATCAAATTGTCCACCTAAACTAATACCACTTCTCATCCCCCTTTTTTTTTTTTTTTTTGGTCATGTTACTAGTTTACACCTCATTATTCATTGTCTAACATTGAAAATTGATCTGCAAACTTAGAAAGTTGGGAGCCTCCTTATCTAAATGATATTTCACTATACATTACCTAATATTGAAAAATGATATGCGAACTTGAGCAGTTAAGGGCTCATCCTTCAAATAAAATAACAAAATAAATAGAATATAAATTCAATGAAAACTATTGTAAAATAGAATTAGTAATTTTGTATCTCAAAATATTAAAAAAATAATTAATTATTAATTTTGAGGCTCCACATTCTTAGTGGTCTATGCCTTGAGCTGGACCGAGAATGATACTTTGTATTAGAGTATAATGAAATGGACCTAGATACGAAAGAAATTTATGTACGTTGGTTTCATTTGTGGCATGAACATCCAGAGAAACATATTGACTTGTAGAACTTTGGGAGGTGAAAATCTCTCAATAAACCCAATTAAGTGTGTTCTTGGAGGAATTATTCAAGCCAATAAGGGAACACTTGAGATTCTCGAACCTCTTGAAAAGAGGAGACCTACTTGTGCGAGATCACTTGACAACTACATACTTCCCAAAAGTTCATTCTAGATCTCAGTACTTTGAATTTGTCCTTAAAAGACATCTTTGGGGACATGTTACATAGCAACAAACTAGGTTGCAAGAAAACATAAATGGAAAATATTTTTTATACAAGACAGAAACAAAAAAATGACATTTTTTTTAAAAAAAGTAGAAAACAGAAATGTGGGGTAAAAGCATAAATAAAAAAAATATAGACTTTTTTATAATTATAATTCTTAATATAAAAAATTATTAAATATAGTTATTAAACATAAATTTACAGAAATCATCCAATGAACAGAGCAATTGAGCATAGAAATGGAGCACTGAGCATCGAGCAATTGGTAGCAAAAATGAGAGTTTAATGAATGATGATTAACTTGTCTTTTATTAATTCATATACAAAGATACATTACATGTCTTAATTATATATGTTAGACGTCATCTAAATCTAACGTTAAGGCACATCACTAACAATTTCCTATTGATATGCTAATCTCACCACATAAGAAGGGAGGAAATAGTATAACTTCATTTGCAACCCAAATATAAGTCAACTTTCTCCCCATTTTCTCCCCTAGCGTTAACATAAACACGATCGTCTACCATCTGCAAAATTACGTTTTGATAAGCAAACTTTGGGTGATGACCTATTTTGAGTAAACTGCGGGAGATAATTCCAAACAGGTGAATTACAGGAGATAGCTCTAAACGAGTGAACTACGAGAGGTAGCCCCAAATTGGTGAACTCTAGGAGATACACGGTGAATTTTGAAAGGGTTATCTTAGAAGGTCAAAATGAGGTTTACTGCGAGTAAGGGCCCCTAGATGCACTGAAAGTGAATAGATGCGTGTGGGGTGAGTTGATATACGTCCAGAAAGCCAGAGCAAATGAAATTGGAGGATCTCTAGCTAACCCTTCAAGTGATAGGCCCACACAAACATGAATATTAAGATAGACCATGTAAATTATGCACTTCTTAGGGCTAACAGTACGTAGGTTAATCATTTACTCTTCCATTTCACTTTCAATCAAATAAAAAAGTGGGGAGCCATTGTTTTGGCATGCACCTCTGAATAAGCAGATCGACTTAGAAAACTTCGAGGGATGAAGATCTCCTGATAAACCTATTTAAGCGTGTTTGTGTTCCCAAAGGAATTGTTCGAGCCACTAGGAGAACACCTTAGATTTTTGAACCTCTCAAAAAAGGCGAGACCTACCTATGGGAGATCACCTATCAACAACATGCTTCCCAGAAGTTCCTTTTGAATCTCAATATTGCTAATTTGTCCTTAAAAAATTTCTTTCGGGACATGTCGCATAACAACAAATACCCTACTTCAATAGCTCATTACAAGGCCCAAACATCTCCTAGTGATCTCCTAGGCCACAATGATCTCCGGGGGATTGGGGGGGATTCCTCTAAAGCCCAATTATTGTTGCAAAACTATAACAATTACATTTATTTGTCTGGGATCAGCCAAAGTAGAGTTCTTCACCGAAGCTAAGGGTCCGAGATGTTTCAGGCGAGGTCAATCGTGTTTGAACCAAGTTGGAGTTGTAGTCCTTAAAGGCCAAAACAATTGGAGCCCAGATGGTCTTCTAGGCCTTCGGGATGGCCTACCTAGATGAGCTCTTCATGGCAAAGAAGGAAGAATGTCTGGATGGGTCTTCGAGGAGGTGAGCCTTCAAGGAGCATAGCGTTGCCTTATCATATGAACACAAAAGACATTAGAAAGGCATGCGAGAGACTCCCCCATGCGATCCCTCCGATGCCTAAGTTAGACAACAATTTGAGAATGATGTCCAAAAATATGTATGTGAATGTCCAAAATCTGATGTGGGAGTAATGTGATGTCTTTCGTATGTCCTGAAAAGGGTGTTTTGGATGGGCTCTAGAGAGAGAAAGATTTAGGTCCAAATGATATCCTGAAAAGGTTTGTTTGCCTTCAAAGAGGCAAATATTTATAGGAAAATATGTGGGGCCCAAGGATGTATTCGGGAAATGCATCGGGAAGTGCATGCAGAGAGAGGCTAGAGAACTTGGAGATGCCTTTGAGGTAAAGCCCTGATGGCTATCTGCAGGTGGTCTCGAAGAGGGCTTCAAGGCCATAGGAACTTACAAAATGGATGAGGCCAAACCATTCCCAGAGGACCCTTTGGGGGTGCCCGGGAGGCTATCGTCTCGAAGGCTCTTCGAGGAACTCATCAAGGATAATCTTGAGACTTAGAAAACTTTTAGGGAACCCTATAACAATAGTTTCCCACTTTTGTCTTGGGTTGAAAGGCAAAGGGAAGAGTATAAGAAAGATAGTTGTTTGAATGGGCTAACTTGGATAAGAATATGGAATAAAAGATGTAAGTGTCAAAGAGAAGTGATACCTAACTTGCTATTTTTTACCTTTACACCCTACGGGTAAATGTGAGATGCGCCATTCCAAAGGCATCATTAACGAGTGATGATACTATAATTTCCACAGCTAGGGAGATGAAGCTGCCCCAACTTTCGAGATTATTTCAGACTTATGAATGTTGTTAAGGGTTATTGGTCGTCATAGCTATTCCCTAGCTTATTTGTCACTGAGGAGCCTGGGAATTTGCTCGTCCAGTGTGTGCCCTCGCAGAATGAGAGAGAGAGAATGTCGGTACCCATGAAATTTTCCTAAGGAAAGGTTCAATCTTGAACTATCGTGGTGGCATTCATCAGGCTTTCTAGTGCAATATAGAAATTGAGTACCACCACCACTAAGAGTTTTCTGCAGAATCCCGGCCGACTGCTTTTGCCATTCACTTATACTTACACAGACACATGTACATATGAGAAAAATTTGAGTCCCAATGACTGGGAATGCATGCCATCCCTCATTTTGAAAGGGAAGGGATGAAGATAGCTACGCAAAGGGTCCATTATGCGTTATACACTACAAGAAACAAGCTTTTTAGTGGAGGCCAGGGTCATCACTAAAAGTCCAAAAAGCCGTCACTAAAAGTATTAATGATGGCCAGGAAGACCGTCACAAGTTGTCACTAATGCCCTCATCACTAATATGACCCATTAGTGACAGCCAATATGGCTGTCACTAATGTAATTAGTGACCATAATACGGGCCGTCACTAATGGTGACCTATTAGTGACAGCCATACTTGGCCGTCACTACATGTTGACTGTCACTAAAGTTAACCCATTAGTGACACAATGTTGGCTGTCACTAAAGTTAACCCATTATTGACGATAATGTCGACCGTCACTAAAAGTGGTTTACCCATTAGTGATGACCATATGCGGCCGTCACTAAAAGTGGTTTTAACCCATTAGTGACGACCATATGTGGCCGTCACTAAAAGTGGTTTACAATTTCACATTTTTTTGCCTACAACCTATACCATGTACACTTACTTTACAAATTTACAAACACCTGCATTACAAAATGTTACAAACTATCACAATATATGAAATATATTGCTATACAATCATCAACACCCAAAAGGCAAACATATATATATACTCACATTATCAATAATGAAAAACTATAATTCAAAGTATCACTTTACAAAATCAATAAACCTACAAAATATAGAATGTTGAACACTATTCATCAACTAAAACATGTTATATCAGTAGAACATCATCATTCATTTCTAACCATTCCTAATCTAACCTCTTCCATGAAGCTTTTTAGCAAGCTAAGAGTTTCTGCTTGCATTTGCTCTATTGTGCTTAGTTTTTCTTTCAACTCTTTACTCTCTTGTCTTAGTGTTTCAATTGTTGAAGCCATTTGTAATTGAGAAGGAAGCTTGCCAGAGACTGAAGAAGGTGTGGGGCCGAAACCATATCCACAAACTCGACCATGCCTTTCTTTGTCCATCACTTCAAGAAAAATCTTATTTTCATCAACAGGTTCAGAAGGCTGCTCCTCAGCTCTTTGGGCTGCTATAGTTTGAATATTTTCCTGTAATAAAATTTTGCACAAATAATTATTATATATTACACTTAAACAATATTAGAAAATAATCAATTTTCACAACTAAACAACTAAGTTTGAGAACTTAGAGTGAGACAAAATTCATATCCAAACAGAATTAACAGAGTTACTAGTTCCTTTTGTTTTTCTCTAATGCTCATGGATGAATGTAATATGAGATCATTTCTAGTTGGTTTTTACCTTCTTGGATTAGGCCTTGCAAGGTAGAACTTTAATTTTGATCCATAATAAGATTTCATAAAAAGATCATAATTATTTCGATAATATCAAGAATAACAAAACAACAACATAAACTTTAAAAGTAGCTGAAATGCTTACCATAATTTTTGCTGACGTCAAATCAATCATTGACCCATCATTCTTTTTACGTGTCAAGTAAAACATTTCTACTTTTGTTGAGCCATGTCCTAATTTTTGAGCCTAGATTTAAGTAATTATCAATAAAAAAAGGTATTTTTAATTAATAGGTAAATAAATACTACACAAAATGAGATGTAATGATAGAAATTAAAACATTGAAAATTTATACCTCTTCAGCTCTAACCCGAGCAAAACTTCTTGTACCGGTAGTTTTGCTCATCTTTAACTTTGATCGATTGTCCTTATTTCGAGCACATATGGCCTTGATGTCAAGTAATATGAAAAAATTAATTAATCAAATAAAAAATCTTAATGAATTTCTTTGCTTTATAAGTAAATAATAATAAATACAAATATAATAAAGCAAACACCCTTCAAGTGTAGTATACCTGAAACTCAAGTGAGCTCAACTAATGCACAAAATCTCTCCATTACTCTCTCTCAATGTCTACTGGACCCACTTGAATTCTTTCTTCATCTGTGGTGTACGCGTCGTAGTATTTGACCTTCAATCTATGCTTGTAGTTTGCAAACTTGTTTCCCATTTTTCTTATAACCCAATTTTTCCTATTTTCGTTTTCCTCAAACTCAAATTTGTCCTATCAAAAAGAGGAATATATCTAAAAAAGAATTAAAAAATGACTATTTATTATAAATTTTGCCTATTGACCATACCAATACATATGAATACATTTTAGGTTTGTTGGCTTGAGGAACATCTTCCCACTGTTTGCAAGTTATTGGAGCATCCTCATACACTGCAACAATCTTCCCTAAGTAGCTTGCAAACATGTTTGCATTTGGACCTATTACTTGGCTATAATTGTTAAACTGTAATGACAATTTCTGACCAGGTGCTAAACTTGTGAGTTTTCTATTTTTGGTATTCTCCCGATTTCTTTTTCTTGAGATAGACCCTATTCATGTTAGAATAAATACAATGTAATTAACATAATTAGGAAAAAATTAGCCCAATATAAATTACGTAATTATATTATAGATTAAACTTAATTTTGTCCTTCACTTTGAGTGGAAGAGTTTAAAGGAGGCAATGATGAAGGAATTAAACTTGGTGATATAGACGGACTTTGATCAACACTTAGAGAAATGTGTTCGCTACTCGCCATTCGTAAGGTTCGCTTCCGAATATTCCCGCTTAGCATTGAATATTCGAAAGAAGGTCATTACAGATATGATATAGAATAAAACTGAACTCAAATAGCAATTCATTTCATTTCTAGCAGCGGAAATTAAAATAAGATTTAATTACATTTCAATATCTCATGACTCTAGGCTCGATGGCCATACAAAATAATTAGAGGCTCAAATGCCAATAACCTAACAAATCCTTATCACTATAATCCTCACCAAATCGCTAATTAGGATCTTTGAAGTTAGGATGCGTCTCCGTACACCACTATCCCTGGCTGCAGTCTTACTGGACTCGCCCCCAATAATAGTCCTACCTTTACCTGAAATGGCAAAGAAGATCGAGTGAGCCACAAGGCTCAACAAGTTCGAGAACAAAGAACAATATATAGGATCCAAGAACATGATGAAATCAAGAAGAGTAATCAAGGACTCCACAATTATATACAAGATTCATAATTCATGAACATATCAATTCAACTTAATATATCATGTCACCATGTATTATTATGCAAATGTGCATAAAATTTCAATGTCAATTATCAATTCTCATGGGCTCGCAAGCCATCAATCAATACATGTAAGAGTGCATCATTTTATTATCAATATCAATTTTCCTGGCTCTCAAGCCATAATTCGATGCACGCAAAAGTGCATAAGTTCCATAAAACCTCACAAATAAACATGAAGCCAACCTGCCGGGCTATGACCACCTCGTCCCATGCTAGGTGCTTTAGGGTACCTTTTCTCCCTTTGAGCAAAATAATAGGTGCACAAAACATATATATATATATATATATATGTACATGTACATGTATGCATCATGTATGCATTTACCAACCACATGTATTTAAATTCTTGTTTTTAAGATATTCATACTTTCAACATCACTTACCCCTACCAGGTATTTTTTCATCATCAGATAAATTCAACATATCTTACTTCATATTGTTTACCATATTCAAGATGTAATTTATGACACAGAAATGCTTGATGTAATTTATAACACAGGAATAGTTTTTGAGATATGCTATTTAATATCATATCTCGATTCACCAGTTGAGAAGTATTATAAATTTAATAACTATTTTTCCTATCATATGATTGTTGTGATTTCATTAAACCAGTGATAGTATGCATTTACTTGCATTCGTGCTCATAGCTCAAATTCATGATTAGTCCCCATGCATTCAAATGACCACACCACGTGGATTGTAGGTCAAACATAAACCTAAAATTTTTCTAAGGTGAAGGACTAACTAGAACATATTTTGAAATTGTCTTCATTTTGAAAAACTAACTCCCGGTATTTTGATAACTAGCATTCATTGTTGTAAGAATGATTTTTAATGAATTTTTTAAGAAATAGAAACTATGTATTTCGAGGGTGGTAAAATTGAAAATTCGTGAATTTGTATTAAAACCAAAATTTTATCTTTTCATTGTTATGGATTTTGATTTTTTTTTTGATATTTTTATGAATCCAAATAGGGGGTACTTTCTTACTTACATTTATCTATTAAAGTAAATGAAAGGTAAAATATAAATTAAGTAGGTAGCTCTCATTCAAAGGCTTATGGGAAGAGCTCGGGATGAGCTTGTAGGGACGAGCTCGGGATGAGCTCGAGGTCATGAGCGGCTTACGGAGAGAGAGCTTGTGGTTAGGAGGTGCACAGGAGTCCGCTGAACGAGCTCGCGATTAAGGGGGTTGAGTAAGAGCTCGCGGGGCAAGCTCGCACCAAGAGCTTGAGGTCATGTGGGCGGCTAGAGCTCACAGCCAGAGCTTGAGAAATGAGCTCACGAGAAAGAGCTCGTGGAAAGGAAAAGCAAAAAGAGCTCGGAACGAGCTCGAGGTCATGGGTTGAACGAGAGTTTGCTGAATGAGCTCGCAGTCAAGGGGGGGCAAGAGCTCGCTGGACGAGCTCGTGCCAAGAGCTTCAGGTCAAGCGCGTGGCAAGAGCTCGCGGCCAAGAGCTTGAGAAATGAGCTTGTAGAAAAGACAAGCGGAAAGAGCTCGTTGGAACATTAATGAAGCTAAACGTGTGTGTGTATATATATATAACTGGGTTTGCCAAACAAAACAGGGGCATTCGAACGACTGTTTAAGCATGAGTATATGGTGGATTTGCTAGGTAGGGCATGGCTCGAATAAGCTTTACAAATCAGTGAGGGCTATCAGCTCGTTACGCATGTTATATATATGTATTTACAGGTGGGTCTCGACATGGGTGAACAATATATATTCTCAATTGAGCTTTTGTTGTTGATGCGAGACCTATGAATACCTCAATGAAATCATTCGAATGAGTGACAGATGACTTAGCATTTTACATTCCAACATAGCACATATAATGCTGCATCACTCACCCTGCATTTATCATTTTTTCTATTTTTCTTTTACTAACTCAGCTGGTTTAGCAACTATTTATGTTCACAGACAGAATGAGGCGTTTAAACTTGCCAGTGCATGAGTGTGATTGTAGCAGAAAATTTATATGTAATTTTTTCGGGCAAGACCAGGTCGACTCACAGGGAGATTACTCATGGAAGGAGATAACCACACCAGTTCTTTTGATAATAAAATGAGATCAAACTAAATGTAATATGAATGTAATCTGGATATGGAGAGGTCTTGGGTCAAGACAGATCTGGTGCCAAACCCAACTGATTTACCATATAGCTTTCTGTGATGTAACTAGCAGCTCAAATAGCTTGGGTTTTCAACCATTAAATGTACTACTGAGATGATGATAACTCTTTGTTCAAGCAAGCTCCATACATGGCATAGAGATTCTATGTCAAGCAGCTATCATAAATCAATGTATAAATAACGTTTTGACAAAATAATTGCTCGAGGCTTGGGTATGAGAATGTTTCCAAGTCAAGCAGCCCCCATACATGGCATGGGAACTCTAAGTTAGGCGTACGAACCAATCCAAGCTTGAGGTTTTCGTTAATAACATTTCCCAAACTACTTTTGCTTTGGTTACTTTGACATCTGGAGTTTTACTATATTGATTCATTACTGGCTTTGGGCACCATCTCTGCCTTAACCCAAGAATCGAATTAGCCACACATCTTCATAGGAAGTGCACGACTAAAACTAATCTCAATGGATGAATACGAAATTTGCAAAGAAAATAAATTGGATCAAACGATAAGAATTGGATAAACTACTGCTGTATTGTTTACTGAAACGAACTACAACTTAAAACATAAATTAAAATGGACTTGTAATACCAAAGCTCAGAACTAGCAAGAACAACAAAAACCAACTGAAGTGCTATTCGTTTTAAAAATACAGACAAGAACTAAAGCGAGAGAAATAGACAGAATGAAAAAGACTCTTTACCTTCCAATGATCTTCGTCTTTTTGTGTTTTTTTTAGTATCCTCTGTTCTCTCGCACCTCTGATTCCAAGGAATGTTGATTCCTTTTTAAGCTTACGGCGCATGGAAGTGGGGGCCACTTGATGAAAAGTTGTTCAAAAAGTTGGTTGAATTTACCTCAGAGCCACCGTGTTTCTTTGCGCATGTCAGAATTTTATTCGGATCCTCATTCGGATATGCTAGCGGAGATATTCGAATGTGTGCTAAGTTTCTTTTGGCTGCTCGAGTCATTCGAATGAATTTTAATCCCATTCGAATGAATTTCACACTTTACTATTCCTTGCACGGTGATTTTCTCAGTCATTCGAATGCAACAGTAGTTTCATTCGAATGAATTTCTAATTTTCCTCTTGAGTTCTTCATAGCATTCGGATAACTTGGGGAGTATTCGAATCTGGAGTTCCTTGTGTTGCTTCTTATTCGAATTACTCAACCTTCATTCGAATAGACTTTCTTCCTTCTACAATTACATTCGAATGACTTGGGCTTCATTCAGATATATCTTCATCACTTCTATACGATATGTTTATCCGAATTTCTTCTCATTCTCAGCTCATTCGAATGACTTGGTCTTCATTCAGATATGTACACTTTTACTTGGAGTTCTTATTTTTGTTACTTCTCATTCGAATTGGGCCAAGGTTATCCGAATACATTCCCGAATTTTGCATATTCGAATTTTGGAATGATTTATTCGAATTTTTGAATGATTTATCGGCCAACTTGTCCTTTGAGGACTTCTGTGGTGGCTCCTCTATAGATGTGCTTAGAAGCTGACCTATCTTCTTGTCCAATGTAGTGTGACAGTCACTCATGGTCATCACTCCTGAATAGATGACTCTCTGCCTCACCTGAAGCTCCTCAAAGATAGCCTCCTGTCTCTCTTGGATCTTCTTCAATGATTGCTCCACTAAGGCTTCATGTCTCTCTTGCCTTTCTTGCATTTCCTTGACCAACTCATACAAACCTCTAAGTGTATGATCTTCCTCTTGTCTCTCTGCCTGGTCCTCATGCAGTGGCGGTTCCTGAGATGGTCCTTCCTGTGCTTCAACCTGCCTACCTGATGCTTCTCCCTTTTCGGGTGTTGCTGCCTCAAGCCTCTTCAACTGTCCACTGCTTCTGTGTGTAGATACTGGGCTGATCCTATCCATTGGTTTGATGACTTCAAAAGTTGTTTTCTCTTTTACTCTGTTCCTCAATACAAAGTAAGTGATCAGCTCTCCAAAGGGTGGTCCTCCACCCCTGTGTGCATGCTTGGTCACTAGGTCTATGGTATCAAAAATGTGCTTGGCCAAGTTTATGTGTACTCCCAGGATCATCTTTCCCATGAATGTGGCTTGCTTAACCGAGACATTGCCAGTGAATGCATGGGGCATGAAATGTGAACAAAGAAGTCTATGTAGAGTGATGCATTTAGGGGACAGATTCTTCTTTGGGAGCATAGGTCCTAACCATATAGCATCATCATTTTTTGTCAAAATCTTTGCTAGGTTCTCCTTCCCTAAGTCTACACTTGCCCCCTCAAGGTCCCTTGGTGATGCCTCTCTTGGAATTTCGAAGGTTTCAACAATATCAGAGGGCCTCAACTCTATTTTCACTTTTCTTACTTTAGTAATTAAGCACCTATTTCCTGAGTCATCTCTGTCACTAGTTATATTTGAGTAAAACTCTTTGACTAAGGGAACTATGGCCTTGTGTTGAAACTTAACCCAAGTCTGCCATCCTTTGGCAATGATCAATGACAACAAATCACACAGGGGTTCTTCAAATCGTTCCATCGTAATTTCCCTCTCACAAAGCACTGGCCTCTTAGCATACCCCTCACTATAATTCTTTTCAGCAGTGGGGCTAATGAACCTAACATTGGAATACGGAGGGTTCAAATCAATGGTTGGGGTGGTAGAGGTTTCCTTTCCTTTCTGTCTCTTTGATGCCCTAGAGCTTTCTCCTACGACCTTGGGGTGTTTTTGCTTTGGAGGCATGGCTAATTGAGGGTTGTTTGGTCTAGGGAGATGGCTTTGGAATTTTGTCGAACAGTTGGTAGGCACAAAGTGGTTCCTCTCTTTTCTTCTTCTTTCAATTTCCCAACCAATCCTCTTTTCCTCACACTAATCTCCTTCTCTCCCTCTTCACAACAACTCCTTCATCCAATCAATCAAATTCGAATTTAAACAATGGGAACAATCCTTACCTCTTAGCTGTTCTCTTCCCAGAATATCCAAATGCGGCAACCCCCTATTCGAATGCTAGCGGACTGTTCTTCCTCGTGCGTAACCGGCTTGATCTTCGGATGGATGCAATGGATGATGAATGAGGGCAACAAGATATATAGGAAGGGTTCGGGTGGATGAATGAATGATCGTACCGATTGAGGAGGGGTTTCGACCTTTAAAAGGGAGGGTGTCAATTCGGATTTCAGAGACAGTTATGAGATTATCAGGAGCATCATTTGAATGATTCTGGGGTTATACGAATGATAGAGGCATATTCAAACAGAAACTGGGCGATTCGAATGATAACTCGGGTCTTAGAACAATGGGTAGCAGGGGATTCGAATGAGAGGAAGAGAATACGAATGTTCGTTGAACGCTTTTAAAGGGCCCGACGCCTCATTCGAATGTGGAAAAATTCATTTGAATGAATTTTAAACAATAACTTAACTTATCGAAGGATTTGAGCTACTCATTCAAATACAACAGTACTTTATTCGAATGGATTTCTCGGTCATTCGAATGACTATGAGGGTCATTCGAATGAATCTGGCAGTGCGCTCAACAAAAAGAGTATTGAATAGAACGATAATTCGAATGCAAAAAGCTTCATTCGAATAACTTTGAGCATTATTTTATTTTTATTTTTATTTTTATTTTTATTTTATTTTATATTTTATTTAATTTTATTTTTTTTGAGGAAAATTAAACAATTGAAGCCGTATTCGGATGTTAGGAATGGATTCGGATGAAGGGTAGATTATTCGAATGAATTTGAGAGTATTCGAATGCGGGCTTCGATTTTTTTAAAGAAATAGCAGATTCATTCAAATGAAATTGGAGTACAGAGAAATTTATTCGAATGAATTTTAAATAGTAATTTCATTTGCGAAGGAATTTGGCCAGCTATTCGAATGCAACAGTACTTTCATTCGAATGAATTTTGGACATATTCGAATACAACAGAGATTATTCGAATGCTTTCTTGCTTTCTTCTTTAACAACTCACAGGTCATTCGAATGGTTTACAACACATTCGAATGATTAAGCTCATTCAGATACAGAATTCGAATAACAGCAAATTTTTTTTTTTGTTTTTTTGTTTACACCCTTCCAAATACCTAAACACGAAATTTAAACCCACACAGAATGTCATTAAATATGCAAGGATCATCTCAACAGTTCAAGCATACCTTTACCCCCCCAACTTGTTTTGAACAATTCTTGAGAAAGAGGATGTAAGAAATACCTGGAGATCTTAAAAAAAAAAAATTGAACACAAAGTTCCAGTTGCTTACTTGGATATTGCTGGTAGCCTTCATTGCATGTGTGGATCTGTGAGCTTGCTTCAATACTTAAATCAAAATAAAGACTGAAAATAGTTCATGAAAGCAAAACACTAAATTCCTCTTTTTTTTATTTATTATTTTTTTTATTATTAACTAACCACTACCCAATGGGTGGATCTGTAAGATCCATGTTCTCTTCCTGTTCATTCAAAGACTCATAGTAGGGTTTCAGACGTTGTCCATTCACTTGGAGAACCTGACCAGATTGAAGATTTTCAATATCAAATACACCATGAGCTGAGATGGAATGAATTTTGAAGGGCCCAGTCCACCTTGACTTGATTTTTCCAGGAAACAAATGGAGCCTTGAATCGTAGAGTAACACATGTTAACCTATACAAAAATTCTTCCTGTTAATGTGCTGGTCATGCAATTTCTTCATGTGCATCTTAGAAAACTTGGCATTCTCAAATGTCTAGTTTCTAAGTTCCTCAAGCTCATTCAGTTGCAACTTTCTGTTAAGTCCCACCTCTTCTAAACTTTCATTCATCTTCCTGATAGCCCAGTAAGCTTTGTGCTCAACCTCTATTGGCAGATGACATGGTTTTCCATAAACCAGTCGATAGGGAGACATGCCCAATATGGTTTTATGTGCAGTCCTATAGGCCCAAAAAACATCAATTAACCTCAAAGACCAATCCTTTCGGTTGGAATTGATAGTTTTTTCTAAAATGCGCTTGATCTCCCTATTTGCCAATTCTGCTTGGCCATTTGTCTGAGGGTGGTATGGCGTTGAGACTTTATGAACTACCCCATACTTTTTCATTAATTCTGCCACTGGCTTATTACAGAAATGAGAACCTCTATCACTGATGATGGCACGAGGCATTCCAAACCTACTGAAAATGTTTTCCTTTAAGAATTTCACTATTATCTTGTGATCATTTGTCCTTGTTGGGATTACCTCAACCTACTTGGAGACATAGTCTACAGCAAGCAAGATATATTCATATCCAAGTGAGTTAACAAAAGGGCCCATAAAATCTATTCCCCAACAATAAAAAATTTCAAGAACTAGAATGGGCTGCAAAGGCATCATACCCCTTTTTGTCAGACTTCCTAACCTTTGGCATTTATCACATGACAAGCAGAACTGTTGTACATCCCTAAACATGGTAGGCTAGTAAAATCCACTTTGTAGGATTTTTGTTATGGTTTTCCGGGTAGAGAAATGACCTCCACAAGCAAGGGTGTGACAAAAGTTCATTACACTATGTTGCTCATGTTCTGGAATGCACCTTTGCAAGATCTGATCAGCACAATATTTACACAGATATGGTTCATCCCAAAAAAATGTTCTGACTTTTCTGAAAAACTTTTTTCTATCCAGCTTAGTCCAATGACTGAGAACTAAACCTACAGCTAAATAATTGGCTATATCAGCATACCAAGGGGCAGTAGTCAATGTGCTTACATGAAGAAGATGTTCATCAGGAAAATTATCATGAATGGGACCCTCAGTAAGATCTTGACCTGGGATTCTAGACAGATGGTCAGCTATAACATTCTCCACTCCCTTTTTATCCTTAATTTCTATGTGAAACTCTTGGAGTAATAGAATCCACCTAATGAGGCGTGGTTTGGTGTTTTGCTTGGTGAGCAGGTATTTCAAAGCAGCGTGATCTGTGTACACAATCATCTTTGATCCTACCAGGTCTGACCTAAACTTATCCAATGCAAATACCACAGCCAACAATTCTTTTTTTGTGGTAGTGTAATTTCTCTGATTTTCATTCAAAGTTCTGCTGGCATAGTAAATGACATGGGGCTTCTTCTCTTTGCTCTGTCCTAGCACAACCCCTATGGCATAATCACTCTCATCACACATTAGTTCAAAAGGTAAAGTCCAGTCAGGAGGTTGTATGAAGGGTGCAGTGATAAGTGCATGTTTCAGCTTCTCAAAGGCACTTTGACAATTTGGAGTCCACTCGAATGGAACGTCCTGAGATAACAGACAACACAAAGGTCTTGCTATTATGTTAAATGAGGCAATAAATCTCCTATAAAAGCTAGCATGACCAAGAAAAGATCTAATGTCCTTGACATTTCTAGGGGCTGGAAGCTTCTGAATGGCTTCAACTTTGGCTTTGTCTACTTCTAGACCCCTAGATGATACTATGTGTCCTAAGACAATGCCTTGGTTAACCATGAAGTGGCATTTTTACCAATTGAGCACAAGATGAGTCTCCTCACAAGGAATCAAAACTTTCTCCAGATTCTTTAAACACAAGTCAAAACTACTTCCATAGACAGAGAAGTCATCCATAAACACCTCCACAATATGTTTTGCCATTTCACTAAAGATACTCATCATACACCTTTGGAAGGTGGCAGGAGCATTACACAACCCAAATGGCATACGTTTATATGCAAATGTCCCAAAAGGGCACGTGAAGGTTGTTTTTTCTTGATCTTCTAGTGCTACATCAATCTGGTTGTATCCTGAATATCCATCCAAAAAGTAGTAGAATGCTTGCCCTGCTATCCTTTCAAGTGTTTGATCCAGAAATGGAAGAGGAAAATGGTCCTTCCTAGTCATGGAATTGAGTTTTCTATAGTCTATGCACACACGCCAACCTATTTGGAGGCAGATTTGGACTAACTCATTCTTCTCATCTTTCACCACAGTAACTCCAGACCGTTTAGGAACTACCTGAGTTGGACTAACCCATCTTGAATCAGATATTGGGTAAATAATACCTGCATCCAGTAATTTGAGCACTTCTTTTCTAACCACTTCTTTCATATTGGGATTTAGCCGTCTCTGCATTTGCCTCACTGGTTTTGAATTTTCTTCTAAGAAGATCCTATGGGTGCAAATTAGAGGGCTAATTCCATGCAAGTCTGATATGGTCCATCCTAAAGCCTTCTTGTGTGCTCTCAGTACTTCTATCAACTGCACTTCTTGTTGGGTACTTAGGCTAGAAGAAATGACCACTGGGTATGTCTCTCCTTCTCCTAGAAAATCACACTTCAACTCATTCGGCAGTGGCTTCTTTTCAGGAATGGGCGGATGACTCACAGGGGTTGATGTTTTATTTAAAGGTTCTACAGGCTCTAGCTTAGGAATCCATTGAGTCATATGCATCTCACTTTCCTTTCTACTATCCTCCAAGTGATTATCTCCTTTCACAGTTTGAGTGACAAATTCCTTCTCAAAATACTCTTCAAACAGAGTTTGAATCAAATCTACCTCTTCTATCTCACTTTCAGTGTTCTGTTATTTGGAAATTCTGAAAATATTCATCTCCACAGTCATATTTCCAAACAACAATTTCAAAATTCCATTCCTAGAATTAATGATTGCATTGGAAGTTGCTAGGAATGGTCTCCCTAAGATGACAGAAACAGGTGGTTGTGGACTATGATGGGGTTGAGCGTCTAGAACTAGAAAGTCTACTGGGAAGTAGAATTTATCCACCTGAACTAAGACATCTTCCACTATACCTCTAGGAACTTTGACTGATCTGTCTGCTAGTTGCAGAGTGACTCTGGTAGGCTTAAGTTCTCCCAAACCCAACTGCTGATAGACACTATAAGGATATAGGTTGACACTTGCTCCTAAATCTAAGAGTGCTTGATCAACCTTCTGGCTTCTTATTATGCATGAGATGGTTAGACAGCCTGGGTCCTTGTATTTGGGAGGACTCTTAAATTGCAATATGGAACTCACTTGCTCAGTCAGAAATTCTTTACCATGCACGTTCACTTTTCTCTTTACAGTGCAAAGATCTTTTAGGAGTTTCGCATATGAGGGTGTTTGTTTGATCGCATCCAAGAGTGGAATATTGATCCTTACTTATTTAAACACCTCATAGATATCATCATTTTGTTGTTCCTTTTTTGTAACACTCAGTCTTTGAGGAAAGGGAGGTTTAGGATGATATTGACTTTCTCTTTCAATGTTCTTACCTTTTCCATCTTCTTTTTGTTTTTGTTTGTTTTTTTCTTTTTCATTGTTTTCATTTTTTTCTAAGGTTGACTCCTGTCCTTCTGCTTTCTCTTTTTCATCAATAGTTTGGCTTATCCTAAGATCATCTGGTTTTTCAATTATCTTTCCACTTCTTAGGATAGTCACGGATTGAACTTGCTCATGTGTATTATTTTCACCACTAGAAGATTCCACCTGATTTGTCTGCCTAACTGGGTTAGGGTTGGTTTGTGAAGGAAATCTTCCAGGTTCTCTCATACTTAGAGTTTGGATCAACTTTGTTATCTGGCTTCTCATATCTTCCATGGCTTTACTGGTTTGCTCTTGATTTTTTGTAAGTTGGGCAACCTGATTGTTGATACCTGTTTGGTTCTGCATAAATTGATGCAAGGTATCTTCCAATGATCTCTTATGCGGAGGTTGGTATGTATTGGAGGAAGGGCTTTGATTTTGTTGGAAAGATTGTTGATGTGCAGGGAAGGGAGGTTGAGAATGATTTCCAGAATCATTTCTCTAAGAGAAATTGGGATGATTTCTATTATTGGGATGGTATGAATTATAGTTCTGATTGTTTCCGTAATAGATTCCATTATGGTTTTGATTGTGTCACCCCTCAAAATTGTGTGAGTGGTTGTTATTAGCTTGCCCATACAATACCTCCTTGAATGCAGGTAGAGTAGGACACTCTTTAGTTGCATGATCTATTGTTTCACACACGACACATTTCACTTCCATTTGTTTAACAAATTGTTCCTTTTTGGGCTCCATGTTTTCAACTTTTATTGTCAAGGTAGTTAGTCTCGCATGTAAATCATCATTTTCACTCAACTGGTGTCTCTCTCTTGGTTGTGAATTTTCTCTTTGATCACTAGAAGAAGTTAGACCAACTTCCCAGTTCCTGGTGTTTTCAGCCAATGTATCAAAGAAGTGAAATGCTTATTCTGGAGTTTTCTTATAGAACTCTTCATTACACATTGTAGAAACTAACATTTTTAGTTGGGGAGTGAGTGAGTCATGAAAGAAACTGAATACTCTCCATTGCTCAAAGGCATGGCGCGGACAAGTATGAAGAAGATCTTTAAACCTTTCCCATGCTTGAGCAAAGTTTTCATTTAACTTACAAGCGAAGTTCATGATTTGCCTTTGGAGAGTAGCAGTCCTATTAGCAGGAAAGTATTTTTTTAGGAACGTTGCCTGCATCTCTCTCCAAGTTCCTATAGATCTAGACGGAAGAGTACCTAACCATATTTTTGCCTTGTTTTTTAGTAAGAATGGGAAAAATTTTAGCCTTATAACATCCTCGTTTACTGTGTGGTCCATGTAAGTGCTGCAAACCTCCTCGAATTCTTTTATATCAGTGTATGGATTCTCAGAATCCATGCCATGGAATGTTGGCAACAATTGAATTGTGTCAGGTTTAAAGTTAAACCTATGGTGATTGATGGGAAGGATGATACACGGGGGTGTTGTTTCCCTAGGAGGGTGAAGATAATCCCTAAGAGGTCTGATTATCTCCTGATCAACAGGATCATTTCCACCATTCTCATCACCATGTTCAAACATATTATCGTGTTGAGACATAAGTAAATACAACAATGAAAGTTCAAACCAGGCAGAGAGTAAACAGAGAAGAGAAATTAAAGGATAGGAACCAATAAAAAGAAAAGAACTAGGGATAATTATTTGTCTTACCTTAATCTCCCCGGCAACGACACCAAAATTTGCTACATCACTCACCCTACATTTATCACTTTTTGTGTTTTTCTTTTACTAACTCAGCTGGTTTAGCAACTATTTATGTTCACAGACAGAATGAGGCATTTAGACTCGCTAGTGCACGAGTGTGATTGTAGCAGAGAATTTATATGTAATTTTTTCGGGCAAGACCTGGTCGACTCACAAGGAGATTACTCATGGAAGGAGATAACCACACCAGTTCTTTTGATAATAAAATGAGATCAAACTAAATGTAATATGATTGTAATCTGGATATGGAGAGGTCTTGGGTCAAGGCAGATCTGGTGCCAAACCCAACTGATTTACCATATAGCTTTCTGTGATGTAACTAGCAACTCAAATAGCTTGGGTTTTCAACCATTAAATGTACTACTGAGATGAGGATAACTCTTTGTTCAAGCAACCTCCATACATGGCATAGAGATTCTATGTCAAGCAGCTATCATAAATAAGTGTATAAATAACGTTTTGACAAAATAATTGCTCGGGGCTTGGGTATGAGAACGTTTCCAGGTCAAGCAGCCCCCATACATGGCATGGGAACTCTAAGTTAAGCGTACGAACCAATCCAAGCCTGAGGTTTTCGTTAATAACATTTCCCAAACTACTTTTGCTTTGGTTACTTTGACATCTGGAGTTCTTCTATATTGATTCATCAGTGGCTTTGGGCACCGTCTCTGCCTTAACCCAAGAATCGAATTAGCCACACATCTTCATAGGAAGTGCACGACTAAAACTAATCTCAACGGATGAATACGAAATTTGCAAAGAAAATAAATTGGATCAAACGATAAGAATTGGATAAACTACTGCTGTATTGTTTACTGAAACGAACTACAACTTAAAACATAAATTAAAATGGACTTGTAATACCAAAGCTCAGAACTAGCAAGAACAACAAAAACCAACTGAAGTGCTATTCGTTTTAAAAATACAGACAAGAACTAAAGCGAGAGAAACAGACAGAATGAAAAAGACTCTTTACCTTCCAATGATCTTCGTCTTTTTGTCTTTTTTTTTAGTATCCTTTGTTCTCTCGCACCTCTGATTCCAAGGAATGTTGATTCCTTTTTAAGCTTACAGCGCATGGAAGTGGGGGCCACTTGATGAAAAGTTGTTCAAAAAGTTGGTTGAATTTACCTCAGAGCCACCGTGTTTATTTGCGCATGTCAGATTTTTGTTCAGATCCTCATTCGAATATGCTAGCGGAGATATTCGAATACGTGCTGAGTTTCTTTTGGCTGCTTGGGTCATTCGAATGAATTTTAATCCCATTCGAATGAATTTCACACTTTACTGTTCCTTGCACGGCGATTTTCTCACTCATTCGAATGCAACAGTAGTTTCATTCGAATGACTTGGTCTTCATTCGGATATGCACACTTTTACCTGGAGTTCTTATTTTTGTTACTTCTCATTCGAATTGAGCCAATCTTATCCGAATACATTCCCAAATTTTGCATATTCGAATTTTTGAATGATTTATTTGAATGCGTGACTAGCTTCCATCTGATTTGTTCCATATTTGAATATCTTCCGAAGATTCATTCGAATGGTTTTGACTCTTATCAGAACACCTTCATTTCTTGACTTTTTCTTCCTCTTTCAATCATGCCTTTGGAGAGTTAAATCATTCCTTTCATCTCTTTTCCTTCTTTTGGGCTGCAACAAGCAATTCTGAAGATTTTAAGTCGATCAAATGGATTAGGAGGTAATAAAATATAACAAATTTTTGCATTTTTTAGTATTAATCATACAACTATAAGAAGCATTTGGAACAGCGAGCTCATACAGATATGATATACACACACAAATATATATATATATATAGTTAACACTGTTTCTTTGTATGGAGAATGAGCAGAGGTTCTCATCCTTACCTAGCTATATAAAATGCCATTCACGAAGAAAGCTTGGGGTGAAAACAGACCCCATTTCAAGATTGCAGGAAGACCCACAAAGAGATACAAAAAAAAAAAGGTTGAACACAATGAGATAAAAATGAACACAATGAACTAAAATGAACATAGCAAGCCAACATGTACGCATCAATCATATTGGAAGAAAGAGATATATAAAGGAACTTGCACTGAAAATCAAAGGGGAGTGCAAGAAAAACTTGCCTGATAACTTCACTATGTAGAAAAATCCTCCCTTCCTGAAGCTACTATCAACCCAGACGAAAATACCAGCAACCAGGAGGCAAAGTGAGAGATAAGAAGAAGAAGTCTTAGATGGGAAAGGAGAATACGCATAAGAGAAATGGTCTCCGATGTAGATGAAACATGAAGAGGGCAATGCATAGTCTACACCTGCAACTTGATCGAAATGACCTGATTGCCCTTCATCTTTACAATGGTCAAATGGAAGACTAAGGGCACTATTGACATTTGATGGCCAATTTATTTTATTATAATTTTTCTTTTAAGAATTTCAAATCTCATTTCTTAATTGGGCTCAGTCCATACCGTGGGCCATTCCATGGCCCAACTCACTAACCTAAATAAATTATCATAATCCAAGCTCATTCATAATATAATTAAAATTCCAAACACATTTCAATGGCTCAATCTACTTGGACTTTCCCCACATTTTTTGATTCCATTTAGATGGACTACCAAATTCTCATATCCACTTACTCTTCATTCCAAAGAAAAATATTTTCAACTCTCAATTAATTAAAACAAAAAAAATTCAACCCAAAATAAAATATCCGAAAATATCTAGACCCCCTAATGGGTCGTTACACCATTAGCTACAAAATGCATCAACACAAATGAAAATTGCACTATCATGTTATTTTCATGGCATTGTTTTCCAAAAAAGGCAATGATTTAATATTTTATTTTTCAATAAGCAACATCACTTTAAAAATAGTAAAAGTTTATATAGAAATAAAAAAAAAGAATTTATCTTATAATTAAAATTATTTTTTATATTTGAAAATTCATTAAATATTCACATCACATTAAAGGGAACAATTTTCTAAATGGCTGATGCATAATTTAAGCATGTGACTATATAGCTTGATAAGGACAAATAAATGGTGGCCATGAACAGACAGTGATTTAGAATTAATAAGCTAGAAATTATGGACACTTTCAATATACATAACCATTGCTCTAAACTTCCACTGTATTATATTTTCAAAAGTTCTCTATAGACTATTGTTTATTCTATTTCATTTACTTTCCATTAAGCTTTTAAATCATACTTCAGATATTATTTAGAAGAATGGTCTCTTATCAAAGCATGGATCTCATATTTGTACTAGCATCATAATTTAGGGAAAGATTAATATTTGCATTATTGGTTTAAATATTAAATGAAGTTCTTTGAACATTTTAGTCAAAAAATGAGTACATGAGCACCTTTTTCTTTTGAAAACCATTGCTCTTGAAAGCTTTACACCAATAAGCATGCAAGGTTGGATGCAATTGATAATGAAATTAATAGATCAACCAAATCTCAAGCAGAACTATTACATCAGAGTCTTCAATTATGACACACCATGTTCTGCCTCAGTGCTTAAGTACTCCAAGACATTCAACAATGGAAGTTGTTCTTGTTGTGATCATATCAGTTAGGCACTCACCCAGCAGCTTATTACATTTATTAATTTACTTACATGCATTTTTTCAAAAATGTTATTTTTAATTAATTTACCTCTTAGACCACATAGAAATATTTTGCGCCATTTAACCTCTTATTCACCCATAACTTACTTTTGGCATCTAACAAGCCCACATACAACACACTATATAAAAATGTAATTAACATCTAAGGCTCACTAGACGAGTCGTTATAGATTAAATCTTATCACTCACAAGATACATATAGTATTAAGCGTTAAAAATTTTAGAAAATGGGTGATCACCCACCACCCGGAGGGAGTGATTAAATCCTATCACTCATAGGATACATATAGTACTAAGCATTAAAAATAAAAAATAATGGGTGATCACCCACTACTAAGAGGGAGTGATTAAATCCTATCACTCACATGATACATATAGTACTAAGCATTCACAATTTTAAAAAAATGGTGATCACCCACCACCCGGAGGGAGTGATTAAATCCTATCACTCACAGGATACATACCTCGAACAATACTGGTATCACAAATGTACACACAAGATGAAAAAGAGAAGGACCAACCTGTAAACTAAAAAAAAAAAAGAAAAGAGAGAGAGAGAGAGAGAGAGATAGAAAGATAGAGTTATAGTTTGCCCATATAGGCTAATCATTTGTCTGCATGTAAATTCAATCCAAATCCAAACGAGTATATACTCTATCCAAATTAAGTCAACTTAAATTGATTCGTACTTAGTTTATAAACATCAAGACTATTATACAATAACCAACACACATATGAAATCTCTGGTGTCTATAAAGTTATAGTGGCTCATACTTACAAACCAAAAAGTCAAAACACTCAAGCTCATTCATCATCATCATAACATTCAATGACTTCTCGTTTCCCTCTCCCTCTGACTTTCTTTTTTACCTTCCCACTCTCTCTCTTTCGTTTTCCCAATTGACGTGATACACCTTCTTCACACGGAATCTCTGTTGGAATGTCACTTCTAATCGATGTAAAGTCTTCCTCATATGCACTCACATCTTGGGGTGAACACGAGCTAATTAATGGCTCTTTTTGCTGATATGGTTGATCTTCGTTGCCTTCTTCAACATGCATATCATTAAAATCCCGAGGCTGTGATCTTTAAACAACATACCAATTAGGATCACACATATCCCTCACATAATAAACCTGTTCAGCTTGGCTAGCCAGGATAAAAGGCTCATTGGTTTGTAAGGAATGTCTAAAATTTAAGAAAGTGAACCCATGTTCATCTATCTTGATTCCTCTTCCTTGAGAATAAACATCTCTCCAATCACAGTTCAACACAACTACTCGATTACCTCCAAGATATTGTAATTCAATAATGTTTGTTAACACGCCATCATAATCCACATTACTGACAGTTGGACTATTATCTCGTGCACTGGCAAAACTATTTGTTTCTCCTGTCACAACAACTCCACTGTTTTGAGTCTTTAATTCTTTGTCACGATCTCGAGTATGGAATCGAAAACCATTAACAATATAACCCTTGTATAATAATGCACTATGAGCTGGACCCCGAGCAAGTGATAACAAATTATCATCCACTCCAATCTCCGAATTGTGCATTTGTGTCACCTATTCATTGAAAGGCACTGTTAGAGAATACATCCCATTAATGCGAGCATTGAAAGTGTAAGTGCCACACTATGTGTGTCCGATGTGAACCCAAATGCACATTATACTTACTTGATTCTCAAACCAATTGGGAAAGTCTTTATTGTGAATATTTTCTATGTGTTGAGGAAGAGAATGTGCAAGAGAGCTAGCTAAGGACTGCTTATGTTCTCTGTTCCAAATTGTACAATACCAAGCCTTAGGCAAACATGAAAGTTAGTTTATATATATATATATATATATATCAAAATTAGCACTTACTCAATGAACGATCGAACATCATCACAATTTTTTAGAACATACAATCGAGCTTGCAACCATTCCTCCCTTTCAATCTCACATTGAGTCGTTTTTCCCAAACCACAACCTGCTTTGGAAAACATAGATAATCTTTCAGTAGGTTCCACCCCATCCCTATCATCATTCCTATCGATGCGATTGAATTTTGTTTCGATTCCACTGAGATACCTAGAACAAAAGGTTAACCATTCCTCCGCAAGATATCCTTCCGCAATCGAACCCTCCGGACAACTCTTATTACGCACATAGGACTTTAATGTACGTAAATACCTATCAAAAGTTTTCAAACAAATATCAGCCTCTTGTAGTAACATATATATGCCTATTTTCTCAAATATATTATGTTATAAGATAATGTGTTCACCTTTCAATTGGATACATGCATCGATATTGGACCGGTCCGACAATTCTACCTTCAGAAGGCAAGTGAACTGACAAATGTTCCATAACATCAAAAAATGTGGGAAGGAAGATCTGCTCTAATTTACAAAGAGTCTCAGAAATATGGGGCTCTAATTCATTTAGCTTTTCAACCACCAATACTCTATAACATATTTCTCAAAAAAAGTTGCTTAATTCAATCAATGCATTGCACACTTCGTTTGGAAAAATACCTCATATAGCAGGTATAATCGCTGCATAAGTATGTGGGAATCATGACTCTTCAAAGAAGAAATTTTGCACTCCTTCATATTCACAAATCTTGAAATATTTGATGAATAACCATCAGGTACTTTCACCTCTTTCAAGAATTCCAACAACATTAATTTTTCTTTCGAAGATAAAGTATAGCATGCAGGAGGTAGTTTACCATTTTTGTCGATGTGAAGTTCCTTCCTAATGCCTAGCTCCATTAAATCCATGCGTGCTTTCTTATCATCCTTTGATTTTCATTCAATATTCATGATCATTCCAAAAACATTGTCACATACATTCTTCTCGATGCGCATGACATCAAGATTGTGACGTAACAAGAGATCTTTCCAATATGGCAAGTCAAAAAAAATACTTTTTTTCTTCCAATGCTTTAGCCAAGTTTCACTAGACCCCTGCTAATTTTCTTTCTCAAGCGTACACAATTGATTAAGAACATCATACCCAAATAGTTGTGGTGGTTGTTCCCTTTGTTCTACCTTACCATCAAAATGAGATTTATTGTTGCGCCATCTGTGGTTCATAAGTAAAAAGTGGCGATGACCCATGTAGCAAAATTTTTTCCCATATGTCAACCATCCGAAATCAGTGTCCTTGTTGCAACAAGGACATGCCCAGCTTCCCTTTGTACTATATCTAGATAGATTAACATATGCAGGGAAGTCATTAATAGTCCACAAAAGAGCTACATGTAGCTAAAAATTTTGTTTCTTTGAGGCATCATAAGTTTCAACACCGATCTCCCATAATTCCTTTAATTTTTCAATCAATGGTTGCAAGAACACATCAATCTGATTTCCAAGCACTTTTGGACCCGGGATGAGCAATGAGAGCATGAAATATGGTTGGGGGCAAATTATATGGAACTACCACCACTGGCCATGTACTATGAGCAATGCTCATGGCGCCAAATGGATTAAATCCATCACTTGCGAATCCAAGTCTAACATTGCGAGGATCACTTGAGAAAGATGGATAAAGCCCGTCCAACCTTTTCCAAGCTTCAGAATCAGCTAGATGTCGTAGCAACCCATCCTTAACACGCTCCTCATCATGCCATCTCATATCTCCAGTTGTTTTTGAAGACATATATAGCCTTTGAAGCTGTGGGGTCAGGTTTTGACAGGTATCTTCTTGCTAGGTGAATCATTATGTGTTGCTACCATCTTCCATCTAGAAGCGCCACATTTTACACATTCATGGAAGTTTACATATTCTTTTCGAAAAAGCATGCAGTCATTTGGACATGCATCTATCTTCTCATAGTCAAGACCCAAATCTCGAATGAACTTTCTAGCTTCATAATACGAAGATGGTACAGTTTCATTGACAAGAAATACTGATCTAATAACTTCGAGCAAAGTGTTGAAGGAATTATTGCTACAACCACTCAAGCATTTCAAATGTAGCAATTTCACAAGGAATTCAAGTTTCGAAGCATGATCACATCCTGGATAAAGAGGTTGTTCAGCATCTCTCAACAACTCATAAAACTTTTTGGTGGGTTGGTTAGGCTCGTCATTACTAGTAAATGAACATCCACCCATCTCAACATTGATGTTGTGCATCCCAAATGCTTCTTCCAACATAGGACGCATACCATCATCATTACCGTCCTCATCGTCATCATCATTACTATCTACTTCAGCAAACACATCCTCCCCGTGATGATACCAAGTGACATAATTCTTAACCATTCCATACCTTAGTAGATGAAATTTCACCTCTTCCCGAACTCTCACTTCTGAATTGTTACAAGTCATACAGGGACACCTAATTCTACCATTTAAGCATTTGTGTCGAAAAACATATTCAAGAAATTGATCAGCTCCATTAACATACTGGTTAGAAAATTTATCATCCAATTGTATCCAATTCCTATCCATCGTACTAGATACAACAAAAATTGATAGTATTAGAGATAGATTAAATTACAAAGCATGAGAATAGGGGATAAGAGCACTACCAATATTCATGTACATATATATATATACACATAAACATATATATCTACCAACCTAAAAGAAACAAAGCTCTTATATTAGTATTCTTTACATATATATTAATAATTCAAAAAAGTTAAAACTTTTTACACACGCATGGCATGACTCAACTGTTATACAAACTTGGTATGATCAATACTAAGTTGTTAACCTAAAGCTTAAAAACATGTGGGAATTTGATAGTTAGATGTTTTTGCTATAAATTTTTGATTATTAATAGTATATTTATGGAGGTCGTTAAATCTTGAATGTGGTTAATTCTGGTTAGCCCTATTATCATAGAAATATGTGGCTTAGGTTATTAATGAATTTTCTTTAGGAGAAAGAATGTTAAATTTTTAGTTGTTAACATAGTAGTAGTGCTATTTCCCTTTTATAATTGATATATAATTTGTTACACGTAGCTTGTAGTTTAATTTTTCTGACTTATATTTAGTATTTTTTTGTTTCTATTTCAATGTTTTTGATCAATCCAAATATCAGTTTAGACAATCTTTTTCAAGGAAAAAATTTATTATATCAAGTCAGTGCTTCAAAAGGCAAGATAACTCTTATCAATAGTGAGGTGATAATGAAGAATCTACCAGAAGGACTGCTTATGATGTGGCTCATAGAATTTGATCAGAAATTCAGTTTACCAAAAATGTTTGGTATTAGGATTTAGATTTACTAAATTTTAATATTTGAATTTTGCTTTAGGAATTTGAACCCAAGTCGTAATTCTTACTTTAAACAAAATGTTGGGCTTCAATTTGGAGCCTAGTTGATCTTACCCCAATTCAAAGTAGACCCAATTAATTATTCTGAATTTAAAATTTTCAAATTCAAAACTAATTTAGCTTAAATGTTGAATAAAAAATTAACTAACAATTATTTTAGAGCTCACACGAATTACAAATTTGGCTTATTATTATATTAACATTAATAACCATATAATTTTGAAGTTTAAATTATACAAATGGGAATTGTTAAGCTGAAAAATTAGTGTTAGAGATACTGGTTAGTGTTATTTAATTTAGGTTCGTACAACATGCCTAATTTTGCTGATTTTAATTATTTGGGTGATCCAGGCACATCTCAGATAGGACCCAGTTGATCAGTCTTATTCCATTATCATTGTGAGTCAACAGACTACATTATGATGGTTTTCTACATGCATTGTCTCTTTCTATTCATTTATTTATGCACTCCTGGCTTACAAAATTTGTTAAAAACTTCATGATTTAAAAAGAAATAAAATTGGGAATAAGTATTCTGTTATCTACCACCGTGCATATGCCCATGAGACATTCTATATTTGTATCTGATCATTGATTCAGTTATACATTTTGACTATTATGCATATCCGCAGGGGTATCTGATGTTTCATTCAATGATAAATGATTATGACAGACTTTTGTTGCAAACATGAATATCTATTTATTATTGTAGAAAACTTATGGATTATTCATTATAATTCATTGGAAGTATCTTGTTAGAAAACTATCTGCTAACATACATTTTGAGACATATATTGTTCTTTCTTTTACTGATCTGTATAGACATTTTGATTCACGTATAGTTATTCTGTCTAGCATGCCATCATTCTGGTCTGTATAGGTATTTGGACTCTGATACAACTATTCTGTTAGCATGGCAAGATTATGATGGCATGATCCTTTATTCAGTCTATGAGATTTAGACGATATTATTCTATAGACATGATGTCTCTTTTGTTCATTTTTATGTGTCGTAGATATTGAGCACATGTTTTTATACTCTGAGGCTTACTACAGCTTAGTGGAGCCCACAATCCAAATAGGGGATAGTGCTGGTCACAGTCCTCATGTTTAAGTTGTGGTACATACTTTCCTTCAAGTTTCAGTGCATTTGAGTAGAATTATAATTCCTATATCCCATATCATCTAGGCTAGTGTAAAGCTTCTAGAATTCTTTCAATAACTAACAATGCACAGACATATGAGAATATGGTTCCAAAACAAACATTGAAGAGTCTTGCACCTGCTATGGATGTTTCTTAAATGAAAATTTAAAAATAAACACTCAATAAATTGTTATAGCAGGTGTTTCTTGCACCTGCTATTCTTTTACAATATTTATGCAAATTCACGACAAGAACAAGCAGATCCACCAAATCTTAAAAAATTTGTCCAAAATTGACCACTACAAATAATTTTAATGTTTATGTTGCAATCCTTCTCTTTCAAAATTATGCAGCAAGTTTGTCATGTTTTAATTTATGAATATAACCAACATTATAACAACAATCTAATCAGAACACCAACAACAATAAAATCATAACAACAATAATCAACCCAACAAAAAACAGAACACCAAAAAATAGAAAATCAGACCAATCATTAATCAGAACACACATACGCATACATACGCACACATAGCATAAAGAAATCAGACTAACAATTAATCAGACCATTAAAACAGAACACTGACCATTAATCAGAACACACACACATACGCACACACGGACGTACATACGCACACACATATGCACACACAAACGTACATACACACACATACGCACACATGCAATCATAATATATAAGTTAATAAGCACAACTAAAATCTCATCAAGATATACCCTATAAAATTCTTTACCTTATAATATCATAAATATGGAGGCAGAAGCGGCAACGTTGAAGAGGAACTATTGAAGCGATGGAAGTGGCTACGTTGAAGTGGAGCTGTTGAAGCGACGACAGTAAGAGGCGACGAAAGGTTGGGGATTTGAGGGATGGGGGTTTGCAGGCTAATTGGGGGGTTTGGGGGGGAGGAGGGGTGTGGGTGGGTTTTGGGAGGTTTGGCGAGAGCATCTCCCGCTAGATAGAAATACATAAGATTTTTTTTTTTTAGTTAAAACATTTAATTGTTAAATAAAAATAAAATAACTTATAAAATTGATATTAATAATAGTTTGATTGATAAAAATAAAATAATTATGATTATGATAACTGATAAAATAATTTAAATTATAATAATTATTAAATAATTTAACTAATAATATATGATAATAATCTAAATTATAATAATTAAATAATTTAAATTATTTCATCAAATTAATATTTATTTAAAAATTTAATTATATTATAAATATAATAATTATAATAAATTAGTTTAATATAATATATTCTTTTTAATGTGTTCGTAATTTTTTAATACATTGTATTATCAATAAATAATTAATGTTAATTTATATTAGTTTAATAATTATATTCGTTCATTTATAAAAAAAAAATATAATCAACTTAGAGATTGCTTATATAAATGTTAGTTAAATCTTAATAATTTTTTTCTATTATTTAACAGTTAGAATTTAAATTTTTAGTCAATAATGACGGAAAACTGTTATAACTATTTATTAGGAGTATGGTTAGTTTTCTTTATTCCAATTATTATAAATATTTCATATTAAAATAAGTTATATTAATTTATCTAATCTTTCAGTTATTTATGTTTTTTAGGTTCTTACACTGCATAAATAACAGAAGAAGGAATGGCCCGAAATTAAATTTAATGTTGCTATCATTATATGTATTCACATTAAAAATAGTTAGAGATTTTTTGTAGTGTGTGATTAACATTAGTTTTATTTTATGTGATTAATTGAAAGTTTTTAAAGTTATATATTGTGTGCTTTATATTTCATTTAGATTGTATAGGTTGGTATGGGTTTAGAAAAAAATTAATATGATTAGCAATGATTTGATGTAGTGAAAAATAAGGTTGCGTTCTATTTGCATTTTAATTTTCAATTTTGAGTTTTGAATTCATATTCAATTTTCTGTTTTGGAAGTTTATTTTCAAAAAATTGAAAATACGTTCTCTTTATTATTTTGAAAAACTGCTTCTCAAAATAAAAAGTTAAAAAACGCATTCTCCTCGAAATTTTGAGAATAATTTTTTAATGATATTTTATTTAACAAATTTGATTATTCTATAAATTATAAATATTTAATATTAATATAATATTAAAAATATATACATTTTAAAGTTAGTGAATTTTGTAATATTTTTTCCCATTACAATAATAAAATATGAATAAATATTGAAAATGAAACTTGTTTTATGTGTTTTGAGTTTGGAGTTTGTTTTGAATGAAAACACTCAAAAACCTTTTTATTGTTTTGGAATTTTTTTACAATTTTTTTGTTTTTGAAAATGCGTTTTTAAAAATAGTAATTCATTATTTTAGAAAATTGAAAACTAAAAATAACTTAAAAACAACAAAGAAAATGCAGCCTAAATGTTTTATCTACAATTTCGTAAAGAAAATCAAACTTTTTGCAGTGAATATGAATTTTTATTAATTATTTTTTTGTATTAAAAGAATTGTTGTGACTAGATAAATAAAATTACTCAAAATATCAAGTTATTTGAATGAAAAAGTGATTAATTATCTAGAGTTAAAAAAATATATAAATTTATAATTTAATTTGTCTAAAGACATTAGTATATCTATATTTTTTTTTTAATTCAAAAACTACACCATCGCTATTTAAGTGGATTCATTTTATTAGTTTAAAATTACATAATTAAGTGTATTAAGACTAAATCATGTTAAATTTATATATTTTATTTTTTTTAATGTGCAACTCTTTTTCATAATTCTTTTTTAATCCTTAAAATTATACATTTAATGATAATTACCATATATCACATTTAGTGATGGCCAAGTGTAGCCGTCACTATTGTTCCTCCATTTGTGACTGAGATTGCCCGACCCTAATTAAAGGTGGTACATTCAGTGATGACCATGTCTGATCATCACTATTGTGTCTCTATCTGTGACTGATGTTTCCCGACCCTCACTAAAGGTGGCACATTCAATGACGACCACGTGGCCGTCACTATTATGCCTCCATTTGTGACCGACATTTCCCTATAGTCACTAAAGTTAGCACATTTAGTGACGATCGCGTGTGACCGTCGCTATTGTGCCTCCATCTGTGACTGATGTTGCCTGACCCTCACTAAAGGTGGCACATTCAGTGACGACCATGTGTGGCTGTCTTTATTGTTCCTCCATCTGTGACTGAGGTTACCCGACCCTCACTAAAGGTGGCACATTCAGTGACGACCACGTGTGGTCATCACTATTGTGCCTCCATTTGTGACCGACGTTGCCCGACCTTCACTGAAGGTGGCACATTTAGTGACGACCGTGTGTGGCCGTCATTATTGTGCCTCCATCTATGACCAACGTTGCCCGACCCTCACTGAAGGTGGCAAATTCAATGACGACCGCGTGTGGTCGTCACTATTGGGCACCATCTGTGACAGACTCTATCTGACCGTCACTAAAGATTGGAATTAGTGATGACTTTTAACTGGCCGTCACTAAAAATGGTCACTAAAAGTCAAATTTCTTGTAGTGATATGAGGATATGCTTTAAAAGGTGCCGAGATGAGTGAAAGGATGCTTTCGCGACCACTAAGGGAATGGATCAAAATTCTATTTCCTAGGTTGTTTCCCCATGGTGAGTATGGAGAACACAGATATTTGGGCCCAACATGTTCTAAACCCTATAGGGGCCTTCCCAATTTGCCTATTGCTTGCCTTTTTCACAGAGGGTGCTTGTGATAATAGACTTTCTGAGTACCAAATTGCCTGACTATAATGGTCTATTTTTTATGCGAGAGTTGTAATAGTTAGCTATCCTTCAATGGTAGGCTATTAATCGAATGTTGGCTTGTTCCTTAATTCGTCCACCAAATTCAAGTTACAAGACAACTATTATGAGTTGCTTTGCTCATCAAAGGCTAAGACTAATGGGGACTAGATGTTGACTTTGACAAGGATGGGGGCCTCTATTCCATTTACGAGGTTAAAAGGCGTTTCCCTAGTAAATGCTTGGCTAATGGTTCGATATGCCGATAAGATAGTTGGGAGCTCCTCCACCCAGGCTCCTTTCACTTTATCAAACAAAGTCTTGAGGTCTTTTAGAATGATTTTATTGGCATCCTTGGCTTGACCATTCGATTAAGGGTAGGCAACTAATGCCATGCAAAGGTAAATTCCCCATGTATCATAGAAGGCACAAAAAGGGTCAAAGTTGAATTGTGTACCATGGTCCGTATTGAGGATTCGAGGGATTCCAAAACGACAAATAATGTCCTTCCACACTACATTCTCTCTTTCTTCTCTGTGATGGTCGCTAAGGGCTAAATAGCTTTGAGTAGAAACTTCTGTCAGTGAAGTAATAAATACCTACGAGCAGAAACTTCCATTGTCCAATAGCGATGAGAAAGGGGCCAAGTATATCCAATCCACATTGCATGAAACGGATAGGCTGGAAGATCTTTTGGATCTCTGTCACGATGACGAGGATAATGGTGCATGCTTCTAGCACTTGTCACATGTTTAAACCTTTGCAGATGCGTCTCTGCGCAATGTAAGCTAGAAAAAACTAGCCCTCATAACTTTGGCGGCTAGTGACCTTTCACCAAAGTGTTCGCCATAATCGCCCTCGTGCACTTCATCCAGGGCTTGTTGTTCCTCCCGTGGACCAAGACACTTTAGTAATGGCATGGAAAAAGCACGTTTGTATAAGATATTGTCTATAATCACAAAGTGGGCCACTCAGACCTTTAGTGTTCTGGCTTCTGTGTTGGCAGGAAGTTCCCCAGTAAGCAAGTGTCGCATGATAAGCGATCTCCAATAGTCGACTATTTCAATTATTTGTACCATTTTTTCTTCCTCATTTTCTTCAATGATGGGTTTCTACAGAATCTCCATGTGGATTAGGCGCTCAAGGGTATCTCTAGCTGCTACCAGTTTGGATAATGCATTCGCATGGTGGTTACAGGTAGGATTGACCAAGACCAACTAAAAGTCAAGAAAAGAATGTCCCAATTCTCACAACTTTTATAGGTATCGGGTGAGTGTGGGATCCCTAGCTTCATAGGTACATTGAAAATATTGAACCACAAGCTGAGAGCCATTGTGTGCCATCACCCTTTTTACTTCAAGCTTTTGGGCGATAACCAAGCTAGCAATGAGGGCTTTGTATTCTATGACATTATTTAAGCTAGGAAAGGTGAAACATAAAGAACACTCCAGAACAACGTTGTTAGGAGAAATTAACACAATCAGCGCACTTCCTTGTACATTGGAGGCTCCATCCACGACCAATTTCCATTTAGGCAAAAACCCTTTCTTAGACTTAGATGAGTGTGTGCACTCTACTATAGTTCGACCAACACTTGGCCACTAAAGATCGTATTAGCTGAGTTCAATGACCTACTTGGTGAGTCTCCCTAAGTGTTTAAGCCATTGGAGAATCTGTCCCAGGGGTTGGTCAGTGAGTACCGTAATGGTTTGTTCTTGGAAATAAGGTCTGAGCTTCCTGACTGCCATAACTAAGGAAAATGTGACATTTTTAGTGTAGGGGTAATGAGTCTCAGCCTCGCAGAGTACTTGACTAACACAATATACTAGCCTGTCCACTTGGTCAGTTCTTCTCAACTACACCATACTAGTTGCAGCCTGGCTGATTCCAAGGTAGAGGTATAACACATCTCCTTCCAGTCTGGTGAGAAGGGGTATTTCGCAAAGGTAATCCTTCAACGCTTGAAACGCCTATTCACACTTATCATCCCATTGAAAGCTCTTTTCATGGAACTTGGAAAGGAAACAATTAAGGGCCGCAAGATGTCGGATCAATTGCTGGACCCCCTTTTAATCGAAGGGAGACTACATATCCAAAATGGCCTGGATCGTCTTCGGGTTGGCTTCTATCCCACATTGCATGATAAGATAGCCTAAGAACTTCTTGACTTGATGCCAAAGCCTCATTTTTTGGGATTAAGCTGCTTATGGTATTGACGACATACTACAAAGACTTGCACTAATTTCTCCACATGTGACTCTTCAACATGGCTTTTAACCACCAAGTCGTTAACATAAGCTTCCATGGTTTCTCTGAGGAGCTCTTTGAATTCTTTGTTAACCATCCACTAATAGGTTACCCCTGCGTTCTTCAACCCGAATGGCATAACCTAATAACAATAAGTCCCAGTTTCGATGATGAAAAAGGTTTTCTCAACATTTGGTGGGAACATGTTAATTTGGTGATATCTTGAGAAGGCATCTAAGAAGCTTAACATATGGTACCTCGAAGTATTATCAACCAAGCTGTCAATTTGTGGAAGTGGGAAGGAATATTTTGGACATGCTTTGTTTAAGTTAGTAAAATCCACGCAGACCCGCCACTTCCCATTGGACTTTTTTACCATGATGTTGTTGAAGAGCCAATCGAGATAGTGGACTTCATGAATGAATTCGACTTGTAAGAGCTTACCAACCTCTTCTTCAAGCGTCGATAACCTATCGGGTACGACATTCTTTTTCTGTTGTTTCACGAGTTTGGCTCCTAGTCTCATGTTCAACTAGTAAGAGATCATTTGGGGGTCAATTCCAAGCATATTAGTAGGTATTCAGGAAAATATGTTTGTGTTTTCCCACAAGCATTACACGATTTCTTTTGTCTTCTCTGGTAGAGGCTGGCTTCCCACATAAACCAACTTATCTTCTTTTTCTTCATGGAGTCTAATAGGTTCTCGGGTCTCCACAGGTTAAGGCTTTAAAGATGTCTGCTCTGAAATAGACATGGTTTCTTCAAGGGTGTGGGAGACCTTTTTTCCCTTCGCCACCTTGGTAGATGATATGTAGCAAATTCGGGCTTTCTTCTGGTTGCCTCGGACCTAACCTATGCCACCAGGAGCTAAGAATTTCATCAAAAGATAACCGGGGTATATCATAGCCCTTATGTTGTTAATGAGTGATCTCCTAAGGATGACGCTGTAAGTTGTAGATGTGGTTTTCACCACCATAAAATTCACTTGTTGCGTCTGTAACACCCCGCTTTTCCCGAGCGTGTCACTATGCTAGGGCCCAACATATAAATACACATCTTTTTACAAATTACATTCCTTTATACCTCAAATACCGTATTTCAAAGAGAAACCCCCAACATATCATTACAAATGCGGAAGCAATAATTGAAACCTGATATGGAACATAATCGAATTCACTTTAATCATAAGATAAGAATTCGTACCATAGTTTAATATCATATCTTCAACAACCTTAATACATGGAGACTCGCTTCTTGACGTAACAACTAAACACCTCAGGTGCAATCAAATGATACCTTAAACATACATTTTCATTTCTCAACTTATCTGAAACATATTCGGATCTTCATGAATAAACAAAATACTGGAACCACATGTTGAATCCATCGAACACCCCCGTCTCGTCATATCTCAATCACCTCCTTGCCTAAGCAGCAAGTCTCAACTGGAATGTGTGAATGTTCCAAGGGCATAACCCAACTAGAAGATGGATCTTCTAGTGAGGGTCCAAAAACAGATACATGAATTTATGATGCAATAACATGAATAATCATATGCCCTAGTGCAACTTCCCTGGCTCACCAACTCGACACAGAACCCTAGGCAGAATCTCGACCCTTTTGCAAGATAATCCTAACGTTGTTCCATCAATTGTTCCAAGGGCATAACCCAATTTGCTGCATCACTCACCCTGTATTATCACTTTTTATCCATTTTTTAGTTATAACAAAGCTTATTTAGTAGCTCAAACCATCAAAGAAAAGGTGAGGCGTTTAGACTCGCCAGTGCACGAGTGTTTTCGTAGCAGAAATTTATACATTTCGGGTAAGTCCGGGTTGATTCACAGGGAGATTACTCATGGAAAGAGATAATCACACCAATTCAATCATCTTAAAGAATATGAGAATTGTTCAAACTGATAAGAATTATCTGGTATCTAGATATGGAGAAATCTTGGGTCAAGACAATTCAAGTGTCAAGCTCAACTGATTCCCATATAGCTTTCTTAAGAATAATAGATTATTTAGTTTGCTTGAGGTTCAGTCATTAACTGCACTACCGAGATAATGATAACTCTGGTTCTAGCAATCCCCATACATGGCATGAAGGATTCTATTTAAGCAGCTATCATAAATCAGTGTGTAAATAATGTTTTGCAAAGATGATCATTCGGGCTTGGCTATGAGGATGTTTCCAGCTTAAGTAACCTTTATACATGGCATGAAGACTCTAGGTTAGGCATACGAACCAATCCAAGCCTAAAGTTTTAAATAAAGAACAACTCTCAAGCTCTCTAAGTTCTATTATTGAACATCTGAAGTTCGACTACCTTGGGTAATCAGAGGCTTTGGATACTATCCTTGCCTTGCCCCAAGTTTAGAGTTAGCCGCACATCTTCATGGAAAAATAACTTAAACTAAACTCAGCAGGTATGTAATGAACAGAAAAATGAAAATGAATAACAACGATAACTGTAAAATAGACTACTGTTGTATTGAATGCTGAAAGGAATAAGATAACTACAACTGGTAATGAACTTACAGTAAACTTGAAGAACAAAATAAAGAACAAGAATAAAAGTACGTGTTTAAGAGGTAAAGACAAACATGCAGAATGTAAAGGAAAAGACTACTCTACTGATTCCTATCTGATTCTAAGCACAAAAAGAGTTTTTTGTTCTTGTCCCTACTGTCTTGATTCCGAGGAGAATCATCCCTTTTTAAACTTGTCGCTCATGGAGGAGGGGGACCACTTGGTGAAAAGTTATCAAAAAGGTTGAATGGATTTATTGCTTGTGCCACTGCATTCATTTACGCATAAGAAGGCTTTCTTTGAGGTGTCATTCGAATGAGTGGGAGAAGATATTCGAATGACTAGCTTGATTCGCTTAAGTTGCTTGCATCATTCGAATGAGTGCAGAGTTCATTTGAATGACTTACCTTAGTTGCTTCTTTTTCTTTTCTTCTTGGGTCACTTATCTTCATTCGACTATGGTTAATCACGCCCTAAATGAATTATTTTTTATCATTGATCCATATATCCCATTGAATCCTGCAAACACGTATTTTATTACATTTTAGTTCATTAAATTGAGTATGGATCAATAAAATTATGGCAAAATTTCAATGTTTTTGATCATCAATCACACCCCTGAACTTAAACGTTGCTAACCCCTTAGCAATGAGATTTAATACTAGATTCCAATTTTCACTTTCTCACAACTGAACAAATATTGAGATTTCAAGCGTGAAATAAAAATGTATGAGTGAGAACAAATGAATTTTAAACATACAATGGGATGTCTTATTAAGCAGCATGCAATCTCAAAGATGTAATTAGATCAATCAAGTCCTCACACTCTATTCTCTAAGTTTTGACTTCAAATTTCACAGTGGATAGATACCCTCTCAAAGGAAGTAATCACACTTGGCTACACTCAGGGATGCACCTTAACAATAGTAAGTGAAAATCAATAGAAAATTGATGTCATCCCAAATATGAAAAACAACATTAAGAACATAAGGGATTTTGACATAGCTTCATGGTCGAAAGTGAATTCATGATCAATGTCCAAATTTCAATCAAAATTTCTTCTTTTAAATGCCAAGCTTGAGTGTCAACTTACCTAAGGATCAAGTGAGATTGTAAAGTGGTTGTAATGGGGCCAAGGGTGATGGAATGGTTATGAAGGAAAAATGAGAGTAGGGATTCAAAGAGTGTCTTGTGACCCGTATTTGATACTTTCTCTTACTTGATATTTCTAAATATATATATTTATATATATATACTTAAATCAGCAATAGGGGAAAAAATTCTTCCAGTATTTTACTAGAGTAAGAAGCAACCATTTTTTTCTATTTTCTTTGTCTCCCTTTTTGCCCTTTTTTTTTTTAATACTAGGAATAACAACAATATTAGTAATAACACTCTAGATAATAAGAGGGTTCACGACACACCTATACTGGAAGGATGTCGTTTAAGAGGGGTGATAGGTCAAGTAAGGGTCACCAAAGAAATTTATTCCCTATGTAGGCTCAACATGGCTTATCAAAAGTTAGAAGTTCAAGGAAACAAAATAGGCTAAAAAATAATCCCACTCTAATAGACAAATCTGCTCAAGCATAGTATTCAAAATAGGAAACTTAACTGGAATTCTTTTATTATCATGTTTAGCATTGAAAGCAATTGAGTGTATTGAAGCTATTGAAAGAAAGTTCAGAGCAAGTGAAAATATGTTCAAAGTAAATTTTTGTTCACTCGGAATCAACGATAGTAGGCATAAATTCTCATAATGGTCAATAGTCTCGACCTTTATTGAGAATTCATGTAATGCATCAATTAACTAATTACAACCTCTTTGATTTCATGCCTTATAGATAAATGGGACATCCAATGCATGCAAAATCCTTATTCTCAACTCATACAGTTCTATTTTTGGACAAGATATCAAGACACGTATGCGCAGGTTGTGAAGGCAGTTTAATACATCTAGTATCTAAATCTAATGCATAGAACAGACATTTCAGTTATTTCAAAAGGAAAATGCATTTAAAATTTTTGTAGTTCATAGGTTTGTCGTTTATAGTATCTAAAATTTTTGTAGTTCATAAGACTCTATGACTACTCTGTCCCATCAGTGGCATCATCAGAAATGGTGTTCTCCGCAGTGGAGTCACCAAAAGTGGTCTTCGTCAAGGGATCGATAGGATAAGGATCAGTGGAGGTAGATGGAATATCAACAAGTGGAGGGTCAGCATGCTCAGGCTAAGGCTGCATCTCTGACATGGAAGGTGCATCCCCTACATCTTGCCACGAGGCGATGGTCTTCTGTATGCACATTTTAGACTCGGCCAACTTAGTCTCTGTAGTCTTTTGAGGTGGTTGTGGAGATTCTTCATCTGATGAGCCCATTAGCTAATCCACTTCTGGTCTAATGCCTTGTAATGATCATACATGATCATTACACCTGAATAAATAACCCTCTGTCTTGTCTTCAATTCCTCAAACATAGCCTTTTGTCTTTCTTGCATATTTATTACCAAGTCATATAAACCTCTCACTAAATAATCTTCCTCTGATCCCTGTGGATGAGTGTCCTGCAATGGGGGTTCTTGAGATGGTCCTTCTTATTCTTCAATTGGCCTACACGATGCTTCTCCTCTTTCCAATGTTGTGGCATCTAGCCTTTTTAACTGCCCCCTTACTCTTACGGGTTGATGCTAGGCTGATCCTATCTATGGGGTTGATGACTACAAAGGTTGCCTTCTCCTTTATCCCATTCTTCAACAAATGGTAATCCTCCCCCTCCTTGTGCATTCTTGGCCACAGAATCAATAGTATCAAAAATGTGTTTGGCCAAATCAATATGCACTCCTAAGATCATCTTACCCATGAAAGTGGCTTGCTTTACATAGATAGTGCCAGTGAATGGGTGAGGCATAAAATGTGAGCAAAGTAGTCTATGTAGGATGATGCATTTCGGGGACAAACTTTTCTTTGGTAGGGTAAGCCCTAACCACACGACATCATTCTTCCCTGTCAAAATCCTAGCCAAGTTCTCTTTCCCTAGATCCACACTTGACTCCTCAGGGTCTTTATGGGATGCCTTTCTTGGAATTTGAAATGTGTTAGTAATATCCGAGGGCCTTAATTTAATTTTCACCTTCCTCACTTTAAAAATTAAACACCTATTCCTCGAGTCATCTCTGCTACTAGTCACATTTACATGGAACTCTTTGACTAGGGGAATAATAGCCTTATGTTGGAATTTCACCCAAGACTGCCATCCTTTTGTTGTGATCAATGGTAATAAATCACACGGAGGCCCCTCAAATTGTTCTAACACAATCCCTCTTTCACACAGAATAGGCCTCTTAGCATACCCCTCCTTATAATTTTGCTCGGCACTTGGGCTAATGAACCGTGTGCTTGTAAAGGGTGGGGGTTGTTCTATGGGCTCACTAGCAGGCGAATCTTCCCTTCTTCTTTGCCTCTTTGGTGCTCTAGAACTCTCCTCTACAACTTTAGATCATTTTCGCTTTGGGGACATGGCTAAGTTTTGGGTGTTAAGCCTAGGGGATAGGTTGAAAACTTTTATCGAACACTTGGCGGGCATAATTTGTTTTCTTCGTTTCCCTCTTCTTTCAATCAATAAATCAACCCTCTCTTACACAACAAAATCTCTTTTCCTCCATCTAACCAGCAACGCATTCACCCAACAGTTTGCTCTTCAAATGTAAACAATGTAAGCAACCCTTACCTCCAGGCCGTGGTCTTCAAAAGGCATTCGAATGTGTGCTTCTCATATTTGAATGAACGGACACTGTACTCCCACCTTGGCAACCCGTGATGATCTTCAACTCGATGCTCGGTGATAAATGAGGATGATTTGAAACGGATGATGAGATTTTATATGGAGGTTTTGGTTGGGTTGAATGAAGGGTCGCACGGGTTGAATAGGAGATTTGAATTCAATGGGGTGTGTCGATTTGGATTGAGGAATGGTTATAAAACTAACAGAGATATCATTCGAATGATTTTGGGTTCATTCGAATGATTGAGGCAGATTCGAATGATAGCTGGGAGATTCAAATGAGAGATTGGGTGTTAAAATGATGGACAATGGGCGATTCGAATGAGTGAGAGGCTATTCAAATGTTCGCTGAGGGTTTTTAAAAGAATGGACGCCTCATTAAAATGTGAGCAAAATTCATTTGAATGAATTTTAAACAGTAACTCACTCATTAAAGGTTTTGAGCCGGTCATTCGAATGCAACAGTAATGCATTAGAATGAATTTCTCGATCATTTGAATGACTATGAGGGTCATTCGAATGTCCTCAGCAATTCGCTCACTAAAGACAAAGGGTTATTCGAATATGCAGCAGTTATTCGAATCTACAGAGTGTTATACAAATGACTAATTCGAATGTCAAGAGAGAAAATTTTTATTTTTATTTATTTTAATTTTTTTAATTTTAAATTTTTTTATGAACTACTAATTAAGACTTAATGGAGATAAATTGTAACAAATTAAACAAAGGCAACTAAAGCAAAAATAAAAAATAAGCATGGCTCAAGCATAAGAACAAACATACCTTATTTCTTCTTACTTTGAACAACATGAAATAAATCAAAGGAAATCGGAAAAATACCTGGTAATCTTCAATGCAGATGTGAATCCATGAGCTTGCTACAATACTAAACTCAAAATAAAGAGTGAGAACAGCACATCAAAACAAGATACTATTTTTTTTTGCATAAATATATTCTTTTGTTTTTCATTTCTCTAGATCTGCAAGATCCATGTTTGTTTCCTCCTTAGACAGGAGCTTAAGATAAGCTTTCAGTCTGTGCCCATTTACCTTAGTCACTTGACCATCCTAAAGATTTACTATGTCATAGGCACCATGATTAGAGATAGCTCGGATTCTAAAAGGTCCAGTCCATCTAGACTTTAGCTTTCTAGGAAATAGATGAAGCTTAGAATCATACCGGAGCACATATTGACCTACTTTGAAATCCTTTCTACTAATGTGTTTGTCATGCAAGTTCTTGATGTGCATTTTCGAAATTCTGGCATTCTCAAAAGCTTCATTTCTCATTTCTTCTAGTTCATTCATCTGCAGTTTCCTGTTGTGGCCTACCTCATTTGGATCTTCATTTATTTTTTTAATAGCCCAATAAGCCTTATGTTCCACTTCCACCGGCAAATGGAAAGGCTTTCCAAATACCAACCCATAGGGAGACATGCCTAAGATTGTCTTGTATGCAGCCCTGTAAGCCCATAGAGCATCAATCAACCTCAAAGACCAATCTTTTTTATTAGAATTGACAGTCTTTTCCAAAATTCTCTTTATTTCCCTATTGGCTAGTTTAGCTTGACCATTAGTCTGGGGGTGATAAGGTGTAGAGACTTTGTGCACTGTCCCATATTTTCTCATGAGCTCTACCACTGGCTTATTATAGAAGTGTGATCCTCCATCACTGATAATGGCTTGCGGTATCCCAAAATGACTAAAGATGTTCTCTTCCAAAAATTTCACCACATCCTATGGTCATTGTTTCTAGCAGGTATGGCTTTAACCCATTTGGATGCATGGTCTACAACAAGAAAAATGTACTCATATCCAAATGACTTAACAAACAGACCCATAAAATCCATTCCCCAACAATCAAAGATTTCCAGGATATGGATGGGTTGCAGAGGCCTCATGTTTCTCTTAGTCAGACTTTGATGGGGGCTGTCGAACACCAATAGATTAGATAGTATGATGATGCGGATTTGCAATAGAGGTGCAACCCTAAGTCGTCTCCCAACGAACCTCAAACGGATCTGTCAAAACAAGGCTAAACGGGGGGGAAGTTTTTGATGAAAAACAGAAAACAAAATGAACAAGAACACAATAAATCAAGATGCAATCAATTGCAAACCAATTCTTATATCCCAGTTTTCATTGCCTTTTCAATAAACCATTTGTTTAGTTTTAATCCTCAAATCGAAAATCAGAAAAATCCTTTAACAACCGCTAAAGATTTGGAAGAAAACCAATAAACAGATTTCAGAAACCTCTTAGTTCAATCTATCAGTTTTGATTCCCCTTATTGCACAGATTCGAGACTGATTGGATTACCATCCAAACAGGTTGTTCTTGCTTCCAGTTAAAGCCTCAACCGAGCACAAAAACCTTGGATTCTCAAACAAAGACAATGCATGCATTCATCCAACCGGTATCAACACATACACAGAATCAAGAGAGAACGGAAACAAGAGAACAACAAAGTTAAAACAAAACAAAACAGATTTCCATTAAAACCAAAGACTCAAATCGGGAACAAGGATGGTGTTGCAATTGATTACAAGATCCTTAGCCTTCCATCTTCACAAGAACAATGGAGAGAAGAGAAGTCGTCCACTGTTCACGCCCTTCCAAGAATGTCTCTCTAATGGCCTCTTAAGGTGCTTAAGTAGAGCTTTAGGAGGAAACCCTAGATTACCGCCACTTGACGGCCGATTTCGGATAGGTTAAAGTGCGTTCTGGGCTTCGTCCTCTCCATAAGAATTTTAGATCAGAAAGAGTAGATGAACTTGGGCTTTTGAATCACTTCATTTGGATATCGGACGCCCAAGATATGGCCTTTTAAAGAATCAGTATCTGTGCAGTTTTCCTAATTTGCCCCCAACTTCTTGGCCCCGATTTTGAAGCGCTGTTTGAAGGCCCAAATGAACTCGGATTTGGACAAACCATATCATTCCAGAAATCTCAAGAAGTCCCCTACAGTACCTCTGAAGACATCATCTTCATTCTGGAATTTTATCTTGGTCAAAATACTGAAGGAAGTGCAGGAGGTCAAATCTGTCAGAATTGCCCTTACTTCTCTATCTCCAATCTCCAAGATATCTCATTGCCATCAAGATGTCTCATGCCCCATCTCATGCTCTCACATAGCCCTAAACCTGGAAAAATAAAATAAAACAGTGTGAAGCCCAATTCCTATAGAATAAAATGAAATAAAATCAAGATGAATGAAATAACACAACTAATGTGCAGAAAGGACTAAATATGAGGGCTAAATAATATGGAAATATGTGCTCTATCAGACTTCCTAATCTTTGACAATGGTCACATGAAGAACAAAATTGGTTCACATCCTTAAGCAATGTTGGCCAATAAAATCCACTTTGAAAAATTTTTGCAATGGTTTTTCTTGTGGAGAAATGGCCTATGTAAGCAAAAGAGTGTGACAAAAGTTGATCACATTGTGTTGTTCATGCTCTGGAATGCATCTCCTAAGGATTTGGTTAGTATAGTATTTGAACAGATATGGCTCATCCCAAAAGTAAGTCTTTACTTTTCTAAAAAACTTCTGTTTGTCTAATCCAGTCCAATGGTTCGGAATCAACCCTACAGCTAGGTAATTTGCAATATCAAGATAACAAGTGTAATATCTCAGATTTTTTAAAAGGGCTCAAAAGTAATTTTAACGTGGTCCATAAGTGAAATTATCAAAAGAGTTGGGACTTAAGTATAATTCTTACAATTGTAAGTACCAAATCGACTGTAGGGAATGCCCCAGAGCATAATTGTTTAAGCAAAATGATATGGTTTTGAAGAGTGTCCTAAGATAGGATTTATGGTATTAAAAGAAATGGGAATCAAGACGATTTTTGGTACAACTAAAATACAGCTTTGATTCAAGCTGAAAAATTGAATCATCGTAGGAGACTTTTGGAAAATAAACGGAACCTTGAGGGTGCTCCGATTTTTGTAAGGATCAACCGTGAGGTGGTTTCGGGACAAAACAAAGGTCTGAGGATGACGCATGGACGAAATTGTCCTTATCAAGTAAATTTGGAATTATTAATTTTGGATTTTTGACATCGTAATGTAAATTAATTAGACGTTAAAGGGAGTATTAGCAATTTAAGAAATCCCCAAAGGTAAATAAAGATGTAATATAGGGATTTAATGCATATTTTCTTATAATTATATTAGTGTAATAGATATAAATATACATAAGTGTATAATGAATGGAAGACAATGAGAGATGATATTCACGCGTGAGGGGCCAAATTTAGTGTAATTAAGGGACAACCAATTAAAGCATTGGGATAAGAGAATGGGTTAAGGATAAGGATAAGAGATTGGCTGTAATTATTTGATTAAGTGATGTAAAATATATATATATATATAAATATATATGATGTGTATGTGGGCGTGTGCATGTGAAAAGGCAGAGGGCAAAGAGCTTGAGGGAGGCCGAGAGAAGAGAGGGAGCTTGAGAGCTATAGTCGAGAGCTAGAAGAGAGAGATGAGTGACCGAGAGAAAGGGGCATAAGCTTGAGAGAAAGAGAGATAGAGGCGCAGCTATGGCAGCCGCGAGGCTACTATTGCAGCAGCCATGGCCGTGGCCATGGCAGGACAATAGAGCGAAGCAGGGGCGGCCAGCAACGAAGCAGCAGCAGCAGCCAATTCTAAGGAAGCTCAGAGGAGGCCGGTAAGGCGAGGCCGAAGATGGCCAAATCGAATCGCATAGCCGTGGCAGGGCGCGGCAGCGAGAGGCAAGGGCACGCAGCTATTGTAACGTCAGGCAGTGCTACGAGCAAGTGAGGTGTCCGGCAGTTGCAGCGGAGAGCAGCGGCTGTAGAGGCACCTGAGGCAGTGGTCGACGGTGGTAACAACTAGTTAGATCGGCCATGGTAGCATGGCAGTCGTGGCTGTTGCAAGGGATGTGCCCTCGAGGAAGAAGAAAGGAAGAAGGGAAGAAAGAAGAAAAAGAAAAGAAAGAAAGAAGAAAAGAATGATGGGCATGGCTGGTTCGGGTGTTACAGGTTGCTGGAAGGAAGAAACGAGGAGGAAGAAGATGAATAGGAAAAGGAAGAAAGAAAAAAATAAATAAAGAAAAGGAAAAAAATAAGGAAAATGGGAAAAATGTGAAGAAAATTTCAAAAAATTCTAGAAAAATAGGAAATGAAGATTTATGATTATTCCAGAGATTTTAGCGAGAAAAATTATTTGGACACGAGTTTCGATGCAATGCATGAAAATCGAGATGGTGCACAGAAATCGAGGTGGTTCACGAAAATTGATATGGCATGCAAGAATCAAATTAGTGCGTGAGAATCGAGGCCGAGGTCAAGCACAAGAATTAAGGCAAGGCTCAGGAATTCAGATTGTGCATGAAGGTCGAGGCATGTCTTGCATACAGAGAAAGCCTAAGGGGCTAAGTTAAGGTAAGTAAAAATTTCCTAAAATATTTCAAAAATTCATAAATGTTATTTTATGTATTATCATAGTGAAATATTTGAGAAAATAATTGAAAAATATTTAATTTAAATTTATTGAAGAAAAATAGGAAGAAATAGGGAGAAAAATAAAGGAAATGCAAGAAATTATGGAAAAATAGGTTTTAATACTTATTTAAATAAATATGATGATTAGGGTGCTTTGAGACTTAAAATGAAGTGACTTGTGCGAATTTTGAGGTTGGCACGCAAATCAAAATGATGCACGTATTTTGAGGCAATGCACGAATATCAAGGTAGGCCGATAAGCTTAAGAAGGTAAGTGGTACTTCCCAACTGGATTTAGTTTTATGAAAATGATTGGTTTGTAAGTGGCTCTAGCCAAAATTCAATTTTATGTTAATGGTTTTATTATGTTGTCATGTTTTGATGTGAATATGTCATGTAAATTACATTTACATGTTATGATGAAATGTGCATATGTACACGATGATATTATTAATCATGCATCGCATAAGGGTTTGAGAGTATGGGTCGGGACCGCTGCTCTACCAAGGGTGCACCCATACACCTAGGCTTGGTAAAGAAGCTGTGAAAATAGGGAGTAGCAATAAAGTACGGTCGGCTCAAATCAAAAGGAAATGGAAAAGGACATTTTTCATTGTACATTCATGCACGAAATATGTTTATTGTTCCCTTACTTAGATAATTCATCATCTAACTTGGGGTTTGCCCCTGGAATATTCAAACGTTTCAGGTAAAGATTGTAGCAGAAACGAGGATTAATGAAGCATGAAATAACACTTAGCAAAGTGCATGATGAATTGTATGAGTTGAATGTATGTTATGTAGGCCATGTGTTTAAGTTCTGCTACTTTGGATTCTGAACGTTTTGAGGAATGATGATGTATAGTCTTATTTATAGTTAATGATGATGTATAACCTTATTTATGATTAATGAGAATGTAAGAACTGATTTATGATTAATGTTAAGATGTTAGGTTCGATTATAGCTTCTGCATTTAATATTTATGATTATCTCTTTCGAGATAAATGTATGGAAATTTTAGGATGGATAAGACCAATGATATGATTTAGTTTTAGTAGTATTGAAAAAAAAAACTATTATGCCAGAATTGTTCTGATTTATAACGTGCTCGGAAAACGAGGCGTTACACCAAGGGATAGAGTCTTTATAAGAAATAGAGTTTGCATGAAAGAGTTGCTCATCTGGGAAATTGTCATGCATTGGTAATTCTGATTGGGTAAGATCATGACTTGGGATTCTGGATAAGTGATCACCCACAACATTTTCTACCCTTTTTTTGTCCTTGATTTCTAATTGAAATTCTTAAAGTAGTAAAATCCACCTAATGAGACGTGGCTTCGCATCTTGTTTTGAAAAGAGGTATTTCAATGCGGCATGATCAGTGTACACTATGACATGTGATCCTACCAGGTATGATCTAAACTTTTCTAGGGTAAACACAATAGCCAACATCTCTTTTTTAGTTGTTATGTAATTCTTTTGGGTCTCATTGAGTGTTTGGATGGCATAGCAAATTATATGAGGTCCCTTTTCCTTCCTTTGCCCTAAAACTGTCCCTATTGCAAAATCACTTGCATCACACATCAACTCAAAGGGTAATGTCCAGTCTGGTGGTTGGATGATGCGTGTTGAGATTAGTGCATCTTTCAATTTATCAAAAGCATTTTTATAAACAAGGGTTCATTCAAACGGAACATCCTGAGACAACAAATGGCACAAGGGCCTTGTTATGGTGCTAAATGAAGCAATGAATCTCCTATAAAATCCTACATGTTCTAAAAATCTTCTAATGTCTTTCACATTCCTCGGGTTGGGGAGTTTTTGAACGGCTTCAATTTTTGACTTGACTACCTCCATTTCCCTAGATGAAACAATGTACCCTAAGATAATGCCTTATTTCACCATAAAGTGACACTTTTCCCAATTGAGTATCAAATTTGTTTCCTCACATCGTGCTAAAACCTTTTTCAGATTCTCCAAGCATGCCTCAAAGTTACTTCCTCACAACAGTGTGGTTACGAGAAGCGGCCGACTAGAGGCCGAAGGCAGGTGGCGATGGCGGAAGCCAGGGTGGCCAATGCGGCAGTGCGCGGAGGAAGAAGAAGATGAAACAGAGGAAAGAGAGGAATAAATATATATATATATAAAAGAAAAGAAAAATAAATAAATAGAAAAATCTTAAAAAAGGGAAAAATAGTCGAAAAATTTCAAAAAATTATGAAAATTATTTTGGGGCTCAAGGAGTGTGTCCGAGGCTCGAAAATGGGATTTTAGGCACAAGTGGCTGCTCGGCAGGCAACGCCGATGTGGGCATTTGACAAATTTTCCCTCCAGATCGGTTAAAGTAATTAATTTATTCTTTTCAAATTATTTACATTATGTGAGATAATGTAGTATGACATGATGGTTAGTCTAGGCCCGTGGTTGGGGTTGTTTTGGTTGAGTTGTTATCGGGTGGTTTTGCAGTGTAGGGCAAAATTGGAGGCATTGGCTTAATGTCTAATGTTGTTGGGTTTGGTGTGATTGCATCTAGCTTCGATCGGGTAGGCGGTGATCCTAGAAGAGTTCGAGCTTCAGGCTGGAGTTCGTGTCGAGGCAGGAGAGGCATCGAGCCAGGTAAAGGATGACCCCAATGGTGGTGGTCTTGCATGCATTTGTAAATGGTTATCTTTATGAGTTACATGTAGTGGTAACACTTGCATGGTTTGAGTTCTAGTGTACCTATAGCCATATGGAGGACTAGTGTGGTGGGAAGGGTTGGTCGATGCCTTAACCTAAGGAGGTTATGAGTGCATGGAAGATTACCCGTTTTGCATTGCATTTTTGCATTACATGCTTTCTCATACTTCATTTACTTATGCATTGCACCCTTACTGAGTCCTTATGACTCATGAGGTTTTACCTCATGTTGTAGATGATGCAAGTTCAGATGCAAGCAAGGATGGTGTCGAAAGATTGTAGTGGCAACTAACATTGTTGCCCGAGATGTATTGTTGTATATTCTCTTGTATTTTCATATGTATTCTTGATTGTGAATGTAAATGTTGTTAAGCGCTAAATGTATCTAGTTCTTGTAATTACCATAGTGTGATAGATGATTGTGAGATAGTTGGATGTGTATGGCCTTAGTTGGTGGAGCCAAGTTTGGATCAGGTAAAGACTGAAAAGGTATGTTCCCATAAATCCCCAATACTCAGTGGAAGTTAATGTGCTAGTTTTGTGCCTAGGTCACCTTTGGCTTGTCGTGAGATAAGCTGAACAAAGGTGAAGCTCACTCGAGTTTCGGGTCCCAGTCTGCTGTGTTTCCTTGTTTGCTTTGGGATCAATTCCTTGACTGGAGCGAAGGGAAGGAGAAGCTTAGTGCCCACTTAGGGCGTTTCATGATGAAACATAGTCCAACCCTTCTGTTATTAGCTTGGTGTGCAAGTAATCCGGTCGATTATTCACTGGTGACACCCATAGGTGGGAGCAGGTCGTTATAGATATCCTTACACATGTTTTGTGTAAACTTGTAAAAGGTTGTGCTTGCGCCTTTGAAAAGCAATGTAGTGGTTGTGGTTGAGCCTCTTATGAAAAAGGCTCATGTAAGGGTTTCTACTTAGCCCGTTAAAAGTGGAGGTTCCTACTTAGCCTGTAAAAGTGGAGGTTACTACTTAGCTTGTAAAAGTAGGGTTCCTACTTAGCTCGTCAAAAGTGGAGGTTATAGTTGAACCTATGAGAATTAATATCCTTAGTGGATGTCTCAAATCTTTTGTGAGGAGCTAAGGTAGTGGACTAGGAAGTTGGTCGAATCACTTTAAAATTGATGTGTTCATGTTGCTTGCTTTTCATTCCTTTTACAACATTTTTTTTAACTATCATTCAAATGTTTTTCTATGTTGAAATAATCTTAAAATCTTTTCAAATTCAATTTTTTATTCATATATAAAAAGGGTCTTTTCATTTGCACTCATTCTTCTGAATTGCATTCAGCTTTCATAAAACATATCTTTTTCCTATACTAAACACTTAAAAGAAATCCTCTCTATAAAGGATTATGTTTTAGTTTTCATAACATGCATTAAATACTTTTCAAACATTAGTCTTTATTGCATATATAAAAGGTCCTTTTGAAACCATCTAAATGCATAGTCATTTCTCAATGTTTACATTTATTTCAAAGGCCCAACATCTTGGTTGCAGGTTTCAATGGGTCGGCACCCTCGTCCCCCTCTTTCTCTAACGTCATCCGATTTGCCTCAATTAGGCATTCATTAACAAGCAGATTGGCCTAAACTACCGATCCTCCTTGGGGCAATTTATTAATGTCCACTTGATGTTCCTTCACCATTGTCTTTATGTTTGGCCACTTACACGCCATTTCCCTCATAGTTGTTGTGCACCAAAATCGCAACACGTTCCAACTTAGCGACGGCCAAAAAACTAACCATCTAGTTTCGAAGCCATCCATCTTTTGTGGCTCACTTCTGAAAAGCTTTACTTTATTGACTGTATTTTGTGGCGCCACGAACTCCTCCCCCCTTGTGGTCCAAATGCAGTAGAAGCACCTCAATAAAGCAGTCATGGGCTCTACCCTACACTCTTTGCATATGACAGAAAAACCTACTAACATTGCCCAGCCATTTATGTGTAGCTGGGCTAATGTTAGTATCTCCTCCATTAGAAATTGCATCCTAAATGGGTGCATCAATAATCTGAGTCCTGCCTTCAGACTATCAATATGGATCACCACCTCAACCCCTTTAACGATGGTTGTAAACTCATTTTTGCTCAATTTTCTTAGTAGCCATGAGATTGGAATGCCAAAGGCTCTCGCAAAACCCCTAATTTCCCTACTCCTTAAAACCAACTATTGCAATCTAGGAGATATGATGATCCTAGACACCCCAGCTGTCCCCTCTTGCGGCATGGGAATTAGTTTAGAAGAAGCCATTTTACCTTTAGTACAGTCCTTGATCCTCGAAAGAGTAGTCTTCGAAAAAGTCCTAAAGTCTTGAGGGAAAAGTCTTCGAAAGACTCCTTAAGTTGAGAATGGTCTTTGGATGAGTCGAAAGAGTCTTCGGATGCTCCGGATGATTGCGAGTCTTCAAATAAGTCAAAGCAAAAGGTGTAACTCACATGGGGCCACCACTATTTATAGCTATCTTTTTGGAAGACGAACCATCTTGTAACCATTACGCTTAGTCATCTGGAGATGTCTTTCAATGACCTGTCTGCCGATGACTCAACTTGTGCAAATTTTTCCTTTAAACTTAGCCAATTTGCATACCTATCTTTAGGAAACTAAGCACCTTGAGACATCATACTCTTCCCTTTGCCTTGCAGCCAAAGGCAAGAGTAGGAAGTCATTGTTACAGGGTAGCTAATCAGTACTTGTCCAACCATGCCCTAAGGATCATCAAAGAAATCTGAAGACCTCAAAGAGTCTTCTAGGCAAGCTCATTAGATGACCTCGATGCCCCAAAAAGTCTTCGGATAAGTTATTCATATTCAGTAAACCCGAAGTCCAAGAGTCTTTGAGGTGAGCCCTTGATTCCCAAGGACCCAAAAAGTCTTCGATGTCTTTGGAAGACTCCCTTTCTCAAGGATACTTTTCAGGGAACTTGGTCCCAGAAGATACCTTCAAGCTCTCTAGCCTCATCCATAGCTTTTTCTCCTGAAGAGTCAAGCCATCTGCACATGCCACGTGGCCTTGTCTAAGAAGCCTATAAATACCCCCTGGATTCATGCTCTTGAGATCCAGATCTACCACCCAAAGACCCAAATTGAAGTCTTCAAAACCCCACCCATTTGAAGACATACACCCGAAGACTCATACACATAATCCATACTCATACTATTTTCAACATCATGACTTCATCTAAATTTCACATCAGAGGGCTTGTGCGAGAGAGTTCCCCTCATGCCTTCTAGCCATTCTTGTGCCGCAGCCATCCTAAAAACCCATCCGAAGACAGCAGATTAGTAGCACCTCCTGAAGACTCCCAACTCTCCCAAAGCCTAGCCATCTAACCATCCCAACTGAAGGCCCTAATCTTTGGGACCCCACTTTCTCGAAGACCCATCAGGACATCAAGTATCCGAAGAACTCAAGGCATTCATCTTGCTCTCTCAAACAGTGAATCGAGCCTCACCCTGTGAATTTTTACTCTTTTGGACAATGAATTGAGCCATTCTTCAACTGACTGCTTGCCAGTGCCAACACAGACCTTGCTCCATATTTTCCCACCAGTCTCTATTGGGTTTTCTCCTAAAACAAACAAATTTAATTATTGTATCCAAGCAAGAAACAAGCTATACAAACCAAGTTAGAAGGAATAAAGCACCAAGAAACCGATAACGACCCAGCTCAAGGAGACTGCCGCAGGAGCGACAGTAGATCAGAAACAAAGACTGATGGTAGAAGCAAGATCAACTCTGGGAGATCGAAGAGACAGCGAAGACCAAAGATTAGAAAAGACAAAGCACGACTTTCAAGAAAACGATGAGAAATCTGAGTGATGAAGGTCAATTTTTTTAGAAACTAATAGCCCATCTGAAATATTAAAGAACGATTCGCAGGAGACTAGCAAAATTGAGCAAAGAGGTTTTACCCCCTTTTGTGGTAGGGGCCACACACAGAAAATTGAGCACTCAATTTAAATTTTTTATTAGAAAACAACTCTAGAAAGATCAACGATCCAACGAAAATATATGAGAAATATCATCAAAAAAATATACTTTTTTCCTAATAAATTCAAAAGAGAAAGTGACGAGTAATTGATGTGTTAATAGTAAAAAGATCAAAAAAGTCAAAAAAAAAAAGGGTTCAAAAATAATGGAATTAAAAATTATAAAATCTTCAGACAAAATGGTCTCCTGAAGGACAGATCGACCACAACTAGGATACGATGTGGTCACCCAAAGACCAGCTATTGGGTCTCTCGAAAACCAATCTTAGTTGAGAGACTATATGGTATCCCAGTAAGATCAAAATCCAATAGACCTTATGATTTCGTAGAGATCAAGACTTGGGAGACCGTAACAATCTCCCACAAATCGATGCCCGATGATTATCCAGCGACCGAAAGTTGAGAAACCTACTAACCTCACTAGATAGTAAACTGCTAAACAAGATAATTTCAACATTCGAAAATCCCTCCAAGAATTTTATAAAAAAGATTAATATTATCCATAAAGAATTCAAATTCTAACAAGACTTGGAAGATCTTTTTATAGAAAATGTACATTTCTTATACTTGTTTTAATACAGTCTTCTAGTTTTCAGTGTTTGATTTAAGTATCAGAGTGTTTGTACGCTCTAATTGTTCTCTTTCTTGCAAACTCCAAGCAACTTGATGACAACATTTTCGGTCATTAAATTCATTGTTATGTTCGAGTAGCAATAATTGACTACATATGGCTTAGCAACAATGTTTCTAGTTAATAAAATTACTGTTATATTCGATCCAAAAAAAAATATCAGTACCTTTTTAAAGATAGAAAAATTCAATGGAAAGAAAATTTTGAATTATAAAATTTTTATTTGTTTTATTTGTAATACTAAAACATTAGAGTTTATCTAAATTTTGTTATTTAAATAAAATATGTTTTATGATGTGATTTTTAATAAATTTTATTTGAATTATGTAACCCTCCACCTCATTCTCCACGTCAACCACTTAGTTGCCAGTAGAGATGGCAATTGCAACCGAAACCATGGGGAACCGAACCGCTCAACGCGGTTAAAAATCGTTTGACTAGGTAATGGTTCGGTTTGGGAAAAAACCGAACACTATTTCAATGGGTATGATTTGGTTATGGTTTTCACTAAAATCAAACCAAAACCAAAACCGAAACCGAACCGTTGTGTGGGTAACCAAACCAAATATATAATATATATTATATATATAATATTATAGGGGCGGAGGGAAACCCAGCCCAACCCGTGAACCCACACCAACCCGTAAACCTGCGAACCCACCCCAGCCCAACCAGCAAACCCTTCTCTTCTCCTTCCCCACAAACCCTTCTCTTCTCCTTCCTCTCTCGACCTCGCTCTCGTTCTCTCTCACCCTTGCTGCCTCTCGCTCTCGGCCTCCTCTCTCTTGCTCGTCCGATCATCCTCGTCCTTGTTCTTTGCTCTTATTGTCTCACTCTCGCTGGCCCTTTCTCTCCGTCGCTCGTCGTCGCTGGCTTTCTCTTTCTCTGGCTAGGGCTCGGCCCCTTTTGCTTGTGCTCGCTGTCTATTCCTCTCTCCCTCTCGCTCATCCTCACTTGCCCTCCGACCATTGCTGCCTTTGCTCTCGCTCTCATCGGCCCTCGCTGTCTATTGGCTCTTGCTAGGGCTCGGCCCTTCTTGCTCTCGCTCACCCTCGCTCTCTGCCTCTCTTGCTCTCGCTTACCCTCCGGCCCTCGCTGCCTCTCGACTCTTGCTCTTGCTCGACCCCTCTGACTCACCGACCCTCGCTGCCTCTCGGTTCTCACCCTCTTGCTCGCCCTCTGCCTCTCGGCTCTCGTATAACTGGTTTTTTTTTTATCATTTTTTTTACTTATTTATGCTTGATTTGTTGTTGAGGTTATTGTATTTTTTGTGCAAGTTTTTACAGAACATGGCATGCTCGCAAAGTGGCAGCACACAACAATGTTTTGTGAGCAGATCTTTGTCCGGTGAACAAACTCATCAATTAATACCAGTGGAGAGTTCTCAAGCGGTAAATGTTTCTGATAAGGAAATTGGTGGTAGGACTAGAAGTGATATATGGAAGCATTTTCAAAGAGTGATCATTAATAAAGAAATTAAGTCTCAATGCAACTATTGTAAGAAATTACTTGCGGGTAACATCAACTATGAAGCAACATCTCAATAGGTGTCCTAAGAGAAGATTAGTAGGAGATATAAGGAAAATATTTATAAAATTTGATTTGAAATGAGAGATCTCTTCCAGTCCATATGATGAAAAAAAAGGAAGAGAGAAATTAGGAAAGATGATCATTATGCATGATTATCCTCTTTCAATGGTGGAGCATAGTGGATTCAAAGATTTCACAAGTACCATTCAACATCTTTTCAAGTGTCCTTCTCGTAATACTTTGAAGAATGATATCATGAGGATTTACAGTGAAGAAAGGGATAAAGTGATGAGTTTGATTGAAAACATTGATAGTAGGGTGGCTATTACAATGGATATGTGGACTTCTTGTAACCAAAAAAGGGGTTTTATGGTTGTTACAAGACATTTCATTGGTAAGTCTTGGACATTGCATAGCAAAATTTTGAGGTATGACAAGTATTTTTTAACTTAGTATATTGTTTTTATTGTTGTTAAATTTGATAATTGTAGTTTTAAACTTTAAGTTTACTAATAATTTATAATTGTATCTCACTTAGGTTTATCTATGTCCCTTGCTCTCATACAAGTGATGTGTTGACCGATGTGTTAATTGATGCTATGCTTGGATGGAATGTGGACTCAAGATTATCCACAATTATAGTGGATAATTGCTCTACCAATGATAGTATGATTGGTAATATTAAAGCAAAATTGAATGTTGAATGTCTTTTGAATGGTGGATCTTTATTGCATATGCGTTGTTCTGCCCATATCTTGAATCTTATTATTAAGATTAGTTTAGATGTGATTAAGCATGCCATTGATAATGTGAGGGAAAGTGTAGTTTTTTGGACAACATCTCCAAAAAGAATAGAAAAGTTTGAGGACGTTTGTCGACAAATGAAAGTGTCTTATGCTAAAAGGTTGGGTTTGGATTGTCCTACTAGATGGAACTCTACTTATTTGATGCTTAAAACTACTTTGGTTTATAAGTCTGTATTTCCTCGACTTAAATTGTTTGAATCACAGTATAAGAATGTGCCTAGTGACAGGGATTGGGAAACTGCAAAGGATGTTTGTGATAGATTAGAGTTGTTTTATAATGTAACTGAGTTGTTTTCTGGGACAAAATATCCAACTGCTAATATGTACTTTCCAATAATTTGTAAGGTTAAGTTGACATTGAATGAGTGCGTCAAGTCTCCTAATGAAGTGATTAGTACAATGACAAAAAGCATGTCAGATAAGTTTGATGCATATTGGAATGTGATTCATAAGTTGATGGGTGTTGCTGCAGTGTTAGATCCTAGGTATAAGATGACTTTTCTTGACTTTTACTCTCCTAAGATCTATCCTTATGACTATGATGAACAAATTAGCAGCATCAAGCACCTTTGTTATGATTTGATGGAGAAATATTACATGAAAAAGAACAATGTGAATGATGTGAATAACCAAGAATGTACATTGGATGGGAGTGTCAGTGTCACTTCAAGAGAGAATTTCATTTCTTTTGATGATGAATATCAATATTTTCTAAAAAAGAAAAAAACTACTAAAGTTACTAGTTTCAGAACTGAATTGAACCTTTACTTGGATGAATATGTTATAGTTGATAATTGTCAGTTTGATATTTTACTTTGGTGGAAAGTGAATGGGGTGAAGTATCCTACCTTGCAAACTATTGCAAGAGATATATTAGCCATTCCTGTATCTATTATTGCTTCGAAGTCGGTATTCAGTTCTAGTGGGAGACTGGTGAGTCCTCATCGTAATCGACTTCATCCAAAGACAATAGAAGCATTGATGTGTGTCCAAAGTTGGTTGTCAAATGAAGTGAAAAAAGGTGAATTTATTTCATTTACTAGTTTTTTTTTTAAGACTTTAACATTTTTATATTAATTTATTTTTTATATTTATATTTTTGTTAGATGGAGTTGGCTCATTTATTTCAGATGGATATACATCAATTTACGAAGAAGATATTAATGTTGTTGATGAAGGTATTAACTTTCGTAGCTAAATTTTTTTAGCTTAAATTACAATTTAATTATGAAAATATTAATTTATTGATCTTAACGATTGTAGGTTTGGAGATGTGATTTTATATCCAAGAAGTTTTGTAACTTTATGCAAGAATAAGGTAACTTTATTAGAATTTATCTTTGTTTGTTGTGAAATTATCAAAAAAAATTATGAATGCTATTTGTCTTTATTTGTTGGTATGGATTAAACTAAAAAAATCATGGTTAAAACCGAACCGAAACCGAATGGGTTGGTTATGGTTTTTAATTTTCAAAACCAAATTGTTGAAGTTTGCTTCGAGTTTTGTCCTAGAATATAGCAAAATCTGAAGGAGTATAAAAGAGTAGTTTTGGCTGAAGAAATTAGGCAGCTTGGGGTTAAGTGTAATTAGTACATTTTGTTGGGGTTAATATGTAATTTCCCTAAGTTAGTTTGTTGCCTAAGTGTGTCCGCCTCCTCTATAAATAAGAGGGCAAGGCGTCAGTCTAATAACTTCTTCTCTCTTGTCAAGTTCTCTTCTTTTATTGTGAGTATTCTTTGTTCTAGAGATAGTGAGGCATGTATATTGTGTTCTTGAACTTTCTTGGAGTGAACAAGGGTTGTACTTGAGTGATAGAATTGAGAGAGAGCTTGGGCTTTGTACTGATCAGTTTCATCCTAATAAAAGGCTGGTCTTGGTGGGTGTTTGAAGGCTGGATGTAGGATTGCCAAAGGCATTCCGAACCAGGATAAATCTGCGTCTAATGCTGTTTGGTTTGATCTTTTAAATTCTGTTAATTTCTTTTATGTTGTTCATTTTTCTGTTCTTACATATACACTGCATCCGAGAGTGTTTGTGAGGGTTTATGTGAAGGTTTTCTCGCCTAAGGTTGTAATCTAAGAGTCCTAAGGTTAACAATTTGGTATCAGAGCCTCCTCTAGGATCAAGAACTGCTTTCTTGCAAGGTTTCTTTATATTTCTTGTTGAGTTAATCTACCTACTGTCTTCGGCCATGGCTACAACAAGATATGATGTAGAGAAATTCACTGGCCATAATGATTTTGGCCTTTGGAGGATTAAAATGAAAGCTTTACTAGGGAACTTAGGATTGAAATCAGCCTTAGAAGATGAAGGAAATTTTCCTGAAACTCTCTCGGCAAAACAGAAACAAGAAAGGTTAAAACAGAAAGAGGAAATTGATGAGAAGACCTTTAATACGTTGATTCTTAGCCTTGGTGATAAGGTTTTAAGAGAAGTATCCAAGATGACCACCGCCCTATCCCTATGGAATAGGTTAGAAACTCTATATCTAACCAAGACCCTTTCTACTCGGTTGTTCTTGAAAACCCGCTTCTTCTCATTTAGAATGGGAGAAGGTCAGAAATTGCATGATCATATTGATGATTTTACAAAGCTGTGTTTGGACCTAGAGAACATAGATATCAAGTATGATGATGAGGACAAGGCCCTCATTCTCTTGCATTCTTTGCCTAAGACCTATGAGACCTTTGTTGACATACTAAAGCATGGCAGGGAAAAACTTTCATTTGATGATGTAATTGGAGCTTTAAACTCCAAGGAACTGCAACAAAAGGTAGAGGTAAATAGTTCTCCATGAGATGCCCTAGTAGTTGTGTCTAGGCCAGAAAAAGGGGATCAAAGAAATAAGGATAAGGGAAGATCTAAGTCTAGAAATAGTAGGAGATCTGTTAGGTGTTTCTTGTGTCATGAGGAGGGCCACATCAAGAGAAACTGCCCAAACAAGAAGAAAGAAAACCAGGAGAAAACCAGCCCCGAATGCTCTAGCACCATGTGTGGTTTTGGCTATGAGAATGCGGATGTCCTATAGTTTTTCTAGGTATGCAGGTAGAGTAACATAGGTCCTAGGTTTAGGGTGTTCTTCTCATAGGAAATGAGTTTTTACCCATAGAGACATGGTGGAGGGGGAAATGGTTTGTCTAGACATCAATCTAAGGCCAAGATAATTGGAGATGTGAGAATAGGAAGCATGGTGGCGCTGTTTTAGAATATTAGAAGCTATAAAAATGTCCTTGTTTTTAATAAAAAAATGTCTAATGTCCTTAGGAATAATTAGATAGTGAGAATTGGAGTCCTAAGAAGTTGCAAGGATCTCTTAGAGAGATAGTAGCAACCCTCAAGAATAGAGGATATGTGGTGCATGTTTGCAGGTCTTGTGGATAAGCTGGAGCCACTGAGGATAGCCTATGATAAGTTAGGTTAGCTCATTTCTTGAGGATGGCTCACAATGGTGAGCAAGGACTAGGAAAGGTATCTAAGGCTAGGGATATTAGGGGAGGGGGAAAATTTGCAGGTGTATAAGAATAGAATCCATGTAGTTTTTTCACTAGGTCTCCATATGAAGTGTTACCTAGGATGGGATAAGTTAGAAGCCAAAGGTTAGTTACCAATGAGATATGGAATTGTCGGGTTTAAGGAGTCTTATGCACTATTTTGAGTGCTAAAGAATAGGCTGTCGAATAGAATCTCTTGTACAAAAGAGGGATGCACTCTTGTCCAAATGAATGGCATGCAGCCATGTAAATTTGGGGAGAATCTTGAACTTAAATGGAAGATCCCTTAGGTTATAGGGGTGGAGTGCTGTGAAGTGTCTATTTGAGAATTAAGGAAGGTGCTGGAAATGGGGAAAAGTCTAGGAAAAATGCTAGACAAATGGCCATTGATTATAGCAGCACATGAAGGCTTAATTTGGATCAAATAGGTATCACTAACAGCCATTATCCATGTGGAATCTAAGGGGAAAAGTGATCCTATAGAGTAGCCCAAAGGAATAGAGGTTAGAGGGAAAGGTAAGCAAGGTTGATTGCTTAGAAGGTCTCTCTAGGGATGATGGTAATTCCGAGTGAAGGTATAAGGAATCTGATCCCTTTAGGATAAGTCCAAGGGTTGAATTTTTTGAGTGCATGGAAAGTTGTGTGTATTTCAATGGTATGCCTAGGGAAATGTAAGGCAGCTTCATCGGTACTTGTTCATAAAGGATTCTCAAGGTATAGCTGAGTATCAAGATCAGTTTTGAGAGTGAAGGATAAAGGGAGAAGCTGGAAATTCTAAGGCATAGAGGTTGGAATAAGATTTGGACAGCTTAAGGCAGCCTAGGTTACCCAATCTTAAGCATATTGTGGTTCCCTGGTAGATAGTTAGAGGAGAGTTAAAAAAAGAAGTCTAACAGTCCTGTTCTGAAGCAAACATAAAGGAAAAGGCAGTGGTAAATCCTAAAAGGCTGGTTTTTGAAGCTAGGAGGAAGTCTAGCAATGTTAAGTTCAATTCTGGGAGAGGTTCACTGGTGTTGAAATGCTGTGTAAAATCTTAGACCCTTGAGGAAGATAATTTTTAATGAAGAGTTGCAGGTTTAGTTTTTGCAGCTAGAATTTATCCAAAGAGTGGTCCATTATTATGTTTTACAGCATTGATATGTTTTCTTTTATGTGTTTGTGTTTGATATGATCAAGTCTATTCATCATCCATGGAGAAAGCAGGAGCTGGCTATTGGGTGAAGAACTCAAGGCAAATGATGGAGATTTGTTGAAGTTTGCCTCGAGTTTTGTCCTAGAAGATACCAGAATCTGAAGGAGTATAAAAGAGTAGTTTTGGCTGAAGAAATTAGGCAGCTTGGGGTTAAGTGTAATTAGTACATTTTGTTGGGGTTAATATGTAATTTCCCTAAGTTAGTTTGTTGCCTAAGTGTGTCCACCTCCTCTATAAATAAGAGGGCAAGGTGGCAGTCTAATAACTTCTTCTCTCTTGTCAAGTTCTCTTCTTTTATTGTGAGTATTCTTTGTTCTAGAGATAGTGAGGCATATATATTGTGTTCTTGAACTTTCTTGGAGTGAACAAGGGTTGTACTTGAGCGATAGAATTGAGAGAGAGCTTGGGCGTTGTACTGATCAGTTTCATCCTAATAAAACGCTGCTCTTGGTGGGTGTTTGAAGGCTGGATGTAGGTGATGTGAATCAGCTTGCTAAAGCCTCACAAGATCTGTTGAGCATTCATGGAGGCCCAATAACAAGATTGCAAGATTTGGGAATGATTGATTGATTGAGAAGATTGCAAGATTTGGGAATGATTGATTGATTAGTTGATTGATTAACAAGATTGCAAGATTTGGGGTTGATTGATTGATTGACAAGATTGCCAGATTTGGAGTTGATTGGTTGATTGATTGACAAGATTGCCTGATTGATTGGTTGATTGATTGATTGACAAGACTTGCAAGATTTGGGGATGATTGATTGATTGGTTGATTGATTGACAAGATTGTCTGATTTGGGGTTGATTGATTAATTGGTTGATTGATTGACAAGATTGCCAGATTTGGGGTTGATTGATTGATTGGTTGATTGATTGACAAGATTGCCAGATTGATTGATTGACAAGACTTGCAAGATTTGGGGATGATTGATTGATTGACAAGATTGATCCAAGCTTCCCTTATTTCCTCCTTTGTTTTAAATCTTTTCTATTTTAGATAATTCTAGTTTCTTTATCAGATTATACTATTTCCTTCTTGTAATCAATTCCTACTATGCCTAGGATTTGATATATTTCTTTCTAATTTAGAATTTGAGTTCGGCTATATAAGCCAATGTAACCCGAGAGGAATTTAGTTTTTGATCAATATTATTTGTGAGAGTTTTCTCTTTGGTTCTTCAACGAACTACTTTGAACTTATCAAGATTTTGTCTTGTGGCGTTCATTCTTGACTTATCACTCACAACTCTTCTCATCTATCTTGAGTGTGGCGTCAACCCTACATTCTTATACCTTTGGTTCTTATCTCTTTATAAATAACGGGTCAAGGTCCTTTGTTTTCTTTTATTATGAATCTGTTTTAGAACGATCCTTGGCAAAGGAACTATTTTTGATCGTCGGGTCTCACCTTCCTTCGTGGGGTTCACATCAATAGGATTGCCAAAGGCATTCCGAACCAGGATAAATCTGCGCCTAATGCTGTTTGGTTTGATTTTTTAAATTCTGTTAATTTCTTTTCTATTGTTCATTTTTCTGTTCTTACATATACACTGCATCCGAGAGTGTTTGTGAAGGTTTATGTGAAGGTTTTCTTGCCTAAAGTTGTTATCTAAGAGTCCTAAGGTTAACACAAATGGATAATGGTTTGGTTTTGATTTTAGTAGTTTAAATTTGGTTTGATTATGATTTTGGCAAAAACCGAAACCAAACCAAACCATTGCCAACCCTAGTTGCCAGTTGTAGTTCCATTTAATTTTTTAAAACAAATTTAAGGTAGAAAAAATTCAATTAAACCACACCATTCATCCTCGATGCATTTAGTATATGAAAATATAAAATTATTAAATTTTTATTTATCTGATTTCTGATACTAAAATATTATATTTTGTTTGAATTTTGGTATTTGAACTTACTATGTTTTTAATAGATTTTATTTGAATTTTAATAGATTCTAATGTTTTGATAATCTATTATTAACTAATTTAAGAATAAAAATAAACGCCAATACAGAGCAATAATACAAATGAAAACCAACAATACACCAATGAACTAATTAACCATTATAAACTCAAATAAGCTCAAAAGGCAGGGAGTACAATAAAGGGTCGACAATGACACAAGGAGGAGGCCCCTTCTACTCCAAACACCAATCCCATTGGCTAGGTAATAGATAGTCTACAAACCATGAACCTAGTGCACGAAAAAGAGAATTGTGTATGGCTTTAGATTCCTAGAAATGAAATGAAAAAGACCATTTAAGGTTTTTGCACTCTCAACAAGAGGTCATGGCTACCAAAGTAGTTGTGCTACTAAATCCTTTGGCCACAAAGAGAGGACTAAGGTGAGGGATCAGGACTATAACTATCGCGTCAAAAAGCACAGGATAAGCAACCATTTTAGGAATCCATGCATGTGGATGACTTGATATACAGGAAACCTGGGTCAGATTTACCATAGTTAATATTTACCATCATATTAACTAATGAATGCATGCATGGAAGCTGCATGCAGAATACAAGGCCACTGATGATCGCAATTATAATAAAGTAAAAATATAATAATTAGGCGCCTAATGATTATGATAATAATGAAGTCAATGCAAGATTTTAGGAATTTAGTATGCAACCATCAGCAGATAATGTTAGTCCAAGCTCACAACTGGGATTTAGGAGTAAATATAATATGGTTAACCAAATGATTGTTTATTGTACTAAAGTTCATATCTTTATCCTGATCCAATCTTACAAATGTTGCATGAACTTGGCTTGTACCCGAATTGAAAAGTACAACAAATTGGGTACAAACCAAGTTCATGAAGTTGCATAGATTTCATCTTTCTCTAAGACTTGGAAATATATGAGATATGCCATGAACCATATATGAAACATGAAGAATTATCTAGCAAAAAAATCATCTTGTTCATCACAAGAAATCCCCTAATGAAGAAGCATTTGAAGAATCAAAAACAGGGACTCTTCTTCTCTTGTTTGAAAGCGTGTTTCTTGATGACATCTCCTCTGAACAATAAAACTTATCGAGCACCGACCTCAATGCCAGACGAATCGAGCTTGCAAGAAGCCGGCATGCTGCAGCATCGTCTACGTTCCCTTCTTCATGGCAAGTTATCACAAAAGCATAAATCATCCTTCCTCCAAAGGTGGCAATATCTGCTCTCGTTGTTTTCAGGTGCAGAGCATCAATAGCTTGCCTTATGTCGAACAGAATCTCATGTCTATAATCGCAACAGAGAGAGGCCCTGATTGCACAAGAAGCACCATCAGATCCATCCTCGTGTTGCTCAACCTTTACTTCATCGATATCCATCGGCACTAGTACACCTCTAGTAGCTTCAGCTGCATTTTGCCGTAATTCTTTCAAGTGGTTGATAACTTCAGCAAGTAACGATGCTTTATCCATCTGCAAATTTTGAAAATAAGCTTCAATATCCGCTGGCTCTTGCTAGAGACAAATTTATATCTTATTTCGTGGCATCAATTTTTTCAGGAGGCCGCAAAAACCATCTCACTGTGACTTGAACAAACAGGAAAAAAATGGGTAAATATTGATATTTCTACCATAAAACCATTTTTTGACATTGAACACTTGACTGCAACCATCAATCAAGCATAGCTGTGAAAGAAAAGACCATGAAATTCAAGTGATAATTGGATTAACAAACTAGTTTGGTTATGTTAAATTTCTTAGTATCAATCTTTTGAGGCTTCTAGGCTTAAAGAAATAACCTGTGGGAAAGAATGCACTGTGATGTGCATATCTATCTTGAACAGCAATATTAATTTCCTAAAACAAATTGCTATTTGGCTTTAGTTCAGATTGATGTCTAACCTAAATAAAACATGACGTATGGTGACTCCTACTTTTCAACTTTCCTAAGATCTCCCTAGCATTTTAACAAAGAATATTATTCAAAACTTTCGAGTAACTACTAAAATAAAATCAACATTCAATCAAAGCTAATCTAACCAGGTCATTTTGCAAGCTAGATTACTGAGAACCAATAATGATCTCAGCTCTCACAAAATTGACAAATAGCACTAGTCATCAGCAGTAATATTATCTTTTAGTGGGGATTAAGAGGGTGCTTGGCTCCGCTTATTTTAGTGAGATAATCTTTTAGTGGGATTAAGAAGGTGTTTGGCTTAGCTTATTTTTTGGTCAAAGAGAGTTTATAATTTCTTTTATTATGAGATTAAACTTTTTTGCAAAATTAGAAGACCCCTAGCTTTTATAAACTCTTTCAACAACTTTATTTTCAAAAGCCGACCCCTAGCTTTTATATAGAAAGAGCTTATAAGTTATCCCAGACCAAATAAATAACTAAAATAATCTTCTTAAAATCTAAAATTTACAACAAAAAACTGTTAAGGTTTATAAGTTCACGTTATTTAAGCTATGTCAAACACCCTCTTTTAGACTTGGGATTGCGATTGTTGTTGTGTTCTTTGTGTACTTTCTACAAACAGATGGAAGACACTTTCAGATTACTTGTGTTTATGGCTACTTCAGCACCCACACTTCCAATTCCTGACTTGACTAGACAATCAAACAGAAAAGCTGACCTTATCTGTGCCGGGAACTAGGCTCCGGAGGGTGGCGAGATGGCCGCCGATCCTCTCTCTCCGCCGGCGCTCCGCCTCACAGTGGTTCTTCAAAGCCACCAAAGCCCTCTCGGCCTTGAGGCCCGCTTTCTCCGGCCTCGCAATAGCCTTCCGAAATTCTCCCCTCTCACCGTCGAACACCAAAGACGAAGACGACGACGACCCGCCTCTCATTATCTCCTGAAACCCAAAGTTCTCGGAGAACACCTCGAAAGAACTCGAGATTTTCATCACTCTGGAATACTTAACTGGGGTTTTCCTGGTTTGGTTCTTTTGATAGTTTCTTGGTACAGAACTAGAAAGAAACTCTGAAAATTTGGAAGCATGGAGAGTAAAATGATGGGAAACAGTGAAGAGATAGCAGGGAAGAGTTGTATTGGATCAGAATTCTGGTCACAAAGTTGGATGACTCAATCCCCAACTCAAGCGGCATATATAGAAGGCTGTATCCAATAGAATGGGGGCAGCAAATAGTATTATAATAGTGATAATCAGACCTATGTTGGCCTACCAAACCAACGTCTTCTTTCCCTAAAATTAATTAGAATAGACACTGTGTGAAATTGGTAATATATGGGAAGGGCGGCTGAAGACTGAAGACGACGCTACCTCGAAGTTTCTATTTAGAAAAATACGTTCGGAGATCTAAATAATTTTTCAATTAATTTTATTTATATGTATTTTTTAGTATGGGAAAAATTTTACACATTATTTTTAAGGTTTGTCTAAATTATACTCATTATTTTTGTATTTTTTAAAAAAACACCAACCCCTCTTGTGATTAAATACTACAACACATATTACAATAGTAAAAATTTAAATATTTTTACATTTTTACAATCTAATTCAAACTTTCCAAAATAGATAATTGTATCACTATTTATTCAATTGAATGCAATGTTATTCAACACCAAAAATTAATTTGAGAGGAGTGTGTCATTGTTAACATGACACGTCATCTGTCGTTAATTTGAGTCGGCCTTACATGTATATATATAAAAAAAATAAAAAAAAATATTATGTTAAATATATATATAGAGAGAGAGAGAAAGAAAATGATTTGTAAGGGATGAAGCGATTATATGGTAATTAATATGTTTAAAATCCTCAAAATGTCCCTATTAATTACACAAAAACAAAAAAAAACCATAGTATTGAAAATTATCCGAAACTCTCTAAAGTTTTACCATAAAATAAAAAATCACCTAAACCAAGAAATCTAGATTAGAAGATCTTCAAAGCCAAATTAAAATTGGGGTTTGATGCCTTCAAACCTAGATTTCTAGGCTCTTAGCTTCGAAGAGGAGAGAGGGAGAGAGATTTTTTTCTATTGTCATTCTCCATCAAAATTCTATGTCGTTCTCTATTATTTTCACATCTCAAAGGTCATGGAAAGAAGTTTCAATCTTTTTGTCAAGAACACGCGCTAACGATGACTATTGTGGTTAGAATCCAAATCTAAAATTATAGAATTGGAGTTTGTGGGGATTATAATTAAACTTTTTTGCACATCGAAAAAAGAAATCAGAGACCATGCTAGAGAGAAAAGGAAGCTTTCACCAGAGAAGCATGAGGAGTAGTGGTTGATTGTCAATGTCCTTTTTGATGAAAGAAACATAGAGAAAGAGGAATAAAAAGGAATGAGAGAGGAAGATGTGATAATTTTTATCGAATTGAATATCTAACTACTCAAGAACGGACCTACGTGAGTTTAGCTACATCTCTTTCATTTCTGTCTCCTACCATGGATGGAACCTAGACATCTCTCTCCCCCTGCTTTCTCTCTTTTTGTCCATTAAACCCCAACAATCACTAAGGTATGATGACATGAAACATGGTTTTTCTACACATTTACTAAAACCATGGTGAACAACCCTTGGCTCCAAGACTGGCAACGTATTGATGTATGATATGGTCCACTTCCCTGGTGATGTCATCACACAACTAATTGAAAGGTTTTTTTTTTTTTATTTTGGATGACGTTCTATCATGGGTGTCTCTCTCGTTCAGTCCTTTAATTCTAATAAAAGAGGTAAATCTTGAAAAACTACACACCCAAAGAATCCAATCTATTCACAATCAATTGAGAAGCGACCAACAAACACTTGGTTTCACCTTTAAACCATGCAGCTCGGCCCGGGGGCTGAAAGTTCCGTTCTTCAATCATGGCAATAGACGATGATGGCAAGGGCTTTTCGTTGGTCGCTTCTTTTCTTCCTTTCTTCAGTGGTCGTAATAATGACCGTCTTCACTAGCAACGATAGTGGGTCTCTGTCAACTTCAACTTCTCTAGCAATTAAGGAGCCTTGTGTGGTAGTTATTAAACTTCAATAATCATTTAAGATTTCGATGATCATATCAATTATTATCATTTTTAAAACATTGAAAACAACTACTAAAATTATGACAAATCTCATAGGATATAATAATTTATTTTAATTATTATAACCGCCAGTAGATAAAGAAGAATTGTGCTCGTTAATCAATAACCAGCCCAAAACTCTAAATACATATTAAATAAACCTTTTTTATTATTCTACTATCATTATTGCCAATTTGTAACTTGTGATAGTGATCATAACCACTCTCAACATTTAGTTTTTTTTTTTTTTGGCTATTGTTACAAATCCAAAATTTAAATTTAACTTTGATTAAAATATTATCAAATTTGATTTTAATTGAGATTTATCTCATATGAAAGAATATCTTCAGAAATAATTTTTTAATCAGAATATGATTTTTTATGTATATCCATAGATAATTTTAGATCTATAAATAAAAGTCTAATATTCTAAAATTAGTTGCACTTATATCATTTTTATTTTAGTAATATTTGTTTAGTGATATTTAGGGTATTATAATATCACTTTTGTACCAACATTATTTGTTATTTTTGTTTGTAGTTTTTTCCAATTTAGGTTTTTGTTATTTTTGCCCATGAACAATAATTTCAAAGAGAAAACAGATCATCAAATTTATTTGGCTAGTATTTTGATGGTTATGGAGGAAATGGGGATGACCTTCCGAATTTTTAAAGGGGAGTTTAGAATTAGGTATAGAAAACATTTTATTTTTAAGTCAGGTTGTTATTGTTTTTTTATTTTAATTTTTTTCTAGTTTCATCATATATTTTTAATTTAAGTTAATGGAAATGTTATTGCTTTTTATTATATTATTGAGTTTTTGCATTAAAAATATTTTCTTTCTATCAAGTAATTATTAAAATAGAAAACTTTCATATACATAAACAAAGTTAGTTCATTTTATATTAACATGGTATTTATAAAATATATTCAATATTATACTCATTTTATAGATCTTGATAAAATATTTTCATTAGTATATATTTTTTATAATAATTTAATTTATATTTTTAATTATTAATCAAAATATACAAATATAATAAAAGTAATAAAAGATATAAATGGAATAATTTGTTTTGAAGTTATAATAAGAGGAGAAAAATTGAAAATAAAATCAAAAAGTAAATTTGGTGTTGAGTAAATAGTATAACACCAATATCATATTGGTGTTATACTATTCACTCAACACCAAATTTGAAATTATACTATTTACTCAGTACCAAATTTGGTGATTGAAGTTTATACTCAACACCAAATTGGTGTATTCATTGGAGTGCATTTTGACCCTAAATTGGCACCAAACGCTAATTTGGTGTTCCATTGGAGATGCTCTTAACCAATAACCCACCCAAAACTCTAAACACATATGAAATAAACCTTTTTTTTTTATTATTCTACAATCATTATTGCAAGTTTGTAACTTGTGATAGTGATCATAACCACTCTTAATATTTAATTTTTTTTTATTATTATTATAATTGTGACTCAAAATTTAAATTTAACTTTGATTAGAATGTTATCAAATTTAATTTTAATTGAGATTTATCTCAAATGGAGAAATATCCCCACGAATCATCTTCTAATTAAAATATAATTTTTTATATATATCCATAAATAATTTTAAATTTATAAATAAGTGTCCAATACTCTGAAATTAAATGCAACTATATCAGTTTTGTTGTAGTAATATTTGCTTAGTGATATTTAGGGTGTGACAATATCACTTTTCTACCAGCATTATTTGTTTAGTGATGTTTTTGTTATTTCTACCCATAGTTTTTTCCAATTTAGGTTTTTCAAGTAAAATTTTGTGTTCGTGTGTGGTTGATTGGTTTTATTATGATTTGTTTTCGTTCCAATTTTGTAATAAAGTGGTATCAAAATCATTGAATCAAACCATTAACGTTTGGCATATCACAGCCGTTGGATCTATATCATCCTTCAAAACACAGGTTACCCAGCTGTCACCATCGCCATTGTCAACCACGCTACCTCTACCGCCATTCATACATCATTCTTTCTTCGTTTGGGCCTTCATCTCAGTCGGTTTTAGTTTTTGGAGCCTTAGCCACTACCGTCGACCACTGGTTTTCGTCGTTGCCATCTTGGATTGCCATCAGACACCGGTCACTTTGCCATCGCAATCATCGGCTCTTATACGCTTTCACAAACAGCTCTCTCACCCCTTCACCAATTGTTTTTTCCTTGCCATCGTCGTTTGTCCATTCGCCATCTATTTGCTTTGTTCAACCGTCGATCAATGCTTTCTCATTGTCGTCGCACTCCTCTACCTTCATTGATGGCCTCTTTTCTTGCCTTGTGTTGGGTCATCAATCTTCTTCGACCGTCGCCGATCTCCCTTGCCTCATCAGCCATCATTGCAAGCTTCTTTGGTCTGTCGTTGCTTCTGCCATCAATAGCTATTGGAAGTTTCACTCAAATTCGACTCGCTTCAAATCTGGTTAGCCTAGATCTAGATCTATATTTTTGCCTAGATCTGGTATTCTGGTTTTTTTTTTTATTGGGATTTTGTTTGTTGATTGTCTAGCATTATTTGGGATTATTTGATTTTCGTATTGGATACCTTGAAATATGATATTCTATTATTGGATCGAAATATTTTATTCTCACTATAGCAAGTTAAGATTCGTGCAATTTTGGAAGAGTAGATTTAGATGAATGTGTAGTTATCAATGTGGATTTATATTGATGAATGTGGAATCATTAAAGTTAGTAAATATATCTTGAGACTGATCTTGTCGCCTATATTTTGAGTGTAGTTGAAAATATCCACTACAGTGAATTTTGTATAGATTTGGGTGGTATTTCTCGTGGTGCACAGTTTTGGTTGGTATTTATTAGGAGATTAATTATTCATAATTTTGTTAGAAGAAAGAATTTTAGATAATTCCACATTTGAATTTCATGTCAAAATGGAGCTTGTTACAATTGTGATTCGGAATTCAAATTTGAATGTGATTGGAACTCCTAATTTGACTGTGAATATGATTTTAAATTTGATTGTAATTAAGATATTGTCAAATTCAATTTTAATTAAAATTTATCTTATCTGAAAGAATATTTTTATAAATTATCTTTTTATCAAAATATGATTTTCTATCTATATTCATAGATGATTTTATGTCTATAAATAGATACCAATACTTTGGAATTACTTGCAATTATATCGCTTTTGTTGTAGCAATATCTGTTTAGTGATATTTAAGATGTGACAATATTACTTTTGTAGCAGTATTATTTGCATAATAATATTTTTGTTCTTTTTGCCAACAATTTTTCTCTATTTAAATTTTTTAAGTAAAATTATATGTTCGTGTGTAATTAATTGATTTAATTATAATTTGTTTTCAATCTAATTTTGTGACAGCTATATAAATTAGGTACACTTACAAACGCAAACACACACATATAATATATAGTTGACCTTAGAAATATGTTATATATAGAACTCTAATATTTCTATTCTACAAAGTCCTTTTTTTTTTTTTCCATACAAAGTGGGAGACCCCCTTAAGGGTTGATGGTAGCATATAATTATTATGTTTAATGAAATAGTTTCTTCGTTGTCTTCCAAAATGGATTAATGTATGCGCCACAGTGCTTTCCACAATGCTTTTGGTATCCAGCTGGTCAAGTTAGGTCACCAGTCAAATGATACCAACTGCGCCCAGTTTAGCGAGAAATCAATTTTATATTTATCATGTATTTTTTTATAACAATATAATATAATATATTGTATTATCAAACAAAAGATGGAAAAATTCTCAAGAAAATCATATTTTTATATAATTAAAATTAATAATATGATAATAATATTTTCCTAATTACAAATAAGCTTGATGGTTTTTTTTTTTTTTTGTTTTATCATAGTCGTCATCAGTGGCGTGCACAAAAATCCAAGATTTGGCATCTTCTTAAGCAAATATATGATGGAGAAACATTTGGGATTAGTGAATTTCCTCCACTTATCTAGGTTACTGAATTTAAGAAACCTCTATAACTAATATATATTATGAGATGTTTTGAGAGTGTGTCACGAGTGATAAAATTTGAGTGTTTTTGGAAGTAGCGGGATTCAATTCTTAATAAAAGTAAAAATTTCTTATTTGATAGAAACTGACCACGTGTTAGTTTAAAAGTGTATAATTTTACGATCACATTCGATTTACTTAAAGATCGAATCAGGGGAGAATGTCAATCTTCTTTAAAATTAGACGGATAAAATTTGAACACTAGATGATCAAAAAATATATATATTATGACGTTGCTATATATATTTATATATATATATATATTTAGGCATGCAAAAACGTACATGACGTGCATATGCCCAAAGGACTACCAAAAATGAAACCAAAAGACCGACGTGCATGCAGTCAAGCTCGTACGGATTAAACAAAGCATTGTGAAGTTGAAAGGAAGGGGGGGGGGGTTGTTTCATGAGATGACCTGTTGTGTTATATATGTACAAAAAATTAAATAAAAAATTATTATGTAACTTTGACAGATATGATTTATTTTTAGTCTTTAAAGTAAAATTCTAAATAAAATATTTTTTTATATTATTATCGTTTGAATATGATAATATATTTTACTTCAAAAAATTCGTTTCCAAACTCTAAGAATTCTACCAAAATGCTTTCCCAATGTTAAGGGAATACGGTATATATCTATTTATATATGTACTATTGTTATATAAGTAATTAATTAGAATATTTTAGTATTATAAAGTCATGTTAATAAAATAAAATTTTAAATTATTTTTTTATTTTTAAATCATCAAAATTTAATTTCATAACCTTGCAAGTATAAAGTATTTAATTGTACCACTCTACTAAATTTTATTCTTAAAAAGAGTCTTACATAAAAGAAGAGCAATCTATTGCTTACAAATTAAGACTTATATGCTTAAGTCGATAGGAAGTTATTCCTCTCAAAACAATACAAATTTTATAAAGTCTGCAGCAAATCCTAAAGGGCTAATAGAATGGGAAGACAAAAACTATTATTAGCCATTGCAAATGCAAGGGAGGGTCAAACTTTATTAAGATAAATAAATATTTGGTGGGTAAGAATCCTATCAATAATTTATAAACTAATATAATTAGATTATTATTATTATTATGATTATATTATTTCTTATAGGTTCCAGATTTAAATAACATAAGTGGGGAGTGGACTGGGATGCGATGAGTGTCAATGGATATTATATTTAATTAATATGGGGCAAGCTTCACAACTAACCCTACCTGCCCAGTGCATTTGGAAGTGAAGTCAACCATGAGCTCACCACGTTCAGCTGTCTCAAAACCACTCTAATATAATAATGCACCAATTGGATTAATTACTGCATTTGTTTTCTTTTTTTTATTAAATAAAAGGTGTGAATTAAAGAAATTATTTAGCTGAGCAAGTTGGGGTTATGTGATTCACCATATGCATGCGTATACATGGTTAGAAGTACTCATTTTAAATTGGACCATACCAACCCAAATTAAGCTAGGCCCGCCCTGCCCAACTCCATCTCCACAGCCCAATTAGGATCCATCTTGGCCCAATCGTGCCCCCTAGAGGTGAGCATAAAATCGGTTTAACCGATTAAACCGAACTGAACCAACCAGTTCGATCGGTTAAGTTCGGTTATTCATGGTGGGCGGTTCGGATTTGGTTAGTTTTTTTGTAAAAATTTCGAGTAATCGGTTCGGTTCGGTTCGGTTATTTAGGCAAAAATACCCGAAAAATCGAACCGACCCACGCACCCTTGCTGACCCGCGCTAAATGACCCGTGCGTTAACCGACCCGTGCTGCTACACCTCGGCTGTCGGCTCCATTCAACATTCATTGCCTATTTGCCTTTCTTCTTCTTTGCGCAGCACACACGGACCCGATAGCCCGCCCGAGCCGAGAGAGAGAGACCGCCTCACAGACCCCCCCACCCATCGTCAACCTTCACATCACCGTCGTCGTCAGAGCCGAACGCCTTCGTCGTCGGTTTCTCCCCCACTCGAGCCAACACCCAGCCCCCTCACTCCTCGTCGTCGTCGTCGAAGCATCAACCCTAGGCCCCTAGGTCTTTGGCGGCTAACCCTCACCTCGCCATCGATGCATCGTCGTCCTCGTCAAACCCAAGCGCCTTCAAGCCCTTCACCGTCGGCTTCTTCCCCACCCAAGTCCAACACGGCAACACCCAGCCCCCCTGGCCCCTGCACTCGATAGCCCGAGACCTAGCCCCCCGTTCGTCGAAGCATCGACCCTAGCCCTAGGTCACCGGCTAACCGAACCCTCACGTCGCCCTCACCGTTAGACCCAAACACCTTCACCGTCGGCTTCTCCCCCGCCCAACACCCAGCCCCCCTGCACCTGATAGTCCGAGACCCAGCCCACCCCCAACCCTGTCGAACGCAACAACAAACCCTAAGCGATTTCACCCTCTTCACCGTCAACATCAACAATCTGATTGGTTTCGGCAACTTAGGAGTGAACGATCATGCGGGTATCGTCTTCATCGATTTGAGAAGGTAATACTAATACGATTTCGGCAACTTAATCAATTAATCGTCTTGTGGTTTTCATTGTCGTGTCTGATCTGGTTGATAATACGATTTGGTTCGTTTGATTTGTTTAATTCATTGTTTCTCTTTTGCGAATTTGTTGGTATCACTAATCTTAATCGTCGTGTAGTTCTGATTTGCTTAATCAGAAGATTAAACAAACAACTTTTAATCGTCGTGTGATTTGGTTCGTTGATGCTTTGACTTGGTTTTGTGAATGCACTGTTATTGATATATAGAATGCACTATTAATGGGATTCTTGTGCACCTGTGCTTTCTGCTTTCTCTTGCTGTTATTGTTTAATTTGTTTTGATTTTTGCTATTTTTGTTTTGATATATAAGTGAATTGTGCAGCAAATGCAATGAATGTTTTTTCTGTTTTGTTGGTTTTTAGTGTTACTGTTTGTTGTTGATGTATAAGTGAATTGCACTGTTAAGTGAATTGTGCAGCAATGATATATAAGTGAATTGCACTGTTAATGAATATTTTGCATTTTAGTGTTTTTTCTATTTTGATATATTTTATGTTAGTGTTTTCTGTTTTGTATTGATCAGGTGAATGTTTTGCAGTATATTTGTATTAATCAGGTGTTTTTTCTGTTAATGGGTTTTTAGTGATATTGTTTGCTGTTGATGTTGGTGTTTTTAGTGTTTTCGGTTCTGTTTTTGGATTATTTTTCGGTTTATTTTTTGGTTCGGTTAGTCTATAGTCCAAATCAGTTAATTCGGTTCGGTTTATGAAATATTTTTTCGGTTTCGGTTAGTTTAAAGTTCAAATCAGTTATTTCGGTTTCGATTATTTCAGTTAGTGTATTAAGTCGGTTCGATTCGGTTCGGTTATTTTCATAACGATGGTTCGGTTCGGTTAGGCAAAAATGGGGCGATTCGGTTTGGTTATAACCGAATGCTCACCCCTAGTGCCCCCCACGTCTGCGACAACCATCATCACCATTGTGTGTTGGATGTTCTCGCGCTCATTCTCATTAATAACAGATTTCATTCTCACTAATGAGGGTCCTATCGACCCTATGCCATCGTCAGGGAGTCTCATCGACATCGAATATTCAGTCATATCACCCTGCAACATCTAACGCATGCATGCAAAATGATCATTCCTCTTTCTATATAGATTAACTCTCTCCAAAGTCAAAGTATATTCTTTTCGAGCTTATCGATACTTTGACACTTTATTCCTTTACCTATTTGAGTGTCAGAGTGTTTGCACCAATCACCTCCGATCCATATATCGTAAGAGCATTTAGAAGTACTCATTTTAGTATTATTTTATGTTAAAGACAGAAATTAAACATTACATTTGACTACATTATCATTTCTTATAATTTTAAAAATGATGTCTAATAAAAAATGTTGTGCATTTATCAAATGAATAAATATATATAAATATTTATAAAATTGATAAAAATACAGGTGGTGGTGATGTTGCTTTTTTGCACCAACAAATATTCTAGCCAAAGGATCCACGTGGTCCCACTGAGATCATCACGAGCCATATGTAGCAAGAAATAATAACCCACAAAACAGAGGTCAGTGGTTTTTTAGCAACGTTCGGGGGATGGCTCTCTAAGGATCAAATTAGTATGGAAGAAAGATTAAATATTTAAAAAGAAAATAGTTTAAGGGGGGTGAATTAAGGTTTTTTATTTTTTAAAAATTTTAAAATATAAATAAAATAAAAATGCAGAGCACACAATATAGATTAGTTTAGTTTTAAAAGTTTAATCCATTATATTGACTCTTTATCAAGTATGTTGGCAAATCAATTTAACTTTTATAACTTTTGAGCATATTCAGCTATTAACCTTTACAAGAAAGTCTTTTAAGACTTGATTCAGGTATAATCAATGTTTTTTATAGATTCAACCTTAACTTTTACAAGATTTACAATAGAATGTGAAAAATTTCTCGAGAGAAAAAATAAAGATGTTACAAAAAGAACAGAATTTTCTCTTAAAAGAGAGATATAGAATATAGAAATTTCCACACTCTATCTTTTAAAATCTCAAATAGAATAGACCTTGAAAGCTCTTGAGTTCATGAGAAAAATGTAGAAGTTCAATGAGCTCTTGTGTTGTGAGTCGTTGTGTTGTTGTGTTGTAACCTTTTTCAACATGTTTCACATTTTATTTATAATTTTTCTGTATTGAATGTTGTTGACTGGTCATTAAATAATTAGAATTTTCTCTTGAAAGAGAGATATAAAATATAGAAATTTGAACACTCTCTCTTTTAAAATCTCAAATAGAATAGACTTTGAAAACTCTTAGAGTTCAAGAGAAAGATGTAGAAGTTTAGTGAGCTCTTGTGTTGTGAGTCGTTGTGTTGTTATGTTGTAACCTTTTTCAACATGCTTCACATTTTATTTATAGTTTTTCTATATTAAAAGCTATTAATTGGTCATTAAACAATTAGAATGTTTGTTTGTCTTACAACTGCCACTTTTTTATCTTTATAATGCTCAAATAATCAATTAGAAATTCATAAATTATGCACATGATGTCTAAGCATCATTTAATGCACTAAAAAGTAAAGACATACTACATTTAATGCGCTATAACAAATATATTTTTTAAAATCTGTCAGGCATTACTCAAGTACAAACTAGGTATTACTCGACTAAGTTTGATCTTAGTCAAGTAATTACATAAATTAACATTAGTGTAAGTAGAAGATTATTGGTAAGATGCGCTAATGCTAAATTTAGACAACATCTAAATGAGAAAAAAAAAATTATGTATCCTTGTAATTAATAAATGACGATGTTATCTTTATTCACGACTCTATAATTTTTTAAATAAGTCCCTAGATTTCTTGTTAGATATCTCATTAAAAAATTGTTAAAAATATGATGACGAGATTCTTCAGTATAATAAATTTCAAATTGTTCTTAGTTCTTAGCTTTCTTGAATGAAGACTTTGAGCAAATGAGTGTGGACTAGCACAAAAGTTTACTACTTTGATTAGTATGAGATACTAATGATAAAGGGTGGTGATTCACATGGTACAAAGCATGGGATACTTATAGAAAATAAGTGAGTGGTTGTTGGTTGAACAACGCACTAAAGATGACACTGATAATAAATTACATGGCTGAGAGGATTATTGATTTGTTATCAGTTGTGATTCTGTAACTAATTCTTTAACTTGAAGCAACACGATTGTCTTATGTATTTGTATGTAAGATATACTATTAGTGTTGTGTGCCCTGATGCTAGATTTAAATGACATCTAGCAGACTTGTTTTTAGTACATTAATTATATTTTTTTATAAATTAATAAAAAGCAAGGTTTTCTTCATTCATATTTTTTCCAATTAATTATATGAATGAGTCCCTAGATCTTCTATGTGGGAATCTTATTCTCAAGGTGTTGATACTATGCGACAAAATTCTCTGGTAACAAAACTTTTTAAACTATTCCTAATCCTTAGATTCTTTGGATAGGAACTCCGATTAATTGAGTATGGATTAGTACAGAGATTACTACCTCATTCAGTACGGGGATACTAATGAGTGGATGGTGTATCACGCGCCATATAACATAAGATGTTGCTAGTAGACCCTATGGGTGGTCGTTGGGGAACAATCAGCCGAATGTGACGCCGATGATTGACCACATGGCTTGATGGATAATGGTCATGTCATCGAGTTGCGATAGTGTGTAAATCCTTAGACTTGAATTGACACGATTGTTTTGTATATTGGTGTGCGGGATTTGCTAATGAGCCGAATTATCTAATTGGGATGTGGGAACATTCATCTATGTGATTTTGTATTACTGGTATATGGAGACATATGTTGGGAATAGGATCTGTCGCCCTCGCCAGTATTTGATGGGGTAAACGTCCTATGTGATCTTCTATTAATGTGACGGGACAATTCCTGATCAGAGCAAATTGAAAGTCAGAAAAGGTATTTTCTAAGGTGTCATCTGGTCACGTTAATAAGGTCTGATACATAGTTACTAAATTTGTGAGTTTGTCATTCCATGGCTCTCACTCAGTTGGGACGTTAGGTGATGGAAGGATTATAATTAATTCACTTGAAGTGAATTTCACTACCACCTATGCTGTCTTGAATCGTTGCTAGGAGCTATTCAGGAACTCTCATAATGTTATTAGGATTTGGAGAAGTTTCGATGATAGGCCAAAGGGTTGACTGATACTGAAAAGCATTTTGGTGTTATCTAATTGTTAACAGATAGTAAATATAGAAAGTCACACATCATATATTTTTGCATTTAGTATCGATATCGTGTGCCTAAAATATCTCTGGAAGTGATTGGTCAAAAGTTGACCCTTAACCTCCTGACAATAGTGCACAGTTAAAATGCATAATGTCTAGTGCATATAGTGTGCAATACAAAGCAAATTGAACGATTTCTCAATTATTAAGGGGCGGTGAATTTGAGAATTTATTAGAATTGGAAGAAGAAAGAGAATAAGAGAATGAAGAAGAAAATGGGAGGCCCTTTACCTTCTCTTTCTCTCTACGCTACTCTTATTTTCTTCTTCTTTTGCTTCCTTTAAAAGTCTTTTGCTGCCATAAACATTTTACATGTAATTGTTACATGTAAAATTTTGAGACACGAGCACCAGTTATACGTAGATCCTCTGTGTCTAACACGAGAAGAAATGATTAAAATAATATTTTACTATATACAAAGTGTGGACAGACTAAGACCACCATAATGTGAGGTGGATAACGTCTCGGTACAAAAATTATTTCTATACCCTAACCTTACATCGGACAGCATGTATGAATTTATTTATATTCAATTGTTGAATATGTGTGCTGCTTAAATACCCAAACTATGTATGGCGTGTATATTATATTCCATTATGTGTATCTGATACATGGTAAAAAATTTATTTTTGTTTGTATCGCCCTACATCTGATTCCCTTTAGTAATATCAAAGCATCAACTTGGTATTTAATACATACATGCTGATGTATGTATCAAATATTACATTTAATCGGCGTGCCGATCCCTACAGCTAGATAACATGTTCTAATTGCTTCGTTTTTATGGTTATGCAGTAATTTACATTGGACATTAATATGGGGATTTAGATATACTTGTTTGGATATCTGATTGTATTATTTGACATATGCAAGATAAATGTTTTCAAAATTGTTTTGAAATAGTGGAAGTGTATGTATGTACAAGATGAGCATGGACTTGGTGTGAATGAATGTTATAGGGCTTTGTTTGATTTAATTCAAATTTATAATAATTAACTTATTCGGGAATGTACTGAGGCATAAGCTTCTAGTAGCTTCTTTTAGTTTTTATTTTACAAAATTTGTAAATTGAAGACGAAATCAAGAAGTTGATCACAACAGAAGCAGTGAAGCAATAGTCCATCAAGGAGTTGATGTGTGGCATAGTTTAAATTCTAAAGTCTCAAGTTTATTCTATGAGAAAGCTCATGGTCATCCTGGTTAATTTATTGTTTATTTTATTATGTAATAGTTGTGTGATGGAATGAATGATGGAATCTGATGAGACGTTAAAATAAGAAATCCAAAATTTTTTCATAAAATTAATATTATATCAAAACAGTAAATCTAATTTATTGCGGCTTTCCACTGTCGTAGGGGTTCATCAATCTGATTAAGTGTATCTAAAAAACTAAAATGTGATGGTGTATTTTATGAAAGATTATTTGATTTCTCCTATTAACCATGAGATGGGGCAGTGTTCAATACGCATCACCTAATCAAGAAATTAAAATGTGAGGGAGTATGATGTTCAACTCATTCTATTTAGCCAAATAGTAGGTGGGATTTAACTAATCCATTAGATCAAAAACCTATAAATGTGAGGTTTATGATAAATTATAAGCTAAAGGTCGAGTTTCACATATGATGTGGTAAATGTTGTCTACTCAATTATGAGAGTATTTCAAAAAACTATAAATGTGGAGTATTTTTATAAAAGAGAATTCGACCACCTGTTATTGGATTCTATATAAGAATCACATTTTTTGTATGAGAAATGCAAGATTCAAAAAATTTAGTAGGAGTACCCATTTAATCAAAATTCTTTAATTAAATAGAGTTTTACAAAGATACAAAGTAATATATCTATTTATTTTCTACAGATAAAATGACAAATTTAAATCCGTTAACTCGTATTTTAAAAATCAATAGTCTCACTGGCCCTAATTTTTTTGACTAATTTCGAAGTCTAAAATAGTGCTTAAGATGAAAAAAAATAGATGACACTTTGTCCTATATACCACCTATTGAAATTCCTCTAACTACGACTGAGGAGGAGATTATCACTTGGGAGATTTTGAAAGAACATGACACGAGAACCTGTAACTATATTCTTGCATCAATGTTCAATTATTTGTAGCATCAGCTTGAGCACTTCATGAGTGTTATGAGCATGATATAGTATCTCAATGACCTCTTTGGCTAGCATAGTCAGACAGCTCGGTATGAGATATCAAAGAAGGTGTTTCAGGCCCAAAATCATGAGGGTTTATATGTTGGAAACCATATCATTAGCATGATCAATATGATTGGTCAGATAGATGCCTTGAAATTATCAATGAACACTTAACTCTGGATTGATCTTATCTTTCAATCATTATTGGATTTTTTCTCTTCTTTTATTACTTATTTTTATATGAATAAGATTGAGTGTTCTCTCCTGAGTTATTCAATATGTTAATAACAACCCAGTCATAGATGAAAGGAAAAGGTATAAAATGAGTTTTTATTGTTGTCTCATTTTCTTCCCAAAAGAAACCTAAATCTAGGAAGAGAAAAAGAAATGTTCTCCGAGCCAACAAGGATGGTGGTCAGATAAAGACAAAGGGTAAGGAGGTTCAGAGTAAGATTAATTATTACTTTTACAGTCAGAAAAGACACTAGAAGAGGAACTATCCAAACTAAGGAGCTTCAAGGGAAAGCGCCTGCAAGGTTAAGGTATTTTTCCTTCTATGTTTTTTTTTTTGGAGTGATCTTTTGATTAGTTGATACCCTACTTCTTAGATTATGGATTTTGGCACTATTTCTCTTATTTATGTATCTGCACAAGATCTTAGTCTATTGTGTCATAGAATATTCAAGCATCCAACTAAGGATGTTTTTAATTAATAAATCCAAATGAGAGTATTTCTAATGAGTAATTCCAAGTGAAGCATTTTTCTCAAGAATAAATCATGAATAAATAGCAAGAAAATAATTAATAAGACTTATAATGTAAAGATTCATGGTTTTAGGGGTAAAATTGTCTAAGAAAGAATGTTGCACATTTCCCTATAAATAGCATAGTAAATGAACAGGGCTTTTTGGCATGACTCCCAAGGGGTTGGATTTTTCTTTTCAAAAAACTATGAAATTTTCTTCCTGAAACAATATTTTTATTTCTTTCCGAAATGCTGTTTTATTTCTTCCCAAGAGAGTTATTAATTTCTTTTCGAAATAATGTGCAGTTTATCTATTCTTTCTAGAACACTATGTAATTTCTTTCCAAAAGAATGTTCAATTTTTGTATTCTATCCAGAACAGTGTGTAATTTCTTTACGAAACAATGTGTGATTTCCCTATTCTTTCTGAGGCACTCTGTAATTTATTTCCAGAACAATGTGCAATTTCCTAATTCTTTCTAAGAGACTTCTTTTCGCGTACCGCCATGTGTCAGGTCTTATTTCATTCCCAAGCACATTCTTTCCGCATAGTGCCACATGGCCTTTCTGTATGTTGCCACGTATCGCCAAAGATAGCCTCTTCGAGACACCCATTTGCCTTTTTGCTTTTGCCACATGTCCTCTCTGTGTGTTGCCACATGTCGCCACTAGACCTCTCTACTTGCTGCCACATGGCGATGCTCAAAAGTAACCACGTGTCACGCTGAAAAATTAATCCCAGCGTATGCCTTCCTTCCCCCATTTTGATCCCAGGTTCCCCGCACGCACACAGACTAGCTGAGCTGCAAGCCTCCTCGTTATCTTGTGTGCGCATGTTATTGTTATACTAATCCTACTCCAAGTTTCCCAAATTATGCTTGGATCCCAAAATTTCCCAAAAGTTCTCAATCACCCCAAAACTTACTGAACACATTTAATGACTTCCACAAGCATGAAAGCCACGTGGGCCCTCTTGGTCAGGCCACGTGGCTACTCTTAAACCCCCCATCTTCTCAGTAAAATTATGCAAGAAAATCCCAAACATTATATAACGTTTTATAATCTTTAATAAAGAATAATCCATCTTGGAAGTATTAGGATAAATCCCGAATAATAAATAATGTTTGGATACATCCTCTGACCACCCGAACCTTTGTCCAGATAGGCTATCTAAAGGCCAAGAACCTACTTCAGCAACTTGCCATAAAGCGCACCTTTTCTCGGGGGACTCCCTAGGCTATTTAGTCCTCTGGAAAGGATTCATCTTAAGCCAATCCAAGTGTTCATGACATGCATGATTGTCCCTGATTTCTGGTAAAATACTATAACTAGTCCATTCCTTATCGGGAAATGTACATCTATTTTATATTCATTGATGACACCACTTATTTATTGCACTATTTTTTGTCATGTACTGACTTAAGCATCAGATGGCATACATAGGTGAGGAATCCCTGCGTGCCTTTTAACTTGTTCTTATGAGTGTAGTTATACCCTGAACACACAGGAGACTACTCTAGGATGGATTAAGTCAGTATCAAAAATACCCCCAAAGGCATATTGGAGACTCCAGCTAGATAATTCGAGACCAGCGCTACCCAACGTACATTTCCACAAGTAGACGTCTGCCAGCTGTCTACCTCACTCTATCGTGACTCCAGCATTCCTACATTACAAATTTTGATTGTTGTATTTTTGGCAACAACATTATCAAAGTAGGGCGCTTGGGAAGTGTAAAATGGTTTTATGGGTTGGCAATAAGGCAAGTGTTGTTGCATTGGCCATAGGAACTATTTTGTATTTTTCCCTTTTGGGCATGTACTGGTTTTATATGACTATTTACATATATCGAATGTGATTTGGAATGTTGTTTCAATTCCACAACTTGTAAGTCACGATTATACATTTTCTTTTGTATGTAATGAATGTTTGATTATGTTTGATAATGTGTGTGTGGGCAAAGTTGTAACAATAAACGGTCTATATTTCTTGGAAACACATCCATGTGAATATAGTTAGCAAATAGTTGCTAGAACTAATACTACATTAAAAGAGAAGCGTTCTCGGGGTAATCAAATTAATCCCAAACAGTTGTGGCACTTTAGGTTGGGTTATATGGATAAGAGTAGGCTTATGAAGTTGGCTCATCAACGTCTTATATGTGATTTGTGTGTTAAACCCAGGCCAACTTGTGAGTCATCTATTCTCAGGAAAATAACTAAGTCTCATTTTGTTGAAAAAGGGAAAAAGGCTACTGAATTGTTAAAATTGATACATGCAGATATATGTGGGCCCATAAAAGTTATTGCTTAGGGTGGTTACGTTTACTTTGTAACTTTTATAATTATTTGTTACGATATAGTTACGTGTACTTAATGAAGTACAAGTCTGAAGTATTTGAAAAGTTTAAAGTATTCAAAACTGAATACTACAAAAAAAATAGTTTTTAGTGGCCAGTTTTAGTGACAGCCAAAAGATATTTGTCACAAATACAACTATTGGTGGCGATTATAAATTGTTTGTCAGTAAAAAAACATGTTTAGTGGCAGTCAAAAAAATTGGTCACTAAAGAGCTCATTATTTGTGATGGCCACCACTTGTGGCCACTAAAAGTGCATTATTGTGATAGCTAATTTTGAGGGGCATATTTACAATCACTAAAAGTGGATTATTTGTGACGGTCATGTGTGGCGACCACTAAAAGTGGATTATTTGTGACGGACATATGTGGCGGCCACTAAAAGTAGACTATTTCTAACAAAAACCAAGATTATTTGTGAGAGTCATGTGTGGCGGCAACTAAAAGTGGACTATTTCTAACAAAAAAAACAAGATTATTTGTGAGGGTCATGTGTGGCGGCCACTAAAAGTGGATTATTTGTGAGGGTCATGTGTGGCGGTCACTAAAAGTGGATTATTTGTGACGGCCATGTGTGGTGGCCACTAAAAGTGGATTATTTTAAAAAAACAAGATTATTAAAAAAACAAGATTATTTGTGAGGGCCAGTACGGATGGCCACCAAAAGTACATTATTAGTGACGGCCACAGATGGCAGCCACTAAAAGTGGAGTATTTGTGATAGCCTACCATGGCGGCAACTAAAAGTTTGGGGATGGCTTACAATCCCTAACAAGCTTATTTGTGACGGTCGGTAAAGACCGCCACTAAAGGTTCATTATCTGTGATAGTCAAAGTTGGCGGTCACTAAAAGTATATTATTTGTGATGACTAAAAGTGGCCGCCACTAAAAGTTTTGTAAAGGGTTTAAGTCATTATCCTTATTTGTGAGGGACGAGACGTGTGGCCACTAAAAGATGGCTATTTGTGACGGCATAATGTGGTAGTCACTAAAACTGAATTATTTATGACAACCGAACATGGTGGCCACTAAAAACTTTTGGCATAATATACTTGGTTAGACAATTACTAAAAGTAAATTATTAATACAAAAAAGTATAATAATATATAATAGAATTAATAAAAAAATATTTTCATTTTTAATAACATTCTTCTTTTGATATTCTTAAAAAGTATAATTTTATTTTAATATTCTTTTATAATTAATTATTAATAATATAATTATTCTGAAAAAATATATTTTTATATTCTAAAAATATAAAATATAATTAATAATTAATAATTAAAAACAAAGTATGTTTTTATTTCATTGTTCTTTTAATATTCTTAAAAAGTATATTTTTTACTACTAAAAAATTTACAAAAAAATAAAAAGATATTTTATTTATTTTTATTTTTCTTTTTATTTAAAATATAAACAAAAGTTTAAAAAATATCTAAAATTTACAAAAACAGGAAAAGATATTTTGTTAATTTTTTAAATTTTAAAATTATTTATAACTTTAAAAATAAACAAAAATATATTTTTATTACCTGCCCCCATTTCCCTCCCTCATCTCTCCCGCTCCCATTTCCCTCCATCTCCATCTTTGACATGTATTTACGCACATTGAAATCTTATGTTTGTAATAAGAGTCGTCCAGAGGATTCAATTGCAGAGGGATATCTTGTAGAAGAATGCCTAATTTTTTGTTCTAGATACCTAAAAGGATGTGAAAACGAAATTCAATCGCGTTGAAAGAAATGCTGACAGGGATGGTGTGAAAACAATTGGTGGATTATCTGTTTTTACTCAAACAGGTCGTGCTTTAGGAAAAGTGACTCAATGTGAGCTTGGAAGAGAGGAATGGTCCCAAGCTCGATTATATATCCTTAAAAATTGTGATGAAATCCAATCATTCATAGAGTAAGTGACAATTTTGACATATTCTATACCAATTAATTTATAACAATTATTTTTCTATGGAATTTCTCTCACTGCTTTTTGTGTGTAATTTAAAATAGAGAACACAAACAATTGGTGGTCCAATCTCAAGCCCATTCTCATCCCAGAAACGTGGAAAACATTCACAATAGAGAATTTTCAAGTTGGTTTGAGCATCAAGTAAGTATATTAAGATCTAATATGTATCATTTAAATGTTTTGTGGTTAGATGTTCAATGCCATCCATTTGAACTATATTGTTATTTAACTCATTTCTCTTTAAATGGATAGGTGACACAAATGTATAATTCAGAAAATGACAAAGTCACCAATCATTTGTTATCACTTGCTCGAGGGCCAAATCATAGTGCATTGTCATACAAAGCCTACATTGTTAATGGTTTTCGATTCCACACCCGAGATCGAGATAAAGAATTGAAAACTCAAAATAGTGGAGTTTTCGTGAGAGGGAAAACTAATAGTTTTGCAACTACAAGAGATAGTAACCCAACCCTTAGTAATGTGGATTATTATGGCGTGTTAATGAATATTATCGAATTGCAATATCTTGGTGGTTTACGAGTAATACTATTCAAGTGTGATTGGAGAGATGTTTGCAATAAAGGAAGAGGAGTCAAGATAGATAATTATGGGTTCACTTCCTTAAATTTTGATAGATCATTGCAGATTAATGAACCATTTATACTTGCTTGCCAAGCTGAACAGGTGTTTTATGTAAGGGAAATGGGGGAACCTAATTGGTATGTTGTTCAACGATCACAACCTCGAAACTTTTATGATATGGATGCCTATGAAGCCACTAGTGATGAACCATTTCAACAAAATGATCTATCAAATATTGGCCAATGTTCAACCCAAGATGTGGATCTAAATGACTGTGAGTTTTCATGCCATAGAAGTGACATTCTACTAGAGATTGCATTTGAAGAAGGGACATCAAGACAACGAAGGAAAAGAATGTATCATTCAGTTAAGGGAAAGAGAAAGACTAGAGGAAAAAGGAAACAAAAACCAATTTTAAGTGATGATGATTGATTGTATATGTCTTGCTTGCTTAGTTTTGATATGTTTCTTTTTTTTTTCCCCTCTATTTTTCTAAAGCTTAGTGTATTTCAGTGTTTCTTTTTTCTTTAGTCACTTTCTATATATAAGTCTATGTTGTAGCCAATGGAGGGTATAGCTGAAACCAACGAACAAACTCGTCACACCACCTAATTTTGATCCATCTACAAGACAAAGTTGCGTTGGTAAGAAATAATTATCTATGTTTTAATAGTTTGGTTTTCTCATTTGTAAAATGATAAAATAATTATTAGTTTTTATTTATCATATATTTATAGTATAGGATCATCATCATCTAATGCAAGAAAAAGAGGTCGAGGGAAAACAAAGAATAAAATACTAACATCTTTGGCTCTTGGTAAAAAATTGCCATTGGAATTCAATAATTATGGTCAAGCCATTGGATCAAATGCTAATGTGTTTGCAAGTCATATTGGCAAGATTGTTAAAGTATGTGAAGATGCACCAATTTCTTGCAAGCGTTGGTAAGATGTTCCACAAGACAATAAGAATAAAATGTATTCTTATGTACTGGTAAGATTAATAATTATTCTATATTATACTTATATGATATTGTATTAATTCGTTCTTCATGACTTATAACGTTTCAAACAACTTTTTCTTTTAACTTGTGTAGAAGAAATTTGAATTTGATGAAAACAAAGTAAGAAAAAATTGGATTTTTAGAAAGATGGGAAGGGCTTTTGCAAACCATAGATATAAGTTGAAGGCTGACTATTATGATGCATATGACAATGATGATGATCGAATTAAGTTTGCTCCAACAACAGTCGACCAAGGACAATGGAGACAATTTGTCAGTTGGTTGAGCTCACATGAGTTTCAGGTATTCTATACCCTTTACTTTTTTTTATGCAAAACTCACTTTAATTATTTAAAACATGATTATTGTATTTGGACTTACATATAGGTTTCTTGTGCTTGTAATAAGTCTAATCGGTCAAAGCAAACAATGACTAAAACTACAGGCACTAGAAGTTTTGCTCTAGTTAGAGCTGAACAGGTATAATTTAAATCATTTATGCATCTTTCTCATTAACTACTTTTTTTTGTTGTTGTTGATTAACTTGTTTATTTAATATAGGCTGAAATATTAGGACACGAACCGTCTGCATGGGAAATGTTCAAGGTACACAAGAAAAAAGACGGGTCAATAGTTGATTCCACATCAAAAGAAATAGTGATAAATTTTATTTTAAACAGTTTAAGTTGTTATTGTGATATATATTTTAGTATTATGTTATAACATATCTATTTTATTTATTATCAAATTTCAGGAAAAAATTCAATCTTTAGTAACCCAAAGAGCTGAGGAAGAACCTTCTCAAGCTATTGATGAAAATGAAATTTTTTCTGAAGTAATGGGAAGAGAAAGATATGGACGTGTTCGTGGGTATGGATTCAGACCAACTCCTTCTTCTGTCCTTGGAAAGATTCCATCTCGTCATGAGCTTGTTACAGAACTAGAACAAATGCAACAGCATAATAATGGTTTGAAAAATGAAATGCAACTTTTGAAAGAGAAAAATGAAGCGTTGTCGACAGAATTGGACTAAGTCAAAGAAAGGCAATCAATTTTTGAAGCTTTTATGGAAGATGTTAGGGCAAAAAGGATTAGAAATAACAATTGACTAGACTTAATTGTTTGATGTCTTTTTTTGACATAAAGTGCTAGATGTCTTTTTTTTATGACAATGTGATTGTAAATTGATAGATATCTTTTTTTTTATGACAATGTAAATGTAAAGTGCTAGTCAATTATTAATTGACTAGAGTTGTTTTCTAAAGTTTCTTGATGATTAGAATGGTGTTTATTTTGGATACAATGTATTAAATTAATAGGGTTTAAAATATAGAAAAACAAGCAGTAGGTTGTGGGAAAATTTTATAAAAATCACTTTTTATGGCAGCCAACAAAAATTGGTCACTAAAAATGTATTTTTTTGTGACAGTCATGACTCTCACTAAAAGTATCTGTTAAACACTTTTTGTGCCAACCAATATAATGTGGTCACTAAAAAACGTTCATTTTATGGCGGCAAACACTATCACTAAAATCTTATCATTTGTGACAACCAGCAAAGCCGTCACAAAAAATTCATTACTTGTGATAACGGTGGCCGTCACTAAAGAGTCATCATTTGTGACGGCCATGACCGTCACAAAAAAATGATATTAGTGGCGGTGGACTGTGGTTGTCACTAAAAAAATTTTTGTGACCGTCACATCTGTCCGCCACTAAATGGTATTTTTAGTGACGGCTAGCCAATAATCGCCACTAATACTATTTGTGATAGACTTTTTAGTAACAGTTTGTGACGACCAATTTAGTGGCCACTAAAATTTTTAGTGACGAGTTTTTATGCTTTTAGTGACGATCTTGGCCTCCACTAAAAATCTTGTTTCTTGTAGTGGAAGTAGAAAACCAAGCAGGAAAGAGTATTAAGATCATTCGATCAGATCAAGGAGGTAAATACTTGAGTACTGAGTTTATTGATTATCTTAAGACTTGTGGTATAATTTCATAGTTGACTCATTCTTACACACCACAATTAAATGGTATAGTTGAATGTAAGAATACGATCCTATTGGACATGGTTTATTCTATACTAAGCTACATGGATTTGTCCATTTCACTATGAGGTTATGCTATTTTTACTACGATTTATTTGATAAATCGAGTACCAACTAAATCTATTTCAACCACACCATATGAGATATGGGTTGGGAAACCTTCGAGTCTTAACCATGTTAGGATTTAGGGTTGCTTGGTTTATGCGAAAAGGTTGAGAACAGTGAAGTTAGACCCTAGATTTGAGAAAACTGTTTTTGTGAGACATCTTAAAGATAATTTAGGGTATTATATTTATTTTTCAGTTGACTCAAGAGTTATGGTTTCCAGGCATATTATCTTCTTGAAATAAGAGTTCATCTAAGAATGTGATATGGGGAAGAAACTAGATTTAGCAGAAAAAATGTCTTTTGTTCCAAAAATATCTGATCAGATTATTGAGCAAGCTGAATCAAATTAGAAAAATCATCCACAGGTTCCTTATAGGTCTGATAAAGTGCCCCATTCTCTGGATCAATGGTTCACATTCTATTGGAACCCCTACAATATCTTTAAGGCTTTGAAGAAGGGTTCACAGTGATCAACGACTTGGAACATGAACCAGCTAAGTACAGGTATTCTTTTAGCCAAACACTAGACCTCATTGACATTCCAAGAAGGACATACTTCAATTATACCTCTAATTTTTTTAAGCTTTCCCTTGATTCCCCAACAATTTATCTTAGGGCGTGTTTGATTGTAAAGGTGGAATTTGATTGGAAAGAAAATGAATTCATGGGAATATGAATTCCTGGAAATTAGAAGTTTAAGCTATTTGATTGACATAATTTTTTACTTATTTTCCATCTTTTGGTGTTTGATTGATAACATTTTTCATAGAATTTGGTCATTTTCCTACATTTAGTGTTTGATAGGCATTATTTTCTTCAATGGTGAAAATGTATTTAAAAATACTGAATCCCTATACAGACATACATATATACATAAATATACACACACACACACACACATATATATATATCCAAACCAACACTGAAAATTCTTCATCTCTACATACACAGACATATATATACATAAATATATATATATATACACACACAAATACACATATATATATACACACACACAGAGGCCCTCTCTCACTGCCTCTTTCTTTCTCTCGCTTGTTTGTCCTCCTCTCGTTCGGACACACACACACATATATATATGCACATGTTCATACATATATATGTATGCCTTCTTTCTCGCTACCTCCCCGCTCATCCACCCATCGCCACTCACCGTTGCTAACCCGCTCACCCTCCCTCTTATTCACTCTCTGCCCCTCTCGCTACAAATTTGATTCATTGGAAGTTGAAAGGGATGAAGATGGGAGCATAATGGGTTGCTACTTCAATTGCCTACAAAATCGAAGCTCCTCCCCCCCAAGGAATTTGGTTTCCTTAATTTGAAGGAAAAAGCTATCACGTGACAAGAAATGGAAAAATGAATTCCCTGAAAAAATTTGGCTATCAAACACTACACAAATGAAAAATTGGGTGGAAAAAACCTCTTTTCCCAGGAAAAAAATAGCTATCAAATAGGCCCTTATATTCTAGAAACTTTCCCACTGTAACCCAGAAGGAGCATTTTCAAGGGTTTAGCTGCATGCGAAAGTTTCTCAAAGTGGTAAATGTTTCTCGGAGATCTTGGGTCATATCCTCAAGGAGGGTACTTCATGTGAAAACGTCATCTGTATACATCTCTATATTTCTACCAATTTGGGCATAGAACATTTTATTTACTAGTTATTGATATGTGGTGCCAATGTTTTTCAAGTTGAAAGGCATAACACAATTGTAGAAGAGCCCTCGATCAGTGATGAACATCATGCATTATTCATCTTCTCTAACCATGTGAATTTGATTATACCCTTAGTACGTATCCATGAAGCTCATATCACATTTCTTGACATAGCGTCTATAAGTTGATCTACCGTCGAGAGAAAAATGGGTCTTTAGGGCAGGCCTTGTTAAGGTTAGTGAAATCAACACACATCCATCAATCTTCATTGGATTTGTTTACCATGACCACGTTATTATTTTAATTTCTTTGTATAGGATTCAGTGTTTTTTAATACATTTTCACCATTGAATTCCATGAAAAATTAAACATTTTTAATGAAAAATAATGCCTATCAAACACGAAATGTCAGGAAATGACCAAATTCTATAAAAAAATATTACTAATCAAACACCAAAAGATGGAAAATAACATTATTTTTTAGGTAGAAAATTATACCAATCAAATAGTTTAAACTTTCAATTTTCAAAAATTCATTTTCCTTGCAATTCAATTCCTTAGAATTCATTTTCTTTCCACCCAAATACCACCCTTACAATCAAACGCACCCTAAGAAGAAGATATGAAGGAAGACATTTTTGATTTTGTGAAGAAGCCAAATTTGATCTTAGGACATTCTAAGAGAAAATCGTGTTTTCTCTTGGAAAAACTTTGGAAAATATTGTAAATTTTAACCAAAAAAAAAATCTAAACATCATAAAACATCTAAAAATGTTTTCTAATTTTCAATACAAGTTTGGAAAAAACTTAGAAAAAAATCAATTTGAACACAATTTCCATTTTTCTATTGTTGTAATTTTTTTTTCTTGAAAACTACTTTAATTTTATATAAGTGAACAACTCCTTATATTCCTTTTATTTGAATTTTAATGAAAAAAACAAAAGAGAATCCCTTTATTTGGAAGATAAGGAGAAAATGAAAAGAAATAGAAGAGTTATAAAAATATTTTTATTTAAAAAGATTGGTATGCCTTCCCATACACCCCAATTTGGGGGTACGAGAATATAGAGAAAAAAAAAAAACAGAATTGAGTCATCTCCAATCCCTTTCCCTTCTTTTTAAATATCTTTCAAACAAAAAACTATTTTTCTTTTCCCTTCCTTCCTTTCCCCTTTCCTCGATCTCCTCAATCCACACATAACCTCAAGAAGTTGGGTTCAAGTTAAATGGGCCTTTATTGTTTCTAGAAGCATTCGTGGGCTTAACTGATGAATAAATTAAATTAAACTTAAAATTGGTCCAAAGCCCAAAACTAGATCGACAAAGGAGCGCATAAGAGACGTTAAAGCCATTAATGGGTTAGGATTCTTAAGTTTGTCTTTAAGGACCCTCCAAGCAACAGGGAAGGTTCAACAATTTAAAAATAATTAAAATGGTTTAATTTTTATTTATTTTTATAAATTTTAATTTTTATTTTATTTGTTCATTTTTTTTATAAGCAATGTTTAAGGTGCAATAAGTGAATTCACAATATTTTTTATTTTATTTTTAGTTTTAAAATATTTTTATTGATTAATGATAAATGTATTGTGTTTTATAACATTTTATCAATCAATGAGAATGTTTTAAAATTAAAAAAAAAAGTGTAAGATACATTTATTATATCTTAATTATTGTCTTTAATTAGAACAAAGTCTAACCTTATCCTTTTTTATTATTTGAAACCAAATATATACTATTAAGATTAAAAAAGGACATTCTGGTAAGTTCAAGGCTTCACTACATCAAAACATGTGTTTGCTTAACAATACTTTAACACCTAAATTACATAAACAAAAAATATTTTTGATATGAAATGAAAATGGAAAAATAGTATTTTTTTACCCAAAAAAAAAGTAAGAAACAAAAATGTAGGATAAAGTGTAGATTAAAAAATATAAGATTTTTTTGTAAATATAATTTTTAAATAAAATTTATAAAAATAATTCAAACATGATACAAATAAATATAAACAATAGACATAAGTTTCATAATAATTAATAATCAATATTTTTTTCTATAAGAATATAGAAAACACTAGTTAATGATATTATTGTTATAATTAATTTGAAAATAAATCAAGAACGAACACATGTTGGTGTTAGCATTATGATATTATTTTTATATCTATACCCTAAATCAATTTATAAGATGTTTTTGGTTTCAAATGAAAATCAATTTCAACTTATCTTCAAATGCAAGTTATTTCTTTCTTAAAATATCTTGATAGAGACGGGTATAACAAAGTTTTATTATTCAAAAATTCTCCTAAATGTGATTCAAAATCGGTATTAAAGTGTTGGAAAAAATGGAGCAAAATCTTTTAAAAAAACAAAGGAGAAATTGTCAACTGGTTCTAAGGAACGGTTGACCATTTTGGTCCTTACTATCGATCGACTTTTATAGCTCGTCGACCGGTCAAATTTTGGCTCTCAGCCATAAGCAATCGACAATCACTGCATACAAATCGGTCGATCGTTTTTCAACATGTCAACTGTTTTTGCTCTTCATGTTGACCATTTTTCTCACAGATTTCTTCAACGACTAGTTTTGATAGCTCATTAAACGAGTTCAACTACTACTAACGGCCATATTTTTTAAAGCACTCATCAAGCATTATAAATAAAGAGCTGGTAAATCATTTAAAGCTCTTAGAGAACTCATTGCAAGCATTCAATTGTTTATATGTCCAAGTGTTTAAACTGTTTCAAATATTTTCTCCCTTATCAGGTTTTGTTCTTAAATTGTATTTATTACTTCAAGGTTTGCGTTGATTTTGAGAGAATTTATAATTGAGAGATTCTTCTCTCATATTCACTTTTGTTGTAATTTTAATTGTATTTTCCTAATAATGTTGCTAGAGGGCCTACTTTAATAGTAGAATGTTGTAATTCTTTGTTTAGTGAAGTGTTTTAAATGCTTAGTAAAGAGTTAAGAGAGTATATTAGATTATTTGAATTAACCACTATAAATTTCGCTTTGTCCCTCTATTGCGTTCATTTTTCATTCTATTTATTTTGTTAAGCTTTTCCACCATTCAACATCTTTTGCACTGAATCCTCATTTTTTAGCAAAAAGATTTCAAGTTTAATCAAATTTTTAAATAATCTAATTCATCCCCTCTCTTGAGTACCTTAGTTCCTCAGTAGATAACTTTCAACCAATTTACTAGATAGCTTGTTAATTGAAATAAGCTATAACCACTTTATAACAATTTTTCAAAACTTAATTGAAACCATGCCTTCTAAAATAATGAGGCATAACCACTACCTTTTTAAAGAATAGGTGAAAACTCTTACCTTTTAGGGATCAGGCAAAACCACAGAAATCTTACAAGAAATAAAGATGAAAATGATACAAGAAAAGCTTACAAAAAAAGCTCACAACAAAAATATAATGTTTATCTCAATCAATAGAGATTTAAGAATATGAAACTAAGATCATTCTCTTTATTTTCACAACTAATTGAAAATGAAAGCTTGAATGGGCTTCTTTGGCTTAGGATTAGAGTAGAAAGAATTAGAGCTGCTACTTTTTCTTTAGCCTATTTTCTCTTTTATACTTGTTGATGGACATCTATATAAAAAGTTTCATTTTCTCTCTAAAAAATGATTAGAATATTCAAATATCATGCTGAATGTGTGAGAGAAAAATTAAAGAAAAATATGTGTCTTAATGGTTAGAACTATACATTAAATACACTTGCAACTACTAGTTTAACGGCTATATTTTTAAACTTTAGCATAATATTACTCAAGTAAATTTTATTTGTAATCGATTATTTTTTTAACATTACTCGAGTTAAAAACATTTGTACTCGACTATTTTTTAACTGTACTCGAGTAAAAAATTTGTTTACTCGATTAAATACTACAACAAAAATGATTTGTTGAGACATCTTTTTTAGGGCATTTTTTAGAAAATATCCTTTAAAATACCCTTTTAAGGCACAATCTAAAAAAGTGCCCCAATACAATAATTTTAATGAGGCACAACAATTAAGTGCCTTATAAAATACCATTTTAAGGCACAATTTAAAGAAGTGCTCCAATAAAACAATTCTAATGAGGCACGATAATGAAATGCCCTAATAGACAAATATAAGTGTCTTAATAGATACATCTAATAGGACAGAATTTTTGAAATGCCCCATTAAAATAATTCTAACAAGACACTCTGATGAAGTGCCCTAATAGACAAATCTTACGTGCCCCAATAGAATAATTTTAATGAAACTTAGATATACTATAAAATAAACATAGGCACATATATTAATAAGATGATGTGTAAATTAAGTGGTCACGCGTGTGCAAGAAGAAGGAAAGGTTTAGGGTTCGAGCCGATGGAGAAGTAAGTTAGAATTAAGAGAAGACCTTGTGGGGGATATGAAAAATAAATTTATAGTGATTTTTGAGACATTTTTAAGTGTCACAACAAATTTAAATTTATAGTTGTTTTTAAGGCATTTGTAAATGCCTCAATATGTTTTTGGGGCACAGTTACACGGGGCATTAGTACTAGTGCCCTAATAGTTAAAATACCCCAATAAACTATCTATTAATGCATTTTTAAATGCCTCTTAATCCAAAATTTGTTGTAGTGAAAGTTGCAGAATAGAGACCCATTCTTTTTCAGCTAATACTTACTCGAGTGGGCTTTTTTCTTACTCAATTACAAAAGAATAATACTCAATTATAAAAGAATAATACTCGATTAATTTTCGCATTTACTTGAGTGGATTAAAATTATAATCATTTAAACATAAACTCTTACTTGATTACAAAATATACATAATCGTTCAATATTTCAAATACGGAGACCCAACCTCTATGCAAGCAAAATTACTCGACTATGATATAGAAATACTCGACTAAGTTAAAAACTTACTCGATTATGAATTTAAGTACTCGATTGCAATTGCTATTCCAGAAACATGCAACTTCTCTTGAGATTAATTACTTGATTATAAAAACATATTTAGTTGAATATGTTTTGGCATTCACTCGATTATAATTTAGATTACTTGAGTACATTGAGATATTTACTTAATTATAAAGCTTGAATACTCGACTACTTTTACTCGATGAGAAACCTACATTATCTACTCAAATATAAAAGTACATTTAGTCAAGTACAAACTCACACTTACTTGTACTTGAATATATTTTAACTTGTAATCGATTATTATATGCTATATATAATTGGTTTACTTGATTATAATAGAATTTATACTTGATTAATTTTTTGATATAATCAATTGATTCTATTTCTTACTTGATTAAAAACTCTATCAATTTCCATCTTTAATATATTGTTTTAAATATCATCATTCAAATATAATATATAACTTAACATAACACATCAAGCTCAAATATTTATTTAATACACTTTTAATACACAAGTGTTATTTGTGAAAGTTAGCTAGAACTAACTTTCCAATCACATTCACTTAATTACATAGAAAGTTATAATAGATCAAGATATTCTTATGTCAGGAAATTGTACTAGATTTTAAAATAATAATAAAATAAGTAAAATGATTGCTACTTAATTGAAAATATTCATTTTTTGACCAAAGGAAGATTATTCTACTAAGCATACAACATAACATATTTAATAGAAATACAATTATTCAAATAACTGTTTATTCATATTCACCTTATGAAATACACACACACACATGAAACACACATAAAAGTCAAGTAACTTACTTGTTACCTGACTGAGGTAGAACATATATAGAATATTATAAATATATTAAGCACAATATATGTTACTTAACTAAAAGTTTTCATTTTCTATGTTCAAATAAAAATCTTTCCACTTAACTCATTCATCAAATCGCAACATATAACACAAAGATGTAACAACTTGAGTATCATGATATCTCATTTATATTTATTAAAACAAAAACACATATAAGTCAAATGACTTATTTATTATTCAATTGAAACAAATCATATATATAATTTCTATTCTATAAAATCTAAAACATCATACACATATATTACTAATGTATATTTTGAGTAATTTTTGAAAAATAGATACTCTAGAATTTTATTATTCAAATACATTGAAACTATACTTGATTCTCAGACTGGGCACAAAATAACACTTGAATGTATTGCTTATCGAGTAACAAATATTCAACTTTATTAGTTTTTCAAGACTTTCTTATTAAATTTCATAACTTAAAAATTTTAGAAATTTGATATTAAATATTTAATAGGTAATCTAAAAATTTATATATGTGAGACATATTTGATTCTTAAAAAATGCTACCACATATTTTGAACACTCGAAACCCACAAGCTCCACATGATACTCATGCATTATTAATATTTAAAATATCTCTTAAAATCTTAAAAAAACCTATTAAGATAAGAGTAAGAACATTAGAAGATAAAGCTTAAAACAAAGCAACTTTAACATTTTCTTAAAAAATATGAGAGTTGAACATATCTTAAAAGATAAAATAATTTCTACATATATAAAATAACCTAAAAACAAGCTAAACATAACATATGAGAATATTAGAGTTTTGTCATAAAATATTTATCATCAAAACATTCTAATAGCAAACTCAACATAATTAAATTAAAATAAAAATTATTATTTGTACTCTTATAATTTTTAGATTTTATATTTGACTCTTATTGTTTGTAGAATTTTTTCTAACTTTTTGTTGATTTTTTGATTTATATATAACTATAAGTAATTTGATGTTTCAATTAATTGTATTTTAAATGATAATTAAATTTCAATATTAATTTTAATTTAGGTGAAAATATTAATATATCTAAAATTGACATTAATATATAATAAAAGGACATAAATGTTGTTAAAAAGTTATCTACAATAAAATATAAAAAGTAATTTATAAAAATATTTTTATTTTGTACTTTAATTTAGTGTATCAATAAGACTTTAGAACGAGTTTTCCCTTTTGTTTCAAAGAAAAAAAGAAAAATAAATTAAGGGAAGATAAAGTTACTAAAGAGCCCCTGCAAACTCAAAAATAGGGCTTTACACGCATATAAATGCCAATCAATCAGAGACTGTCTTCTTCGTCTCTCTGTCTTGCGGCAGCCTCTACAGTGACTCAGAAAATGGCGGCGGCGTCTACCTCCCTCTCTGCGTCGGTGACGGCAGCGGCTTCTTCATCGTCCAAGTCCGTGAAGCCGGCCTCTTTCAAAGCCCCAGCTCTCAATCTAGGGTTTCTCTCTTCGTCGTCTTCGAGGACTGCCTTGGCGTCTCTGAAAGCTCGAATCGTGCCCGGAAATGGAGCTGCTTCCGGCGCCGGCTCGGCTCTAGGAGCTCGCATGGTTTCCATGCCTGCTATCAAGGCCCCGAGCCCTCTCGATTTCGAGACCTCCGTCTTCAAGAAGGAAAAGGTTACTCTCGCTGGTCACGATGAGGTATTTTGTTGGCCGCCATAATTCTTAGAATCTCTTTCTTTTCATTTGGATTTGCGAGTGATTTTTTTTTTTTGGTTGTTTCGGCTTCTTTCTAGTATATTGTGAGAGGAGGGAGGAATTTGTTCCCTTTGCTGCCTGATGCATTCAAAGGAATCAAGCAAATTGGGGTTATCGGCTGGGGCTCACAGGTTCATTTCACTCCAAATTACCTTGACTGTCTTAAATTTCCTAGCAGAATATTGTCGATTTCTATGGTTTGACACTTTGCTCTGGTTGGTTCCTGTGTACATGTTTCTAAGTTGTTGATTTGTAATGTAACATTACTCGCATTTTGTTGTTGTTTCTCTTGACGATCGTCTTACTGTTTTTAATTGGTCCGATGAATGTATTATACTCGATTGATTTGTAGGGTTTGCTAATTTTTGAAGCATTCAAAGTTCGAATCCTTGAACTTTCTTGCATTCTATACCAGTGGCCATTTAGGCTTGGACAAGTGGTGATCAGCTTCCAAAGTAAACTGGCATTCTCTTTTCAAACGAACTAGAGGAAAATAAAAATACTTGATTGTTACAGTTTTACTAATTTGAAACCCTAAACCCCAGTTTTTGGCCCGAGGGTGGAAATTAATGTAAGATCTCACTGTGAATGTCACCTGCTAAATTAGTTTACATGTGCCTGTTGTCATGGTTTCCATGACTTGCTATGTTGTTTTCTGGGAATCATCTAAAAACACTTTCCTTTATTTGAATATGTTAATTTCCATACTTAATTAAACAAATTCACTGAATGCTCTGTTGTGATTGTGGATATATGTAAATAGATGCCATCACTATGGATCTATATTAAGATAAAACAACATGCTTCTTTTTTATTTTTAGGGCCCTGCACAAGCACAAAATCTGAGGGATTCTCTTGCGGAAGCAAAATCTGACATTGTGGTCAAGGTGATGTTTGCTTTCCTGTAACTCCCTTTCTTAACTGTTCACCGACCTTGCTAGAATTAACATTACTCTTTCTTCCCCCCATTTTTAATCATCAGCTAGGCATGTTGTTAAACTACTCATCTCCTAACATGTTTGTTGCAATATAGATTGGTCTCAGGAAGGGTTCTCGTTCCTTTGCTGAGGCACGGGCTGCTGGTTTTAACGAAGAGGATGGAACCCTTGGTGACATATGGGAGACAGTATCTGGTAGTGATTTGGTGCTGCTTCTGATTTCTGATGCAGCACAGGTTGGTAGATCGTACATTTGTATTTTTCTTCACTAAAATTTTTGGCTGAAACATTTGATCTTGCTTTCATGGTTTTGTTTTCCTGATAATACCAATTATTGAGAGAAAAGCTTTGTAAAAAGTTGAGCATGATCATACATTCTGGTGCTTTCTTACTTTTGCGCATTAATGTCACTTGTGAAATTATGTTCTGTCAAAAGTTGTGAATTCTGGAAAATATGTTATTTTAATTGGTGAATCCCTTTTACTTTCTGTGTGTCAAAATGACAATATAGAATTAGATTGATGAATATTCCCGAATGAACTCTACTATTGGGGTTTAAAGAAGTATGTGATTAACTTTCATTTAACTCTTTTCTGTCGCATCTTGAAGATCTTTGATTTTGCAATTTTGTTGATACCATTGCTCGTTATAGAAGAGCGTGTGTCATCTTGGGCAATTGCAAACTTTTTCTATTCCCTATCTTGTGTAGCGGAAAAATCAATTAGTGAATTGTTCCTGATAATATCCTGATATAGGAAAAGTGAAACCCACAGATCTTAAAATATTTCTAGAGGCTGATGCATAAGTTCCTTTTAGATAAAAGGGCAGTTTATTTACAATCTCAAGGAAACCATGCCACAAAGGATTAAGGATATTTAGAAGAGGGGAGGTACTGCTGAACTGAAGGGCAATGACAAGGAAACAGTCCTCCACCTGTTAAATTTGCTGCAGGGCCTGATGGGATATTAAAGTGACTATCCACTTGAGTCATAGTTGGACCGTGGACAATTTTATATACATGCACTTTATAAATGATTTTGGTGTATGTTTGTTTTCTTAATTTGAGTTCGCCTGTTAAATATTGCAGGCCGATAATTATGAGAAAATATTCTCTCACATGAAGCCAAATAGCATTCTCGGGCTCTCCCATGGGTTCCTTCTTGGCCATTTGCAGTCAATGGGCCTTGATTTCCCAAATAACATCAGTGTGATAGCTGTATGTCCCAAGGGAATGGGCCCATCTGTGCGGAGACTCTATGTTCAAGGGAAGGAGATAAATGGTGCTGGAATAAATTCCAGCTTTGGTGTCCACCAGGTATCTTTCTGTTCTCTGTGCCATGTATCGTCCTTGCTGGTATTTTGTTAATATGATTCAGCTACCCAATGTCTTTACAGGATGTGGATGGTAGGGCCACTGATGTTGCCCTTGGTTGGTCTGTTGCCCTTGGTTCGCCTTTTACATTTGCAACTACACTGGAGCAGGAATATAAGAGTGATATTTTTGGTGAACGAGGTATGCTGTTTTAGTCACCCTTATCTTGTGTTATTTTTAACACAACATAACATCTAATAATTGCTTGTGTAATTTAATAGGAATTCTGCTTGGTGCTGTGCATGGAATTGTTGAGACCTTGTTTAGAAGGTATACTGAAAAAGGAATGACTGAAGATTTGGCGTACAAGAATACTGTTGAGTGCATAACGGGGACTATTTCTAAGACCATATCAACTCAGGTTAGTTAATGCTAGAGATGGAATCTGCGTGGACAATTCATCATCTGTTCCTAAACTCTTAACCATTTCATAGTTAGGATGTTTTCCTAACTGTATGCTGCTTCATTCCCTTTAACAGGGCATGCTGTCTGTGTACAATTCATTACCTGAAGATGACAAAAAGGAATTTGAGGCTGCCTACAGTGCCTCCTATTATCCCTGCATGGATATCCTATATGAATGCTATGAGGATGTAGCCAGTGGTAGTGAGATCCGGAGTGTTGTCTTGGCTGGACGTCGCTTTTATGTACGTTTTTACCTTTTCTAGTGTTTATGCATGTAGCTCTGCAATGATGTTTCTGAAAAATTTTAGTGAAAATGTGCCATTCTGCTTCACTGTTTCTGAATGGATTTTGTTCGTTTTATTTTATTTTGTTTACAGGAGAAGGATGGCTTGCCAGCTTTTCCCATGGGTAAGATAGATCAGACTCGGATGTGGAAAGTAGGTGAACGTGTTCGGGCAGCTCGTCCAGCTGGTGACCTAGTGCCGCTGTGCCCATTCACTGCTGGTGTCTATGTAGCACTAATGATGGCTCAGGTAAGCACAATTTTTGCAATAGTGAGTTAAAAATTGGATTCTGCCATCATGCGTCAATCTCTATGTTTGGTTTAGAGGGTAAGTTTCACTGTGCAATCCAAACCTAACTATGGAATAGGAAAATATTAAGCAAACAATGAAGAAATTTGGCCTATCTGATGGATATGTATTAAACACAATTTGGTAATGGCGCCTTTGCAATTTAACTGCTGTTTGTTATGCCTTGTGGAACCTAATCTTATGAATGTGGTGTGTGATACTGGAGAATATTGTCTAGTGCTTTTATACCCTATGTTATCCTCTTTTATCATTTTGTCTGACAATCTTTTAATCTTCTACTAAAACGAACAGATTGAAATTTTGAGGAAGAAAGGCCACTCCTACTCTGAGATCATCAATGAAAGCGTAATTGAGGCTGTGGATTCGCTGAATCCTTTCATGCATGCCCGTGGAGTCTCATTCATGGTCGATAATTGTTCGACAACAGCACGTTTAGGATCAAGGAAGTGGGCTCCCCGGTTCGACTACATTCTGACCCAGCAAGCCTTGGTGGCAATCGACAGTGGTACTCCCATCAACAGAGACCTCATCAGCAACTTTTTATCGGATCCAGTGCACGGGGCGATTGAGGTCTGTGCTCAACTTAGACCAACTGTTGACATCTCTGTGCCGCCAGATGCTGACTTTGTTCGACCCGAGTTGCGTCAGTCCAGCAACTAAGCGGCGAAGAATTTATTTAGCTTGCGTGAGCTGGCTGCTAGTTTCTGTTAGATTACTTAGATGGGGAAGTTTTATAAAGTCATATGGGGTCGCTGGTTTTGCCTAGTAAGTAGTAGCCACTGTTTCCTGCCACAGCATTTCCAAGAGTTGCTTTGTTCTGCATGTACTGAATTAATAATTATATGTACTTCATGTGTTTGTCATATTGAGCTTTATTGTGCTTCTACTCAATGAATGGGGGCATTTTATTAATATGCAATTTATATATGTTGTGTAGTTTGGGGAATAAAATTTTGGGTAACATTTTGGTATCCTTATACTTTATACCGGATTTGGGCTCCAACTAGATCGACATCAATTACTCATCTCTTCTTATTACCTATGGAAACTTGTTTGAGATTTGTCATATTATTCTATTTTTATTGACCTTACTGTTAACCATATAGAAGTTTACATAAATTATTTTCAACTTAACATAGACTAGCATAAGGTTTAGATATATACAGAGGGAAATGATTAGGAGGGGATTCATTTCATTTGGAAGGCATATTACTAATTGAATAAAATGAAAATTGTGAATTGCACTTAGATACTCTTTCTTTTAGGTAATTTACAAGGAGATCATCTTATGGTTTAAAAATATTTTTAAAAGTTTTATAATTTATTTTTTTGTTCAAATACCTCAATTAGAGACTCTTTGCATTTTTAAATTTTGTAATTTAAAAATATCTTAAGAGGTTTTATAGTTTAATTTTTTGTCCAGATCCTTTATTTAAAGATATTTTTGAACTGATAGTGGTAAAGAGTGTTTGAGAAGAAGAGATAAATCATTTGAACCCTTAAAAGACATTATTTTTTTGATAAGTGAAAAATTACAAAAATTATTTATACGAAGAGAGGTGGAAAGATTTACAACTCCCTCACTCATAAATCATCTTTTTGGTACATAATACTTACCACTCATACTGTCATACATACCCTTAAAAATTTTAAGAACATTTTGAAACTACAACGATCCAAAATTACTCTCAGTGGCTCTCCCAGCTCGCAATGCCTACTATCGTTCATTCTCCTAGAAAGACAGTCATTCAATTGAGGGTTTCTTTTTCGCATTTTTAGCTTAAAGCTTGAAGAAAATAGACAGCCCTTTATGTATGCTCGTCTGAATATTTTCTGCAAAATTTCAGTGAACTGAGACATTTTTGTTCCTCTGTTTCTGACATGTTTTATTTTGTTTTGTTTTCGTTTTCATTTTTAATATTAAGTATTACAGGAGAAGGATGGCTTGCCAGCTTTTCCCATGGGTAAAATATATCAGACATGGAAGTCGAAAGGAGGAGAACGCGTTAGGGCAGCACGTCCAGCAGGTGACCTAGGCCCGCTATATACCCCTTCACTGCAGGTGTCTAAATAGCGCTAATGATGGCTCAGGTAAGCACACTTTTTCATTTTGGGTTAAACCGGATTCCTCTGGTTGTTGGTCACCATGTCAATCTCTATGCTTGCGTTCGAGTACAAGGTTCATCGTGCGATCCAAATCTAAACTACTCAAGAGCAAGATATAAGCACACAATGCAGGAAAACAGTCTTTTATCTGTTGTTGCCTTCTCATTTTAAGTGCTAGTTGTTGCCATCTTCAGGAACCTAACCTGGTGAATTCGGCATGCTATCATACCGTAGAATCTTGTCAAGTACTTTATGTTATTGACCGATGCAATCTCTATTATCAAAGCAACAGATTGAGATTTTGAGGAAGAAAGGTCACTCCTACTCAGAGATCATCAACGAAAGCGTGATTGTTGTTGATTCGCTGAATCCCTTCATGCATGCGCGTGGTGTCTCATTCATGGTCGATAATTGTTCAACGGCAGCTCGTCTAGGATCAAGGAAGTGGACTCCCCGATTCGACTACATTCTCACCCAGCAGGCCTTGGTGGCAGTTGACAGTGGTGCGCCTGTCAATCGAGACCTCATCAACTTCCTATCCGATCCTGTGTGCGAGTCGATGGAGGTCTGCGCTCGACTTAGACCGACTGTCGATGTCTCTGTGCCGCCTGACACCAACTTTGATTGACCCGAATTGCTCCAATCCAGCAACTGAGCCTCGAAAATTTAGCTTGAGCTCTCTAGTTTCTGTTAGGTAACTGAGAAGTTTGTTTTAAGTGTTGTTAGTATGGTCACTGGTTTTGCCTAGTCTGCTGTTGCCTGATACTGCATTTCCAAGAGTTGCTCTTGCTTTGTTCTGCTTCTACTGAATGAATAAATAAAGGATATGAGCTTTGTGTTCGTCGTCTGGGCCCTAAATGACAAATTGGATACTTTTCGTGTCATCAAAATTAGAAATTTAGTGACAATATCAAAATTTTGTCACAATCTTTTCTTTTTCTTTTCTTTTTTACATTCTCTATGGCCAAATGATGAATCGCCGCACTATTTGTGAATAACATTATTTTATGCATATTAAATAATGTATAGATTATTGTAATAATTTGATAAGAGTGGACTGTAACGAGGCTTGAGGCATGATAATAAACGCCCCTAGATTTAAGGATAATTTTCACTCCTCAAAAAATGGTGCAAAGGTTTCAACGACTACCCTTCAGAATACAACAAGCTCTTCAAAACTCGTATTCACTCACGAGTTTTGGGAACAGAATGAGTAACAAGAAAGTAAAGATGAACCCAGCAAAACAATGACATGAGGGCTTGAAATGGATGATGGTTTTTTCGTGTATCACAAGTGTAGCAAAAGACTACTTTTATAAGAGAGGAACGTGACTACTTTTATAAGAGAGGAACGTGAATGTTGAGAGAAAATCAACCATTGGAAGATTGACTCATGGATAAGAACACAGGATAAAAGGAAGAGAGAGAATAAAAAGAGAATAACTGGTCATGAAAGATTTATTCTTTCTCTGGAGACTGATTCAAATCATTTTGGGCAAGATCAATTTAATATAAATTCTGTAAGGAAAAAAACAAAAGGTTGCCAAGTGTGCCCTAGCTTGGGGAGGGGAGGAGAGGGGGAATCCTTGATTTTGTCTTGGGTTGGCCCAATCTCATGCGCCCAAGACCTAATTCTCTCATAGATTTTATAGGTCTAAATAGGTTTAATGTACATAAAAAGATGAAAAAAGATTTTTGTCCAACAAATGTGAGACAAAAATACTATAAATCATTTGAAATACCACTTAATTTACAACATAAATTGCTTGTAAAGTTGGCCCAATTTGGGCTGAGAGGAAAAGGTAAGAAAGGTATGAAAAGAGTTGGACGAGAAATTGAAAATTGTATAAAATCTTTCCTGACAAAATGGAAGAAAATGGGAGCCATAGAGCTTTTGAGGTTTGGTTATGGCAGCAAGAGGGGATTTCCATATCTGTAAGATAATGAGCTTGGGGTTAGGAAGGAAAGGTTAATGGACAAAGAATAGCGCCAATTATGGGGTTATTGGGCTTCAGTTAATAAATATGGACCGAGTCAAATTAATAACTAAATAAGTTAACGAACTCATGTTAATGGGCCCATGGTCTAAAGGGGGCCAGCCCGAGTGAAAAATAGCCCTCACCAGAATTGAGTGGGGTCAACCCAATTAAGGTCTTGAAGTTGGACTGATTAGGTCAAGATGGGCCAAATGATATAATACTAGTCAATGATGTCTTACCTTTGTCGCAAGGTAGAGGATATAGATCAATTGACAAAGATAAATATTATGTTAGTGTTAATTCGATAGGGTGTGAGATTAAACCTTTTTCTACACAATGAGGCAAAACCTTACACCTACGAATTATCTCTTTCTGTGTAATCAAGGACATGAGCATGAGAGGCCGCACAAAGACGATTATCCTAAGGTAGAGATCTTAAATTTTTGTCTAATTTATATATTATTAGTTTCTTATGGTGCACGTCTAAGTAGAATCTATTTGCAATAAAACACTAAACTTAACGGTATAGGTGAAACTTAAATCAAAACTAAATTGGCCCTGAAATAGATACTTATTATAAGAAAAAAAAGGAAAACAAAAACCCAAACCTATTTATTGAAGATGATTCAAATCAAGGAATAATTGGATTAAAGAATCATTGTATGGCTTTCTCGTGAGGAAAGGGTGTTACGGATAACTTTGGCACAAAGTTAGAATTATTCTAACACTAAAGAAAATGTATTCAGACAAAAATTTATTTTGTAAGGACGCATAAAAAATTATAATTGAAAATTAACAAACTTAATGTAATTTGGAACAGTATTACTTCCACAAGTAAAGAGAAGCAAGGAATTTAATTATATTATGATTGAAAGTTGTAATTTAATAGTTGGAAGTGCCTTTGATGATGCAAAGGTTTCATGTTTGAGTCTTCTAAGCTTTAATATTGTTTTGTTGAACTCTCTCTTATAAAGAGAATAAATTAATGCTAGAAAAATCTAAATAACAGTGCAAAAAATAAGATAATAAAACCAACAAAACTAAAATAATGTAAGGGTTATAAATCGAGGCCTGTGTGAGACACAATATTAGTTGTGTGCCTTAATGCTAAATTTGGATGACATCTAACTAGTTTATTTTAATGCATTAATTATATTTTTGTAGAAATATATAAAAGATAAAATTTTCTTCATTTATATTTTCTCTAATTATTTATATGAATGAGTCCTTATATCTTCTACGTGAGAATTTTATTCTCAAAGTGTTGAAATTGTATAATAGAATTCCCTGGTAACAAAACTTCTTAAACTATTCCTAATCCTTAGATTTTTTAGATGGAGACTCCGATCAATCGAGTATGAACTAGCACATGGGTTACTACTTCATTCGGTATAGGAATACTGATGGAAGGATGGGTGTCATGTGCCATATAACATGAGCTGTCGTCAGTAGACATGTGGGTGGTTGTTGGGTACGATCAGTCGAATGTGACACTGATGACTAATCGCATGGCCTGATGGATAATGATCGTGTCATCAGGTTGCAATAGTGTGTTGATCCTTAGACTTGAACCAACACGGTTATTTTGTGTATTGGTGTGCGAGATTTGCTAATGAGCCGAACCATCCAATTGGGAGGTGAAAATGTTCATCTATGTAATTTCGTATTACTGCTATATATATAGAGACAGGTGTTGGAAATAGGATCAGTTACCCTCGTCAGTAATTGATGGGGGTGAACGTTCTATGTGATCTACTATTGATATGACGGGACAATCCCTGGCCAAGACAGATTGAAAGTCAGGAAATGTGTTTCCTGAGATGTCTTTTAGTCATATTAATGAGGTCTGACACATAATTAATGAGTTCGTGAGTTTGTCACTTCATGACTCTCGTTCAGTCGAGACGTTAGGCAATGAAATAATTATAACACACGGTAATCATCAACTGTAATAAGTTCACTTGAAATAAGACTTCATTACCACCTATATTGTCCTAAACTACTTCTAGAGCTATTCAGGAACTCATGGAACGTCGTCGAGATTTGGAGAAGTTCCGGTGATGGGTCAAGGGGTTGACTGATACCAAAAAAGGTTTTGGTGTTATCTGATTGCTAGGGGGTAGTGAATCTAAAAAGTTACATACCATATAGTGTTGCATTTTAGTATCGACATTGTGTGCCCAAAATGTCAACCATTGACCTTTCTTGCCAAAATTGCATAGTACATAGTGCATAGTAATAATGCACAGTATATAGTGTGAAAATCAATTATTGATTGTAGACGGCGGATGCAAATAGTGCATAGTGCATACTTGAAATGCATAGTGTATAGTAAATTATGTGATTGCTCAATTATTAAAGAGGGTGGCTACGTGGATTTTAGAAGAGAATTAAATTGGGGGAGGGGAAGAAAGAAAAGGAGAAATGAGGGATTTATTTAATGGCAGAGGCAAGGCCTCAACCTCCTCTTTCTTTCTCCCTCATGATTCTGCTTCATTTTCTTTTTCTTTTGAAAAATCATAGAAATTATACGTGTATAATTTTGAGACACGGACATCGGTGATATGTAGATCCTCTATGTTTAGCACAGGAAGAAGTGACTGGAACAGTACCTAGTTGCATATTAGGTGTGGACCGATTAGGACCACCACATCTTAGGGTAGACTCTGTCTCAATACAGAAACCAGTTCTGTATTTCATCCTTTCATTGGGCAGTAGATATGCATTTATTTATATTCAATTATTGAATATATATGTTGTTTAAATACCCAATCTATGTATGATGTGTATATTATATTCTGCTATGTGTATATGATACATGGTAAAAAATTTATTTTTTTCTGTACTACCATACTAGTGATTCCCTTCAGTGGTATCAGAGGCTCAATTTGGTATTTAATGCATTACGCGAATATATGTTTCAAATATTACATTTAATTAGCATGCCGATTCTGGCAGCTAGACAACATATTCTAATTGGTTAATTTTTATGGTTGTGGAGTAATTTGTATTAGACATTAATGTGGGAATTTAGATACACTTGTTTGGATGTCAGATTGTATTATTTGACATATGCAGAATAAATATTTTCAAAAATTATTTTGAAATAATGGAAGCGGATGTATATACAGGATGAGCATGGGCTTAGTATGTATGAATGAATGAATGTTACATGGCTTCATTTGATTTAATGCATTAAAAAAAATAAGTTACCAACCTATTTTTATTTAATATAATATATAAATATATTATATACATATGCTCCATCACGATAGTCTCAGGCTTCCAATTTCAACCTCTCCCATCCCATTCCAAATTTCAATTCTCCTAGGAACCCAGACGGATCATGCGCCTCTTGCTCCTTCAATATATTATATTATACACATGCGTAGCATATGCAATCATTTCCAATTCATTTTCTCATTCATCCATTTATCATTTAGCCATATACAATTCTTCTTTGAAGTGACCCTACTTTTCTATCACATATGTGATTACTTAATTCAGAGTAATCCATTTACTCCACTTAGAATTTTTGAGTTTAAGAATCATTAAAGCGAGCATCGCTATCATTTTCCTTACGGGTATCATTGTTTCTTTATAGGAATGGACAAAAGGATAAAAACCCCTCACAATGACCTAATAAAGTTTTACAATTGGGTTGTTCATTTGAACCTAGATCATGGGATCTTCAGTCAACTAGGTTGGGTTTCCATTGTATCAACTTATTTTTTCATGGGCTTTAGTCCCATTCTTCTTGATGACTTTTCAACTAACTCTCTATTTAACCCTTTGGTTAGTGGATTCGCAATATTATCCTTTGACTTCACATAGTCAATAGAGATAATTCTAGTTAAGAGTAGTTGTCTAATGGTATTATATCTACAACGTCTATGTCTAGACTTACCATTACACATGTTACTCTGTGCCGTTCCAATTACAGATTGACTATCACAATATATAAATATTGGAGACATAGGTTTCTTCAATATTGGAACATCCTTTAAGAAATAACATAACCATTCTGCCTCTTTACCACATTTATCTAAGGTAATAAACTTAGATTCCATAGTGGATCTGGTTATAACAATCTGCTTAGAGGATTTTCAGACAACAACTATACCTGCAAGTGTGAACATATATCCACTTATAGATTTTGAGTCTTTTACATCACTATATCCTTTTAGGACAGTTGGGTATCTAGTGTAGTGCAACCCATAGTTATGAGTATACTGTAAGTACCTAAGTACTTTTACTATTTCTTTCCAATGATTAGCATTAGGATTTCTTGTATATCTACTCAATCTATTGACTGTATAACCAATATCTGGTCTAGTGCAACTCATTAAATACATTAGACTTCCAATTATTCTAGAGTACTCTACTTGAGAAACACTTTTACCTCTATTCTTGGATAAATAAAGACTAATGTCAAATGGTGTTCTAGCCATGCCAAAATCATTCTTATTGAATTTCTCTAGAATTTTGTCCATGTAATGTGACTGACTCAAAATGAGACCATCTGATATTCTTGTGATTTTAATCCCTAAAATCACATCTGCTAACCCCATATCCTTCATGTCCAATTTTGAATTCAACATATGCTCGACAAATTTGACCATCTTGTTATCACTATCAACAATGAGTATATCATCCATGTAAAGACACAAAATGACATAGTCATTTCTTGTATCCTTAATATAAACACATTTGTCACACTCATTGATTTTAAACCCATTGTTTATCATTACATTATCAAATTTTTCATATGATTCCATAAAATAGAATCAACTTCACTTTTAATTGTTTCTTTCCACAAAAGTCCCTCTGAAGAATTACGACTCTCTTTATAATTTTGTGGTTCTTTTTCTAACACGTAAGTTAGAAAATCTAGGTCAAAAGATTTTTCTAGTCTTGTTCTTTTGCTTCGTTTAAGTTCATTTTGAAGTTCTTGTTCACGTTCTGAATTATGACTCTCTTTATTCATAGTATCATATGTCCATTTAAATGAACTTGAACCCTCATTAGAGTTACAAGGAAACACATCTTCAAAGAATAATGCATTTCTTGATTCCATTATAGTGTTTTTATGTATATCTGGGCTTTTAAACTCATACACAAGGAATCAATAAGCATTACTGTTATGTGCATACCCAATAAAAATACAATCTACTGTTTTAGGACTTATTTTCATTTTTTATGGTGTCGAAATAATAACTTTTGCCCCACATTCTTAAGTATTTGTAGGATAGTCTCATACTTTTCCAAAATTCATAGGGAGTATTTTCTTCTTTCTTTCGAGATATCTCATTTAAAAAATAATTGCTTCATAAAATTGCTTCACCCCACATGTTCTGAGGCCGTCCAGAGCTTATTAACATCGCATTCATAATTTCTTTCAATGTGTGTTTTTTGCTTTCCGCAACACCATTTGATTGAGGTGAATAAGGCGTTATGACTTTATGTACAATTTCATCTTGTGCACAGAATTCGCCAATCGGTGTTTCATACTCGCAAACTCGATGACCTCTTATAATACTTTAATTTTCTTATTAAGTTGATTTTCAACTTCATTCTTATAGAGAATAAATTTATATAAATCTCCATCCTTACTTTTAAGTAGATATACATAACAATATTTTGTGCTATCATTGACAAAATTAATAAAATACTTATTACCACCTTTTATTTGTACAAATTTTAAATCGCACACATCACTATGAATTAGATCAAGGGGTTCGGCTTGTCTTTCAATTATCTAAAAATATGATCTTGTTAATTTTGCCTCTACATAAGTTTCACACTTATGTTTTAAATCGATATGAAAAGAGGGTATATGATCTAAATTAATTAATCTACACAATATATCATAATTAACATGACCTAGTCTACCATGCCATAAATTAGAAAACTCAAGTAAGTAAACTGAAGGCTTAGTACTCTTATTCATGATGGTCATTACATTGAGCTTAAAAAGCCCATCTAGCTCATAACCCTTCCCAACATACATTCTAGATTTTGACAAAATAATTTTATCTAACTCGAATACCATACGGAATTTATGATTGTTCAACAGCGACTCAGATACCAAGTTCTTGTCAATTTTCGGCACATACAACACGTTGTTTAGAGTCAATTCTTTTCCAGATGTCATCTTCAATAGAACTTTCCCCTATCTCTCAATCTCAAAAGAAGTAGAATTGCCCATGAAAACCTTCTCCCCATCAAGTGGCTCGAAGGTGGTGAACAACTCCCTATTTGAGCAAACATGTCTTGTGGCACTATTGTTAATCCACTATTCTCTCGAGTTAGACCCGACCAAGTTCACCGCAAATATGATGGTTGACAGGCTTATATTGGACATGTCTTCAGTCATGGTATCCACCACATGTGCCTTATGGCTCCTAGTCTTTTTTTTTTTTTTTGGAAGTCTACACTACTCCATAGATCTGTGTCCCATCTTGTCACAATTGAAGCATTTCCCTTAGAACTTGTTCTTGGAGACTCCTTATCACGGTCCCAACTTCAACTTGTTCTTCTTGTATTTGGAGTTTTGCCCATGCTCTAGTACATTCACCTTAACAACAGTAGGATTGAAACCTTTCTTCTCTAACCCTTTATTGTCTTCTTCAATTCCAAGTCTAACAATCAGTTCTTCAAGATTCATTTTCTTTCGCTTATGCTTAAGGTAGTTTTTAAACTTTTTCCAACTAGGAGGCAACTTCTCAATAACAATGGTCACTTGGAAATATTCACTTAGAATCATCCCCTCTGCATGAATTTCATGTAAAATTACTTGAAGTTCTTGCACTTGACTCACCACAATCTTGGAATCCACCATTTTAAAATCGAGGAATTGCCCAACTATGAACTTCTTGGTCCCAGTATCCTCAAATTTGTATTTCCAATCTAAAGATTCCCATAGCACCTTGACATTTTTCATTGTAATGTATATGTTGTACAACGAATCATATAGACCATTTAAAACATAGTTTTTGCATAAGAAATTAGATTGGTTCCAAGCTTCAACTACATTGATGACTTGCACGTCTGTTTCATCCTTCTTTAATTTAGGAGCCTCCTCAGTCAAGAATCTCACACGATTCAAGGTAGTAAGGTAAAACAACATATTTTGTTACCATTTCTTAAAATTCAATCTGTTGAATTTTTCAGGCTTTTTGCCATGTCCCACAGGCATAATAATACGCATATGGACTGCAGGGACAAATCCTTGCGCTATATTGTTAGAGGTTCTAGCAGAATTCAAAAGAGTAACCATTGCGAGAGATAAATCTATTTTAAGATTGTTATAAAAATAATAAATTAATGCTGAACAAATCTAAATAACAGTTCAACAAATTAGATAATAGAACCAATAGAACCAAAATAACGTGGGGGTTGCAAACCAAGGCCTATGTGAGACACAGTACCCTTAAAACAGATTTGTTGGCTCACCGAGAGTGCTTGAGGTTGGTTGGCGTCTATCTCCTAGGATACAACAATTAACGGTTGGGAAGTTAGCACTAGTTTTGAAGCCTTACAACGAACTAGAACAAAAATGAACACTATGTGAACGGGATAGAATATGAGAGCGATATTTGGAAGAATGGAAGTGAGAGCTGTGTATTGTTTTTTTTTTTTTTTCAAAGAAATGATGGACTCAATTTATAAGAAGCTCGTTGGTGACTAGTACGCCTGCATTGGGCCTCATATTTCGGAGTGTGCGGGCCGCTGTGCACAAACGAGAAATTAGGAAAGAGAGAGAAGAGGATAGAGAGCCTTATGTGCACACAATACACTTGCAAGAATTAGGGAGGAAAAAGAAAAAGTGGAGGAGTCCATGCATTAAAGAAAACGGGTTGTCAGCCTCTTTCTATTTAATATAATATATATAATAAAAATATATTATATACACAAGCACCATCACAACAGCCTCAAGCTCCAATTTCAATCTCTCCCAACCCATTCCAAATTCCAATTCTCCTAGGAGCCCAGGCAGATCAAGCACCATCACAATAGCCTCAGCCTCCAATATCATATTGTACTTGTTAGTTTCACCATGTCAACTAAGTTATGGAACACAACTATATCAATTATCTTCATTCACCACCATCTCATGAAATTTCTCCATGTGAAGATGGTGTTCAAACTTCATTTCATCATTACTCCGTCAGGGGATATTATCCACTACCGGTCCCAAGCCCAGATAAAGGAGGAGGGTTGCGTTAGGTAGCCGACAGCCAGCGTAAAACCTAGTCGGATCCAAATATAAATTCTAGACAAACTATCTGTTGGGATGTAACCCACATAGAAGTCTAGAATTCATGTAGCCAACCCCACATAGTGGGATAACGGCTGGATATGTTGTTGTTGTATTATATATATTATTTTAATACACATCCGTAACATATGCAATCCTTCCCAATTCAATTTCTCATTCATCTATTTATCATTTTGGTCATATGAATATACTAACTTGATCTCATGACGGAGAACAAGAATCCATTTCGACCCAATTAAAATATTTAATGGGTCCCACTTAAAATTTAGCCTTAATATGACATGCCACAATGCTTATTTGTGCCACTTTTTCAACACTTGTGTGGTTCTTCATCATTTTTTGTTGGGTTTAACAGTTAAAGAGACTAATGATGTCCCGTTGACACTTAAAAGAGCTAGCATAGTTTAATTTCTCGAATGTTTTAAGGTTGTGCGTGCTTTGTGAATTCTTAAGATGGTTGTCAATTATAATGCCAAACTTAAAAATGTGAAAAACAAATCGATGCAGGGTTACACTCAAATGAGAGTCCCTTGAATCTTAACCTATCAAATGAAAATAATATATATATATATGTATAATGTTAGTGTAACTCTATATTGCTTTTCCTAGTGAATTTTAAGCGAAGGTCACAGAGTTAGCCAAACTCATCTCTCTCAAAGCTTGTTGACAAAAAGGGAAAATTTCTATGAAGTGGTTAAGAGATATTGGATAAGAATATTTTTGGATTACTATTCAAGCTTTGCGGATCACACCTACACATGTCTTTTATGTTACCATCCATTCGTAGATAAAATTAACAATAAAATGAGTATAACATAATATACTTGTATTCTATCTTGAAGTAATGTCTTCTACTTTTGTGTCAATAAAATATGCAAAATTGCATACATAGTGGAGAAAGAGATACTTGGATGAAGGTCACCCCTAAGCAATTATTGTCTCCCAAGGGGCTCCCATCAGTATTATCGCTTATCGTTATTAGTTGTTTTTTTTTTCTTGAACTTTTAGTAAAGACGGTAGGAGACAATGTCTAGATGTCGTCTGTAAATACTTCATCTTTATATTGGAAGCCATGAGATGCAATGCATAAAGGGAAGACAAATCTTTTAAAATTAATCTTTAAAACGTGATATTATATTTAAAGAATAGCAACTCTCAAGTCAACATAGTTCAAGATGATAACTACTACATGAATCAAATGGCACGAAAACTAAAATAATAAAAATAGAAAAAGTCTATAACTTTTTTACTTTTTAAAAGTTGAAGAAATAAGGTAAAATATCAAGAATGAATGTTTTAAATATATATGAATCAAATGTAGGTATTTGGTTCAAGTATCTATAAAATGGTTATTCTTAGATGAATTTGCAATTCTTGTGATAGTGTGTGGACACTCGAGAGTACCTCTTCAAACGTCTATAAATATTCAGAGGTTTAAACAAATTTGGTGTAGATATCTAAACAACTTTCGGGAACAAGAGTACTTATGAATCAACCTTCATTACTCTATTCCTCTTGGTTCAAATGTCTATATGAACTCTTGGTAATTATGATACATTTTGAAGTGCCTTCGACATTTGTAACACAGGTCTTAGTCTTTTGTATGAAGCTGTTAAATTTTATGTTCTTGAATATTTTGATGATGATTTATTTATGCAAAACTTTAATGCACGGATTATTCTATCTCAAGAATGCTTTGAGAATTATCTCAAGAAATCTTATTATGTTATGTTCTCATAGGCTTATTAATATGTTTTGCATATATAGAAATTGCTTTATTCTTCTTTAGTATATTTCTTAAGGATAAGTTAAGCATATCTTGATAGAATATATGTTGAGGTTGTCTTGAGAATATATAAGGTTAAGGAACCTTGATAGGTTTATCTTTTAGTATAATTTATCTATTAATGTTCTCATATGTGCTAAAATTGTTTTAGCCATATGCTTTATTGGTATATCTTTTATGTTTCTCTTTAAGGTCATTCTAAAGATAATACATGAGTGTTTTGTGAAGCTCATGATATGATAAAAGTTTTATGTGATAACATTATTCAAATTTTTAGAGTAATGTATTCTATATTTCTATAATACCCTAAAAGTCCAAAGAAGGGTAGTATATGTCGAGAATAAGTAAGGAAGAATACAACATCAACTAGATACCTTTTGGGCTGAATGTAGACAAAGAACTTTGTGGTTAAGCGTGCTTGAGCTGGGGAAGCTTTAAGGATGGGTGACCCCTGAGAAGTTCACGTAGGCTTATCAAGGTAAGTTGTTATGGTCATTCCTATCGCTCGATGCAGGATGTTACAGATGGTATTAGAACCGACCCTTGGTGAAGGCAGTCCGATGAGGGTGGGGAGTGGCACCGAGGCTTGAGAGCTTGTACAAGGAGCGACTTTTAATAGGCTTCTAGAATGGCAGCCCCCAAATGAGAGAAGATATGGGACCAATTGTAAGTTCGCATGACGAGAACGTCATGTTCTCAAGGGGGGAGAATGTAATACCCCAAGAACAAGAGAATGGTAGTATATATTGAGGATAAGTAAGGAAAGAAATAACACCAGCTGGATACTTTTTGGGCTGAATATAGATAAAGAACTCCCAGATTAAACGTGCTTGAGCTGGGGAAGCTTAAGGATGGGTGACCCCTGAAAAATTCGCGTAGGCCCATCAAGGTAAGTTGTTATGGTCCTTCTTATCGCTCAATGCTAGATATTACAATTTCATATTTGATTATTAAGTGTTAGATATCAAGATTGTTAAGTAAATGTTCATATGCTCAAGAGATGGTAGTTGAGTTTTTTATTTATAGAATTTGAGTTGCCTTATCCTTCATGTTAAGATTGTGTTAAAAACCTTAATATGTTTATTTGTGATTAAACTTGTTTTGTTTCTTATTTTATCAATATGCTTAATTTGTTAATAGGTTGCTTTATGATTTCAAGGGATATCTTAAGTATCCATATTACATGAGTGTCATGTGGACCTCATGATGCTTGAGTAAACTTAAGGTTGAGAAATATCTTTATGTACTCAAAATATGTTGAAGCATTGCTAAAATCAAAGAGCAATGTGCTTTAGTTGTTGCACAAGTGTCGAACATCTTTACTCTTAAGTAAATGATAGGCAAGTGATCCTAAGTTATATTTCATAGAGCTAAAATTCCTAAAGTTCTCAAGTTATTAAATTTAAGAAGGATTTCTTAAAAAACTTGTTAAGTTGAATGTATGTTGCTTGATAAGAAAAATCATTCAAGTTCTTGAAAGAATTTAAATGCCATATGTTTTCCAAGTAATTTTTTCTAGTGTTGCTCATGTTTAGGTTTAATGCATTTGAATAATAAATTTTTGAAGTTTCTATCCTTCAAGAATTACTCTAAGTATGCATTAGTAGTATTTGTGTATGATGGCTTAGAGCTCATAGGATAAAAGTCATATATTCTTTGTTAAGCTTATATGTGTTCTTGTTTTAGTAAGTATGATTGAAAAAATCATGATGCTTTAGAGCTTATAGAATATATAATAGATATGATTTGTGTGTGTTCTTGTTTTGGTAAGTATGATTGAAAAAATCATGATGTTTTAGAGCTTATAGAATATATAATAGATATGATTTGTGTGTGCTCTTGTTTTGAGAGATCATAATACTCAAGGTAGAGTATTTTTGTGTTATATGTTGTGTTTTGTTGTTGAGTAACATATTCTGTGGTTAATATATTTGTAACATTCTATATGTTTCATTTTAGTCAAGTCAAAGTGAATTACTTATGAATGTTTTGTGTAAGTATGTTTCATAAAGTCATTTTGATGCATCTTTATATTACATGCTAGGTATTAATATATGAACTTAGTAGAATGATTCTTATTTTGAATCTAGAAAAGAGAAAGTTCTTAGTTAAGTATTATATATTGTTCTCAACTTTTTGTCAAAAGCCTTGTGCTTTAAGAATATTTCATTTATCCTCTAAGATTTTCTATGTATCCAAGTGGATATATTTGAAAAGTTAGTTTTAACCATCTTTCACAAAAAACACTTGTGTTTTGAGCTTAATGTTTATGTTAAGTTATTAGTCATGTGTTGTGTTATTCTTAATGAGAAAATCGTGTTTTATATGTTAAGCTTAATGCTTATGATATTTAGATGTTGGTGAAAAAGTGTTTTAATGATGATAATATTTGTTGAATCAAGTGTGTTTGAATATCACTTGAGTGAATGCTCTTAGTAATCGAGTATTTATTGTAAGTTTTGGCTATTTCAAAAAGTAATCATCAAGTGATTAAAGTAATAGTCGAGTGTTATACTTTTGTAATCGACTAAGAACTAGATGTAATCGAGTAAAATCATGTATTAGTCTCGTATATTGATTCCATAGTCGAGTAACAATGATTATGAGCTTTTGTTCTTTTTTAATCTCGTATTTTTTGTGAGTAATTGAGTATAAGTTGATGGATAATTAACTATTACTGAGAGATAATCGAGTATCTTATGCATGTCTTTGTATAATCAAGTATTGCTAAGCATAATCGAATAGTTGTTAAGTATAAACGAGTATCTATTGAGTCTACTTGAGTGCTTTCAAAGTTTACTAGAGTGGAGACCAAAGTTAGTCGAGTAAAGGCTAAAATTACTCGAGTAAAAATTTGTGTTGAACTTGATTTTTATAGTTATTGAACTAACTGTTACAAGTGCATTTAATGCACTATTTCGTCCATTTAGGCTTTAAAAAGGTTATAAATTTTACTCCAATCATTTATCTTGATTTTTAATATTCTAATGATTATTTTATGGGAAAAGGAAGACTATTTCTTGCAGATATCTTTCTCATGATGATAACTATAAAAGGAGTTAAAGATGAAGAACAAGGCTACGGTTCTTGAATATTTTTCTACTATTTTCTTGAGCCAAAAGGAATACTTCAAGTCTTCTTCCTCTATTCGAAAGAGAGAGAGAAAGAGTGCTTAGTTTCTTTATTCTTTCTATCCTTCTTTTCATTGTGAGAAGCTATTTTCATTCTTTGAATTCTATCTTGTAAAGCTTCTCAATTGTGTATATTGTAAACCTCATTTCTATTTTTGTGGTTAATGCTTAAGCCCTTAAAAATCATCGTGTAAAAATGTTTCAGTTGAGACTTGTAAAAGATGTGTATTCAGTTACTACTGAGCTTGTGAAAGCAGGGGTTATAGTTGCACATATGAAAAGCTGAGGTTATAAATGAGTTTGGAAAAACTATATTGGATTGTTAAATCCTTGGCAAGGAGTTAAGTGAGTGGAGTAGGCTAATTGGGTCGAACCACTATAAATTTGTTGTTTTCTACTTTGTTTATTTTCTTTCATTTCAACACTTTCATTCTACTTTCAGCAACAATCATTGTTTAGCATCTTTAGAGCATTTCCAAAGGGAGTTGCTATTTTGGGGTGCTAAATTATCAATTTGCAACCTTAAATAGTGTATGGTACTTCTAAATTCTATACTTGCTCTCATATTTTCAATTTGCAACATTCTTTCTATAAAATCATTCATCCTCTCATATTTTCATTCATCTATCTATATAAATCATTATCCTAATATTTTAGGAGGGATCTTCAATATTGAGAAAAAAGATGATGATCAATTAGATACATCGTATAATTCAACCAGAAGGTCAGAAGGGTCTAGTTATGGATCGGTAAAAAGGCATCGTGGTTCCGTTTTAGGCTATAGAACAATTAATCGTGGTAGAGTTGAAGGCCACGAAAGACTCTACTGCGACTATTTTGCTACCCCTTGTGTATATGAAGGTTTTTTCTGAAGGAGATTCCGAATGAGTCGTCATCTTTTTCTCCGAATTGCAAATGAGGTTGAACAACACAATCCATACTTCATCAAAACAACAAATGTCGTTGGAGTTCTTGGTTTGTCATCATTTCAGAATATAATAGCTTCTTATAGAATTCTTGTTTACGGAACATTGACAGATTCTATGAATGAATACATTAGAATTAGAGAAAACACTGTCATACATAGTTTAAGAAGGTTTGTGAAAACTATTATTGCAGTGTTTAGCGACCATTACTTGAGGCCACCAAACAATAGCGATATTACGCGATTGCTACATACAAGGGAAAAACATGATTTTCCCGGCATGTTAGGGAGTATTGATTGCATGCATTGAAAGTGAAAAAATTGTCTGACCGCATGACAAGGTATGTATACTAGTCATTATCATGAACCAACAATCATTTTGGAAGCTATGGCTTCTCAAGATCTTTGGATATGATATGCATTCTTTGGGCTTCCTAGTTCGTTGAATGACATAAATGTTCTAGATAGGTCCCTTATTTTTGCATTATTAGCAAATGGTCATGATTCTCTAGTAAACTATATAATTAATGGCCATGATTATACAATGAGATATTATCTAGCTGATGGTATTTATCCAAACTGGTTGATATTTGCAAAAACAATTCCCTACCCACAAAGTTTGAAGAAAAAACATTTTGCTAAAACACAAGAGTCGACAAGAAAAGATGTAGAGTGGGCATTTGGGGTACTTCAAGCCCGTTTTGCAATCGTGCGTGGACCAGTACGCTTTTGGAATGAAGAAACACTTACAGATATTATGAAAGCATGCATAATAATGTATAACATAGTCATTGAAGATGAATGAGATATTAGTAACAATGACTTTGATGTAAGTAATGCAAATCTGACTGTAGAAGTGTCGCATACGTATACACCAGAATTGGAAGACTTCATGCAAACCCCATTGTCAGATTAGGGATAGTGCAACTTATTCTCGACTATAATCCGATCTTATTGAGCATTTGTAGGAGCGCCATGGTGAATAATAATTTTTTCAATTTTAATTTCAAGTTGTATTTTCAATTCCAATTTCAATTTCAAGTTGTATTTCAATTTCACAAGTACTTTCATAGTAATCAAACTCCAATTTCAATTTCAAGTTATATTTCAATTTCACAAGTACTTTCATAGTAATCAAACTTAATATATAGTTTTTCATGAATAATAACAACATAATAAATAATGACTAAAAAGTAAAATCCCGCTTTTTCATAGTCTCCATCTTCAGGTTATTCCAATATGTTGCAGAAATTGGGTCCATACCAATAGTGTTAATTTCCATGATCTTAATTTCAGTTTCCATACTTTTCCATTCATTATTCTTTTCTTCAACTTCTACCTTCCTTTTTTCAACTTATAATTGCATTTCTTCAATTTCTAACTATTTATGATGTTACTCAAATGCTATCTCCTGTTGAGCAAACTTTTTCTCACGTCGCTAAACTTTTTGTCATTCCACTTCCATTCTTTGATTCTAGTGGTGATGATCTAGTATATTTTAAGCCCTAGTTTGATTCTTTTTGTTTTTAAGTTGTTTCTTCGAATCTTTTCTGCCCAATGACCTATTGAGGTTGGGAGTGGACGATGGTTTAATGTCATCCCCTAAATGTGGAGTTGAATAGCAAGATTCAACATGATTTGATTCAACAAGACCACCAGTTGAATGGGTTTTTGCTCTCTTATTGCTTGTGAGATTATCAGTCCATTTCTGCTCCATTTTCAATACATTCCAACAATGCTCGTATTGAAATGGTCTTCTAATGATCTTAGCAAACATTTCTTTTGCTTCATCAACCTGAAAAACATATGAAATCATTCAGTCAATAGTTCAAATATTAAATCGCAGTAGTATCTATTTAAAAAAGCTCAATCATACATTATTTTGCTTGGTGTGTCTACTTTATCACAGTCTTTTAATTTGACTATAAAAATCAACAAATTTGACACATTTTGCATTTATATCAATCCAACGGCTTTTAATAGAAGCTTGTGAATGCTCTTCTTGATTGTCTCCATGAAGTTCTACGTATTTTAATATTCTATGCCAGAAAGCACCACCTTATTGTTCATTCCCAGTAATTGCATCTTTACTCGTGTTAAGTTACGCAGACACAATTAATTTATCTTCTTCTTGAGAGAAGTTCTTTGTCTTTTGCAATTTTCTCACTCTTAGAACGACTTCATCTTGTACTGGCGCCAATATTGCGGGATTGGGCCGTATAGTATTATCATATAAATCGGTGTTACTTATAAGCAAATCAATGAAAGAACCATCAAATTGCGAATCCATCTAAAAAAATCAAAAAATATAATCAAATTAAAGAATGAGCATAAAATAATAAATTAAAATAAATTATAACAATTAATTTAAATAGAAATTAACTAAAAAAAACATTTATATATATAATTAATAATTGATTAACTAAAATAAAAACAATTATATATATATAATACATACCTCCACCTTCAGAACCTTCATTCTTTGCGCCTCTCTTGCCTCCTGCCCCTCCACGGCTCGGCCCTCTCGCCCTTGCCTTGGCTGGTCGCTGCCTCTTCTTCGCCCTAGCCTTCGCAGGTCGCCATCTTTGCCTCGCCTTCTTCTCTCTCGGTCGTTTGTCGCTGGTCATCCTTGTTGGTCGATCATTGCCTCTAATTCTCTCTTGCTCTGTCTCGCCTCCTATGTTTTAAGTAAATATATGTATATATAGAATTTCAAAGATAACCGTTGGATTTTTTATTGTTGGCAAATGCAACCTTCCCCTTTTTCTCTTTCTAGGGGTTGTAAAAATGGCACCGCAAGAGCATTGTTGTCATTTTGCAACCTCATATGCCACTCCCGTTGGAGTGAAAATTTTCTATTTCGAGGTGCCATTTCGGCAGTTACGGGTGTTAAGCCAACTTGCTCATATTAATTAAGTTTTGATGATTAATAAAAATATTTTTATGATATAAATGTTTTCTCTTATTCATGTAAAAAGTAAATTTATTTTGAATTAAAAGATAATTACTTTTAGATATGTTTTCTTGTTTTAATCATTTATGTCTCAAAAGCTTATATTTGAATTTTTAAATTTTGAATTAAAGGAGAATTATTTTTAGACATGTTTTCTCTTACTTATACAAAAATTAAATTTATTTTGAATTAAAGGAGATTGCTTTTAGACATGTTTTCTTGTTTTAATTATTTATGTCTTAAAAGCTTATTGTTTGAGAAATTCTAAACATTTTTTAACTTTCAAATTTTATATTAACCCTTTTTTTAATGGATAAAATGCTTATAAATACCCCTCCCCAAACTCATTTTTTGAGTATCCAAGTGCTTTCATTACATACCCAAAGCACCCAAAAGTTTTCAAAAGTTCTCAAGCAAAGCATCCAAGTAATTCGAAGCTCTCGAAATATTATTGCATATCCACCAAAGAGCCACAAGACAAGAGGAGAAAAGTTCTTCAAGTCTTCTACGACAAATCCGAATTTCTCCATTTGAGGTTACAAATTTATTTATTTATTAAAATATTATTACCTTATATAATTTGTTCTTAATTGCTTATTTGTGTCCAAATGTGGACAAATTATTTATAAACATTTAAATTATTATTGAGAATTGTATAGGTTTCCTAAATCTGTAAAAATCTAGGTGAATCTAGTTTTCAAGGTAAGTTATGAAGAAAACCTTGATATAGTGGTTGCCTAGAACCCATTGTAATCTAGGTGTGTATCTAGTTTACAAGGTGAGTTAGTGTGAAAACCTTGGTGATTTTGATTTAGTGGAACCCCAAGGGTGATTAGATCTTGGAAGAATGGATTAGGTGTGTGTGGAAACACTGAACTACTATAAATTTTGTTGTGCTTCATATTATTTATTTTTCTTATATCTTGTGGCTTACATTTATTATTAATCTTAAACATAATTTATTATATTTATCAAATATATTTTTCAATAAAATCTTTAATCAATAATATTTATTAAAATTGAGAAAAATTTTAATCACTCAATTCACTCCCTCTCTTGAATAACCATACCTTAAGGAACCAACAATGGGGATGGCACCCCGGATGGCAACTCCCATTAGAGTTGCTCTTAGTATTAGTTTTAAAATTTAGTATTATCTTTTTAAAAATTTAAAAGGATCAATCTTTTTATATTAAATTTATTTTACACTCATTACATATCTTTTTTTGTCAAAATTTTATTTAAAACATCAGTCTTTATAGTTTAAAAAAGTCCAAATTGTTTTTATCCAATAAGTCCTTAAAATTAGAAAAAGCTTTCGAAAAACCCGATTTACCTCTATCTTTGGTGTCTATCAATTCTCATAGAAGCCTTGACTTAGGATACATATTGGAAGTGTTCTATAACTTCTTCCTCAAACATATAAATAAAGATCTTGAGTTTGGTTACATTTTAAACAATATTTGGACATCTAAGCACGTGTTTCAAACATTTGTATGACAGTTTGTATAAGGTCAATTTTTTAGGATTGGTTCAAACGTTTGTTCGCTCTTCTTCAAACATCTAAATGATCAACAAATGTCTGAATGTCACCATGCAGATGTTTGAATCTTTGTTGATTGTTTAAAACCATCTTTGTTCTACCTTTTATTTTTTTTGTTTTAAAGTGTTTTTGTTATCATTAAAATCAAAATTTTCAAGATTAACAATTCTCAACAGAACAAATAAATATATGTGATATAAAGTAGTGGTATCATGGTTAAACATAGGAGTATCTATAGTTAACGTTGGTACAATTAATGGTATTCAAGGTATAATGTGGAGGTGTTCGTTAAATAATATAGACATATTCATGCATGGTACGACATTAGTGTATTCGTTATGTAAGGTAGGGATATTCGTTGTTCAACCTTAGTACAATTAGGGGTATCCAACATGTAATGTAATGGTATCTGTAGTATAACGTATTGGTATTCATGGTATAGCATTAGAGTATCTACAATATAACATAGGAGTATTTGTAATACAACATTAAGGCATATATGGTACAACATAAAGGTATTCATAGTCTAACTTAGGGGCATAAGGTATATAATAAAGGTTGTTATTGTATAACGTAAGGGTATTTGTACAACAACATTGATACAACTAAAGGTATCTATTGTATAATTAGTTTATCTTGTGTTATATGTGGTAGAACCTTGACACAACCAAGGTACAACTTGCAGTGTTTGTTATATAACATAAAAATATCCATAATATAATGTAAATATATCAATTGTATAGCTTTGGTATATAACTAGGAGTGTTTGGTTTACCATCCAAGTATGCATTATACAACGTGTATTTTTTGTATAATAAACAAGTATCTATGGTACAATATAAGGGTATAAGTGGTGTAATTTAAGGTTATTCATGATACAACATTAAGAAATCTATGATATAATGTTAGGGTGTTTATGATAAAACATTAACGTATTTATAGTACAACACTTGGATAAATGTTATACTACGTTATAGTATTTGTGGTATAAATTAGAATATTAACAATACAATATAAGAATATTTGTGATATAATATTGGGATATATGTAAAACCATACATAGTAGTATTATCTTAGGACACAAAAGTAGTCATGGTACAACATTAGGATACTCATAGTTAGCGATGTTCAAAGTTTAATTTTTAAAAAATAAAAGAAAAAACTATAATAAAGTGAATCAAATTGTTTGGTCTTTCAATTAATCAAGTGAAAATTGGTCTAAATGTGCAATTAAGCCGAACCTAAGCTGAACTACTTGGTTTTAATTTCCAAAAAATTGTGGTTGCTTATTTATTTTTGTTTTGCTTCAAATGCTAAAAAAATAAAGAGTTTAGGATAAAATTAAATAAACTTCTTCATTATGTAATAAACATTGTTTGAACTATTATTAAATAAAAATAATATAGAAAGTAAATCCAATAAATTTATTTAGTATTGAATCAACTATTTTTGTGTTTGTTCGCATTGTGCGAGTAAATAGGATGAATTATGAAGAAAGAGAAAGGCTACAAGAAGATAATTGTTTTACCCATATAATATCATGATTGTGTTATAAAGAGTAAATCTAGTTATTAATTATTTCTTGAAAGAAATGGGTGGTGAAGAAAGCAAAAATTCAAATAGTCATCACCTTTAAAATCGTTTTAAGAATGAGAAATGAGTGAGAGATTCTAAGAGGGTATGGCAAAATCAATAAAAGTTTCATAGAATTTAAGAATAAATGACAAAATTCTAAGGGTAGATTGTTGGGTTTAAGGATTCGATTCAATTTAAGATTTGATTTTAATTCAATTATTAAACTTCAATTTAGTTTTGATTTGAGTTTAGTTTTTAGCGTCTTTATTTGAAGTCAAAACTGAATACTTTAATTTTTTTTTTTTTACATTACACCAAACCTAAATCAATTGGTATGAGAAAACAAATAGAATCGAATTGAGTCAAAAAGTTCAATTTACTTTGGGTTTTAGAATTTTTGAGTTGGTGACACATAACTACCCATAATGTAATATTTGGATACTCGTGACACAACATATTATCTTGGTGATAAAAAATTTTTGGTACTCATTATACAATATAGGTGTAACTAGAGGTATCTATCGTGGATATTTTTTAGTGATTTTTTAAATTTCTATATAGTTTGAAATTAATTTTAAATTAAGAATATTTTTTAAAAAATATATTATATATTTATTTTATAGGAAAATTATATATAGTTTTTTCAATTTTATATAAACATTATATACATTTAATATTTTCACATAAAATTTATTTAGATGTATTTTTAAAAAGTATATTTTGTTTAGAATAAGACTTTCTAAATATATTCTATGAAATAAAAAATATTTATATTTTCTATGACTTTTTTTTTGTAATTGTAAATTTTTTTGAATACACAGTTTCAGTTTAAAATTAAATTACCAATATTTTTTTGTCAAATAAAACTTATATATATAATGGAGAGAAGGGTGAGCTAAGGATCTAATTAATGGTCAATTTCTGATGGTTTTTAATTGTATGGGTGATTTTTGCCATTTTTAAAAAGTAAGAAGTATTTTTTACAATTAAATTAAACTTCAAAGGTAGTTACTGTAATTTAATTAATTTTTAATCAATTTTGGAATTTTTAATTTTAACCAATTGAACATGTCACTTTTTATTGAATCTGAAGGCCAAAATTTATGAAGATTAATTCAATGGTTGTGAAAGCTTCAAGGCATTGGCAGCCTTCAGAGGTTGTTTGGCTTAGTGGTTTGACTGCGTAAAGCCATTTATGCAGCGGATTCATTGCGTTGTGTTTGTGCTTAAGTGTTTGGCTTAGGATTTTAGATTATACGCTTTGCCACTTAAATGCTGCTATACTAGCGTTTAGCAAAAGTTAGTGTCTCCCAGCTTTGCCATCAAACGCTGGTAAGTTGACCAAGAAAAATATCAAAATACTCTCAAATATTTTTCATATTTACATGCGTACTCTTCCATCTTCTCCAGAACCTCTGCTTTGCTATTATCGTCGCTGCACCGTCACCCTTCCTCCATACCGCTGTCGTCGTTGTCCAACTGGGTCGTCGCGACAGCCTCGTTCCAGATCTGGGTCGCGCCCTCACCTGCCCTTCTTCTAGATTTGTTGCCGCAAGTTGCCTTCGGTTTTGGGTCGCGCCATCACCTGCTGCCTCCTTCTTCTCCGATCTACTGTTGCCACCTCCTTTTTCTCCAGATCCACAGGGCTTCCTCTCCAGATTGGGCGTCGTCACTAGTGGGTCTCCTTGTCGCACCATCATGCCTCTTCTTCATCAGTTTATATATATACATATATATATGTTGTGTATTTTGTGTATTAGTTAATAAAAATGAATTCTAAAATATTTCAATATTATTTTTTATATTGATTTTGATGTTTTGCCATTTAATTTAGTATTGAAAATCAAATTTCATAAAAATATCTATCCAAAATATCTATCAAATTTAATATTTATGTATAAGTATTTTATAATGTATCAATATATATATATTTAATATTTTTATGTACTAAACCAAAATTTATAAATCTAAAGTATTGTATTAATATTTTTTGATAATTATATATAATTTATTTATTTGTAATTGTAAGTATTCTATTAATTATAAATTAATTTATAATTTATTTTATCAAAAATAATATTTTTATGATTTTTAATTATATATATTTAACATCATATCTATTTTAGTCTTTTTGTCAAGTTCTAAGAGTTTATCAGCTTTCACAAACCAAATACATAACTAATAATTGAGAACTTAAAAGTATATATATCTAAACACATTATTAATTTAAATATTATGTAACTTTTAAATTAAAACCTAAATCACTTAAAAACTATTTAATTAGTATCATAGATATGTCCTACATTACTATAAAAAAAATACATTTTTTTTTTTAAAAAAAGCAAAAGATTCAGTATTTTTTAAAACTAAAAACATCTGAAAAATCATGTTTTTCTTCATTTTCCATGGCGGCTATCACGGTCGCGAGCCCTCTCGATTTCGAGACCTCCGTCTTCAAGAAGGAGAAGATTACTCTCGCTGGTCACGATGAGGTATTTTGTTGGCCGCCATAATTCTTAGAATCTCTGTCTTTTCGTTTGGATTTGCGGGTGATTTTTTTTTTTTTTGTTTCGGTTTCTTTCTAGTATATTGTGAGAGGAGGGAGGAATTTGTTCCCTTTGCTGCCTGATGCATTCAAGGGAATCAAGCAAATTGGGGTTATCGGCTGGGGCTCACAGGTTCATTTCACTCCAAACTACCTTGACTGTCTTAAATTTCCTAGCAGAATATTTTTGATTTCTATGGCTTGACACTTTGCTCTGGTTGGTTCCTGTGTGCATGTTTCTAAGTTGTTGATTTGTAATGCAACATTGCTCGTATTTTGTTATTGTTTCTCTTGACGATCGTCTTACTGTTTTTAACTGGTCCGATGAATGTATTATACTCGATTGATTTGTAGGGTTTGCTAATTTTTGAAGCATTCAAAGTTCGAATCCTTGAACTTTCTTGCATTCTATACCAGTGGCCATTTAGGCTTGGACAAGTGGTCAGTTTCCAAAGTAAACTGGCATTCTCTTTTCAAACGAACTAGAGGAAAATAAAAATACTTGATTGTTACAGTTTTACTAATTTGAAACCCTAAACCCCAGTTTTTGGCCCGAGGGTGGAAACTGTGAATGTCACCTGCTAAATTAGTTTACATTTGCTTGCTCTCATTTTTTTCCATGATTTGTCGTGTGGTCTTCTGGGGATTAGTTTACGCATACATAAGTGTCACCTGCTAATTAGTTAACATGTGCCTGTTGTCATGGTTTCTATGACTTGTGTTATTTTTGTGAAACTTCAAATGTGGCCAAGGCTGGGAGGCTTTTCTCTGGCAACCGTGGGCTGCTCTTTTGGGCGCCCACTGGAGGGCCACATAGAAGCAGCCGCTTTGGGCCAGCCCAAGCCTCATAGCTTGTGGCTTTTGTCGCTTTGCCTGCAGCCATCCCTTTTGCACGATTACATCCAGGCCGTTTGTGCTGCTTTTTCTGTGAGCGATCCGAGCCATTCAATCCAATTATTTATCACACCTCGAGATTGCTGATTGGAAGAGCATTGAAGACGAAAAGAGAGAGGGGGTGTCGAGCGTACAGTCAATTGTCTAGGGTTTTTCTTTCTCTAACTCTCGCTCTCTCTCTGTAAATGTTGTATAGTTTGTCTTCTTTTAGGGTTCCTGATTTTGTTTTTCTGATCAAAGGTAAACTCCTAATCTGTTAGTGATTCTGAGGTTTATTGTAAAAATCAGGGTTGTTTTTGTTCTTTGTTTTTCATTGTAATCAGATTGAATATATTAGTGGAGTGAGCTCTTCTTACCGGAGCTCAAGTGGACGTAGCCCTTGTTTGGGTAAACCACTATAAATCTTGTGCCTCTTGATTTATTTTTGCTTTATTATTCTGTCTGTACTGATTTAAGTTTATCGGTCAGTTCTGGTGATTTCATCCGTGGCGATTTTGACTGTGTGTGTATGTTTGGAGATCTTGCTATCTCTACTTGTTTGTAATAGTGGTATCAGAGCCTTCTGGTTTATCGTATCCAACGTTTTAGGGTCAAAATCTCGATCGATTCTTTTTCTCGAAATCTAGGGTTTCCTTTCTTTTCTCTGTGTCGGTGTTCTTTAAAAATTCTAGGGTTTTCTGAAGAGAGCCTGTCAACGGGAGTTTGCTGTATAGGTCTCAGTCAGTAAACTAGGGTTTTGTTTTTGAGAAATTTTCGTGTATTACGAAAATGACAATAACTCGATTTGAAATCGGTACATTCGATGGAAAGGGGGATTTCGGTAGTTGGAAAAAGAAGATGAGGGTGCTTCTCTCTCATCACAAAGTGCTTATAGCACTTGAGTCAGATGACAAAAAACGGTCAGCTGAACAGCTAGCTCGAACTGATGAAATCAGAGAAGAGGCTTTTAATCTGATATTCCTCCATCTCAGTGATTCTGTAATCCATAAGGTTGACGGTATATCTCTATCTCTTGAACTTTAGAATAGATTAGAATCTTTATATTCTGTAATGTCTACTCCAAATTTGGTTTATCTGAAAGGGATGTTGTTTAATTTTAAGATGAATACTTCTAAGTCTATGGATGAAAATATAGATGAATTTACTAGACTCACCTTGTTATTAAGAGGTACTGATCAAGCTTTAGGAGATACTAGTGAGTCCATGATTTTGTTAAACTCCTTACCTGATGATTATGATGTAGTAAAACATGCTTTATGTTACACTGGTATAGTCCCTAATATGGAACTTGTTATTTCTGGTATTAAAGCTAGAGAATTAGAACTTAGTACATCTAAGAAAACAGGTAACAATTTGTTTGTTAAAGGAAATACTGATAAAAGAAATTATACTGTGAATACTGAACAACATAATGGGTCAGGATATAAGGGAAAAAAGAAGGATAAGAAGGGAAAACAAAAACAAAAGTGGAAATGTTACCACTGTGGAAAAGAAGGACATATAAAGAAATATTGTTATGACTATTTGAAAAAGCAAAAGTAAGGGGGTAATGTAACAGTAGCAGTTAGTAGTTCTAATTGTTTGGTTGAGGTGCTTAATGTATCCTCAAGCTCTGTTATAAATGAATGGATTATGGACTCTGGTTGTTCTTTCTATATATGTCCTAATATTGACTGGTTTCACAACTTTAATAACAGAGAAAGTGGAATAGTGTATATGGGAAACAACCATTCGTATAATGTTCAGGGTAGAGGTGACATAACTCTTAAGTTGCATAACAACAAAGTAAGAACTCTCAATGATGTAAGATATGTTCCTGATCTTAAAAGAAATTTAATTTCTCTTGGTACTCTTGATGAGTTAGGATTCTCATATAAAGCTGAAAATGGTTCTTTGAATGTTTTTAAGAGAGAAGAGTTAATCCTAACTGGTTCAAAGAGAAATGGTTTATATGTTTTAAATGGTTTCTTTCACTCCTCTGTTATATCAAACTCTGCATGCTATGTCAACACTGATAAGATTGAACTGTGGCACTTGAGGCTTGGCCATATGAGCTTGAAAGGTTTGCAGGCACTGTCAAACCAAGGATACCTTGGTCCAATGTCTGCTGAGATCCTCGGTTTCTGTGAACCATGTGTACTGGGCAAGCAACACAGGATGAGTTTCCATAAGGGAACTCAACTGGTGAAGGCATGTCTTGAGTACTTACATGCAGATCTTTGGAGACTCTCCCAGGTCCCTACCCATGGTGGCACAATGTATTTTCTTTCTATCATTGATGATTTTACTAGGAGGGTGTGGGTTTTTCTATTAAAAACAAAAGATCAAACATTAGAGAAGTTTAAAACCTGGAAGATCTTAATAGAAAATCAAGCTGATAGGAGAATCAAAACTCTTAGAACAGACAACGGTTTAGAATTCTGTAATAAATAGTTTGATGATTATTGTAACTCCCAAGGAATAAATAGGCATAAAACTGTTAGGAACACACCCCAACAAAATGGGGTGGCTGAAAGGATGAACCGAACCCTCCTTGAAAAAGTGAGGTACCTTTTATTCACATCTGGTTTGCCTAAATCCTTTTGGGGAGAGGCCTTAGCAATAGCTTCACATCTAGTAAATAGAAGTCCCTCCACAACCCTTAATTTTAAATGCCTTGAAGAAAAGTGGATTGGAAGGAAATTAAACTTCAACTACTTAAGAACTTTTGGCAGTGAAGCCTATGCTCATCAGTCAGAAGGTAAGTTGAAACCTAGATCCACTAAATGTATTTTTGTTGGGTATCAGGAAGGAACTAAGAGATATAGGCTATGGGAAAGACAATCTAAGGGTGTAAAAATTATCATCAGCCGAGATGTTATATTTAATGAATCAGTCTTCCCTTGCAAATTATCTAAAACTGATCAACATGATGACACAGATAATTTTACCAGCTTAGCAGATACCCAAATAGAGGTGGAGCAGTAAGTTATAGATAACAACACTCCTAATGCTCCAGCTATACCAAACCTTCAACCTGAAGGTGGTCCTTCACCTACATTAAATTTAGACCAGACCTCTGATCATGAATCTGATCATGAGGAACAAAATGGTGAAACTGAAATTGAGGTGGAGCAATATGACACCCCCCAACATAATCTGGAAAACTATCAACTTGCTCGAGATAGAAGCAGGAGGTCTATAAGACCACCTTCGAGGTATGCTTTCTCAGATTTGGTGTTTTGTGCCCTAGTGGTAGGTATTGAGATGAGGAGCAGTGAGCCTTCCTCTTATGAGGAGGCTGTCAGCTCAAAGGAAAGTAAAAAATGGCAACAAGCCATGGACGAAGAAATGGCTTCTCTGATGGCCAACAGAACTTGGGTTCTTGTCCCTTGTCCAGAAAATCAGAAACTGATCCAATATAAGTGGCTGTTCAAATTAAAGGAAGGTATGTCTTTTGATGATCCTATTAGATATAAAGCAAGACTAGTAGCTAAAGGGTTTACTCAAAGGGAAGAGATAGATTGAACTGAAATATTTTTCCCTGTGGTTAAATTTAAGACAATCCGCATGATGCTTGCAGTAGTAGTTCAATTTGATTTAGAACTTCAACAATTAGATGTTAAAACTGCATTTTTACATGGAGACCTTGATGAACACATTTACATGGTTCAGCCAAATGGTTATGTTGTGTCTGAAAAATCTAATCATGTCTGTTTGCTGAAAAAATCTTTGTATGGTTTAAAACAGGCCCCAAGACAATGGTACAAAAAATTGATAATTTTGTTCTAGGGGCTGGTTTTATTAGAAGTCAATATGACAATTGCTTCTATTTTATGCTCACTGATATTCCTGTTTATCTACTTCTATATGTAGATGATATCCTTCTTATTAGCAAGTCTAAGTCAAAGATTAAGGAGTTAAAGTCTATGTTAAATTCAGCTTTTGACATGAAAGACTTAGGCCATGCTAAGAAAATATTAGGAATGAAAATTGAGAGAAATAGAAGCAACAATAGCCTTAAGATACATCAGCATGATTACTTGGTAAAAGCTGTTCATAAATTTGAAATGGAAAACTGTAAAACTGTTATGGTTCCATTGGCTGGTCACTTTATTTTATCAAAATTATAGTGTCCCACATCCAACTCTGAAATAATAGAAATGGAAAATATCCCTTATGCAAATGTAATTGGAACAATTATGTACTCAATGATAAGTACTAGGCTAGACCTTGCATATTCAATTTCATTACTCAGTCGATATATGTCTTAACTCTGGGAAAACTCATTGGGATGCCGTAAAACATTTGCTTAGGTACATAAATGGTACTGCATGCATTGGTTTAAATTTTAAGAAAAGATTTGATACACTTAATCTTGTTGGGTATGCTGACTCTGATTTTGCTAGGGATAAAGACTCTAGAAAATCCACCACTGCTTACTATTTTACCTTGGGTGGAAATTGCATAAGCTGGAAGTCTCAGTTACAGCCTCTTGTAGCCCTATCCTCTACTGAGGCAGAGTATGTGGCTGTAACAGATGCCTTCAAGGAAGCCATATGGCTCCAAGGTATTCTAAACGAAATTCACTTGCTACAAAGCAAAGTGATGGTTTTCTCGGATAGCCAAAGTGCCATCCACCTGTCCAAAAATTCAGTGTATCATGATCGGACCAAACATGTGGATGTGAAGTATCATTATGTAAGGGAAATGATAACCAACGGAACTGTGGGAATCCAGAAAGTGTCATTAGCCAACAATCTAGCTGACATGGGTACCAAGGTATTAACTGCAACTAAATTCAAGCATTGCTTGAAATTGTTGCATATTGATGATGGCTAAATTATTTTTTAAGTCATCTAGAGCTATGAAGGTGAGAATTGTAGCATGCTGTACTTATATTTTCATATCTGATTACTTAGTCATTTGATGTTTCAAGGTGGAGTTTGTTATTTTTTGTGAAACTTCAAATGTGGCCAAGGCTGGGAGGCTTTTCTCTGGCAACCGTGGGCTGCTCTTTTGGGCGCCTACTGGAGGGCCAAATAGAAGCAGCCGCTTTGGGCCAGCCCAAGCCTCATAGCTTGTGGCTTTTGTCGCTTTGCCTGCAGCTGTCCCTTTTGCACGATTACATCCAGGCCATTTGTGCTGCTTTTTCTGTGAGCGATCCGAGCCATTCAATCCAATTATTTATCACACCTCGAGATTGCTGATTGGAAGAGCATTGAAGACGAAAAGAGAGAGGGGGCACCGAGCGTACAGTCAATTGTCTAGGGTTTTTCTTTCTCACTCTCGCTCTCTCTCTGTAAATGTTGTATAGTTCGTCTTCTTTTAGGGTTCCTGATTTTGTTTTTTTGATCAAAGGTAAACTCCTAATCTGTTAGTGATTCTGAGGCTTATTGTAAAAATCAGGGTTGTTTTTGTTCTTCGTTTTTCATTGTAATCCGATTGAATATATTAGTGGAGTGAGCTCTTCTCACCGGAGCTCAAGTGGACGTAGCCTTTGTTTGGGTGAACCATTATAAATCTTGTGCCTCTTGATTTATTTTTGCTTTATTATTCTGTCTGTACTGATTTAAGTTTATCGGTCAGTTTTGGTGATTTCATCCGTGGCAATTTTGACAGTGTGTATGTTTGGAGATCTTGCTATCTCTGCTTGTTTGTAACAACTTGCTATGAGGTTTTGTGGTTTTCTGGGAATCGTCTTGTGAATTTCCATAATTAAACTAATTCATTGAATGCTCTGTTGTGATTGTGGATATTTGTAAATAGATGCCATCAATATGGATCTATATTAAGATAAAACAACATGCTTCTTTTTCATTGTTAGGGCCCTGCACAAGCACAAAATCTAAGGGATTCTCTTGCGGAAGCAAAATCTGACATTGTGGTCAAGGTGATGTTTGTTTTCCTGCAACTCCCTTTCTTAAATGTTCACTGACTTTGCTAGAATTAATATTACTCTCTTTTTTTTCCCCCCCATTTTTAATCATCAGCTAGGCATGCTGTTAAACTACTCATCTCCTAACATGTTTGTTGCAATACAGATTGGTCTCAGGAAGGGTTCTCGTTCCTTTGCTGAGGCACGGGCTGCTGGTTTTAAGGAAGAGGATGGAACCCTTGGTGACATATGGGAGACAGTATCTGGTAGTGATTTGGTGCTGCTTCTGATTTCTGATGCAGCACAGGTTGGTAGATTGTACACTTGTATTTTTGTTAACTAAAATTTTTTGGCTGAAACATTTGATCTTGCTTTCATGGTTTTGTTTTCCTGATAATACCAATTCTTGAGAGCAAAGCTTTTTAAAAAATTGAGCATGATCATACATTCTGGTGCTTTTTGGCTGCACCTCCCATAAATAGGTGCTTTCTTCCTTTTGCGCATTAATGTTGCTTTTGAAATTATGTTCTGTCAAAAGTTGTGAATTCTGGAAAATATGTTATTTTAATTGGTGAATTCCTTTTACTTTCCATGTGTCAAAATGGGATAAGGGCTGGATATGTTGTTGTTTGTTGTGTCAAAATGACAATATAGCATTAGATTGATGAAACTGAATGAACTCACCTCTACAACTATTGGGGTTTAAAGAAGTATGTGATTAACTTTCATATACCTCTTTTCTGTTGCATCTTGAAGCTCTTTGATTTTGCCAATTTTGTTGATACCATTGCTGGTTATAGAATAGAGTGTCATCTTGGGCAATTACAAACTTCTTCTATTCCCTATCTTGTGTAACGGAAAAATCAATTAGTGAATTTTTCCTGATAATATCCTAATATAGGAAAAATGGAACCCACAGATCTTAAAATATTTCTAGAGGCTGACACATAAGTTCCTTTTAGATAAAAGGGCAGTTTATTTACAATCTCAAGGAAACCTTGCCACAAAGGATTAAGGATACTTAGAAGAGGAAGAGGGAAGGTACTGCTGTACTGAAGGGCAATGACAAGGGAACAGTCCTCCGCCTGCTAAATTCGCTGTAGGGCCTGATGGGATATTAAAGTGACTATCCACAATATGAGTCATAGTTGGACTGTGGTCAATTTTATATACATGCACTTTATAAATGATTTTGGTGTATGTTATGTTTTCTGATTCAATTTGGGCTCACCTGTTAAATATTGCAGGCTGATAATTATGAGAAAATATTCTCACATGAAGCCAAATAGCATTCTCGGGCTCTCCCATGGGTTCCTTCTTGGCCATTTGCAGTCAATGGGCCTTGATTTCCCAAAGAACATCAGCGTGATAGCTGTATGTCCCAAGGGAATGGGCCCATCTGTGCGGAGACTCTATGTTCAAGGGAAGGAGATAAATGGTGCTGGAATAAATTCCAGCTTTGGTGTCCACCAGGTATCTTTCTGTTCTCTATGTCATGTATCGTCTTTGCTGGTATTTTGTTCATATGATTCAGCTACCCAATGTCTTTACAGGATGTGGATGGTAGGGCCACTAATGTTGCCCTTGGTTGGTCCATTGCCCTTGGTTCTCCTTTTACATTTGCAACTACACTGGAGCAGGAGTATAAGAGTGATATTTTTGGTGAACGAGGTATGGTGTTTTCGTCACCCTTATCTTGTGTTATTTTTAACACAACATAACATCTAATAATTGCTTGTGTGATTTAATAGGCATTCTGCTTGGTGCTGTGCATGGAATTGTTGAGACCTTGTTTAGAAGGTATACTGAAAAAGGAATGACTGAAGATTTGGCGTACAAGAATACTGTTGAGTGCATAACGGGGACTATTTCTAAGACCATATCAACTCAGGTTAGTTGATGCTAGAGATGGAATCTGCGTGGACAATTCATCATCTGTTCCTAAACTCTCAAACCATTTCATAGTTAGGATGTTTTCCTAACTGTATGCTGCTTCATTCTCTTTAACAGGGCATGCTGTCTGTGTACAATTCATTATCTGAAGATGACAAAAAGGAATTTGAGGCTGCATACAGTGCCTCCTATTATCCCTGCATGGATATCCTATATGAGTGCTATGAGGATGTAGCCAGTGGTAGTGAGATCCGGAGTGTTGTCTTGGCTGGACGTCGCTTTTATGTACGTTTTTACCTTTTCTAATGTTTATGCATGTAGGTCTGCAATGATGTTTCTGAAAAATTTTAGTGAAAATGTGCCATTCTGCTTCACTGTTTCTGAATGGATTTTGTTCGTTTTATTTTATTTTGTTTACAGGAGAAGGATGGCTTGCCAGCTTTTCCCATGGGTAAGATAGATCAGACTCGGATGTGGAAAGTAGGTGAACGTGTTCGGGCAGCTCGTCCAGTTGGTGACCTAGGGCCGCTGTGCCCATTCACTGCTGGTGTCTATGTAGCACTAATGATGGCCCAGGTAAGCACAATTTTTGCAAAAGTGAGTTAAAAATTGGATTCTGCCATCATGCATCAATCTCTATGTTTGGTTTAGATAGTAAGGTTCACTGTGCAATCCAAATCTAACCATGGAATAGTAAAATATAAGCAAACAATGAAGAAATTTGGCCTGTCTGATGGATATGTACTATACACAATTTGGAAATGGCGCTTCTGCAATTTAACTGCTGTTTGTTATGCCTTGTGGAACCTAATCTTGTGAATATGGTGTGTTATACTGGAGAATATTATCAAGTACTTTTAGACCCTATGTTATCCTCCATCATTTAGTCTGACTCAATCTTTTAATCTTCTACTAAAACGAACAGATTGAAATTTTGAGGAAGAAAGGCCACTCCTACTCTGAGATTATCAATGAAAGCGTAATTGAGGCTGTGGATTCGCTGAATCCTTTCATGCATGCCCGCGGAGTCTCATTCATGGTTGATAATTGTTCGACAACAGCACGTCTAGGATCAAGGAAGTGGGCTCCCCGGTTCGACTATATTCTGACCCAGCAAGCCTTGGTGGCAATCGACAGTGGTGCTCCCATCAACAGAGACCTCATCAGCAACTTCCTATCGGATCCAGTGCACGGGGCGATCGAGGTCTGTGCTCAACTTAGACCCTCTGTTGACATCTCTGTGTCGCCAGATGCTGACTTCGTTCGCCCTGAGTTGCGTCAGTCCAGCATCTAAGCGGCGAAGAATTTATTTAGCTTGCGTGAGCTGGCTGCTAGTTTCTGTTAGATTACTTAGATGGGGAAGTTTTATCAAGTCATGTAGGGTCGCTGGTTTTGCCTGTAAGTAGTAGCTACTGATTCCTGCCACTGCATTTCCAGGAGTTGCTTTGTTCTGCATGTACTGAATGAATAATTATATGCACTTCATATGTTTGTCATATTGAGCTTTATTGTGCTTCGACTGAATGAATGGGGGCATTTTATCAATATGCCGTTTATATATGTTGTGGATTTTGGGGAATAAAATTTTGGGTAAAATTTTGGTATCCTTATACTTTATGCAGGATCTGGGCTCCAAGTAGATCAACATCATCAAGTACTCATCTCTTCTTACTTATGGAAACTTGTTTGATATTTGTCATATTATTCTCTTTTCATTAACCTTACTGTTAACTATATAGAAGTTTACATAAATTATTTTCAACTTAACAAAGACTTACATAAGGTTTAGACTTTTACAGAGAGAAATGAATAGGAAGGGATTCATTTCATTTGTAAGGCATATTACTAATTGAATAAAATGAAAATTGTAAATTGCACTTAGATATTGTTTTGTTTAGGTCATTTAGAAGGAGATCATCTCATGATTTAAAAATATTTTTAAAAGTTTTATAATTTATTTTTAACTCAAATACCTCTATTATAAGCTCTAAGATGTCATTAAATTATCTTTAAAAATGGAATGATAATAACAAAACTCTATAGGCAAATCTAAAAGTGTAAGTAAGGATAGTGTTTTCAAGGAAGAGAGTACTTTGACAAAATCTATCAAGTCATACACTACTAAGACCGACAAAAATTTAGGATATCGTCTCACTTTATTAGATTAATTATTTATGGACCATCAAATATCTTATAATATTTTAATTTACTTTAATCTAACTTAATTTAAATAATAAAACTCACAATTAGTGTAAGCACATTATATGAAAATTTTCATCAAATAAAGTTAATTTATTTGAAATTTTTAATAAGGAACAAATCAATTATGATTATTGAACATAAATGACTGAAGTTGAAAAGTGAATAAAAACAAAAATCCAACACAAAAAATCATTGAATAAAACACTCAGGGTCACAACTGGAGGGGAAGTTGTTTCCATTGGATAATCAGTGTTTTTGTCCATATATATATATAGATACACCGAGGAAATTATTTTTTTATTTTTTATTTTTCTTTTAACCGACAAAACTAAACTCATGGGTGAAAAATTGAATACCTGTAGCCAACTTGACCCTTCATTGTCGCCTTGCCGACACCTTTTCCTTAATATTTTTACAGACACTACACCTTTTTTAATATCTTATTTAATATTATTTCCATTGCTGCCTTTAGACCATGCCATTTGATGCAAATTCCACTGTTATTTTGAATGACAGATGATCAAATTGAATCACCATTGCCGCCAGCATGTTGCATTAACAATGAGGATATTTTATTATTAAGATCACACTTTGATATTTGCTTTAATTATGAAACATGGCTGTCAAAATCCCAAATATAAAATTGCTAGGGTTTTGCGATTGGACCCCAACTATTTTTTGGGTTCAAGTCTAAAGAAATCGGAGTAAGAGAAAAACGAAGGTGAAAAAAAATAAAGGGAATAAGAGAGAAAGATCAGATAAATCAAAATAGGGAGAAAAAGTGATTGTTGAACCCAAACAAAAAGGAGAGAAAAAGAAAGAGTGAGAGATGAGGGAAAAAGAGATTATTAAATCTACATGCATCTAAGTTCAATGAAACCTAGAACCAAAGGGCAGGAGGAAAGGGAAGGTTATTGATTCCAAATTCATCTAGGTTCAACAAACCTCTAACAATTAAAGAGAAAATGTGGGGGAGATCATTAAACTTATTATTTGACAAAATCAAAATGCATATGGGTTCCTTGAGCTTAGCGAGAGAAAGAGAGTTACTAACATAGAAGCCACCGATGGTGGTGAAAGGACCCATCAACACCGATCAAACCCCATCCACACTTATTGAGATTCCCGATGGTTCCAAATAGAGAAAGGAGAGTTTGTCGATGCATTGCTTCTGGAAATAAAGATAAAAGAAAGGGAAGGAAAGAAAAAGAGTACATTATTGGTGCTTGATCTAAAACTAAAGAGAATGAGAAGACTCTATCACTAGTGTCAATTAAAAATAATAAAGAATGAGAAAAGAGAAGGTGAAGGGAAAAAGAAAAGAAGAGAGGAAATGTGTAATTATTGAGATTTTCAATTTTTTTATTTGAAATGTATAATTAATTAATATTTATATATTATAAGAGAATAATATCTTATAACAAATAAAGCCTCCTAATTTCATTATATGAAGTTGATTATATAAATTTTAATTGGTCAAAGATCTTGTCCTTTGTCATATATTTAAGAGTTATTAAGTTTTTCTTTATCATCTTTTATCATTTTTTGCTAAATATATATTTACTAAAATTTATATTAGTCTTATTTTTAGAAATATCGCCTTCGCGTGATCTCCTGTCGTCTCTGCCTTCAATTTCAATAAAAGAGATAAATCGCAGAGGAAGACTTTACTTCAATACATAGGATAAGAAATCGAACATGGGACTTACTGATACAAATTTTAATTTATCGTGATTTAACCACTTGATACATCTCCTAGACTTAAGTCTTATTCTTGAGTTATTATAATGTGTTCCCAACACATTATAGCTCAGGCCTTAGTGCAGATCCAATTCGAGGTTGTGGTTGCTCATCATCAGTAGAGACAGTAGCTTTTGAGTACATGAATAACTGCAATTAATTAAAGTTCCTGTGGGCAATATATCAGCCAAGTTTTTGCAGTAAAGTGGCCAAAAGTGTCCTTCAGTCAAAAGTATATAAGTTGTCTTGTGTTTTTTCTTCGCTTTTTAACTTTTTGGTCATAGCATGAGCAAGCTTAGTGAATGATCATGTAGGTCCGTCCGAAGCTCGATAACTAGATCACTTTTATATGATAAAGGAATTTATAATTATTATTTTTTACAATTATTTTAAATAAATATTAAATAAACATAGCCATTTTTAAGCCATTTACAATGAGATAACGTTTGTTAAAATAAATAAGATAAAGTTGCATAAAAATAACTTATCTAAAAGATCCAAGATAATTTATTCGACCGAATGAAAGATAAATTTATTTAAAAAATTTAAAATAAGAAGTTATATAATTTTTTTAAAAAAATTTAACAAATACAATGAAAAATATTTTTGTTCGGAATGTTTTTTATATATCACCTTTTTCTATCTATATCTTGATTAACAAACACTAACTAAGTCGATTAATCGATGGGTGATGCAGAAAAGAGTTAATCCTCAATTAGCACGGGGAGTTTACTCAAGTTTAGATTAGTTGAAATAGAGAAATGATGTTTTTTAATTCTATACCAATTCCACCCATTCAATTTAAAAGTTTATTTATTTAAAAAAATATAAAAATTATGTTTTTTTAATTCTAACAAAACATTCAATTATTCAATAAAAATTGAAATTAAAAAATAAAAAATATTTTCTACAATTGAACATGACTACAAATTTTGATTATTATTGTTATTTTCATATAATAATTGGTTGATGATTGAGTTTCTCTCTTGTCTTGCCTTATCAAAGAACAATTCAATTATCAGCAGTATTACATCATTTATCCTAAGTGGACAACTTAATCATGCTAGAATAATTACAATTTTTCTATGTTTTTATTTAAAGATTCACACTAATTTTGGTGTGCAAAGTTTTATCAAATTCTATTAATTCTTAAAATACACTTTAAAACTTTGTTTAAAATTTTTTACTTTTTATTTATATATGCATAAAACAAACAACCATTTTTGTGTGTGTATATATATATATAATGCCATAATATTTTATTAAATGTTTTTTATAATTTCTATAATTTAGAAAGGTAGCTCAAACTATCATGTTAAAGAACATAAAAGACCGTGGAAAGATAGCTCAAATTATCTAGATTAAAGATGAATTTTTAATGAAATTAATATATTTTTATTAAAAAATAAAAAGATATAAATGTATAAATTTTTAATAAGAATATCTTTAATTTAAATAAATAATATTACCTTTTAAAAATATATTAAAATTAATTTTTTTTTTGAATGACGCTTCACCACAGACATCTCTATTGCTCAGCCCTCAATTCTAATGAAGAATATAACTTAAGGAATCGTACTAATTAAGATTTGAACACTAGTACATCACAAAATACGATCATTCATATGATCTTTCATGCTCGACGAACTAATCACTTTATCCAATAAGGAGGTGAACCCCAACTTACCCAATTCCCCTCAGGCACCACCCAAGCTCCCTGGTTAGTACACTTGCACATTTTTTCTGAGGGGTTCTTGTTAGGTACAACTTTTCTTTTAATACTATTTTATTTTTGAAATGATAGAACAATGTCAAAATAACTTAATTTTATTTTAAAAATAAATAGTTAATATTAAAAAATAAATGTACTTATTATGATAAATATCAAACCAAATTATAATGGTAATAATTTCATAAATTTTATTTTTAATAAAAAAAATTAATAACTTGAACAGTAACTTATTTTAATACAGTGAAACGAATATATATGATTTATTTTTTATAATTTTGGAGTGACAAAAATACTTACTTACACTGGGTGAGAAAAAGTACATCTGGCGATTAAAAATTAACTGCCTAACTCAAAATTTTTAATTTAGTTAAATAAATTATTAAATGAAAATAAAACATAGAATTGTTTTGTTTTTTTTATATAATATAATAGAACATGAAATTGGTTAACCATAGCTTCTGGGCGATGTGACGAAAAGCACTTTTTGAGGGTGACGTGGGCGGGCATGATTGGGTACTGCACAAATTTGGAGAATCGCCAACTGTGCACAGCAGCCTTGTTCTATAAAGCCCCGACATTCATACTTAATATATATGCAGGGAATCAAACCACCGTCTTCACTCCCCTTCTGTACTCTCTTCCCGCCCCCAATATATCATTTATTTTAATTATATTTATTGATTATTATCACAATAATTAAGGTGTAATAAATTTATTTTATTTTTAAATAATTTATTTATGATTAATTAATAAAATTTTTTGAAGTTAAAAATAAAGTGTAATAAATACACATTATTAAAAAATAATATATATTTATTATTGCTTAGCCACTACCCTCATTAGTATTGCCTATAAAAAAATACAATATTTTAAAATAAATATTCATTTTCAAGGAATAACACTTAATTGTTATAGTTTAATTTTTATATTTGGGAAAATTACAGATAAAAATAAATCTTGAGGTAGTTGTGAAGTTGCTTTTACTATAATTTAGAGATTATGGGTTTAAGTAGATATACAATTTTGAGTTGAAGGTACTTATTTCAAATTACACCCGAGTTCCTTAAAATTTGATATGTACACGAGAAGTATCTCATATTATTCAAAAATAACACTAATTACGTGTATTATTCAAAAGCAATATCAAGTTACCTCATAAAGTTATATTTATATTAGACTGAATGTTTTTTAAAGTTTTATAAAATTACATGATTTGTTTTTAAAATTTTCACCCATATCGGTTAATGTAATTTTTAAAATGTGGAGTGTTTGTCATAATCTAATAAAATCTCAATCATATCAAATGTATTTTACACTAAAAATATAAGTAATGCTAATTAGATTGTTCTCAAATAAGGTATATTGTACCTTAGTAAGTTAAAATGAATATATATTATTAAAAAAATAAAGATAATGATTTACATTATTCATATAACAAATATATCAAAATACTTCAATAGGATTAACTTTAATGTCTTACTCTAGGTTTCAATAATTAACGTAAGTGTCCATAGCATACAAATGAAATCTAATGACTTGTGGCATTTAGAGCATAATTGAATGCGTCTGAATGATTTAAAATGACATTCTAAGTCTCTAAATATGTGTTAATCAAGTAATACATAGAGTAAACTTAAAAAATTACTCAAGTATCAAAATAGCATTACTCAAGTAATTATCTTAAAACTTAAGGTTTAAAAGAAATGCATATACATTTGGAAGTGTTAAAGAAATGTGTTTCAAATACATGTGAATGTTCAAATTGAATACGTGATGTTTGGGAGATAAAGATCAAGTCTTTGAGTTTTCAATCTTGATACATTTATTCAAAAAGAATTTATAAGTGAACATTATACATTTACTCAAATGTTGTGAAAATTTGAAGGATTATTAGTTAGGGTTTAAAAGAAGGTTTGAATACTTTGAATATTTGAGCAAAAATCATTTTGATATAAAGTTTTTTAAGAATGAATGAATGTATGAGTATACTTTCATTTAAGGTTTTGAAGTAAAAACTTAAGTAAAGATGATTTTGATATAATTCATTCAATATAATGATACTTGAGTTTTGGAAAATCATTTGAAAGTTCTTCAAGGAGTCCAAATTGACTATTTGATGTTTAGAAGGAAAAAATATCAAGTACTTAAAGATTGTTAATGTTTTGATAAATTCATTCAAATATTTTGAAATTTAATAATGTTGAAAAAATACTTGAAGGACTTAAAAGTTAAGTGTTTGTGTTGCTTGATAAGCAAATCATTCGAAGTGTTTGAAGGATTTAAAACGTGATAATCGTGTTAGACCGGGAGGTGTTATGGCACACATCAAGAAGGGGTGAATTGGGTAATTTACAAACTTGATATAACTTGAAATCTTTTTGACCCAATTGAGGTTTTAGTGATTTAAAACATAGAACATATGAAATAACAAATGTAAAGCTCAATGAATGTAAAACAAGAAGAATAAATGGCACAAAAGATTTATAGTGGTTCAACTTAAACCAAGCTTAATCCACTACCTTAGCTACTACTAAGGATTTTAAACTAATTCACTAGAACCTCCTACTTACACAAGTAGGCCCTCTAGCTACACAAGTTAGGAAATATAACATCATACTTATACAAGTAGGCCTTCTAGTCCGCAACTAAGAAAATTACAAAACCTCCCACTCAAATGGGCTTTCTAACTACATAAGTTAGGAAAATAAAAACAATACAAATGAAAGAGAAAATCTAAGAGTTAACACTCATAGTTATAAGTTCTCTTACAATAAATACAAGGCTTAAGGATAAATTAACAATAATTGAACGAAGCCTTGGAGAGAAAAATATAACAATGAAAGCACAAACATTGTAAGCTCGAATAAAAAGATTCGTAATCTTTAGATCAACTCGTTCTCGTCCATTAACCTCTTCTTGATCTCCTTGATTTGTATTTATAACCATCCAAAGAGTCTTGCCCAAAACTAGTCGTTTTGTGACCGTTGTAGAATGAAAAACTAGCTGTTATAGCTGTCTGCAAAAAGAGTTAGTCGACAGAAGACAATAGACAGTCGATAGATTCATAAATAAAACAAAGCATAGTCGACAGAAGAGATGGGATAGTCGACAAAACAAAAATATGAAAAAAAACTTATAACATCATACACACACATAGTCGACCAAATAATTTTCATAGTCGATAGAACCATGAGGATAGTCGATAGATTAAAAAATATAGTCAACTATTCGAGGCATAGTCGACAGATACAAGGCACATAGTCGACTATTCAAGGCATAGTCGTCAGAACATAAATATATAATCAACTATTCACTTAGAAAAACTTAACATTTAGACGACAGATGCTACAAAAATGCTTTTAACTTCATTTTCCAATCTTCTAAATCATAAACCACACACATATATTGGAAAATACTTTGACCACAAACATTTGAGATTGCTTAAAGCATCATTTAATTTGGAGCATTAAGATAATAAACATCATCAAAATACAATGGTTTTTCATCATCAAAACTATATCAAAGGCAAAACATCAAATCGAGTATTAATTGATTAATATTCGAGTATTTAATGTTAATAAATCAAGTTTTAAAATTAATAATTGAGTATGTCCTTTTCATTTTTCTTAATATATAATTTTCTATCAATATTTCTTCTTTTAAAGTCATTTTTTTTAGTAAAAATTTGTTTAATATTTCATATCATACTCTAGGAGATTGCTTTAGCCACGTATCGAGCTTTAATCAATTTAAATACAATCCTCACGGTATGGATCTTCAAATCCTAGAGGTTGTTTGATATATATCTCCTCATTTAGATATCTATTGAGGAATACACTTTTTACATCCATTTGATATAAAAATCCTTTGTTGCAAGTATAAGCTAGAAACAACCTTATAGCTTCAAGTCTAGCCATTGGAGCATACATTTGATCATGATCAATACCCTTCTATTGGCTATAACCTTAAGCTACAAACCAAACTTTTTTTTAATTATGGTTCCATTTTTATTCGTTTTATTTCTAAAAACCCATTTAGTTCTTATGTCTTGCTTATCTTTTGGTTTATGAACCGAAGTCTACACCTCGTTTCTCTCAAATTGGTTTAATTCCTCTTGCACAGAAATTATTCAAGTTGTATCTTATTGATCCTTATTTATGTTTTTAGGTTCTAGGTCAGATATGAAGGCTACAAACTCACATTGATTTCTATTGTGAAGCCTAGTTTTAACTCCAAGTTGAGGATCCCTTATTATTCTATTTTCATCTACATATGCTCTCTCTATGTGATGAACAATTTCTTTAAGCATTGTTTCTTGAGAATTTTGAGATGTTTTAATATGTTATTCCTCAGTTTGTATCATTTCTTCCTATTCATTTTCTTCATATTTTTCAGCAAGGCTTATTTCATCAAATTTTACATGGACTAATTCTTACACCATTAGGGTATTTTTTTTTTTTTTTGTTATATACTCTACAAGCCTTGCTTGAAATAGGGTAACCCAAGAATATGGCTTCATCACTTTTAACATCAAATTTACATATGTTATCCATATTATTGTTTACTATAAAGCATTTGCAACCTAAGGTTGGGTTTTCTTTCTTTGTATAGTTCAAATGGTGTTTCATTTAGAATAAGTGAAAAATGTCTTTTATACACTTATTTTAGTTTATAAACTTAGCATTTATACATTCAATGAGCATGATTTCTACTTGATTTGGTTCTATATATGGTTATGTAGATGTAGAGCATGTGTTGAAGACAATTGGAGCACAAAGTGATGATAATGTCGCATTTTTTTGAGCTAAAATGGCAGTAAAGGCAATTTCAAAGGTCTATTCGGGATCGAGAATGATGATGTTGCAAAGCGCCGGAAGAATGACGTCATCGGTGAAGTGTTGGAAATTAAAGAGAAACAACTCACGGTGCTGTCACGCAAAGCATTGCATGGTAAGGTCATGGTAAGAATTGTTTTCTGTGGCTCATGACCTTATCGCGAAAAGCATTCTGTGATAAAGCTATGGTTGAAGAAGTATTCTGTAGCTCACGACCTTACTACGGAAAGCATTCCGTGGTAAGGCCGCGATAAGGCTTTAGGCTTCGCGAAAAGGCCGTTTTGAGCCCATTTCCTTTCAAATCAAGTGGAGATGGGCTCTCTCAAGGGGCACGACTTTGAAGACCTAAAAAGCATTATATAAAGAAGGATTCTTGAAAGATTAAGGAGCTTTTTGAAAAGGAGAAGACGGCAAGTCGAGGAAAAATGAGGAGATTTTCTTGAAGATCTTCGGTTTTGGTTTTATTTTTCTGTTCTTTCTTCTCTCCAACATCATGAACTCCGTTTTTATTATTCTTTCATTGGTTGAAACTATGTTAGGCTAAATACTTTGTGGCTAGGGTGATTGATGAAATCTAGTTTAATGATGGTTTAATTAAATGTATTGGGTTTTATTATATTCTTGTCTTTCGAGTTGCTCGTTTGTTATGCACCAATGCCATTTTGATGCTTGGCCACCATTAGAACGTGTTTGTGATTTATATTGCTTTCGAGAGATTCAATATAGATTAGCACTTGGTAATAAATGACATAAGGTTCGATAATAGGTAGAGATACTGCTATACCTTGTGAAATCTTATTTAGATGATCATTGTGGATAAATGCATGTTTATATATTTGTAGATTAATTAGAGATAATTAATCTCATGTGTAAGCATAGATTCAATTGACCATCGAGAGAGGCTTTTTATTACCTTAGGATCATCAATTTTCAGCTCAAAGTAAGAATTATAAAACCTGATCACTGGAAGATTAAACCAATTGAAGAACCACGGTGGATTCATGAACCCTAACCCGTTAGATTTCTACATTTAAACTTCCAAAGAGTTGTTTTACGTTTTTAGTTAGTTATTTAGTTTTATTTTATATAATACCTACAGTGAGTTTCCTTTTTATTTGTGTGTGGTTCATTAAAGTTAACAGTGATTAAAGTAGGCATCGAAAGTTAATCCTCGTGGGACCGATACTTTATTCATCATTATATTACTTGTTACAATTCCGTACATTTGCGAGAAAGAATAAGTGAACAAGTTTTTAGCGCCATTGCCGGGGATTGGCTATTTTGATTACTGCTTTAATTAAGATTAGCTTTAACACTTGTGTTGCTTCCTTTAAATTTTTGACGCTAAACTATTTCAGTTTTTGCTGTGTTAGGATTGAAATAGCGCATGCGGCGTTCAGAATGTCTTGATCTTGTTGAGTTTGATCTAGAGATTGAACAAATCTTTCATCAAAGACGTCGTGAACAGAGAACAAGAAGGGAACAACAACAGGGCACTATGGAAGACAACAGAAATCAGCTTGTTCAAGTGGAGCGTACTGTTGAGATCAATGAAAGAGATATCTTGATGGGGGATTTCATGATGCCTCCTGTCGTTGAGAACCGGTCGAGTATAGTCTATCCTCCATATGGGCATGATAACTTCCAATTGAGGCCAGATGTGATTAATTTGTTCTCCAACAACATTCCGTTCTATGGAAGAAGTGATGAAAATCCTCACTATCATCTCGCTCGCTTTTTGGAGTATTGTGGAAATTTTAAATATCAAGGCATCAATGAGGAAGCACTGAGGATGCGATTTTTCCCTCATACTTTGAAAGACAAAGCTCGAGAGTGGTTGGATTCACTATCATCGGGCAGCATCACTACATGGGCTGATTTGGTTCACAAGTTCACTTTAAATTATTTTCCACCAGCCAAGATTAGCAAATTAAAGCATGAAATTTCAACTTTCCACCAAGTTGAAACTGAGAATTTTCATGAACCATGGGAATGGTATAAAGAGTTGCTAAGGAAGTGTCCGAGTCATGGGTTCTCTTTATCGGCTCAAAATCATTATTTCTATGCTAGGTTAACTCTTTCCAACCGAACGCAGTTGATTCTACAGCAGGTGGTTCTATTAGAAACAAATTAGCTGGGGAGTTACATGATCTTTATGAAACAATGAGTGAGCAATTTGTAATGTGGCTGGATAGAAGTTCACATAGGAGAGCAATTAAAGTACACGAAGTGGATATGAATACATTGATGTTGGGAAAGATTGATGCTATGTCAAAACAAATGGAAACCTTAAAATACTCTCCATCAGTTAGTATGGTGCAAGAATCTCTTCCAGTTTGTGTAACTTGTGGGGCAACCATCTGTCATCCGAATGCCCATTGATCGTTAAGGATCACTTACTCATAGAGCAGACTGCTTATGCTCAAAACTTCCCGCGTCAACAAAATTTCTAGCATCCACAGAATAATCCATTTTCACCAACATACAATCCCGGCTGGAGAAATCATCCTAATTTTTCATATGGCAACAATCAGGGAATTCAAAACCCACCAAAACAAGGGAGACCACATGAGGAAAATGGAGGATGGGAAGAAGCAATTTCAAAACTTCAAGAACGAAGTGAACGGACCAATGCTGCCATCAAGAATATAGAGACTCAAATTGGGAAGCTAGCTAAAATTCTTACTAAAAGGCAACAGGGCACATGGCCAAGCAACATCGAAGTTAATCCCAAGGAGCAAGCAAATGCAATCACTACAAGGAGTGGAGTGCAATTACCAAAAATTCATGTTAAAAGACCAAGTGTGAAAAAGAAAACTAATATTGAAAATAAGACAACAATTGAGACTAAGGAGCCTGAAAATGTAGCTGAACAAGAGGAAGTGATTCCATCACCAGTCAAGCCTTATGTTCCACCTATCCCATTTCCTCAATGGTTGCGCAAGCACAAGTTGGATAAGAAATTTGAGAAATTTTTGGAGGTATTCAAGAAGCCAAATATCAATATACCATTTACTGAAGCTTTGTCTTAAATGCCCAGCTATGCAAAATTTATGAAGGAGATTCTATCGAACAAGAGGAAGCTTGAGGAGCATGAAACTGTGATGCTAAAAGAGGAGTGTAGTGTCATTTTATAGAATAAATTACCACCAAAGTTGAAAGACCCAGGAAGTTTCACCATCCCTTGCACCATTGGCAGCCTATATTTTGAACGGTCCTTATGTGATTTGGGTGCTAGCATTAATTTGATGCCATTTTCTATCTTTCAAAAGCTCGGGCTAGGCGAAGCAAAGCCTACGAGGGTATCATTGCAATTTGCAGATCTGTCTGTGAAACATCCACGTGGAATTGTTGAAGATATTTTGGTAAAAGTGGACAAGTTCATATTTCCAGCAGACTTCATTATTTTGGATATGGCTGAAGATAGGGATATTTCCCTTATTTTGGGGTGACCTTTTCTAGCTACCGGACGAGCGCTTATTGATGTGCAGAAAGGATAACTAATGTTAAGGCTGAATGAGGAGCAAATCACTTTTAATGTGTTCGAAGCACTAAAATTTCCTATTGCTTCAGATTCTTGTTTTCAGATTGATATTGTGGATAAAGAGGCAGAAAACACTTTCAATCTAGAGCACCCATCAGATCCCTGGGAAGCATGTGTGATGCACTCACAAGTTGAAGATACCGACTCTACTATGATTGAAGAATGTGTTAGATATTTGCAAAGATCTGAACTTATTCAAAAGGGGAAGCATTACAAGGCATTGGGCACGGGTCCTCCATGACCTTTACCCTCCATTCAACAAGCTCCACATTTGGAGCTAAAGCCACTACCATCCCATCTTTGGTATGCCTATTTGGGTGAGTCTTTGACTCTTCCAGTTATAATTGCTAAGTCCATTAGCCAAGAAGAAAAGGATAAGTTACTTCGGGTGCTTCGGGAACATAAGTCAGCTCTTGGATGGACTATAGCTTATATAAAAGGGATTAGTCCATCTCTTTGCATGCACAAGATATTAATGGAAGACACCTACAAGCTAGTGGTGCAACATCAGCAATGACTAAATCCTTTTCTTCAAGAAGTGGTTAGAGCTGAAGTACTGAAGTTACTAGATGCTGGAATTATCTATTCTATCTCAGATAGTGCTTGGGTTAGTCTGGTTCAAGTGGTTCCTAAAAAGGAAGATATTACAGTGGAGAAAAACGAAAACAACGAGCTCATTCCAGTTCGACCTATTACTAGATGGCGGGTTTGCATCGACTATCGTAAGTTGAATGATGCAACACAAAAAGATCATTTTCCCCTACCATTCATTAATCAAATGTTGGAGCGCTTAGCAGGTCATTCTCACTATTGTTTCCTTGATGGCTATTCGGGATATAATCAAATTCTAATAGCTCCAGAAGACCAAGAGAAGACAACATTCACTTGTCCATATGGTACGTTCGCTTACCGACGGATGTCGTTTGGTTTGTGCAACGCCCCTGCCACTTTTTAACGTTGTATGATGTCAATCTTCTCCGATATGGTAGAAAGATTTATTGAAGTGTTTATAGATGATTTCTCAGTCTTTGGTTCTTCATATGATGAATGTTTAAAAAACTTGACACTTGTTTTGAAGCGATGTGAGCAAACAAACTTGGTGCTCAATTGGGAGAAATGTCACTTCATGGTCCAAGAGGGAATAGTTTTGAGACACCGAATTTTAGTAAGGGGAATTGAAGTTGACAAGGAAAAAATTCAAGTGATTGAGAAGCTTTCTCCACCAACATCAGTCAAGGGTATTCGCAGCTTTCTGGGACATGCCAGTTTTTATAGACGATTTATTAAGGATTTCTCCAAGATTATAAAGCCTTTATGCAACTTGTTGGAAAAGGATGCAAAATTTGAATTTTCTGAGGAGTGCCTAAAGTCATTTACCACTCTAAAGGAAAAGTTAATTTCAGCACCTGTTATTGTGGCACCGGCTGATTGGAACATGCCGTTCGAACTAATATGCGATGCTAGTGACTATGTAGTTGGGGCAGTTTTGGGACAACGAAGGGATAAAGTCTTACATGTGATTTACTATGCTAGTCGAACTCTCAATGATGCCCAAATGAACTATGCCACTACAGAAAAAAAAGCTCCTAGCAGTGGTATTTGCTTTCAAAAAATTTTGATCCTATCTCATTGGTTCAAAGGTGATTGTTTATACGAATTATGCCGCACTGAAATATCTATTTTCAAAAAAGGTGCAAAACCAAGGCTAATCCGCTAGGTCCTACTTCTCCAAGAGTTTGATTTGGAAATTCGAGATAAGAAATGATGTAAGAATATGGTAGCCGACCACCTCTCAAGATTGGAGCAACAAAATCAATCCGAAATAGGGGACATTAATGAAAAATTTCCAGATGAGCAGCTTCTAAGAGTGGAACGAGCAAGCAGGGAAACAGAGGTACCATGGTATGCTGACTATGTCAATTACCTTGCAAGTAAGATTGTGCCTCCTGATTATGATTACCATCAAAGAAAAAAATTCCTTTCGGAGCTCAAATTCTATTTTTGGGAGGATCCCATCCTTTATCAGAGAGGAGCCGATCAAGTAATCCAGAGGTGTGTTCTAGAAGATGAGATGGAGATGATCTTAGAGCAATGCCATGCCTCCCCCTATGGTGGACATTTCGGAGCAACAAAAACAGTAGCTAAGGTACTCCAATCTGGGTTTTATTGGCCAACTCTATTTAAGGATGCTCATATCATGATAAAAAAGTGTGATAAATGTCAAAGAATGAGGAACATCTCTAGGAAGCAAGAGATGCCATTACATGGCATTCTTGAGGTTGAATTGTTTGATGTTTGGGGTATTGACTTTATGGGGCCGTTTCCATCCTCGTTGTCCAATTTATACATCCTAGTGGTAGTGGATTATGTCTCCAAGTGGGTTGAAATAGTAGCATTACCAACGAACGGTGGTCGAGTAGTGGTAAGTTTTTTGAATAAGAACATCTTTACTCGTTTTGGAACTCCTAGGGCCATTATTAGTGATGGAGGAAAACACTTTTGTAACCGGTATTTTGAATCTCTTTTGGCGAAGTATGGGGTGAAGCATAAAGTTGCTACACCATACCACCCCCAAACAAGTGGCCAAGTGGAAATTTCGAATAGAGAGATAAAGAAGATCCTTGGGCTTACAGTGAGTACTTCTCAAAAAGATTGGTCTAAGAAGTTGGACAATGCATTATGGGCATAATGAACAACCTTCAAAACACTGATTGGTATGTCCCCCTATCGTCTTGTTTTTGGCAAAGCATGTCACTTACCTGTTGAGCTAGAGCACTGTGCATATTGGGCAATGAAAAAGTTGAATTTTGATCTCAAGCAAGCTGGTGAGAAACGGTTGCTACAGTTAAATGAAATGGATGAGTTCCGATTAGAAGCCTATGAGAATGCTAAGTTATATAAGGAGAAGACCAAGAAATGGCATGATCAGCATGCACACCGAAAATAGTTTCAGGTGGGGCAAAAAGTGATGCTGTTTAACTCGCGTCTCAAGTTGTTTTCAGCCAAATTACGTCCGAGATGGTCAGGCCCGTTCATCGTGGTCCAAGTATACCCTTATGGTGCCGTTGAAGTGACTCATGACGCCAAGGGCATGTTCAAAATAAATAGAAAGAGGCTTAAATCCTATCTTGGCGGTGATTTTCTAAACGACAAAGTATCCACCACATTGGGCAACCCTGAATAAGCACATCGGAACCGTGAAGCTAATGACGTTAAATAAGCGCTTATTGGGAGGCAACCCAATCTCTTCACCTTTCCATTTGATATCAAGTTGAATTTATTTATTTATTTATTTATTTATTTTATATAATTATTTCATGTGCATTCTTGTTTTAGGCTAGATTGCTAATCTTGTGAATTTGTTTTGTGCATCCACAATAATGTTTAGCTATTATTTGGATTTTTTTTATTTTTTTTACAGCAATATAAAAAAAAGGAAAAGAAAGAAAAAAAATAAAAAAATCAGAGGAGCAGAGGAAGTGGCGTGAGCCACTGTCTTCTCCGTGGCTCACGCCTAAGCCGCGGCAAGCATGTTGCGACAGTGGCGTGAGCCACTGCCCCCTCTGCCGCTCACGGGTGGACCATGGCATGGATGTCGCGATCAGACCATGTTAAGGGTGGCTTTCACGCCACTACCCCCTCTGCCGCTCACGGGTGGACAGCGGCATGCATGCCACGGTCTGACCGCGTTAAGGGCGGCCTTTTAAGGCCGCCCCTTTTTTCTTTCTCCCATTTTTAAATCTCTCACTCTTTTCCTCTCTTTACTTCTCATATCCCTCCTCTAATCACTCTCTTCCCACTATTTTCTTGCTTCCACCTTACTTGAACTTGAAATCTTTGCATTCCCTACACTTCCAACTAGTGCTTCTCCTCCTTTACCTTTGGGGTATTCAAGATATGTGATTCATTTATCTTTGATTTTGCAACTTATGGATTATTAATCTTGATGTTGCATGTGGTGATGGTAGAGAATGGATTTGGGGTTTGATTTTGAGGATTTATTGGTGTTTTTTGTGATGTTGTTGATACCCTATTCAAGATTTATGTAGCAGTGCTTACTTCCTTTGCCAAAAAATACTTAGGTAGATTATTTTCGCATGACATGGTCCTACCCATCTCAACTAGAGACCTATTCTTTCTTTCCACCAAGTCTATTTTGCTATGGAGTTTTAAGAGCAGAAAAATTGTGTGAGATTCCATGTTCATCACAAAAATCTTTAAAGAAAGAATTCTCAAATTATTTCCTATGATCACTCCTTATGCTAGAAATAATTAAGCCTTTTTCATTTTGTATCTTCTTGCATAGTTTTACAAATTTTTTAAAAGTGTTATTTTAATGATTTAGAAAAATGGTCTGGGTATATATAGAATAGTCAACTATTATAATGATATACAATTTACCACTTATGTTGTGTGTCCTCATTGGTCCATATAGGTTCATATGAAGCAATTGCAAGGGTCTAGTTGTTGACATTACATGCTTCAGCTTAAATGATGATCTTGTATGTTTTCTTTTCATACAAATATCATAGAAATTATTTTCTATTTTAATTTTAAGTATTCTTATTGTTGAGTATAATTTTGATGATGATACTCTTTAGTCAAATATCAAATTAGATTAATCAAGTAACAATTTGAAGTTACAAGAGATTGAGAATAGTAGTTGACTAAGAATTTATGCTTAATCGAGTAACTCTTATCTTAGTCAAGTAAGTCCATGTCATAGTTGAGTATAATTTACTAGATAGACTGTGAGTCTCTGTAATTCAATTAGTAATCGACTAAGTAATTTTTATACTTCAGTATTGTCATACTTTAATCCGATAACAAATTGTCATAGTCAAGTAAAGGTTTTAAGTTAGTTGAGTAACTAAAAAGAATAGTTGAGTAACTACAAAAAAGAATAGTTGAGTAACCAAAAAAAAACTAGCCGAGTAATGTTATACTAAAATCTGAAAAACCAATCGCCATAGAGCATTAAATGCGTGCAATTTTGACTGACTGAGTGATTTAATACATCTTAATCATTCTTTTATATTTGTGGCAAAAAAATTAAAGCTTAAATCATATTTAACGTTATTTTGCTAAGAAAAGAGGAATATTTTTGCAAAATTTCAAGTATGAAGCTTTTACCCACTAGACAAAAGTTAAACAATAGTAAAGAAAGGGAAAAAACTATAAAAAGAAGAGTGGAGACTCAAGATAAGGAGAGAGAAGTTGACATGAATATCTTCACATACCACTCTCAAGACAAGAAAGCTTCCAAGCATACATCCTCCGCTTATTCAATGAAAATATGAAATAGACTATTTCTATTCTTATGTCTTTAAAATCTCTCATTTCTTTGTGAGAAGCCTTACTATTGTTTGAGTGCTATCTTATGTAAGCTTCTCTGAGTGATCCAACTATATCTCTTCTCTTCTTATCTTGAAAGGGTTTGTGCTTGATCCTTCAAAAAAAACACTTGAAAAGGTTCTAGGTGCTCTTTCCAAAAGTTGTGTAAACAGTTATTGCTTAGTTAGTGAAAAGTGGAGGTTTCATCTGAGCTTGGAAAAGCTAAGGTTATATCTTAACTTGTAAAATGCATTGATTGTGATTGATATTATTTAAAAAGCTATTGGTTGTAAAAGTTAGTAGTTGAGCATGTTTAAAAGCTACCTAAGTAAGTTCATTGGACAAAATTCTTGGTAAGGAGTCAAGGTAATGGAATAGATATAGTCGAACCACTATATATCTTGTGTGTTGCATTTTTTCAGTTTCTTTTTTTTACTTCAAACCTTCAAGTTATTTATTTTTTAAAAGGGTGAAAAATTTTAATTCGCTCCCCTCTTAAGCTAACAAAGTTTTACACGAACAATTTTACCTTTTGTTGAAAAACTCTTTGTGAAGTGTTTTTTATGTGAGGTTCTCACTAAAATAGTTTTCCCATTTTTGTTTTTGAATGAATCATATCCAATACCTTGCTTTTCACCAAAATTTCCTTGATTTCCTATAATCATCTCTACCTACCCTTCAACCTATATTTCAAAAGAATAATTTTAAGTCAAAATTTTGTTTTTGAAGACTTTCTTTTTCATAATTCAAAGTTTTCTTTTCACTATTTCAAATATCTTTTTTCCTTTTTCAATAAAGTTATCTCTTCTTCAAGAGATATGATTTTCTTTTTGAATAAGTTATGTTCAAAATCCTCTACTAGTTCATTAAATGCATCATAAACTTCATTCAAAGTAAATTTTGAACTAGACATTTGAGCTCCATTCGCAAAGAGGTTCCTTCTTGCCTTTCTTTGAGTTATTCTTTAAGAGAGGACATTCCATCCTTATATGACCTTGTTTTACACACAAAGTAGCGAATTTCATTAATAATATTATCTTCTTTATGATCTTTTTCCCAATTCAAATTCTTTCTTTGATTAAGTTTTCCTCTTTTCAAAAATTTATTGAATCTTCTAGTTAACAAAGCAATATCTTCATTGTCACTATCAATACTTTTATCTTCTTCTTTATCAACTCTGAAAGCAAGATTTTTCATGTTCTTTGATTCTTCTCCTACAGCCCTTTTTAATATTATTTAATGAGTTATTAAAGAACCAAGCAAATTATTAAAAGACAAAGTATCTAAATCCTTAGTTTCGATTATGGTGGTTACCTTAGGATCCTAAGCCTTTGGTAAGCTTCTTGGGATTTTTCTCACCTTTTCACCGTTTGAGTAGATTTTTCCCAATAATTCCAACCCGATGGCGATGTCTTCGAATCATTTGAGCATATCTTTAATTGTCTTTTCATCCTTCATGGAGAACAATTCATAATCATGAGTTAGCAAGTTTATTTTTGTTTCTTTTACCTATTTTGTTCATTTGTGTGTAACCTCTACTTTGTCCCATATTTCTTTGATTGTTTTGCAAGTTGACACATGATTAAATTATTCAACACTTAGTGCACAAAACAATGTGTTCATGGCTTTGGCGTTGATCTCCACTACTCTTCTCTACTCATCAACAAAACTTGAATAAAGTGTAACAAATGAATTACATGCTTGGTTGAGAGAAATATTGAAAGATTGAGCACTTGAATGAAGGATGAGAACACTTGAAACTCTTAGTCACTTGGTAACCTTCTTCAGTGCATCATTGGACTAGTATTTATAGCTTTCTCTCATTCTTTGAATTAATTAGCCATTTCAAGAGCTATTGGGAGCATTTAATGCCTGCAAAAACTAGTTGTTTTAACATGTTCGTAAAGAAACTATCGACAGTCTTTAAAACTGGTAAACTATTTCTATTGAGAATTTTGAAAACATCACACAACATAGGGTACCCTTTTGACATCTTTAGAAAAATAGTGGATTTCTTTAAAAAATCAATTGATAGATTTATCAACCGATAGATAGTTCCATGAAACAGTCAATCATTTTAATGAACAAGTCAATAGTTTTGAGAAACTTTTGACATGTTACAGTGACGATTGACATTTTTTAAACTTACACAAAAATTACATAGAGTGTGAAAATGCCTTGTTGACAATTCATAAGAACAATCAGCTATTTTGCTTAAAGGCCAAAATTGGTCCATAGTTTCATCAAATAGATCGACAGTTTTGCCTTGATTTAACAACCCATTTTCAAAAGCACAAAATAGTCGACAATTTCTCTAACATGATCGACAATTTTGCCTTTGTGATTTAAAAGGGTGTTTATGTTTTTGAAAGAATTTTGACACTCTTCTTTACACGTCGTTTGATTTCAAAATAAATCTTCTTCCAAGTTGAAAATTTATGCCGCAAAGGATTTTTTCATATATTAAGAATAAATATATTCTTAGGCATTATTTGAATTTTTCATTTTCAATGTCAAAAGATGCGATATATATTTTATTTTGAATTCCAAAGATATAAAGTTTTTCATCATCAAAAACAAAACAACAAGTTCAAGAATAGGTTGGCTAATGCCTAAGCTGGATAAAGGTAGTTATGGAATGACTCTGATTGTTGCTATGACTATGGGTTTGTGGAAAGGAAGCCTTAACTTCATGGTAGTTTTGTCATATGACTTTGACATCATTCTTAACATCAAATTTCTAAGACAAGCAAATAGAGGTGTACAAAATTTCAGTTTAATTGAAATAACTAAACTGAACTGACCAAAATTATTGATACAGTTCAATTTTTGATAAAATTCAGTTTAGTTTGGTTTTAATTTTTGGGAATTTCAATTATTTTGGTTCAGTTTGATTTTTGTGTTGGAAGTAATCAAAATAACTTAATTTACAAAACAATGTCATTTTTGGCCCAAGTGTGCATATTGAAAATGAAAAGAATATGCCTTCGACCTTTCTTCCATCTTCGTCCTTCCTTCAGCCTTTTTCCTTCCTCTTTGCCTTTGACCTTTGATCGACGACCATCGTCCTTGTCTCCCATAGAGTTGAATGGAGAACTGACTCAACCAAGTCCTCTTCACCTTCGTCTTTCCCTTTCGCGGCTTTGCCTTTGGCCTTCAACTGTTATCCCCATTTATTGTCAACCTGAACAGAGAACCAACTCAACAGAGTCCCTTTCACCTTCGACCTTCCTTATGTTCCACCTTTCCTTTTGCCTTCAGCCTTCAACCATCATCCCCATCTCCCGTTGACCCAAATGAAGAACTTCTTGATACAAAACGACCAAGGACTAGGACTGACCCACCCTTTCCCTTCTCCAACCAGTGACCAATAATCGACCCCCCCTTCTCTGTCCTCTTTGTTTTGACCAACAACCCATAAAGGTGAGTTTCAATTAGGATCTTTTGTTTTTTTTTTTTTTTGTGTGTTTTTTGGTTTTTATCAATTTCTTCGATTTTTTGGTTTGTTTAGATTTTCGATTTTATTAGGTTTTTCAATTTTTTTCTATTTGTTCAATATTTTAGTTTGTTCAGTTTTTGTGTGTGCGTGTTTGTTTGGTTTATTCGATTGATTCAATTTCTATGATTTTTGTTTAGTTCTTTCAATTAGTTCGATTTGATTTTTTAAAGCAGCTCAATTTTTTTGGTTATTGGATTTCAATCGATTCGGTAACTAAACCAATCGTTTGCCTACAAGCAAAGGTCTTCTTCAAATTGATTATGTCTTTCTCCATGAGAGAAAGTCACTTCTCTTGGGACATTTCCCACGTTGCCTCTCTTTTAAGTGATGTAGATCACATTCATTATGGAGGGAAAGGGTTTATTATAATTTCTCATTCTGCTCTAATTGACATTCCTCTTGTAGAGGCCGCTCTTGCAGGTGGTGACACTCATTTGTTAAGTTTTACCATGTTAATGGATGAAAACAATTAGTAGTTTAATGAGGAGTTGCACCTAGGTCTCCAACTATGAAAGTCAATTCAAAGGTGGAGAGGCAGATTCTTAGGGTTCTAGATCAAATTGCCTTGTTAACCTTGATTGCAAGATGGGCTATGGTAGTAAGTGATAGAGATTGTTAGGAGGCTCAATTGTGCTAAAAGGCAAAGGTAAGCAGTCTCAACTCCATGGGGGACATCGAATGATGTTGAATGACACCTATCACTAAAGCCTGCCTTGATATGAACACCTGTAATAAAGGGTAAGGTTGAGTTACCCTTCCAACACTCCTGTTAGTAAGGAAGATGAACATGTAATGAGCATTTATGAGTTAGGTGGTTTAGGAACAAGGGTATTAGCCCTTATATAGGAAATGCAAGCTGAGATACTCAAAATTATATTTGAGATTCCTAAGCTCAATTATCTCAAGTTATTGAAGAATCTATCAGATTAGATTGAGATAATAACAAATCTCTTGAGTAAGTGTCAAAATTTTCAAAATTGAGATTCGAAAGTTAAATTCTGTTGGACTTATCCTTTTTCTTCAATTGAGATCTAAAGTTAAATTTTATTGACTTATCTTTTAGATAAGAGGACGCATGGCAATATTGTATTGCTTGGGATAAAGTTATGTGACAAATTGTGGGTTAATTTGATAATTTCACCATTTTAGGAAATGGTTTCTACAATTGATTTGGGAATCAAACTGAAAAGAGAAGAGGTGTGCTTCAATGATTAGACTTTTTAATTTTTTATTAAATAAATAAATATATAATACTTAAAATTAATATGTAAAAATGAAAAAAATCAAAATCAAAACATTCTTTGGGTTTAATCAAAACTGGTTTTTATGTGTGTGTGTGTGTGTGTGTGTGTGTATAATATTATGATTAGTTGATTATAGAGTCAAGTAGATTGATCTAGCACATATATACAAGTATATGTAGAGAAAATATAAAGCATGGCATAATATACTAAACAAATCAGAAATAACATGATGGGAGACACAAATGCATTTGGAATAAAAGTTGATACACCATTTTTCATTGGTTATTTACTGCAAGTATGGGTGTGGAATCGATTATAATCGAATCGAATTGACCAAAAAATACTAATCGAACCGTATGTAATAATCAAATTGAACCGACCGACTAATCCCAACTAACCGAAATTGAACTAACCAAAATCTAAACTGACTTAACCAAATCGATAACAAAAAATTGAAAATCAATTGTGGAAAATCATAAATTGATACAGAAATTGATATAGAAGCAAATCGATTTATAGAAATAGATATAGAAAAATTGATATAGAAACAAAGGAACAACATCAATTGATATAGCAAAATGAAAAATCATTTATAATGAGGACGAATCAAAGGAAATACATATGAGAGAATACAAACCCATTTGTACAAATGAAGGAAATATAAACGAAAAACCCGTAATGCAAACGAAGAAATACATCAAGAAACTAACCTAATTTAAAGTCAACAAAATTGAAAAATCTCATAAAGCCCTAACCTAACTATCGATACTAACCTCTGTCGACAGTCAATCATTGTTGGTGTGGGTCGATCGTTTAAGCACAAGGAAAGGAAGAAACAAAGAAGTGAAGGAACAATATAGGTCGGGTCAGTCATTAGTGTGAGTCGTCGATATGGGTTTGACAAAAGAGACGAAGGGGACTGTGAAAGGAAATGTGGGGTGGCCGACTACTGATGGCAAAGGGAAAGGTGTAGAAAGCAGAGCTAACAATTACTGATGGTGACGAACACAAAATCGATTAGGGTTTGATTTGTGCTATAGGGTCTCTTTCTCTCTATTGGTCTTGGTCTCTCTCGCGTCTCTCTCGATCCAAGTGAGTGACTCTTCCTCAGGTGCGTGAGGGGAAGGGGAGGAGGGTCACGGGTTATGCTGGAGCATGATTCGGTTTAGTTCTTCAGTTATTTATACCAAAATAATCGAATCGAACCGAATAACCAACTTTTAGGGAAAGATGTCAGAAAATAAACCAAATAAAACATTAAATCAAACCAGACTTACTTGGTTGAACAATGGAGATAGGATCAAATAATTGAATTACTGGTGCAAATGAAATCACAATGGATGTCATTTTTATCCACAGCATAAGAGTCACACACATAGAGTTTTTAGTTGTTAGAATTCCTGAGAGTTTTTTTTTTTTTCTTTTGAATAGGTGTACGAAAAACTTCAAGTAGTAAAAATTAAAACAACCCACTTCCTTCATGAATGGTGGAAATAGCCTTCAACTATTGTTGGCAGTTGTTTCTTTTGCAACCGCACACAGCAAATTGCAAATCCAGATTTGGATTTGGATCTAGATCTGCACTGGATTTAGGACTTGTTATGGGAGAATCTACTTGGGTACACAACCCAGATTTACTTCATCTTCCACTCGCACATAATGGGCTCATATACCCATATACTCTCATATCTCTGTGAGTTCCATACTGACAAATAAGCCATGCGACCAACATACTCTTTTTTCAAGAGCTCATTACTATACAGCTGTTAGGTATATATAGCAACTCTATTATTAAAGTAGAGTTTGTATGTTATACCCTAGAACTAATAAGTCACATTTATTCATATTTAGATCTCATTTTGATTTATCACTTTTTCAATAAAATCTGTATTCACAATTATAATTCAACGAATGATTATAATTTGTCAACCTATGAATACATCCACATGTGACACTTAAATAGATATTTTTTTTTTTCTGAAATCTTTCCATCATAATTCAATCGTTTTTCCATATATGCTCCATCCAACCGAATCATATATGGTCTTTAGTAGCATTCTATGATAGCTGTCACAGAATCATAATTTCAAGAAATAGTTAAAGGTCAAAGGGTATTATAAGAGATCTTTATGACCTTGAGGGTCTCACATAACTAAAAGAAGAGATCCATATCTTTTATTACCCTATTTTGGTCGAACTTTGCACACGTGATATGAAACACGTGCTACGGTATTATTCTCCTTTTTCCATGGAGCATATGTTTATCATTGTATAAATATCGTATAGGTGGTAGTTCAGATACATTCAGTATCTAACTTGAGACCACAACTCTACTTTTCACATATTTGTTAAATAGAACTCTCACCTAGCATTCTTAGACAAGTAAGGTGAGAAGCGGATCTTCACTTTTTGGCTACCCTTTATAGCCTTATCTTGATAACTCATCAAGGTGATTTTGTTTTAAACTTGAGCTCTCATTAACTTGCATTTGTGATATGCTGATCTTTCATCTATGCATCACTCATTTATAGATGTAGTTGCTTGTGTGAGAAAGCCAACCACCTATCCGACATACCTTCAATTATTGCACTCAGCAATATGCACAAAGCATTGCACTTAGCATTGTATATATGTGTGTAGGTATTATCTAATTTGTGTATAAAACACAATTGCATTAATCAAAATAACACGAATCATTTATTGACATAAAATTGGGAAAAAATAATTATATTATATATCAATGTTCACAAAAAAAAAAAAAATTTGACATTTACGCATTCTCAAGGATTTAACATGACTCTGGAATAAATTTCTTGGAATGGGTTTTGTGAACGGATCTACTATCATTTTGTGTGTAGAGATATACTCTAAGCTTACCTTCTTCTGTGCAATAATATCTCTCACAAAGTTATATCTTGTGTCAATATGTTTGGTCTTTTGAATAATACTTGGAATCCCTAGTGAATGCTATTGTAGCTTGACTGTTGCAATTCACAATAACAGAATTCGATAAGTCATTCGCAACTCCAAAGTGGTTCAAAAACCTCTTCAACCAAACAGTTTCTTGTACTGCCACTGATAATGCTACAAACTTGGATTTCATGGTAGACAAAGCTACACAAGTTTATTTCTTGTTACTCCAAGAGATAGCTCCATTGCCAAGTAGAAAAGCATATCCAGAGGTAGATTTTCTTTCATCTAAATCTCCTCCCCAATCAGTATTTGTATATCCCTCAAGACGCTAATCTTTTCCTTTATAAAAAAGGGAATAATCCATTGTACCATTCAGATACCTCATTATCCTTTTTACACCTTTCCAATGGGGTTGGCCTAGGTTTGACTAATATCTGCTCACCATGCTAACTACATAATAGATATCTGGTCTTGTACACATCATAGCCTACATAAGACTATCCACGGCATTAAATAAGGAACTCTTGCCATTTGTTCATTTTCTTATGGAGTTTTAGGATACATCATTCTAGTTAAGCTTTCACCCTTAGCAATTGGAGTATCTACAGGCTTGCAATCTTACATATGAAATCGTTTAAGAATCTTTTGAATATATGGCTCTTGAGAAAGAGCTAACAACTTCTCTGAATGATCTCTCTTGATCTTAACATCAAGAATATATATTGCTTCACCTAAGTCCTTCATCTCAAAATTGGAGGACATCCAATCTTTGATACTCAAAAGATACTTTTTATCATTCTCAACTAAAAATATGTCATCAACATAAAGAGATAAGATCATGAACTTATCATTAGATCTTTTGACATACACATAGTAGTCTTCATCAATCATTTAAAAATCACATGAGATAATCGATTGATGAAATCTTAAGTACCATTGTCTGGAAGATTGTTTCAATCCATAAATGGATCTCATGAGTCTGCACACTTTGTGTTCTTGACCTTCTTTTATGAAACATTTGGGTTGTTTCATATAAATTTTCTCATCCAGTTCGTCATTTAGAAATATCGTTTTTACATCAAATTGATGTAATTTCAAATCTAAACTGACTACTATTGCTAGGATAAGGCATATAGAGGTAAATCATACAATAGGAGAAAATATTTCTTTATAGTGAATTCCTTCCTGCTGAGTATATCCCTTGGCTGCTGGACGTGCCTTATATCTCTCAATGGATCCATCAACTTTGCGCTTGATTTTCAGAACCCATTTATTTCCAATAGCCTTGCGATCCTTTGGAAGGTCAACTAATGTCCAAACTTGATTTGATTTCATTGAGTCAATTTCTTCTTCCATTACTTTTTGTCATTTTTCTTTAGCAGGTCTAGAAAGAGCCTCTTGGACAGAATTAGATTCTTCCTCATCTTATGGGCCAATTACAAAAGCTTTACCTTCAACATTGAAACGATGCCGAGCTATGTGTTCATGACTACTTTTTCTAATTTGAGGTTTATGTGAAATAGATTCAAGAACTCTCGTCTCATTCCCACTTGGATCGGATTCCTTAGGTACATGTTTCGGTAAATGTATTAAAAGATTTTGAATAATAGAATCATCTTGATCCTCAATTTCATATAGAGACAAATTTTGATTTATTTCTCCCCTGTTAGGAAATTCATTTTCCAAGAAAAATGCATCCCGAGATTCAAACTCAGTAATACTCCCACTTGCCTGATCACTAATAAAGACATATCCCTTTGAGTGTGTTGAGTATCTTACAAATATACTCTTTTTGGCTCTTGGATCCAACTTTCCATGTTCGTGAGAAGGATCATGAACATAGAATGCACATCCCCAGGGTTTCAAATGACTTAGATTAAGTTTCCTTCCAGTTCATAACTTATATGGGGTAAAATGTACAAATTTGGAGGGGTACTAAATTGAGTAGATAGGCAGCTGTCAACAATGCATCACCCAATAAGTGATTGACAACTTTGTCCCTTCCATCATTGGCCTAACAATTTCTAAAAGAGTTATATTTCTTCTTTTCGCAACACCATTTTGTTGTGGAGTATGTGGAATGGTTAATTGTCTCTCAATTTCTTTTTCATCATATAACAATTTAAATTGTTTAGACAAAAACTCGCGACCTCTGTCAGTTCTTAACACTTTAACTTTCTATCTAATTGATTTTTGATTTTCAACCAAGTTCAAATATCTTTTGAAGCACTTTAAAGCTTTTGACTTATGAGAAATCAAATAAACAAAGTCAAATCAAGTATAGTCATCAATGAAAGTGATGAAATAAACACCTCCATACATGACCTTAACATTCATTGGATCACATATGTCAGAATGAATTAATTGCAATGGATTTTTAGCTCTAATTGCTTTTCCAAATGATTTTTTTGCCATTTTCCTTGCTAGACAACTTTCACAAGTTGGTAGATTCACTTTTGCAACTTGGCCTAATAAGCTTTATTTGGCTAATCTATCCAATCTATGTTGTTCTATATAGTCTAATCTCATATGCCATATATTCTCTTCTTCATGCGAATTTCTAGAATAAGTAATGAGGAAAAAATTGGTACTTTGTAATTTGCTACATGAAACGTAATTTACATCAAGTACTATTAAACTATTTTGCAAATTACCACAAGCATAATATATTGAATTTGAAAATAATTCAACCATCGTGTCATGAAAATACATAGCAAAGCCATAACTAAGAAAAACAGGTACAAAAATAAGATTTCGTCGAATTTTTTGAGCAAACAATATATCATATAAATACAAGGTTTGACCACTATGCATACACAATTTGCAGGTGTCAATGCCTTTAACTTCAACTCTTGTATTGTTTCCCACATAGATCCACTTAGTTCCACATGGTATTTGATGATATTCCACGAATGAACTTATGTCTCTTGCTACATGGTCTGTGGCTCCTGAATCAATAGTCCACAAAGGACTAGATTCAGTTAAGAGTATTGAACTCAAAAAATATATAGCATTTGAAAATACATTTAGAACTTGTACCTTTTTTGGTTCATTGCAGTCACGTGTAAAGTGTCTCTTATTGCCATAATTATAGCTCTTGACATTCGCTATGTTCTTCTTTTTAGAGGGATTGCGAGCTGGTCCCTTACCCTTGCCATGGTGACTCTCAGATTTTTCAAAACGAGCACCTTTACTTTTCTTTGGGACATGATTCCCTTTCTTTCCTTTGTAAGGAAATTTACGCTTAAACTTGTGAGCACCTTTGGAGCTAGATGCCATCGTATAGACATTAATATTAGGTCTAAAGGCCTCAATACGGTCCTCCTTTAACTCCAAATGGCATGAAGCATTGACCGTTGTCTTTATGTTCACGTTATGAGTTAGGTAAATTTTCATATGCTCCCAGTTGTGGGGTAGATGTAATACCCCGGGAGCCCAGAGAAGTTAGTATATATCGAGGATAGTGTAAGAAAGAAAATAACATCAGGTGGATACCTTTTGGGCTGAATATAGGCAAGGAACTCTGAGGTTAAGCGTGCTTGAGCTAGGAGCAGTTCAAGGATGGGTGACCCCCCTAGGAAGTTCGCGTAGGCCCATCAGGGTAAGTTGTTCTGGTTCTTCCTATCGTTCGATGCAGGATGTTACAGGTGGTATCAAAACTGACCCTTTGTGAAGGCGATTCGACGAGGGCGGGGAGTGGCGCCGGGGCTCGAGGGCCTGTACAAGGAGTGGCTTCTGGCAGGCTTCTAGGATAGCAGCCCCCAAGGGGAGAAGGTCTTGGACTAGTTGTAAGGTCGCATGACGAGGACGCCATGTGCTCAAGAGGGGGAGAATGTAATACCCCAGAAGCCCAGAGAAGTTAGTATATATCGAGGATAGTGTAAGAAATGAAACAACACCAATTTGATACCTTTTGGGCTGAATATAGGCAAGGAACTCTGGGGTTAAGCATGCTTGAGATGAGAGTAGTTCAAGGATGGGTGACCCCCCTGGGAAGTTCGCGTAGGCCCATCAGGGTAAGTTGTTCCGATCATTCCTATCACTCGACGCGAAATGTTACAGTAGGGATCTGATAACAGCTTGCACTTGTTGTTCATCAGTGAGGTTCACACCAGCATACTTAAGTTCATTGACCATATTGATCATTTATCGAAGATGTTGCCTCATGTTATAGTTTGAGCACTTTTATAAATATCGAACTTAATGGTTAGTTATCGTACCTTTGCAATCGAAGTCGCCCCAAACTGCTATTTAAGAGCATTCCACATTTCATGCACCAACTCATGATTCCTGAATTCTCGGATAATGTCATTCTCCATATTACTAAGCAACGTAATGTGAGCAGTGGAGTTCTTTTTCTTACACGCGTTGTAAGCCTCTCTATCCCTCCTATGCAATGCAATGGTTCCTTCAGCAGGTTCCACTATAGCCTCATTTAGAGCTTTTATTGACTCTTGTTCCTCAAGGACATACTGAATTTTCACACTCCAGATTTCATAATTTTCCCTATTTAATTTCTTGCCTCTTATCAAATCAACAATTACATTCTTTGAAGAAGTCATTCTCAAAGAAAATCTACACAAGATTCATTTCATTAATCCCATACTTTACACACATTTACCAAATAAAATTAACAATAAATATTCAACTGGATACAGACTCAAAAGTTCACTATGTTCCCAATCATTGCCCATATTCCAATTGTTCAAATATTGTAAATTTTATTTTTCTATACTTCAAAAAAAAATTTGAGAACATTTAATTCCACTTAATAAAGAATTATTGAAACATATTTAATCACAAAGATTAAGTAATTAACATTAAGACATGCACAATTAATCACAAAGATTAAATAATGAACATAATTCATTTCATAAAATAAAATAATAAACACATAGTTTAGAAATTTGTTACAGAATCAAAATAGACTAGATACATGAATTGAGCAACATATTACTCAATAATTTTAGTCATACAAGGAATTGCATGAATGACATAACTGAAAATGACTCTAGAAGTCATTTGAGCAATATCATTAACAATATCAATTGGTGAGCTACTTGACCATAGAGCAATTACAATTTCTCTTCTTCTATATGCATTTAAGAAAAAACATAATGTCTCACAAAACTTAGATGATTATATTCGCAAATACTAGCCATTAATTCCTTATCATGTGGCAACAACGTGGTAAACAAAGATTGATACTATGCTTCTTCAGTCCATAACCCTCTATAGCCATCACATATAAGTTATTGCACCATATCACACACAATGATGATGTGCTCACGTATATTTTTCTCTTTCATTATCTAATAATCATCTAGTTGCCTCTTCATTTCCATAATTGGGGCTCTTTGGGCAACAATTCGGATAATTCTTGGGATTCACACTCATGTCATTTTCTTAAAAATAAATCAAAGGAAAAGTGATAAAATAAGAATTTGACGAACAAATTCTTTAAACAATTTTGTACAAAACAAAATGTATGTTATGGACACATTCACTTATGGTTAACTAATAATCTAAAAAAAATCACAATAAAGCATTTATTATTAGCTAATAATAATATTTATTTTATTTTATTGTTAACTAATACCAATAAGCACTTTTTGAATTAAATTAGCATAAAAAAATAGAATAATTTTATTTAACAATTGGGCCAAACAAGTCTTAAGACCAAAAATATTTTTTTTTTATTATAGACCAGCCAAAGCGTTAAATTGAAACCCAATTGAGAATTAGCCAAACAAAGGCTAAATTGAAACCCAGTTGAGAAATGTGAAGAAAACGTTTTGTCTGTATTTCAATTTCACTTTCATTGGATAAGACAAATGTGAATAGTATTCTTTGTATTTCAATTTCACTTTCATCGCACAAGACAAATGTAAATAGGATTCTTTGAATCTCAATTTCACTTTCATTGCCTAAGACAAATATGAACAGTATTCTCTGTATTTCAATTTTACTTTCATTGTCACCAATAATGCGACTGTTCATCTCCTTCGCTATCACTGCCATTCATAGCCACGAAGCCGTGTGGAGAAGACGAAGAGAACAATCGAGTAACAGCTATTGTGAGTACCAGAAATGTGGTCGAACACGGAGAAGATGAGCAGACACGATAGCGATGGTTCTCACAAAGAAGATGATCAACCTTGCAAATAGCCATCATCAACTCCCTTGTCTTCGATATTTATTTTTTATTTCGAATGTATACAGACAACCAAAACATTTTTTGTACAAAAAGTTTGTGTGCATATGTATTATGTATATACATCATTCAACACATACACATATGCACGTATTTTAACTAGAAAACAACCAAAGATGCTCTAATATTAATGTTGAAAAATAAACTAAATAAAACATTATATCAAACTAGACTTACCTAGTTGCATAACGAAGATAGGATCAAATAATTGAATTACTAGTGCAAACGAAAACACAATGGATGTCGTTTGTATCCACAGCCTAAGAGTCACACACAAAGTTTTTAGTTGTTGAAATTTTTGAGAGTTTTTTTTTTTCTTCTGAATGGGTGTACGAAAGACTTCAAATAGTAAAAATTAAAACAACCCACTTCCTCCATGAATGGTGAAAATAGCCTTCAATTGTCGTTGGCAGTTATTTCTTTTACAACCGCACACAACGGTTACAAATTCAGATTTGGGTCTGAATTTGGATTTGCACTAGATTTAGAACTTGTTATGAGCGGATCTACTCGAATACACAATTCAAATTTACTTCAAATGTAATCAAATTAAATCGCTCCTTATAAAAAATCAAACTGAACCAATCAAACTTATTGATTCAGTTTGATCAATTTGATTTACCCGAACTATTGCTGACTCCTAAGTGCAAGCTCTACACATGTTAATGGTTTTATATATATTCAAATTCAACTCAAAGGAATTAAATTGAATTTAAAGCATGGTTGCAGCCTTCTGTCCGCTGCGTACATTGCATGGCCATTAGCCAATGGGGTAATTAACAACATGAATGCTAAAGTCAATGAGCCAGCAGCATTAATAACACCACCTCCGTCTAAATCATGCAAAAAAATCAAAATTATACGTTTTTTAAATAGGATAATAACAAGTGCCCTGGCTAGACATTCCTAGGTAGTTAATATATATAATATATATTGTATTTTAAAATATTTTATTAATTAATTAAATTATTTAAACAATAATAAATCTGCCTGCTGTCAACCGTAAAAAAAAGAGAGGCTATCTGTCTGGGTACTGACTTGACTGCCCACACAAAATAAAGTCAATTTCCATGCAATTTGTTCTTCCCAGTCTAAATATATATAGTTGAATAAAAAATCTGTCACGCTCTTCTTAATCTTATGATGGTTATTGATAATAGCAAATAAGTAATTAAAAATTCATGGTCATTACAGTAATTGTCGTGTATGGTCCGATGAGATGATTACCTAATATTAGGTAAGCACAGATAAAAATTCATGGTGTTAGCTTTAAGTAAAAGAAAATTGCAAGTGGGTATGCGTTTATTGGTACACGTGCCTGGAGCACTGTATGAAGAGTCCTTAAGGAGGAATTCTACCTTTTTGCAGACAAGACAAGACAAGTGGGGATTTAGAATCCAACCTTAAGAATATACGGATATAAATGAAATTTCTATATTCAACGACGCAATTTGTTAAAGACCATGCATTAAAGAAAGTAATGGGAAATGGTATAGGAATTAATTATGAGATTGAAAAAGAAGACGTAGAGGCAAGTGGAGGAGGAAGAGCCAAGAGGTGTCTCGTGAAGCTGCCCTGCAAGTCACCAAAGATGGAAGGGAAATCATTGATTACTGCATCAACAAAAACACCCAACAAAATGCCCACAAATTCATGGCTTTCTTTCTCTTTCTCTTTCTCTTTCTCTCTGCATATTCCATTCATTCATTCTTTTACTTACTCCTCCTTTTATATATATTACGAGATCCCATTTCCCTCTCTTTTTCTTCTTCTTCCCCTCTCTTTCTGAAAATCTCTCTTCCATTTTAACTTTCGTCTTCCATTCTTGTAGCCACCTGCTTTTGTAGCCATTTTTCCCGGAAAATAAGAGATCAAATCAACACTTGTTGTTTCCATAAAGACAAGAAAAGATCTTCTCCAGTTATCACGCTTCTTTCTATACAACAACAATTTTTGTTCCAGGGTACAATGTCGCATTCTGGCACTGAAATGGCCGCCGACTCTTTGCCCGATCGATTTCACGACTCTTGCAGTCTCGACGATAACAAGCCCGATTTCAGAGAGCTCGATCTGGCTTCCTTCGTGTCGCCTCTGCCATCTCGCCGCCGCTCGGACGGCGGCGCTGCCGCGGCGAACTGCGGCAGTAGCAACACTCAGTATGTCAAGCGACCCAATGGTAATGCCTCCGGCGAGATTTCTGGGTCTGATACCTCTCGATCCGCCGCCACAATTCGTAATTCGAAGCCGGGTCACCGGAGATCCATGTCCAGCGGGTCGCCGCTGATCTACTCCGGCTGGGGAAGCCACCACAACAGTAGCAGCACCACCAACAGCGGCGGCAGCACTACCAACAGCGGCGGCGCGTCTGGTGGCGGCGGCCCGAGTTCAGTATCTTCGCCGAACACCGTCATGTACCCGACCGGCAACATTTTCCCGTCCGGCAAGATTCTGAAATCCAATATGGGTTGCCGTACCTCCACCCGAACCGACACATTGGCCTCCGGCACCGGTAAGTACGGGCACGGCAACATAATACGCGGCGGCGGCGGCGGCGGCGGCTCCGCTAAAGTGGAGCTTCCGTCAAAATACTTGTCGGCATCCGATCCTGAGGAGGTGAAGAAGGCGGGGAATGATTTGTATAGAAGAGGAAATTTTGTGGAGGCCTTGGCTTTGTACGATCGAGCTATATCGATGTCGCCGGAGAACGCTGCTTACCGGAGCAACCGCGCGGCGGCGCTAACGATGCTGAGGCGGGTGGGAGAGGCGGTGAGGGAGTGCGAGGAGGCTGTGAGGTTGGACCCTGGCTATGGCAGAGCTCACCAAAGGCTGGCCTCTCTTTATATCAGGTGAATATTGAAAACCACCTTAAATTTCCGTGTTCTATTTTTCGTTTGATTTTTTATTTGTATGTATACGGGAACAATCCCATCCTAACAAGTGGTATTAGAGCTGATTGATAGTTCTCCCTTAATGGGTATTGGCTAATACAACCTAGATCTCAGAAATCTTTCTTGCTACTATCTTCTAAGTCCATCTCTGTGGACTCTAGTTATCTGGGTGGTTAATTCCAACAATTCATGGTTCTTTCACTTCCTGTCTTGTCTTTCCATTTCCTGTTTTTCTAAGGAAGCTGATACTGGTAATTATAAGGGATCTCTTTGAATGTGCATGGAACCAATTACTTGGTTTTTGGCACTATCAGTTGCCTTTTTATTGTGCTTTGGATTTTAGTTGATTTGGATTCAATGGCTTCTTCCTGTGCTTTGGTTGTTAGGTAGCAATAATTTATATGATTCCATTGATCCCGGAAGTAGGATTTGGACATGGAAGTTCAACCACCAGTTGAGCTGATATTACTGCTATTTTATGATGGATTATGGAATAATTTAGCTTCCCCCCCCCCCCTCCCTTTCCTTCTCTGTTTTGGGTTTTTTATATGATTTTAGATCAACATATAACTTATATAGTTGTTGATAAGTCTTAATTTCTGCAATATATTTCGGACCTTCCCAAAGAGCAATTTGTGTTCATCATCCATTTCCTCTTTCTCACACTCAAGTCCGAGAATTGTTGTATGTCGTGTTTACTTGATAATTGGCAGGAGGGTTATTAAGATTTCACACTATGAACTCCTAGTTCATCCTTTAGTTTGAAAAATGAGATTCAGTTCACTATGTTTTGATTACAATTCTAGCGCAATCGTGGCCTTGAGGGAGTTTGTGAATTTTTCTTTAACCTCGCATCATCTACAGGTTAGGGCAGGTTGAAAATGCCCGTCATCATCTTTGTTTTCAAGGGCAAGAGTCTGACAAAACTGAGTTGCAGAAATTGCTTCAACTGGAGAAGCATCTCAACCGATGTGCTGATGCCCGAAAGATTGGCGACTGGAAGAGTGCGCTGAGAGAATGCGAGGCAGCAATGGTGGCTGGAGCAGAGTCTTCGCCGCAGTTATTCGCTTGCAAAGCAGAAGCCTTCTTGAAGCTCTACCAACTTGAAAGTGCAGACTCAAGTCTAGCCGGCATTACCAAGTTAGAACCCTATCCTTCATCGTGCTCGCAAACAAAGTTCTTTGGCATGTCCTCTGAAGCTTATGTTCTCTATGTCCAATCCCTGGTCGATATGGCGTTTGGAAGGTGAGTTCCAAACTAAAATTTTGTTAAACAGAGGTGGTGGAATTGGCAATTTGATGAGTTTGAGTTTATTAAGGAAAGAAACCGGTATCTTGCAGGTTTGAGAATGCAATCGCAGCAGCAGAGAAGGCCGGGAAGATTGACTATGGTAACATGGAAGTTGCCATGTTACTGAACAATGTGAAATCGGTGACAAGAGCTCGTTCTCGTGGTAAAGATCTTTTCGATTCTGGAAGATTTGCCGAAGCCTGCTCGGCTTATGGAGAAGGCCTCCAATACGACTTGTCCAACTCTGTACTATATTGCAACAGAGCTGTTTGTTGGTCTAAGCTTGGGCTGTGGGAGCAATCTGTTGAGGACTGCAACCAAGCTCTCAAGATCCAACCAAACTACACCAAAGCCCTTCTCAGGAGGGCTGCTTCTAATTCAAAGGTGATATATATAATCACGCATATATATTTCCTGTTTTATTTGAAGCTCTTTATTGGAATTTGCCGGATCAATCAACATGAATTCATGCAGCTGACCCATTGAGTGGGATAAACACTTGATATGATGTTGTTGTTGTTGTTGTATAGCTTGAAAGATGGTCAGAAGCTGCGAGAGATTATGAGGTCTTGAGGAGGGAACTACCGGGGGACAATGAGGTTGCTGAATCACTACTTCGTGCTCAAGTTGCATTGAAGAAATCTGGACAGGAGGAGGAGGAAGCTCCCCACGCCAAGTGTAGCGGTGAAGTGGACGAGGTTTCTAGTCTCGATCGCTTTAAAGCTGCAATATCTTCGCCTGGTGATCCCTCACACTCGTAGCTATCTATAATCGGTGCTCTTCCCTTCCAAGATGTTTCAGTTCAGTCGTTCTAATGCTCTTTCTCTTCTGTAAACTGAAAAACATTTCAGGCTTTTCAATTGTTCAGTTTAAGGCAGCATCCAATCAACAATGCCAGGAAATATCTTCATATATCAACTCACTTTCTTCTCAATATCCATCCATTCATTTCTTCAAGGTACCTCTGCATCTTGATCCTAATCAATTTACTTATGTTGCTAAATATGCATGCATGCATGTCGGGATCCTTCTTTTCACATAAGAAGAGAACAACGAACATTCTATTGTTTCTTTCGTCTTATACTACAAATCTAATGACAAGATCATAGATAGAAATGACCAAACGAATTAGAATTTATGAAGTCGACCCGAGACGTAATATGAGAGAAAAAACTTGACATGTGGTTGTTTGTGTTATTAAAGGTGGATGTGGAAGAGAGCCCGGGGATCGCAAAAGCCGAGGGCGTTCGGACCGTCCCCACGTTCAACATCTACAAGAACGGGAGCAAGGCGAGAGAGATGGTCTGCCCCAGCCATCAAGCCTTGGAGTCCATGCTAAGGCAATACAACAGTCCGTAAAACGAAGACAAAAAAAGACTAGCTACGATTTTCATGTCTTGAAGATGCTTGGCCAATTGCCACCCACACAGTGAATTACTCAGAAAAGAGAAGTAGAAGTGAAAACAAAAAAAAACAAAAATGTAAACTAAGTTGAGCTATTTCTTGACACTTTGAATTCAATTCTTTGCTCCATTTTTGGGAAAGCCCCTTGCCCTGGTGTGAATGCGAAGCACCATTTATCCAACAAATTAAAGAAAGTTTGGTGAAAGTATTGATGAATGATGATGCACTTTGGCTAGGCTTCCCTCATTGAATTTGTGTGGTGTGGCATGGTGTGGACCACACTGGGAATCATATATATAAATATGAATATATATATATATATATGAAACTGTGGACTGGCTTTAGCCTGTATGGTGTTGGCTTTTCATTTTTTTTTTTGGTGGAAAAAATATTTAATGTAATTGTATGTAATATTGTGATTTATTAATATTTAGATAGAGAGAAGATTAAATATATGGTTATCGTTACTGAAAATAAACTATTCCAATTTAATATTCTTAATGTTTAGAAATTAAATTTGGAATGATATATTATTATTAAATTGTGATAACTGAGTAAAATATTCTGTGGACAGCAAGTACCACCATTCCATGATGGGTCCGGGCTCTGTGCCCAATGCCCACCTATGTGTTGGCTTTGGTGGGTACGGACTACTGCCTACTGGGGAGGCTGAAATTATAGCCGTTTCTTGTGATTCTCTTCTCCAATGCATGGTAGCCGTTTATGCCACGTCACCGTTCCACAGTGTTTTTTTTTATATATAATTTGGTCCAACAGTACTGCATTTGAATTAGAATTTAGAATGTCTACGTGGATGTGATTTTTGACTTTCCTATAAAATATTGTTAGTAAAAATTTTTACAAATACCTAATAAATAAGCGTACATGTTACGGTTTCCTAACGTCTTTTCTTTTGTGACTTCTGTCTATCTCTTCAATAATTTTGCTTTTGTTCTTAATTTTATTTTGGAGGGGCATTAGCTTTTTATGGTGGGAGTTTAGGTTGACTTCCTTGACGAGGAGAGAACTAAGAGTAAGAGTCAGATATAACTTTTCAATAAGAATCAATTTTCTCATCCATTTGTTAAGTTTTTCTTAGTGGTCAGTTTCTAATATAAATTTCCTCAAGTACCATTGCACTGGGGACCATACTTTGAAGTATCCTTGTCATGTCTCGTAAGGTTTCCATTCCTTTAATATGTTGTTGTCATAGCGCTTTATATTTTGCCTAAGAGACAGTAAGAGGAACCTGTCGTGAAGAACAAGGCTAATCGTGACATTCATATTGATTAACCCGGTGTTGGAAACCTAGTGGAGGTGGTTGAGTCTGCATCTGCTACTGGGGACCCATGGATGGTGACTAAATGCTTCCATGTGGTTGAGAGTCTTGCGGAGGAAAGTGCGCTCCCATTAGGTGTTGAGTGTCTCGTTAGACAGGGCGAAGTTCAACACCTTGAGAGAAAGTTCGTTGATTGTCTCTAGTGTTTGCCATCAATAGCGTTCTTTGTTTGACTTTTCGTTGCACTTCTCACAGATGACACCAATTGTTGTTTCAAAATACAACAATGAATTTATAACGTGGAAAAGTTGATCTTGAAGTTCTTGTCCACGGATCATTGGAGACCTCGAGGCAAATGATCAGGAAGCCTAAAAGAATGATATCTTGTTGATGAACAGTTGTTTGCTGATGAATGAGAGGCCTCGAATGATTGAGAGGCCTTGAATGATTGAGAGGCTTTCCAAAACGAACAAACGGTGAGAGGTGCAAGAGGTTATTCCCGCGCAAACCCTCTGATATTTAAATTAGTCTTTGAATGCTTGAGCGTAAAAATATGATTCGAATATTTGAATAAGCGTAGCTGAAAGATGAGGCGGGCTTCCTATTTATAGGGGAAGGTGAGAGAGACATGTGTCATGTTAGTGTTGTATGCCCTAATGATAGATTTGGATAATATCTAGCAGGGTTGTTTTATGTATTCATTGTATCTTTGTATAAATCAATAAAGGGTAAGGTTTTCTTCATTCATATTTTCTTCAATCAATTGTATGAATGAGTCCGTATAACTTCTATTTGAGAATTTTATTCTCAAAATGTTGAGACTGTGTGACAGGATTATCTGGTAACAGAACATTTTAAACTATTCATAGTTCTTAGATTCTTTAGATGATGACTCTGATTAATCGAGTATAAACAATCACAAGGGTTATTACCTCGTTCAATATGAGGATACTGATGAAAAAATGGTGTGTCACCCACCATATGACATAAGATGTCACTAGTATACCTGTGAGTGGTTGTTGGAGAACGATCAGTAAAATGTGACGATGATAACTGACCACATGGCATGGTGGATAATGGTCGAGTCATCAAATTGCGATGGTGTGTTGATCCTTAAACTTGTACTGGCATAATTATTTTTTGTATTGGTATGTAGGATTTGCTAATGATTCGAACCATCCAATTGAGAGGTGGAGAGGTTCATCTATGTGGTTCCATATTACTAGTATATGGAGACAGGTGATGTAGATAGGATCCATCACCCTCGTTGATAATTGATGGGTGAACGTTCTATGTGATCTACTATTAATGTGACAAAATAGTCCCTAAGCAGGGCATATTGAAAGTCAGGAAATATGTTTCCTGAGGTGTTATCTAGTCAGATTAGGTGATGGAAGGATTATAGCACACAGTAATTGTTAACTGTAATAGGTTCACTTAAAGTGAGATTTCACTACCACATATATTGTCCTAAACCGTTGTTAGGCACTATTCAAGAACTCTCAAATTATCGTAAGGATTTGGAGACATTCTGATGATAGGTTAAGGGGTTAGCCAATACTGAAAAAAAGTTTTGGTATTATCTGATTGCTAGCGAGTAGTGAATCTAGAAAGTCACACATCATATAGTGTTACGTTTGGTATCCACATCGTGTGCCCAATATATTTCTAGAAGTGGTTGGTCAAATGTTGAATCTTAACCCCCCAAGTGCCAATAATTAGGCTGTCACGTGACACAAAATTGGAGAGCCTAGTAGATTTCAAATTGGAATTGGAATTGAAGGATGAAGACTAATTATGGAGGAGGAAGACAAATAATTAAGGCGGAAAAGATTAAATAATTAAAAATGAAGGTTAATTAATTAAAGAGAGAGTTTAATTATTAGAGAGAGAGAGAGAGAGATTAATTGAAAGAAGCAAAGGGCCTTCTGCTTCAATCAAGAATTCTTCTTCTCTCATGTTGCTTCTTTTTCCTCCTCTGCTTCCTTTGAAATTTTTCTGTTGCTAGAAAAATAATATGTGTGAATGTTACACATATAATTTTGAGACGTGGGTGCTAATAATACATGGAAGCTCTATGTCTAACATGGGAAGATGTGATCGAAACAGTATTATTCTGCATACTAGATATGAACCAACTAGAACCACCACAGTTTGAAATGGATTCAATCTTAGTACAAAAACCATTTATGTACTCCATCCCTTCATTGAACAACAAGTATGCATTTATTTATTTTCATTTGTTGAATATGCATATATTGCTAAAATACCCAAACTATGTATGGCGTGTATGTTTTATTCTGCTGCGTGTATTTGATACACAGTAAAATTTTATTTTTGTCTATATTGCCATTATGTGATTCCTTTCATGTCAGCCATCTCGGGCTTCCCAAGTGGCATATTCCTGGTATATTCTCGACATATTTTTTGTATATTTCGTATAATCTTAGAATATTCTTGATATATTCGGTTTGAGAAACGCTCCAAGAGGGTCCGTTGTCTACAAAGAAGGCTCCCAGGGGTGGCGGATGGCGCAACTAAATTGTCTTGGTGAGCCTTGGTGAGCCATGACTGAGTGGCCACTGGGTCATAGCCTAATTTGCTTGGAAAGCCATGACCGAGTGGCCACTCGGTCATGGCTGAATTGAGTTCCTTCCTCTTGGCTTTTTACCCTTTCCTTTTGTTTTATTGGCTTTCTTCTTTGCTCATCTTCCTTTGTATTTTTTTATTTCAGCCAATTTATGTGCATGTTTGCCCCAAGTCTCTTTTTATAGATCTAAGCCAAATTTGTCACTTGGGTTCACTCCATACCCAAACTGTCTGTCATTTGTAGGACATATCATATCTATTTGTCACTCAATCTCTTTAATATACAATTGAAATTTATCATGCAATAGATGAATGTAATGATAACGTAAAAAATTATCAATAAATGTGATAGAATATTTTTCTCTACCAAAAGATGGAGTATCAAAAAGTTCACTAATGTCAGTGTGTAGAATTTCAAGAAGTTATGTGTTTCTTGTGGCTCATTTCTTAGTGTGTTTTGTTTATTTTCTTTTAATACAATCAATGCATACTTCAAGATCAATAAAATCTAAATGCAAAAGGATTTCATTCTTTACTAATCTTTGCATCATTTCTTTAAATATGTGATACAAACGTTTATGTCACAAGTAAGTAGAATTCTCATCAACTAAACTGCATTTAGTGCCAAACTTATAATGCAAGGCCATTAAAGTCTCAAAAAAAATATTATCAAATTTAAACTTGTAAAGGCTATCTCATAACATTCCAGAACCAATGAAACTATTATCCTTAAATAAACTAAAAGATCCAAAACCAAATTTAAAATAAAATCCTACTACATCAAGCTTTTGTAAAGAAACTAAATTGTGAGAAAATATAGGCACATAAAGAGTATTAAATAAATCTAAATAATGTTTGGTGTCTAAAATTAAATGATAAGTGTCAATGCCTTCAATTGAAGCTTTGGTTTTATTCCCCATGAGCATAAAACTTTCATTTGACTTTATGCTACAAATTGTAAGTAATCCTTATATCGTATTAGAAATATGAGTAATGGAATCAGAATCAATCTATCAAGTATTATGAGGAACTTCAATAAAGTTTGATTCAAAACATATTAAAATATATAGTTTACATTTCTTTTCAAACCAAACTTTACATTTTAATAATCTTTCTTGTAGTGTATACATTTATTACAAAAGTGACACTTAATAGTTACATATTCCTTCTTGTGAGCACCCTTAGAAGATTCATTTAGGTTATGAAAAGCTTTCTTCTTGCTCTTTCCACCTTTCTTTTTAGAATCCTTTCCAGGTTCTTGATCACTTAATTTGAACTTTTTGATTCTTTAACTTTGTCTCCCCTTGAATAAATATGTTAGTCAATTCATTTGCATTCCACTTATTCTTTATAGTATTGTAATTTATTTGAAATGACCCATATTATTCAAGAGGTAAGGAATTAAGAATGAATTGTACTAAAAAGTATTCATCCACGTTCATTCTCAAAATCTTTAATTTTATTACTAAGGTCATCATTTTAAGAACATGCTCATGCATAGTATGTGAATTATCTTATTTCATGATAGTCAAAGTACTCAATAATATACCAACAAATGACTTGTTAACAATTTGAGAATTTTCTTTCACAAATTTTTTAAATTCCTTAGCATCATCAATTTTAGGAAAAGTTGTTTGCAATTGTCAATCGCATAAACATTAAGCTTAATCTATTCAATATTTCTCATATTTTACGGAAAGTCTTTTCATCATCGCTACTTTTAGATTGTCAAATCAAGATCCAAAACACCTAAATGAAATTGACTTGTTCACTCCAATCAAAGAAATTCGACTCATTAAATAGAGGAACAGATGAAATATGCAAATGGACCAAAACACGTACAGATATTGCAAATGAAGTTGAAGTACTCATATATTAATGCTTTGAGTCATAAATTTTTCACATGAATTTAGACTCAATCATATAACATAAATAAACATAAGGTATATAAAAGTTCTCATTTAGGTGATACTAAGATGTACAAAAATAAAAACAATAATTAGTAATCATATATGCACTAACTAGATTTATTTTGCCATCTTTTGATATGCAAAGTAAAACTAATAAAATATATTAATCACCACATTTATGTTCATCAATTATAAAAGCAGATAATTAGCATTTCAACTAATCTCAAAGTGTCTTATAATGCAAACTTCAATATACTCATAAACAAATATCATTGCATAATCTTAAGGTTATAGTTAAACATAAAGTTTATGGGTAATTAAAAATAATTTATAATTTAAAATTTATTTACTTTAAAATTTGGCCATTTAGTAACTAACAAATAATTCCTAATATCAATGTCAAATTATAAATATTTCTCATAATTTCACATTATTATTATTATGATTATAAATAGGTTAGATTATTGGATCGAATATGGGATTGGGTTATTGACCCGATCCAGATCCACTGGATCTGGTTGCAGCAAATTGGACCCAGATCCCAACAGTGGGTCAGGCCACCTGACCCAACAACCTAAATAGGTCAAACCCATTTCTTTCATAAAGCGACCTAAGGTTTCGCCTCCTTAACTCGCTGTCGCCACCTCTTTTCCTCATTCCTCTGCAACTTCATTCGACTTGCCTCCGCCCAGGGGCGGAGCCAATGTAGGCCCAGTGAGGGCCTTGGCCCTCACTGGGCCTTGGCCCGCTATTGAGTTTGGCCTGCACTCGGCCCGCTAGAAATTCAATTTTGGGAAAAGCCCTACCTGGCTCCCTCAATCAAACCCTCTCTCGCTCGCCTGCCGCCCACGCCCTCTGTTCTTCTCCCTCTCTCGCACGGTCGCGACTCGCACCAGCTCTCGCTCGGTGCTACTGGCTTCGGGCTTCCACTTCCTATCGCTCGCCCTCACTTGCTCCGGCCTTCCTCGGTGCCTGCGTCGGATCGAACGATTGGAACCATCGCTGAGGTCGCCGCTGACTCACTCGCCTCGCCCTCGCTCACCCAGTCACCCTCCTCCTCGGTCGCCCACTGCTCGCCTCGTTCAGTCCGTCAGTCGCCGTCGCGCCGACTCGCTCGCCCTCCTAGACCAGCGACGCTGAGGCTGAGCTAGCCTCTCTAAGCTCTCTCTGGGGCCTGGGCCTCTGTCTCCGTCGCTCGCCGCCTCTGCCTCGGCCCTCGCCCAGTCGCCCTCGTTGCTGGCTTGCCCGTCCAGCTCCGGGCTCCAACCCGGCGACCCGACCTGACCCCCCAGTCGCCCTCACTGAATATTTTTTCTGGCTCCGCCCCTGCCTCCGCCAACGATGGTCCATCAAGCTTTCAACTACGGATGACTTGCGCGACAAGAAACAGAGCCTTTCACCGGCCACTATGCCAGCATCGACATCTTTGTCACAACCTTCGCAAGCTGCAATCGGAAAAGAAGATGGACCATTCGGAGACAGTCGATCAAGACCAAGCAAAGGCTAAAGTCCCATAGTAGGTCGGTCATGGGAAAACGTAAGGCCATGGCTAATCGGTCACAAGACTCACAACGAGAACGTAAGGCCATGGCTAATCGGTCACAAGACTCACAACGAGAACGTAAGGCCATGGCTGATCAGTCACAGTAAGAACGTATGACCCACTGCCAACAACCGCCACCACGCTATCATAGTTCACCACCACCAACCTTTCCAGCCAGTGATCTGTCATCATACCACCCAATTTCAAAATTTTTGACAATTTCCAACGTCTAATGGTGAGTCTCTGCAACCGATCTCCTTTGCCTTTATCCTCATGAACAGACTAACTTACACAAAGGCAGAAATTATACAATTTTGCCTCCATAGGTTGAGATGCAGATTGGTGTTAATTTAGTAGGTTACGAGTTCAATCCTCACCTTACATAAGGGTTAAAGTTTCAATTTGCGATTTATCTTTCTTAATATAATCCAGGGTACAAATACTGAAAGCTACGCAAGGACTATCATATCAAGAAATTATACAATTTTAAATGAAAAAATTTGAGTTTCTTAACTTTTGCTCTCGTACCACATGTAAATCATAATGCTACCCGTAAAGGATACAATAAACAACAAACATACAAATATCATATCTATAAATTTTAAAATTTCTTATTTTTCATATTATACGAATAAATAAAAAGGACCTTGATCCATTAAGACTTCAAGACGTAAAATATGCTACCAATTGATAAAGAGAATAACACGATTTGATTTCTCTCCCTTAATCTCTTGATCTTGATAATGGCAGAAAAATTGAACGTAAATTTGTTTTTTTGTTGATTGGGGTAGAGAGAGAACCAAACTCTTATTTATAAGTTTAGATGTAGCCTTCCACCAAGACCTATTAAGAATTGTATATATCTTTGAAATAAGATAGCATTTTAATATTCAATTATTTCATTAAATTCTTTATTATTTTATCAAATAAATACGATGATATCTGACAAAATAAATTTAAATATCATGTAACTCAAAATAATTCTTACATGTTACTACCAAAACATTGTTTCTGTCACCATGATGCTGTCTCCACCATAGTCACCACCCCATCTCCACTACCATGAGTTTTTTGATTTGAATCCAGATTTGTTTGAAAACAAACCTAGAATCTTCTTGAAGATAAGTTTGTCTTCATTTTGGAAAGATGTAGCGAGATATTGAACCTAGGTTTCTCTTTGAAACTATTTCAATTAAACCCATATTATGTTGATGATTGAAGATGCGAGAGAGCAGAGGGAAGCGAGTGGAAAAGGAAAGGAGAGAGGCGAGAAGAGATGGTTGTCGACTTTTGTTGACCATTGAAAATAGGAGAATGAATAAAAGGGGAAAAGATAGGAAATTATGGTAAAAAGAAGAGAAAAAGAAAAAATATATATTACAAATATTGAGAAAAAATTATCATTTTATTTAGGGGGCGTTTGTTAATCAATATATGGGATGAAAAAGTCAAGATATGGAATGTATCCGAGACTTCTATCCTTTCCAACATGTTTGTTAAATTTATCTAACAATTCTTGAAAACGTCATTAATTACTTCTTATCTTGATTGTTCAAGATATGTTTATCTCTCCCCCTACTCAAGATAAGTATATCTTGGTCTTTATAGATAAGAAAAAAATGACAATTGTGTCATTTAATAAATTTTAAAAAATTTAACAAACAGTTTGATAAAAATTTTGGAATACTTCTCAATCTTATATTGATTATTTCATATCTTGGTCTGGAAAGCATTATGATCTTATCTTGATACTCTCTTATCTTGCTCATTTTAACAAACGCTACCTTAGTCAGTTAATGACAAGATGTGCGAACTATTTTTAAAAATACAAAATAATCATTACAATTTAAACAAACCCTAAAGGGCGAATTAATAAAATCAAATAAGTATTGCATATCAAACCTTTAACTCAATGGATATAAAGATATCATGAATCTAATCTTCCTATCTTTTCAAGCGGGAAAATATCGTTTATCACTAAAAGGGTTAGCTAAATTTAATGTTATGTCATCGCGCATTCAGCATTCCTTTAATTACATTAGACTAATAAGTCCATATTAGATAATAATTAAGATACTCTGTGAGAACCAGCTAACTGAAATACTATATACCTCATCTTTGTCTACCTGATGTAACATGAATTACAAGCACTAATTTAAAATTAGGCTTAATAAATATGACGTGATCTTAAAAATTTAAAAATATAAATTTAGTTTTTGATATGCAAAATGTTAAGATTGGATATATTAATTATTAAAAATTATTATTTTAAGTCTTTAGTATGACAGAATGTTAGTACATGTATAAACGCAATTGTTTCGATAAGTGACACGCCATGTGAATGATCAATTGGCAATATTTGAATAAATTTATTGATTTATTGTGCTTCCCTTAACAATTAAAAAATATGATGTTTTTTAATTTTTAATGTACAAAAATGTTAAGATTTCGTATCTCAATTATTAAAAATTATTCGTTTAATTCATAACCTAAGATACAAAAGAGGATATAAACAAGAGGATGAGAGTATGATGGAACTGTATTCAACAAAGAGAAATGATGGAGATTAGTTCTATTATATTTTGTAATTAAAGATAGATGAATGTACCATTTTTTAGATTAGCGATTTAGAGATTTAGATATTTGGGATTTAGGGTTTTTTAAGCTATGGGTAATTTGGTTTTTTTTCCATCAAGATAAATTTTAATCTAATGTGTCTTGTTAATATGACTTTTTTTATGACATAATATTTTCTTTTTTCTACATGTATATTTTATGTGGCGTAGATAACAACTTTGTTTACTCTCGATCAAGATAAGGATTTAAAGTAACAATAATTTTTAATAGTTGAAATATAAAATCTTAACATTTTTTAACATTAGGATTCAAACACTATAATTTTTAATTATTAACTGAGCACAACAAACTAGTTTATCTATTTAAATATTATAATTAGTAATTCACTTGGTGTGTCACTTGCGAAAATGAGCATGTTCATATACGTGTTAACGTTTTGTCATGATAAGAATTTAAAACAATATTTTTTAATAATTGAGATACTAAATCTTGATGTTTAGAGACTAAACGTTACGTTATATTTTTTTAATTATTGAGAAGGCGCGTATGTATTAGGCGCTAAAATAACCTAAGTCTCCCTATGATTTTTGGTTAAACAAATAAATTTGAGCTTATGCTCGATTAAATGATCCAACTTGAGTTTGTTCTTTTAGAGCCAATGGGGTTGGCAAAGTTGGATGTTGCAGCTACAAAGTGTCACAATCCAACAAGGGTGGTTGGCACCTACAAGCACTCTGATGCTCAAGTCCAGGGTTCAAAGTATAAGAGTATGGATTAAACTTAAAAAGAACATACCTTGACTTGTGATTAGGCTAGTTTATATAGAGGTAAGGGTGTCTTGCGTGTCCCTGACCATCATGGGAGGATAGAAAGTCGAGAGACACGATAATGATAGGAGCCATCTCTGTAGATCTCCGATTTGATAGAGATTAGGAGCTAATTGAGGATCAGCATGCGAGTTGCTTAGAGTCGATAAGATTTGTTATTGGCGCGAGGATCTAGGCTTGGATGAAAAGGTTATCAGAGCTTCTTGGGCCAAGATCTAGTCAAGTGCTAGGCTTGGTGTTGGGCTTTGAGCCCTTGGGCCCAATAGATCAGTCCAGTCTAGAGCCCCCTACGTCGGATGTTCGCATGGGTGAGCATTCGAGCTAGTTGCATTGGCCTAGGACCGGGCTTGCTAAGACTGAACTTGGTGTTGCCAAGTTGGGTATTGCCGAGCACGGTGGCTCCGAGGCATTTTTCGAGGTTCTAACAAATAACGCACACGATTTCAAAATTTGGGACGCCCGCTTCAAGAGACATGACGTCGTGGGCAGATAGGGAGATGTTTTGATGTTTTAACCAAAGGCGTTTAATGCTCGTGATAGGTGGCATGATCTATGTAGGTGTTTGGTGATGTTTGATCTCTAGCAATTGGATGCGCCATGTAATATCTATATAAGGGCATCTCTGGCGAAAGTGGGCGGACTAACTGAGCCTAACTGGGCAAGGCTCGATTTCGAAAATTATGGTAACCCAAGGTTCACCCGCTGAGACTGGCCTAGGCAAAGGTGGGTGGACTGACTGAGCCTGACTAGGCAGGGCTCAGCTTAGGAAACTGGGGTAACATACGGTTCACTTGCCAAGTCTGGCCCAGACATAGGTGGGTGGACTGACCGAGCTTGACTGGGCAAGGCTTGGCTTAAGAAATCGAGGTGACCCAAGGTCCGCCCGTTGGCATTAACCCGAGCGCAAGTAGGAGGACTGACTGAGCCTAACTAGGTACGGCTTGGCTTAGGAAACCGGGGCGACCTGAGATCCGCCCACCAGGTTTGGCCTAAGAGCAAGTGGGTTGACTGACCAATCTTGACTAGGTAGGGCTCGACTTAGGAAACCAAGGTGACCCAAGGTTCACACACTGGGACTAACTCGGGTGCAGGTGGGTGGACTAATCGAGCCTGACTAGGTAGGGCTCGGCTTAGGAGTGTAACAAAATCAATCTTCTAAGCATCTGTTTTCATTGATAAGGAAATCTCGATGTAAAACTAAATAACATCTTACTTTATTAATCAGTGAAATTTGATGTGAAATTCCGAAAATGTAACATATGATCTTACTAATAATAGACTCTCGGCATAGAACCAAATAACATCCCATATAACAAAGCATCTGACTTCATTGATAAGAAGACCTTAGTGTTGAATTGAGTAATATGTCATGTGATGGAACATCTGAATTTATTGACAAGAGGCCCTCGACATAGAACCAGGTAACATGTCTTGTAACAAAACTAAAAAATAGCGGCATTACCAAAAAAATAGATTGGACCAATATAAGAAACACGAAACCAGACTATAACATAAGTTAAAGCCAGACTGTAACATAATATAGGTTATCGAAGCTTCTTGGGTTAAAATCTAGTCTAGGGGCGAGCTCGGTGCTAGGCTTTGAGCCCCTGACCCAATAGATCAGTACAATTGAGAGTTAATAATGCTCAACTTATTTGAAAAAACCTCAATTGTAGGCTCATTTCACAATAATATATGCTTTTAGAATATAGATGTTTCTTTGTTATATTATTTACGTTGTTTAAAAATGTTCTATTCAATAAGATTATAACTATTAAAATAAATAATTAAATTAGTTTTCGCTCGTGATCTTTTCACTTAAGATTAGTTTTTAAGTTTATTTAAATAACATGAACTTGTTTGCGACTCATTTAAAATTTATTTAAAGCCCATTTCTTGTAAAAAAAAAAAACATAACTTGAGCCATTAACAGGATGGTATATGACCTTTTAATGGAATTCAGATGACAGCAATATATTGCAATAAGTTTAAACATAATTTTTAAATCTATTTAATATACAAGTCAGCGCTTAGGTTCTATGGTACTCAACTCATTAAAATTTGTTTAAAAACTCATCCTGGCTCCTTTATAAACTCATTTGTACGTTTATCTGCAACATATTTTAAAATAATATATTTTTAATAATTAATTTTTTTTTGTTATGTTATTTATATTATTCAATATAAAAATACACTGATTTTGTAATAATAGACTTTATTATGTTACTTATATTATTCAATATAGAAATACACTAATTTTATACATTCTAACATCATACTGACCTTTAAATTTAAAAAACTTATGAAACCACTCAACTTACTCAAAGCTCATTTGATACTAGTTTTATATAAAAGAGCTAAATTTAAAGTAAACAAACAAGATTTAAAAAAATGTTCTCTTATCCGTGTCAAGTTTGTCCAACGCAGACATGTAGAAAGGAGGATGCCCTCTAATTTTACTCGTATCAGGCAAACATTATATTATCCGACACTGCTAACATAACAATTTCAACAAGATTGAACCTCATTTTTTAGCTCCAAATTCTAAACAAATAAACCTGAACTAAGATTTTATGGGCTTCATTCGTCAATTCATTTAAGCCATTATAGCTAACTAACAAGATCTTAAAGAGGATTAGATACAGCCACATGGGATTATAATAAATTTCATAAATTATGAAATAAAAATTGTAAAGATAAATTTAAAATGCACGCTAAAAATTGACATTTTGGATGAAATTCATTGACAGCACTTCTACAGAGACATGGCGATAGAAGGGCATAATCTAATTTCTCAAACAGAACAGTCAATGGACTTAGAAAGATGGAATTCATTAGGTACGGGGCTTAGATAAGATTGGAAATCATACTGTTATAACAAACACTTGTTTTCATTTTCATTGGGAGACTAAGGCAATCATTCACTTAATATACATTGGAGGGATCATATATTTAATATTTGCAAGCAGTAAACTCCAATGGTCATGCTCCAGTTGCATACAAACGGGTCCATTCCTTAGCTGTAGGAGTTCAATTAACAAAATCAAAACACATTAATATAACCATCTGCGAAAAGAGAGATTATCACAAAAGCAAAACACACATCAGATGTGAAATTTTAGCCACTAATAGTGAGAAAACTGAAAAGTGGAGGGAGCGGAACAAGCCTTTAACTTAACCGGGGACTAAGAAAAATTTGATAAGAGACTCCTACGTAAACTATGAGCTATAAAAGTTTTCCAGAAGATAAAGATATAAATAAAATGAGGTGTTAGAATTCATATACCTGACCCATGTAATAAGATTAAGATTAAGGTTTGATACAAGGGGGCTGGGGCAAGGAAAAAAAGGGCCAGTATTCCTTTTGATATGCATTCTTTTCAGGAAAACAAAAATGTAAAAGATATTATGTTCACATGCAAACTACCTACAATGATCCTCATATGTACGTTGCCAACATTTGTGTATATACCAACATAACTTGGATGTAATGGAAATTATTTACCTGTTTCAACAGCTTCAACTTCATTGGTTTTCCAGTGCTTGGCAATATTCTCAGAAAGTGGGTCATCTGGGTTTGGAGCACTCAGTAGAGCTTGAATGCTGGCCCATGAAATAAAGGCAATTATTTTAGTCAACTCAAACTTTGCTTTAAAGTTATAATGCAGGAACCACATCCATTAAAATTTTATTTTATTTTTTTGTGCTGGGTGAAATGAAATGGCATCCTCTGAGAGAGGTGAGATGAGTGTTTGAAGGTGAGACCCACAAGCACTTCATATAGGCAGTTCGTGCCATATTTTTGACGTCTAATTATTCTTTTCTTTTCATTTTTTTTAACATTCAGTGGCCTATGTATTATGCCTTTCTCTAAGCAGCAAGTTATAACACAAATGGCCTTCATAAATAGTATGTTAACAAGCCAACTTCAAGCAAAGAAAATAGAACTTCATCAAAAGAGCACAGGAATATCACCTCAGCAATACAGTTCGTATCTGGAGGGCAGGACTCCATTTATCCTTGAGAATATCAAGGCAGATCCTTCCCAGCTGTGCAATAACTTCTCTAATTAGAATAAGGATAATGAGGCATAAATCAAGGGTTGAAGAGTACGAGTGAGACTTGCCTTATCTATGTTAGGATGGTAGATTTTGGTCAGGAATCGAACCTGTAAGAAGGAATAACAGTTACACAAATAAAACTGCAATGAACAGGGGACATTAACTGGCAAAATCAAGGATAATTTGTGAGGATAACATGTTGCTCACTATCTGCCAGGATTTGACTAGAGTCAATAGACAACAAGCAGAGGGAGATTGAATGAGCAAAGTATAAAGAGCCCTGCTAATCAGAACTCTTTACTAAGGCTTTCAACTGCAATAGAACAAGCTGTCAAAGCTTGACACAAATACCAGCAACTTCCTCAACCATGAAATGGTTAAACAAGAAGAAGAAATGCAAACAAATATAACTTGGGAAATAAAATACAACTTCTGACCAGAAATACCTAGAGGAGGTAAACCCTGTCTAGAAACAACTGGAGAATTCAAAAGACACCTGGGAATAGCAATGTCTACTCAAATAAGAAGTAAACTTCTATTCCAGTTTGTTTTGTTAAATTTAAGATTGAAAAGAAACATTAATAGAACTTCAATGAATGGAACAGAGCACAACTTCTGAGACCAGTCCTCTGATGTGTTCAAGTCATCATCCCAAAAAGCAAAGTCAACTCCCCCTTTTTAACTTTTAGTTGATGAAAGAATTCTCCAAAATCAATGTTTACATTCAGTCCATGGGAAAATTTTCCAAAATAATATCAGGTGCCAACCCCAATGGTCCATTTAATCAATTATTTTTGGATATACAGATATGTATACTGACTGAGCAGAATGGATGAAAATGACATGCCCAGGATACAGTTAGCATTCAACATGTTCAGCTTACTGAGAGTATACATGATGATGCAACCGTGCAAATGGTATACTTTGGCAAGCTGGCAACTCAGTTTCAGACTTGCAGTATGATAGATTATTAACAATGCAACCTAGATTATTGTCACCGTCCGGAGATGAGGGAAAATAGCATCTAGAATAAATTATTTCTACTAGGCCTCCTAATGCTTCTGGCTTGAATTCTCTCTCAAATCATTACTTAAACTTTCATTGAGCAGGTACATAAAGGCCCCAAAATAACATAACAAGCACAGCATGAAAAACAGCATAAAAAGAAGATTGTTATATACCTTGGGAGCTGCCATCGGATATTCTTCGGGTAAAAACAGTTCCAACTTGAATACCCCTCCTGAGGACATCAAGATAACATGAAGGTTAAAATCCTAAACTAAAATGACAAGATGATTGGACTTCATAAATGTTATTTTGAACATCTTGGGGAAAATGTTAAAAAAATGGTTATGCAAATGCTTGTTAGGTATTCTTTGGAAAACGCATGTTATATGTGAATGTTTTGATGCATTTGAAGTTTGTTGAAAATGCAATACATGTCAAAATGTTTATGCAATGCTTGATAAATGTATAGCTTGCCCCAAAATATATCTTCTTTCTACAAAATGTATATATACGTAAATGTGGGTGCAGGATCTTCAAAGGGAAATGAAAAGATCAATGTTTGAAGGAAATCATTATTTCTTGAGCAATGAAGCCTGTTCATAAATCCATGTTATGTACCAAATCTAAATGTCCCTATGTCTAGCATATTTTGGATTATAATCTTTAAAGATGGATTTTTATGTAAGAGGCATGTTATTTTGTATGGAAACAAACCCCATCTAGAGATATGTAGACTATGCATATTGGTTCGTAAGTCAACTATGTCATAGACATTTTGGCATGACAAATCGGTATATGTCTATGATATCAATCCTTACTATTTTGGCATAAACAAAGTCCCCAATGTATGATTATGTCTTCAACTATATTTTCCCGTAAACTAGCATGTGTTGTCAAAGAAGACGTAAGAATCATTGAAAAATGATTTTTCTACATTTAGTTATGAATTTGCTCATAAAACATGTCTAAATGATTTGAAACAAAACAATACTATGAACCAGTCCATTTTGACAGCTTCCTAGATTCAGTAGATAATGTATTAAAATACAAGAAAATTCCAAATGATGGTTAAGGAAGTCCAGTTTCTAGAAAACTTGATTTCAAGTCCCTTTGATTTTTGTGGAAAAAGATATGCCCGATTTGGTAACAACTGCACAGTGCAACCACTCAATCAAACTAGCTGACTTAAGAGTCAAATCAAGAAGTTCAAACTTCAATAAAATAAAATGAATTTTGAATATGTTTTATCCCATCGAGTGAGCCTTCTAATGGTGCATAGATCTCATGAAAAGGTGGATATTTAGTTAGTCAGATACCCGCGATACAGAAGTGTGTTACAGCAAGAGTGAATACTGTGAACAATCAACTTTATATAATGTTTCAAAGGGTCAAATGATATCCTTTGAAGTTGATATTTTTACACAAGGTCATCTTATGAGTGTTCTAGTTGTTATGAAATTTTCATGAATTTTGATAATTATTTGGATATTTTGAACATTTGATTCTGATGGGGATGTTAAGGAGCAAAACATATCAAAGAAAAAGTCTAGGAGTCTCTTAACCCTAAGGTAGACTAAAGATGACTCAAAAAGAGTATAAAATGGTAAGATCATGAGATTCGATCTAAGCACATTAGATGCATTGAAACTCTGATTATCACCCTTAATCATGATTTTAGAATAAATGTTGGGGTCTTCAAATAGATTAAGGGTGAGACTAGTGATTATTGGTATGAACTTGCTTAACCAAATGAAAATGGGTTAGCAGATTCACTGAACGAGCAAAGGGGGAAGGAATCAATTTAACAATACTTAATAAGAAAAAAATCCCCTAGTTTTCAGTTTAGTAACACGCCCGGGAGAGCAAGGTGTTACAGATTCCGTACTCTGTACAAATCTTGGCAAGGACTTCTAACTGATTTTCCACCCGACTCTGGTGCCTTCTTTGACAGGTCATTTGGATACATGATTGGGTATTATATATTACCTTTCAACCCCCAATTAATTTTATTCCCAAAGGTGCATGACATTACCCAATTCACGTGGAAGATTTTACAGAAACACTTCTTTTATATCTTTGCATTCCCTGTAATACAAATATAACCAGCGTCTACCTCCAAAAGAACATCAACAAGAGTAGGACAAGAATTTACTGCTAAAAGAACACAACAGCTAAGTCTTTGGCATGCATGGAAATGGTATTGACAAAAAATCACAAAGGATAAAGTTAAGAGAGGACATAATCGGTCACAGTTGAGACTCAAAACTGGTTATATTTCACCCATAAAAACAGTAAAGCAAACAGGCTGTAAACAGTCAAAGTTGCCCTTAGTCACTGGAAAACTGTTTTTTTTTTTCCCTAAAAAATCCATAGAGCAACAAAAAGTAGAAGAGGGATGTTAGTTTTAAAAAAATAATAATCATTTTAACAGCTAGTTCTTGTGAGTAAAAATCAACACTTGGAAAACAGAAAGAGTATTTCCAGAGTAACCAACAAGTATAGACAAAAATAGTTACCTTCATAAGGAGACTGCGTCGGGCCAAGTATCATCACATTGAAATACCTCATGTTTTCCTCTGAAGGCGAGGCACTGATTCCTGGGGCTGAAATTTGCATTACACAAAAGGTAACTATTTATCAAAACCTCCTTGCAAAAAAGTTCACAGCTGGGCTTTCACAATCACAATTTCGAGCCCAAAGCAGTACTAAAATCAGGACCAAGAAATAGATAAAGCGGGATACCTGGTTCGCTAAGAAGACGCTGCGTCTCCTGTTCAAAGACAAAGAAACGCATATAAGCAGAAACCTAACCCAGAGAAATTGAACAATTTGCGCGCATATACATACAGAGAGAAAGAGGGAATCGGGGGAGAGAGATTAGTAGGAGTACCTTGATGATCCTACGAGGCAAATTGCTGTTCGCCATTTTGATTCTTCGTCGGGCCTTGGGGCCTCCACGAAAACTTCGATTTCCGAGGAAATGGAGCAAGGGTTCCGAGTTATGAACCAAAGCCTTGTAGAATTTTAATTTGGTTTTTACTTTCTTTTTCTTAAAAAAAAAAAAGAAAATTATTATGTCACTTGTACCCGCCACCGCATACTTATCGCCATATTGACTCCCCAGGTTTGGAAAATTGCAGTTGTCAGTACGTGTGGAAAGATGCACCCCCCTTTTTCTTTTTTTTTTTCTTTTTGACTTCTTTGGCAAGTGTAAGATTAAGATTGGATGGCGTCACAACATCGCGTAACTCATAGGGTTAGGTAAATGTCTAGGTGTCATTCCACAGTTTAGTAATATTTTTTTAAGTTTTTGTTACTTTTGTTATTCCTTTTTTAATTATATATAAGTCAATAAATTAGAATCTTGATCAATTGTTCACGCTACACCGGGCAACATAGATACTAATGTGGCAATAGATTATTAAGGATATGGGGTAGACCCAATTGAGTCATATTTCCCCTAATAATTTGTTATCACATTAATATTATTATTTAAGGTGAATAATAGATCAATTTTATAATAAACTATATTATACCTAAAAGGAAAACATTTAAAACTTATGAAACTATAAACTCACCAATATTTGTTACTTGTTACGTATTAAATTACCTTTCACTCAAGTAGTGATTATATTTTTAGTTCATATTAATTTTGTCAGAATTTATTTTTATATTCAAACTCCAGTCATTGAGTAAAGAAAATATTTAATGCAACGGTGGTATTATATTAGTGTTGAGATAATATCATAATTCAATAATAATTTATCATGTGTTTAGATATTAAATACATAACGACTTATGGTTTAGATTTTAAAATTTAAAATAGAGTTTATTTTTACTAATTGTTATGCATTTAAGTGTTTAATTGTAATATCATATTTATGCCTTTAATATAATATTATCATTACATTGAATATTACCATATTCTGGGTAAAAGCTTTTGTGTGGTAATGATCTCTTAAATGTTTTTAAAATTTCACTTTACCCTGTATTTTTAGTGAAATTTTACTTAGAAACTCTTAATATAATTATACAAAAGGCAAGATTCCCAGTCCCCACTCCTCGCTGGTAATGTCCGCCAAGGCATTAGAATGAATTATTTAGCCTAAATATAATAATTGATTGATTGATTGATTGCAGATTTGATCCATGACATTGCACAATTTGGCTTCTTTCTTGCAATTCCAAATAAATACACTATTTTGGAATTATTGTCAATTTTACAAGGTTAATTTTGTCAATTTGACTAAGGTTAATTTTGAGTGAATTTATACATGGACACATCAACAGAGAAGTTAACGTTAATCACGGGAGGAAACAATTTGATACTTAGAGCTGAATGAAAACAATTTTAAAAGCAACAGATGAGGTCATACAAATATTGGCTCATGATAGAAGGCATAGAAATGCAAATTAATAAAGAGAAAAAAGAACATCATGCTCAAATGGTCTTTTTCTCTATTGGAAGACTAATAGTTTTTGTTCACGAATGAACCTGCATGACATCATTCATTTAAACATCTCTTCTTGTACAAACTTATTTGTTATTATTTAAATATAATAATAAATTTATTTGATTAAGAATATTATTGTCAAACCATCTAAGCCTGTAAAAAAGAAATAATTAGAGGGCGCAGAAAAGTTTTCTTACAAATATTTCAATACTTAAATCAAACACTAAATATGATGAAAACTATATTAAAACTAGTGTCAGAGACATTTTTTAGGAATGAGTATCTGTTTGGTTATAAAGAAATATAGAATAATCTGAAATTAAAATTATTGTAGATAACGTTTATCTTAACTTTTCATAATCTTGTTAGAATTAGGATTCTTACAGATAACGTTACCCTGATTTTTTATAATTCGGCTAGGATTAGGATTGTTATGGATGATATTTATCTCAATATTTTGAAATTCTTTTAGAATTATAATTTGTTATAGATAATTGCTTATTTTTTTTCTTAGAATGTTTGGATGAATTTTTGAATGTCGGAGTTATCTAATTTGTGCATTTGTGTAGGACTTCCCTCCTTCCTCGAGCATATGGAAAATTTACGTCTTTTAAACCAAAAAGATATTTTAGGCTTTTAATGGACTTTTGCCTATGACATAATAATTGTTTCCCACTCTTTTATTTGAATTTCTCAGATAAAAGAGTAGATTGTGTCATGGCTTGTATTTATTTCTGATGATAAATTATTCTCACTCTTTCTAAGCTTCTAATTTTGGATCATTCTTATGTTTTTTTGCATTCTTTTGTTTTTTAAATAGTTCTTGTGCCCTCGTGCTTTGATTTTTTAAGTCATTCTCATGGTCTTCAATATTCGCATGTATTTGGAGCAAGTCACTCGTTTGTTTATTGACCACTAAACATCTTAACAGTCTTCAATATCCGCATGTGTTTGGAGTAAGACTTCTGTCCATTAACGTTTTTTAGGCCCGAACATCTCAACGATATGTTTTACCACATGTCTAAGGTGAGCCTTTTTCATCTACTAACCCCCAAACATCTTAACGGTCTTTTTCGTCATGTGTGTTCGAGATGAGTCTTTTTCGTCTACTAACGTTATTGACCATCAGACATCTTAACAATGTGTTTTCGCACGTGTATCTGAGTTGAGTCTTGTTCATCTACTAACCCCCAAACATCTTAATGGTGTTTAATATCCACAAGTCTTCAAGGTTGAGTCTTCCGTCCATTAACATTTTCAACCTCCAAACATCTCAACGGTCTTCAACATCCGCGTGTATTAGGGGCGAGTCTTTCGTTATTAACCCCCTAAACATCTTAATGGTTTTCAATATCTGCGTATGTTTGGGGCAAATCATTCATCTATCGATGCAAGTGACTCCCAAATATCTTAACAGTTTGTTTTGTCACGACTCTCTAGTTCATGTGTATATGCTTGTTGGAATTGTTAGTGAGGTCTGTAATTAAAAAGAATGTCCATATTTTATTTTTGTGGTTCAACATAACACCCCTGTCCACAATTAAAAAGAATATGCTTATTTTGTTTTGGCGATTCAGTGTAATGTCTACGTTTGCAATTAGAATATTCATATTTTGTTTTTATAAATTTGCGAAACACTTACATCCACAATTATAAAGAATATCCATATTTTATTTTCGCAATTCGACTTAATGTCTACATCTGCAATCATAAAGAATATCCATATTTTATTTTCATAGTTTGACTTAACATCTGTGTTTGCAATCATAAAGAATACCCTATATTTATAAAGAATATCCATAATTTGATTTCATTATTCGACTTTTTACTTGTGTCCGCAATTATAAAGAATATCCATATTTTATTTTGTCAGTTTGACTTAACGCTTATATCCGCAATCATAAACAATATCCATATTTTGTTTTCTCATTTCGACTTTTTGCCTATGTCCACAACTAGAACAGTATAATGACTTCACGGGATGCACTTGCCTTTTCAACTTTTTCCTAGGTGGTTTTTGTTCCCTCATAGGTTGTTTCACTGTTTTGGGGAGAGATTAATCATCTTGCAATGTATTCATAAATTTTGATTGCTTAAGACGTCATTTGCCTTTTAACTTGTGGCTGTTGAGGGTTTTTGGCTTTGCTGCGAACACCTTGGCCTTGTCCAGCTGTTACTTGGTTGACGCAATCACCTTACATGGCCCACATCTGATCTGTGTCTTTTGCGCTTCATTGTTCTCTTTAATTAGTTAGATACTGTTTCTTTTCCTTCAATTAAACCTTTGCCCAAATCTAAAACTAAATCTATTTTTCTTGCAACCTGAATCTGAGTGTTCAAATTCTGCTTGCTTCAACCATTGCTTTAAAATAAACATTGGGAGCATAAGAAATTAATTAGATAAGAAAGAAGAAGAAAAGAGGCTCCTCACCCAAATCTACCAGATTTGCTTCGATTGCACCACAATTGGTTCACTGTCGCACACAACTACACCACAGTTGCAATCATGTGCCTTGTTGCTTGGTTGCAACACGATGAGGCCACGCTTGTTGCCTAGCTTACTAATTGCTGTGTGAGTCTCCCTTCTTCCAATTCCAATCTCTATTCTTCAATTGTTGTCCTTTATCACTATCATCATCTATGTGTGAAGCATCATCTGACAAACCAGTCGTACGTACCACAATGGACTACGTCCTGATGTAAGTGGAACGTCAACACCTGTATCCTGATTACCACCACTATTTGAAGAAAATTGGTATTGCGTCTCACTATGTATGTTACAAACTCCAACATCTCTACGAATCATATCAACATAGATCACTTTATATTTACTTCCTTCGTATATAACAAACTCAATACCATAGTCATTCTTAATAGGGAGCTTAGTGGCTGGAAGACTGCATGATGGTTCTATTAAAAAATGAATGTTGATATCATACCTTGTTTTATCAATTCCTGTTACTGTGTAAACAATATCAATTAATTGAGTAAAAATCGCATTCTTATTGGCCATCATACATGTCTTATTACCCCTAATGTACTTATCATCATTTCATTTCTTGTTTCACATAATTACCAATGACACTTTATCCATTGTTGCAAGATTCAAAGCAAAAAGTTAGGCTATTTAATCTGAACATATTAAATTACCCAATTCTAACATTAGTAAGTACAAAAGACTTTATTTTATTTTCTTTTTCTAAAGAGATAATTTATACAACTTAAATAAATAATTTTTTTACTTACAAAATAACAATTTTATTATTAATATGATCTTCTCTAATTATAACTAAAATATTTAGTTTATGAAAAATTTTATAAAAATATTGGAGGATCTTAACATAACACATTAGGCACATTTAATTTAATTATTTTATCACATTTTGGCACACAAGAGAGTTTTGCCTAAGGGCTTCTCATCGGGTTTCATTGGCCAATTATGCTCGATAAAAATTCCTATTGGGCTTTATTGCCAATCCATTGGGGCTCATGGGGCAAAGGCCAATGGGAAGCCTATCGGGCTTAGTTGGGCCACAAAGCCCGATGGGAAATTCCCATTAGGCTTCATTGCTCGATGCCCTATAGGGCTTCGTTGCTCGATAAAGCCCGATGGGAAAGTCCCATCGGGCTTCGTCGGGTAAGGAAGCCCGATGCCCTATCGGGCTTCGTTGTCGGGCAATAAAGCCCAATGTCGTATCGGGCTTTGTTGCAATCTCATCGGGCTTAGTTGGGTCACAAAGCCCAATGGAGACGAAGCCCGATGGGAATATCCATTGGGCTTTGTGACCCAACTAAGTCTGATAATGGTGTGATTTTTCTAATTTTTTTTTCATAGATCTAGAATGAATATCTACCAAAAATGTTTTATTCATAACCACAACCATTCTACACAACTTTAAGAAGCAATGTCAACACAAAAATATTCTTGAAAAATAAAATAAATATAAATCAAAATCAATACCTTGAATGCTTGTTGGAGAGGAAAATTTCTCGTGAATGCAACTTCAATGAGGTCGCTGCAATAATTGATAAAGAAATTAAATGACCCAACAAGCAAAAGATTGAATGTAAGAAAAATAGTTAAGTTTGATGGTTTCGGCAATAGAGAGAAGAGGAAAGTCAGTAAAATGGAAAGAAGAAAGCAAGAGCGTGAATATTGGAAGAGAAAAGAGGGGGGGAAGGTATGTAAAAGAGACAAGAGTATTTTGGTAAATAAGACTAAGGGTAATGTGGGTTTTTCATTTTAAAATCTCATTAAGGGTATTTTAGGTATTCTACATAAAAGTGGCTATATAGTACAATTAGTTTATTTGATTGTACAGAAATATTTTTTTTCTGTAAAGTGGTTAAAAACAAATCTATTATATTCATTTAGGTTAATTATGAATTCATTCCTTTGTTTATTTTGGTCAATTAAAACAGAGGGTATATGTGTTTCTCTTTAAAACCTACTTTTTCTCTATGTTATGTTTTGTCTCTTTCTTGTATTTTTACCAAAAAGAGCAAAAACATATCAATCAATTATTCATAAGTAGCTAAGATTTGATATTTTCAAAATTTAACTCTCCTTGTGTTTTGCCCGAAAGAAGTAAAAACATATTAATGGATTACTCATAAAATAGTAATGAAAAGATAAATATAATAAAACGGATCTTCATTGACGAGCACACTTATGCGTATTTTCTCTTCTTATTAGAAGTAAAGTAGAAGTTTGAATTTCTTTTAGTAATTTATCCTTAAATGTTATTAAACTACTATCTCAAATACCTTAATTATTAAAAATTGAGAAATTTTTAAATTTTTATTTTCAAATTCTAGTTTTAGTTTTATTTTATTTAAAAAAATAAAAATTTAATACATTATGTAATAGCTATAATTTATTCTTAAGTTTGTTTCCTAATCATTATCGTTAGGGGGTATGTTTAAATAAAATAATGTCAAATGATGTCATCTAAATTTTGTAATTTGAAATAAACATCTCTTTTTAAATCATTCTAGCTTTTTTTGTTCAAATATATGCTGGATTTAAATTGAAATATAAATACTTTCAACAAATACACTTTTAAATAATAAATTTTAATTTTCGAATTCCAAATTTCACATAAAAGGGCAAAATGAACACATGGTTTTCAAAGCGAAAATATATCTAAATAGTAAATTTTAATTTTCTAATTCAACATACAAGGGGCCAAATTGTTCCATCCAAATGGGCCCTAATTTTCAAAATCTTTGAGACTTCTGTTTAAAATAAGACTAGAAAAATGCCTTTTCACATTTTCCATTTTGTTTTTCCACTCTCTGCAACTAGAGAGAGTAGTTGAGACATCAACGGCTTAAACAACCCAACACAAAACAAGACAAACAAAAAACTATAAAAACATTTTTCTTGTATTCATTTTTAAAATAAAAGGCCTTTTTTTAAAAGAGAAACAAAAAAATCAATCAAATTTCACTTTATTTTTAAAATCTCGACAATACGCTACCTACTTAATCTTCAAATATTTAAAAATAAAATTACCAAATGGCATGCTTAATTTTAATTTTTTTCAACCAAAAATCAACATGAAAACTGAACTCTCCAAACAAACCCCAATCGACCACCTTTCTGTCCAGTTCAAGCCAATTGTATTGTACTACTAGACCAAGAAAACATAAAATAGGACCAATGCTAAGGGCTAGCCACCACATCGCAGGAGTGTAAATTATGGAAGAAAATTATAAGGAAACCAGACACTATATATAGCTCCATGATCTGAGCAATGGCAGTCACAATTGGTTAAAAAAACCAAAAGCAAGCCTTTCATCCAAAGCAATCCTCTAATTCAATTTCTACTACCTTCTGGGGAATGGGGGCTGCATATCAAATCATGTCCACCGACTACAACTATTGTCATCCAAACTGCAATGCAATGAATCCTCACAAAGAAAAAACATATAACACAGCATAACACAACACGCACCCCACGGCGCAAGAAATACCTCATCCCCCTTGCTGAATCTATCACATAGCAAGCTCTGAAGGTTTCTGGGCCTACCCAGTGATTCACTGCAAAAGGAACAAATTCAATATTACGCATCACCAGCAGAAATTGATGCAGGAATGGAATAATAAGAGTGCTAAACGATGTGGGTGGATCGACTCACATCTGCATCCTCCGCCCCTCCAACTTTGGCTGTCCCCTCTGTCCTCTGGGCGTCGTCTGTTTGAGGCAAGGAAGACAAAATTATTAATTGGTATGATTTTGGCATTGACAGGTATGAAAGGCCTTGACAGATTTGAGTGTACATTTCAAGCTATAGTGAAAATGCAGACCATTCTGCTTAACTCTTAAAGCGTAGGAATAATTCTATTGGACAAACCAAAGCATTTCAATAAATAGGCTTTGTTTAAATACAACAACAACATATCCAGCCGTTATCCCACTATGTGGGGTTGGCTACATGAATTCTAGACTTCTATGTGGGTTACATCCCAACAGATAGTTTGTCTAGAATTCATATTTGGATCCGACTAGGTTTTACGCTGGTTGTCGGCTACCTAACGCAACCCTCCTCCTTTATCCGGGCTTCGGACCAGCAGTGGATAATATCCCCTGGCGGAATAATGATGAAATGAAATTTGAACACCATCTTCACATGGACAAATTTCATGAGATGGTGGTGAATGAAAATAATTGATATAGTTGTGTTCCATAACTTAGTTGACATGGTGAAACCAACAAGTACAACATGGAAACACAACTCAGGCTTTGTTTAAATGTTCTAAAATTTTAGTTCTCAATTTTCTCGGCTATCAGAAAGTTCATGAGCTAGTTAGTCATGTGGTCGCAAAAGAGTAGGTTTTATGCCATTATTAGTGAGAAAGATGATATGCTCATAAATTAGAGATTTATAACTTTTGTTATGTTTTAGGGTGGCTAGTTCTGTGGCACGAGTTTTGTATTTGTTATTGACTTAATATAAGTCACCAGGTTTGTACATTCTAAGCCAATTTCTACAAGATTTGACCATGACCAAGGGATGCTTACACTTATATTTTTGGTCCTACAGAAAGGATGGATGGCAGTCAAGGAATGGGCCCCTTGGAATTTATAAAAAAATTTTACAGTGAGTCCAAGAGTGCATCTATTTTGAAGAACATATGTTGGATTAGACGTAGAGGATAAAAATGGAGATAATCCAATTCTTTCATGTTTTTCTTTTCTTGTTAAAGTGTTTTGTATCTAGCCAATGGTTTATGGCAGATTGTTTTACCCATCATCAGTGATAAGCCTATTATTATTTTACCAACCAATAGTTTTTGGAAGATCAATTTAGATATATTGGATCAATTTTTCAAAAAAGAATGGGACATTATGCAGGATGTAACTCATAGAATTAAGGCAAGATAGCCCAGATATAGAAGTGCATCCAACATTTTATGTGAACCTAAAAATGCTTTAAAAACTAGAAGGGAAGTGAATTTTTACCTGATGACAATAATATCATCTTGTTATTAGGCAGTTAAGTGCCAACATGTGCAAGATATAAAGCCCTACCAGGGATGAGAACCTTATGGTGAATGTGCGACCACATAAAAAAGACAGAAGAAATAAGTTTGCAGTGGTATCTATTGAAGATGAGATGTAGGAATCACAATTTAGATGGTTTGGGCCTGTAAGAAGACCGATAAAAGCCTTTGTGAACTAAGTAGATGAGATTGAGGGAATTTGTAGCAAAAGAGGGAGAAGAATGTCACAGCCCAAGGGCTGTTATGTCATTAGTATAAGGCTGAGGTAGTTAGAACAAGTTGGCAGGGTGTAACTGAAATCTGCAACTTGGCTCATAGCCGCCCACTTGGCACATGGCCACTTGGAGCTTCTAGAAAGATAGTTAGTTAGAGAATTCTCCAATGTAACTATCTTCTATAAATAAGAAGCTGATCTTGAGGATGGGGATATGTGAGAATTAATACACAAATCATTTCCCTCCCAATTCAATTTCTATTCTCTCTCTCTCTTATTCTCATCTTTCCCTCTTCCAAATTTCTTTTCCCGCCAAGTTCTCTCCCAAGAACTTGGCCAAGCCCCTAGTCAGATCGGCGAATCTGACATTTGGTATCAGAGACTCCATCTTGTCAAAGAGTATGGCTGAAGGTACGCGCGCTAAGCAGCACGAAGCAAGAATGGAAGCCTTAGAGATCGAGCTACATCAGAATCAGACACAGGTAGAAGATCGCCTGGAGATTCTGGAATTAGGCATTCGGAATACCCAGGAGGAAACAAGCAGGAGTAGGGCGGAGCATTCGGCTGATTTAGAGAGAGTTGCAGGCGGAATTCGATCGGAGTTTACAGGGTACGCGGCCAATCTCGATCGGGCCGTCAGTGGACTCAGGGAGGAGTTCGCGGGAATGAGCCAACAGCTAAGCCAGCAAGTGAGTGCTGCCTTGAGCCTCTTTGCTAGGCAACCTCAGGCCAGTCTACCCACGGACTTTCCGCCGCGAGCCGCATCGGTGCCAATCTTGTCCACTCCAAGAGCAAGGAATGGGCCGAACGATCCAGGCGAAACCAGGTTAGCAACGGAGGACGATCTCATGGTCCGAGGAGGCGGATATAATCATTCCAACCCCCAGGGTCCGCGAATAGACATTCCTCTGTTTGAGCAAGATCGACCAAGGTGGTGGGTAAGACGCTGTGAAAGGGTCTTCTACCAGTATAGAGTGGCGGAGAGAGACAAGGTAAACATGGCGGCGGCCTACCTGGATGATATTGCTGATGCGTGGTTCCAGAATTGAAGTAGGAATAGAGAAGAATTAAGTTGGCCTAGGTTCGTGACTGATATCTGTAATCGGTTCGGAGAGAAGACCAGAACCAACGTGATAGAGGAATTCAATAAGCTCAAACAGAAGGGGTCGGTGGAAGATTACTTGGTGAAATTTGAGGAATTAAGATCGTTGTTGTCTATAGCACATCCTACCTTAGATGAGGCCTATTTTGTGGCCAGCTTCATCAGCGGATTAGACGAGCAGATTCGACCCACTGTCAAGATGCTATATCCTGTGTCTGTGGCGCAAGCCGCAGAACAAGCTTATCTACACGAGATGGCATTGGATGCCTTCGCTAAGAGGCATCGGTTGTGGCCGAAGAACGGCAAGGAGGAGAGCCTGACCCTTCCGATGAACAAGGGAAACTCCTCTACATGGCAAAAGAATGGCGTGGTAAACAGACCACAGGTCATGCCTAACCAAACTAAGGAACTCACCATGGAGCAGAAGAGGCAGCTAAGGCTCTGCTTCCGTTGTGGTGAGAAGTTTGGTCCTGGTCATCAGTGCAAGCGGATGCTCCTCACCATGGAAGGCCACCAGGAGGAAGAAAAAGATGATGAAGGGGAGACACTAGAGGAAGCGATAGAAGGAGACGAAGGTGGCGAAATATCCATGCATGCACTGCAAGGGCATGCTTCCGGCAGAGTTTTGAAAGTGAGGGGAACAGCTGCTAAAAGGAATTTGGTGGTGCTCATTGACAGTGGCAGCACCCATAGTTTTTTGGATGAAGAAACCGCCTCCGTACTCCAGTGCGTAATGCAGGAGACCACTCCCTTGTCTGTGATGATCGCCAATGGTAGTAAGATGGTCAGCCATTACAAATGCAGTGCATTCCAGTGGAAAATGGGAGGGCATGACTTTGCAGTAGACCTAAGGATCCTGAAGTTGGGAGGATGCCACATTGTGCTGGGCGTGGATTGGATGAAAACGGTAAGTCCCCTCGTGTTTAACTTCAACACGCTAGAAGTCACCTTTGAGAAGGAAGGTCAGAAAGTTACTTTGAATGGATGCACGGATCTGGGGGATTGCAAATTGGTCACAGGCAAGAAGCTGCAGAAACTATTGGATCAAGGGGGACCTTCAGTGGGGCAATTGCATTCCATATATGCTCTGGAGAGGACCGACTACCAAAGGAGTGGGATTGCCCTCATGTCTTCAAAGAAGGACCAGCAACCAGTCCCCTCACCTCGGCTCGGCCATACTTAGGTGCACTCTTTAGACTCTATTCACTCATTATTAATGGAGTTTGAGGATTTGTTTGCCTCACCTACTGGCCTACCTCCACACCGATTCCTTGATCATTCTATCCACCTCAAACCAAATGTTGAGCCTGTCAACCTAAGAGCCTACCGCTACTCACCCATCCAAAAGGCTAAAATCGAAAAACTAATCAAGGAAATGATGGATAAATCCCTAATTCAACCCAGCCAAAGCCCCTTCGCCTCTCCTGTCCTCTTAGTCAAAAAGAAAGATGGCACATGGAGATTTTGTGTGGATTATAGACAGCTAAATACCCTAACCATCAAAAACAAATTTCCTATCCCAATCATTGAAGACCTCTTAGATGAACTAACCGGCGCAGCCATTTTTTCAAAGCTGGACCTCACTTCTGGATATCACCAGATTAGAATGAACCCAGGAGACTCTCACAAGACCGCTTTCCGAACCCACCAAGGACACTATGAGTTCTTGGTAATGCCCTTCGGCCTCACTAACGCACCCGCCACCTTCCAAGCTCTTATGAACCACATTTTCACCCCATATCTTATGAAATTTGTATTGGTCTTCTTTGACGATATATTGATTTACAGCCGCGACCTCAACCAACACTTAAACCACCTACGGAAGGTATTTGAAATCCTCAAACACCATCAATTATTTGTGAAGCAGTCTAAGTGCACTTTTGCAGAGCCGCAGGTGGAATATTTAGGCCACATAATCACCGGCCAAGGAGTTAGTACCGACCCCCAAAAGGTAACAACTATGAGGAATTAGCCTACTCCAAAAACTCTGAAAGAGCTGAGGGGATTTCTCGGCCTTACTGGTTACTACAGGCGGTTCATCAGGAGCTATGGAATACTCAGTAAGCCGCTAACAATTTTACTCAAGAAGGACAACTTTCATTGGGGAGATGAGGCTGGTAAGGCCTTTGCCGACTTAAAAGAAGCTATGTCGCAAGCTCCCGTTCTAGCCCTTCCAGATTTCACAAAAGAGTTTGTGCTTGAAACCGACGCGTGTGACGTGGGAGTGGGAGCTATACTCAGTCAAGAGGGCAGGCCAATCTCTTATTTGAGCCAACCCCTCGCCCCTCGACACTTAGGCCTCAGCATATATGATAAGGAGCTATTAGCAGTGTTGATGGCAGTGGAAAAGTGGAGATATTATCTAGAAGGCAGGAGATTTACCATAAAAACAGATCACGAGAGTTTGAAGTTCTTGTCTCAACAAAGGGCTCACAATCAGTTACAGCGCAAGGGGATCACTAAGTTGATGGGATATGATTATCACATCCAATACCGGAAAGGCAAAAAGAATTTGGTGGCAGACGCACTCTCAAGGAAGGAGGTACCTGTGGGATGCCACACCATCTCCGCGTTAGTACCCGACTGGGTGCAGGAGATTACTAATAGCTATGAGCACACACCATGGATACAAGACAAAATCACAAGGCTGGCAGTACATTCCCAAGGAGAGGTTGGATATTCTTTCCAAGGAGGTTTGTTGAAATATCTCGGCAGGGTAGTTATTGGTGAAGATGATCACCTAAGGCGCAAGATCTTGCAAGCTCTACATGATTCACCCATAGAAGGACACTCGGGGTTAAATGTCACCTACCGCTGGGTGAAGCAACTGTTCTATTGGCATGGTCTAAAAAAAGATACCACCAACTACATCCTAAAGTGCACCAATTGCCAGAGGTGCAAACACGAGCAAATTCCCTACCCTGGTCTCCTCCAACCTCTAGAGATACCTTCCCAAGCTTGGGAACAGATCTCCATGGATTTCATCGAAGCTCTACCAAAGTCAGAAGGATTTGACACCATTCTGGTCATTGTGGACCGTCTAACCAAATACAGCCATTTCCTCCTCCTTGCACACCCTTTTACAGCGCCAGAAGTGGCTAGGAAATTGATGGATGGGGTCTTTAAGATACATGGAGTACCAAAGGGCATAGTTTCGGATCGTGACAAAATTTTTACAAGCCAATTTTGGAAAACTCTTTGTCAAGGATTGGGCATCGGACTGCAGATGTCCTCAGCATACCACCCAGAAATCGACGGGCAGACCGAGCGCGTTAACTAGTGCCTAGAGACCTACCTCCGATGCCTTTGTTTTACCAAACCCAGAAGTTGGAGTCGCTGGTTATCCCTAGGTCAATGGTGGTACAACACCAACTTCCATACAGCTCATAAGCGGACACCATTTGAGGCTCTATTTGGTTACGCCCCTCCGATAATTCCAGCTGTACTACATTACACCCCCACTGAAATCTCGGCTGACCACTACCTACAGGCTCGACAAGAGGCACTGCACATAATTAAGAGGGAGCTGGGTCTAGCTCAGCAGAAGATGCAACACCAGGCTAATATCCATCGCACAGACCGCCAATTTGAAGTGGGCGACAATGTTTACCTCAAAGTGAAACGGTTCCAGCAGCACTTGTTTCACAAAGGCCCCATCTCCAAAATCAGCCCAAAGTATTATGGCCCCTTCAAGATATTAGCCAAGTTGGGCCAGGTCACTTATAGGCTGCAGCTTCCACCCGAGGTAGGTTTACACCCCGTTTTTCATGTTTCGCTCCTCAAACCAGCTCGAGGGGTCACGGCGGACACTAGCCCAGACATACCGGACTTCCAGGAAGATGCGGACTTAGACATCGAGCCCCAGGCCGTGATTGACCGGCGCATTCTCCACAAAGACTCTCTGCCCATCACTCATGTCTTAGTTCAATGGAAGCACCTACACCCAGATAACACTACCTGGGAATACCTCCCAGACCTCCTTCAGCGCTACCCCAGGGCGTCCAACCTGCTCTAATTTCTTGAGGGCAAGAAATACTTCAAGGGGAGGGGAGTGTCACAGCCCAAGGGCTGTTATGTCATTAGTATAAGGCTGAGGTAGTTAGAACAAGTTGGCAGGGTGTAACTGAAATCTGCAACTTGGCTCATAGCCGCCCACTTGGCACATGGCCACTTGGAGCTTCTAGAAAGATAGTTAGTTAGAGAATTCTCTAATGTAACTATCTTCTATAAATAAGAAGCTGATCTTGAGGATGGGGATATGTGAGAATTAATACACAAATCCTTTCCCTCCCAATTCAATTTCTATTCTCTCTCTCTCTTATTCTCATCTTTCCCTCTTCCTAATTTCTTTTCCCATCAAGTTCTCTCCCAAGAACTCGGCCAAGCCCCTAGTCAGATCGGCGAATCTGACAAAGAAGACCAAAGAAAACTTGATAAGTGTTATAGAAACTAGATCTATGCAAATATGGAAATATGGAAAGTAGAATATCCTAGAGTATAATCCTAGGGTCTAGACTGTATATATGGGTGTAATATGCAGCAATATTATAACACAGAAAAGAATTCCTTTGTCCATATTCTCACATGGTCGCAAAGTTGAAGCAGCCTTGTCATGCTTGTCCTGCCCTAGATTTGGCTACCCCACCTCGCTATCACCGTCACATTGGTTGCCACCACTGATTGTCTCGCCGTCAGTTGCCAACACCTTCAATCGCATCGTCCGTCCAGCTCCTTCCGCCATGCTGCAGCAGCTTGCCAGCTTCTACTCTGGCTTCCATCGCCCCTTGCAGATTCATCGTCAGCCTCCAACATGCTCTGACCTCCTGTGTTCCAGATTCATCAGTCGCCCTAGATTCGATCTCAAGTTGCAGATCTGAGCCCAAGCGTGCCCAGTTCCAGTTCGAATTAAAGTTCATGACGAGATCCTGTTGTTTCCAACACGGCATTGAGTTCCCTGTTGTTGGTCTTGATTCTTCCTTGTTTTAAGTTTCAGTTGTTTTGGTGTGTTGTTGGATCTTCTGACTCCACGTTGTTTTTGCTCTTCATGGTGACTGTCGTTTGAAGTTGTCATATGATCTTCATTTTCTGATCCGGTTGAATCAGTTGGGTAGAGATCTTAATGGCAGCCCAGGAACCAAACACCATGATGCTACCATACACGTGGACGCTAAGGAGATCAACAGTGTCATTTCTGATGTCATTCCTATGACAACAAAAACCACGGAGCACAAACTTTAACGATAGGAACCATTTGGACTAGAACAAAACTGTTTGGGTATATCTTCTCAGCATTGAAAAAGATGACCATCTCACTGATGACCCACCATCTAGTGCTACTGCAAAGGTGGTCTGGCTATGTGAGGATGCCAAGATATTCTGCAGATCCGAAATTCTATTGACACCGAGGTAATTAGACTAGTGAACCATTCTGAATTTGCTAAGGAGCTTATGGATTACCTAGCCTTTCTTTACTCTAGTAAAGGTAATGTTTTGCACATCTATGATGTCTGTAAGGAGTTTTATCGTGTAGAAAAACAAGATAGGACTCCTACAGAATATTTTATGAATTTCAAACAGGTGTATGAAGAATTGAATTCCCTTCTTCCCTTTAGTACTGATGTCCAAATGCAGCAATCCCGGCGAGAACAGATGGTTGTCACGAGCTTTTTGGCAGGCTTACCAGCAGAGTTTGATGCTGCCACATGCAGATTTTGTCCAGCCCAGAGCTTGGATCTCTCCGTGATGTCTTTACTAGGGGTTCAACAAACCAAAATTTCTCATCCTCCTCCAGGTAACAATTCAGCCCTTGTCAGTTGTAGTAACTGGACCACAAATGGACATCGTGGTGGAAAGAGGGGTCGTGGAGGAAAGCATACTGGTGATACTAGTGGAAATGGGGGTCATGGTTCAGATACTAGTAGCAGACCTACATGTTATCACTGTGGAGAAGTTGGTCACATTAAATGCACTTGTTGGAAGCTTCATGGGAAACCCTCACAGCTGCCTGTTGCTAACATTGCTACTCATGATAAGAGCTCTTCTAAACATACAGTTCTAATCTCCGCTGATGACTATGCTCATTTTACCCAATACCACCTCCAAATCATCTATTAATGCCCCGACAACCATTGATGATAGCTCAGGTAATCCTACTACATGTCTTATGTCATCCTCTACCAAATAGCTCTCATCCTTTGATTCCCAAACTTCCTTCACAAATGTGACATTAGCTGATGGGTCCATTGCATCTATAGTAGGCTCTAGACTTGCCCGCCCTACTCAATCTCTTTGATTGTCTTCTGTTTTATGCCTCCTTGATTTCTCTTTTAATTTACTCTCTATTAACAAACTTACTTGTGTCCTTAACTGTTGTTTCTCATTTTTGCCTACCCATTGTGTCTTTCAAGATCTTATGACAAAGAAGATTATTGGTGGAGGGTATGAGTCTGAAGGCCTGTATCTTCTTGACGTTATTTTTACACCATCAGTCCCACCACCAGCTGCTTGCTCCTGTGTCCTCTCTCCTCTTGATCTCCACTATTGTCTAGGACACCCCTCCTTATCTACTTTGAAGAAGTTGTCTCTTTAGTTTTCTTCTTTATCTCATTTAGAATGTGAATCATGTCAGTTTGCTAATCATCACTATGTGTCTTATTTCCCTCGCATTAAAAAATGCACTTCGTCTCCTTTTATGTTAATTCATTCTAATGTTTAGAGTCCATGTCTAATACCTTCTAAGTTTGGATATTGGTATTTTGTAACCTTTGTTGACAATTATTCTCTTTCTATGTGGCTCTATTTAATGAAATCTCGTTCTAAATTATTCTCTATACTTTGTTTCTTACTAGTTAAGATTCAAACACAATTTCATACTACTATGCGTATTTTACGTAGCGACAACAACAACAACAACATATCCAGCCTTTATCCCACTATGTGGGGTCGGCTATATGAATTCTAAACTTCCATGTATTTCTGTCTTTTGTCATATCTTCATTGAGGTCCATACACTTCATATCAAACTTTAATGTCTCTCCCAAAGTCTTCTTGGATCTGCCTCTACCTCTTTTTTTGACTAATTGTTCCATTTCATCAACTCTCCTCACAAGAGCGTCTCTTGGTCTCCTTCTCACATGACCAAACCATCTTAGTCTAGTCTCTCTCATCTTCTCCTCTACTAGCACTACTCCTACCTTATTACGAATAACTTCATTTCTAATTTTATCTTTTCTTATATGGCCGCACATCCATCTTTAACATCCTTATCTCCGCTACGCCCGTCTTTTGCTCATGCTGGTATTTGACTGCCCAACATTCTGAGCCGTATAACAAGACTAGTCTTATAGCTGTCCTATAGAATTTTCCTTTCAATTTTAATGAGATTTTACCATCACATAACACCCTCGATGCATTTCTCCATTTTAGCCAACCTGCCTTAATTCTATGTGTGACATCCTCGTGAATTTCTCCATCTTTTTGAATCACTGATCCCAAATATCAAAAATGGTCTTTTCTTTATAAGATTTGGTCTTCTAATTTTATTATAGCATCCTCTACTCTTGCATTCTTACTAAATTTACATTCCATATATTCTGTTTTCTTTCTGCTTAATTTAAATCCTTTAAATTCTAAATTGTTTCTCCATAACTCAAGCTTAATGTTCACTCCTTTTGTTTCATCCACCAATACGATGTTATCTGCAAATAGCATACACCATGGCACCTCTGTTTGAATATCTTTAGTGAGTTCATCCATTACTAAAACAAATAAGTATGGACTTAGTGCAGAACCTTGATACAATCCTATTGTAACTTTAAACGGTCCAGTATCCCCCCCCCACATGTTCTGACCCTTGTTTTTGCACCATGATACATGTCCTTAAGGGCTTGTATATAAGCTATTCGGACTCCTTTCTTCTCTAAAACCCTCCATAATACTTCCCTAGGGACCCTATCATAGGCCTTTTCTAGATCTATAAACACCATATGTAGGTCTTTCTGATGATCCCGATACCTTTCCATTAGGCGCCTCAGTAGATATACAGCTTCCATTATTGACCTACCAGGCATGAAACCAAACTGATTTTCCAAAACCTCTGTTTCTTTTCTGAGCCTCTGTTCTATTACTCTCTCTTAGAGTTTCATGGTATGGCTCATTAACTTAATTCCTCTGTAATTTTCACAGTTTTGAACATCTCCTTTGTTCTTATATATAGGGACCAAAGTACTCTTCCTCCACTCATCTGGCATCTTTTTTGATTTAAGGATCGCGTTGAATAATTTCGTTAGCCAGGAGATGCCCTCTTCTCCCATGCATTTCCATGCTTCTATTGGTATATTATCCGGTCCCACCACCTTATCATTTTTCATCTTTTTTAATGCTTACCTTATTTCATTTGACCTTATGCGTCGATAAAATGTATAATTCACGTTCCCTTCGGAGTTACTAAGATGTCCCAACCTAACTCTTGTGTCGCCATCATCATTGAATAATTTTGTGAAATACTCCTTCCATCTCTTCTTAATCGCTCTCTCCTTCACTAATACATTTTGATTTTCATCTTTTATGTATTTCACTTAATTTAAATCCCTTGTTTTTCTTTCTCTTGCTTTAGCTAATTTATATATATCCCTTTCTCCATCTTTTGTATCAAGTCGTTTATATAGATTCTCATATGCTTTTGACCTTGCTTCACTAATAGCTCTTTTTGCTGCCTTTTTTGATTCTTTATAATTTTTTTAATTCTCTTCATTGTTGCATTGATATACAGCCTTATAGCAATTTTTCTTATTTTTAGTTTTCAATTGTACCTCTTCATTCCACTACCAAGACTCCTTAAGGTTAGAAACTCTACCATTTGTCTCTCCAAGCACTACCTTTGCTGTGCTTCTTAGGGCATTAGTCATTTCTCTCCACATTTGATTTGTCTGTCCTTCTCCATTTCATTCTCTTCTACCCCTTAATTTTTCTTTGAAGATTAGTTGTTTCTCTCCTTTTAAATCCCACCACCTGATTCTTGGATTTTGTTTTATGTGATTTTTCTCTTCCAATTTCTTACTTGGACGTCAAGTACTAGAAGTCTATGTTGAGTAGTCAAACACTCTCCCGGTATCACCTTACAATCCCTACAACATACCCAATCCTCATGTCTTATGAGGAAGTAATCTATTTAGGTGCTTGATGTGACATTTTTATATGTGATTAAGTGTTCATCTCGTTTTTTGAACCTAGTATTGGTTACGATGAACCCATATGCCATTGCAAAATCTAAAATAGACTTACCCTCATTATTAATTTCCTCGAATTCATACCCTCCATGTACCTCTCTATAGCCATTTCCGTCTCTACCCACGTGACCATTTAAGTCACCTCCTATAATCACTTTCTCTCCTCTTGGTATCATTTGTATGAGTCCCTCTAGGTCATCCCAGAATTTTGTTTTTATCTCCCCACCTAACCCCGCTTGTGATGCATATGTACTAAAGATATTCATAGTCATTCTTCCTAGAATAACTTTTACCATAATAATCCTATCCCTTATTCTCTTTACATCCACTATCTTATCTACTAAGCTTTTATCCATAATAATCCCCACTCCATTTTTCGCTCGATCATTTCCTGTGTACCATATTTTATATCCAATTTCTGACAAAACTTTTGCTTTTTTCCCTACCCATATCGTCTCTTGAAGGCACATAATATTAATCTTTCTCCTAATCATCACATCTACCACTTCCATAGCTTTGCCTGTTAATGTTCCTATGTTCCATGACCCAATCCTTAATCTATGATTTTGTTTTTGGCTTTGACTTTGAATTTGATTTTGATTTTGTTTTTTATTTTGGTTTTGGTTTTGATTTTGATTTTGATTTTGATTTTAATTTTGGACTAACTTCTTTATCCACATCCGTCTAAGCAAATGCGGGGACCCTTGCTCATTTGTCACTACATCCGAGCGTCGATGCAGCGGCCCTAGCTCACTTGACACTACACGCAGGCAGTGTAGCTCGTCACTATGAAGGGTAACGCCCACGCCCAAACGATTTTTCATAATTTGTCTAGAGTTCATATTTTGGATCCGACTATGTTTTACGTTAACTGTCGGCTACCTAACACAACCCTCCTTTATCCGACTAAGTTTTACGTAGCGACAATGTCACTGAATATTTCTCTGCTCTATTTAGCTCTTTTCTATCACAGCATAGCATTCTTCATAAATCATCGTGTGTTGATACCTCACCCTAGAATTGTGTTGCTGAAAGAAAAAATACACTTTTTAGAAACTGCCCGGGCTCTTCTTTTCCATATGAAGGATCCTAAATCCTTTTGGGTTGATGTCGTCTCTACTACTTGCTTCTTGATTCATCGTTGTCATGACCCCAAGAATCCCCAATGATAGATTAGTAAATAAAAGAGTAGGAGCTTACATGCATTACACAATAATTGAAATTTTCTTTCTCTTTTTTGTTATAGATCTTTGTCCTTACCTATAAGCAATTATGCTTATTGTTGTACTACACATGAGTGCACGTGGGAGGCTATTAGGCTATATATAAGCCACAATTGAGGATGGGAAGGATTATGTTTGAACTGATGAATGAATTCTATGATTTCCCTCTCTTGAATTCTCTCTCAATCTCCCTCCCGTTTCCCTCTGCTTTCTCTCTCTAATCTCTCCCTTTCTTTGTTCCGATCTGCAACTCTCCCTCATTCCTATCCATTATCTCCCCCTATTTCTGTGCAATTCCCCCTCCAATCATTTTGTTCTTGATCCTAAATCCCTCGGATTCTTCTGATTTCCAATCCAAACCCTAGGTACATAACAATCGCATGCCTTCATTTGTCCTTGGGGGGATGTTCCCTACTGTCTTATTCCCTTCTCAGTATTCCCTTCTCAGTATTCCCTTCTTAGTCTCTATTCCCTGTCGAACTTCATATCCTTGGTTGCACTTGTTTTGTCCGTGATGTATGTCCTCACTTGTCTAAGTTGGATCCTAAGTCTCTTAAGTGCGTTTTTCTTGGATACTCTTGTTCCCAGACACAGTATCATTGTTTTTCTCCTACCCTCGGCCGGTACTTGGTCTCTGCCAATGTTACCTTCTTTGAGACCGCACCGTTCTTTCCGATCTCCCCAAAACATGAGCATGTTCGTGTGGATGATGATGTTTTGGTATATAATGTGACTACTCATCTTGCTCCATTTGTGTCTCCTAACCCACCTACCCTCCAAGTATATTCATGCAGGGCTCCGACTCTAAGAAGCACGAAAACGGCTTGGAGAAGCCGTTTCGACATTTCCGAATCGTTCCCCATTTCGAAAACAGTGAAGACGGCCTGAAACAGTCTTGGGGCCGTTTCTTTAAATTGCGAAATGTTCCGAGGTCCTTTCACAATTTACAGAAAAATTGTAGGAAACGCATTTTCGACGATCACGATTGCCTGTAGTGGGGAAGACAAGGGTCGCCAGATCTGCAACTCAAGCCACTGAGAGGCGAGGCGTCAACTAGAGCAGAGAATGCAATGGCAAGAAAAGCAAGGCGACGACAAGAGATGCGAGGCGGCGGTAGAGATGGAGGATGCGACAGCAATCGGCAGTGAGGGCGAGAGGCGAGATGGGTTGGTGGCAAGAGACAAGGCAGTAGCCAAAGTGGCGAGAGAGGCGAGTCGATGCGTCAACGACGAGAGAGGCGAGGACGGCAACAGAGATAGAGGATGCATCAGCGATCGATAACGAGCCGCAAAAAGGCAAGACAGGTTGGTGGCAAGAGTAGTGAACACTCCAGCCACGCGACAACGTGGGTCTCTTTCTAGTTGCCCCAAAGTCCAAACCTTTAGCAACTTTGCAAATCTGCAATTCTGAATCTAGGGTTTACAACTTAAATACTATTTATATCATATAAATTATAAACTAATTTCACATACACTCCTATATTTTTTAAATTTACAGTTTACCCCGCGTTTCTGTTTCCTAACTTTTTAAAAAAATGTCATTTCCGCATTTCCATTTCATATAAAAAATGTTTCCTGTTTCCGTTTCCATGCAACCTAACTCTGACTTCACATCCTCCACTATCTTCTTCTTCGCCTATGAATCCCTTTACCACCACCACGACCCCAGTCCTTCCATCTCCAAATGTGAGTATTGACCTTTCTATTGCTCTTCACAAAGGTACACGTCAATGTACTCATCCTATATCTTCTTTTGCTTCTTACATGCATTTGTCCCCCTCCCCTTAGTGTTTTATTTCCTCTTTAGATTCAGTCTCAGTTCCTAAATATTTATCTAAAACTCTTTCACACCCTGGTTGGTGTGCAGCTATGGTTGATGAGATGCGAGCCTTGGATGAGAATGGTACTTGGGCTCTAGTTCCCTTACCTTCTAGGAAGATGGCTATTGGATGCAAATGAGTCTTTGCTGTCGAGGTTAATCCTGATGGTTATGTGCCTCAGCTGGTTGCCAACTGCTAAGGGGTATGCTCAGACCTATGGTATTGATTACTCTAATACATTTTCTCTAGTGGCTAAACTTGCTTATGTTTGCCTATTTATCTCTCTGGTTGCTACTCATGATTGGCCCTTTTATCAACTCGATATCAAGAATGCTTCTCTTCATGGTGACCTACAAGAGAAAGTCTATATAGAGCAACCACCTAGGTTTGTTGCCCAAGGGGAGTCAGGCAAGGTATGTAAACTTCAAAAATCCCTATATAGTCTAAAACAAAGTCCTTGTGCTTGGTTTGGGCGATTTAGTGAGGTTGTTCAAAAGTTTGGACTTAAAAAAAGTTCATGTGATCATTCCATGTTCTATCAACATTCGACGACTGGTATAATATTGTTAGTGCTATACGTTGATGATATTGCTATCACAAGGAGTGACAATGCAGGCATTGCGGTTCTTAAGTCCTTCATCCAGTTGAAATTTTAGACCAAGGACTTGGGAGAGTTAAAATATTTGTTGGGAATTGAAGTAATGAGATCGAAAAAAGGCAACGCAAATATGTTCTTGATCTTTTGACTAAAACAGAGAAGCTGGGAGTCAAACCATGTAGTGCACCAATGATTCCAAACCTGCAACTTACTATCAATGGGGAGAGTTGTTTGAAAATCTTAAAATGTATGGAGGGTTGGTTGGTAAATTGAACTATCTAACTATGACTCGTCATAATATTGCTTATCCTGTCAGGATCGTAAGTCAATTTATGTCATCTCCCAGAATAGCTCATTGGACAACTTTAGAGCAGATTTTGTGTTATCTAAAAGGAGCCCCAGGACATGGTATTGTTGTAATAATTCTTGCCAACACACACACACTTGATTTCCTCTCAAGACAAACACAATTTCTCACTCACGATTTAGAACAGAAATAGGAATACAAGAATTAACACATAATCAATCAAAGCACTCACACACAAGATAAAGAATTTATCCTGGTTTGAAACTCCTTGAAGGAGAACCTACATCCAGACTGATATGACTTTGCTCTTCACTATCTTGAAATCGAAAAACAAAGATTACATACACTATTGACTCTCTCTCAGCCCTATTACCAAGCTGCACTACTCGGAGATTACAAAGTAAAACCCTTCTCTCACGCACATACACAATACATTCTCTTTCCACAAGATAGATCGCAGAACAAAATGAGAGATGAGACCCCTGAACCCTTCTATTTATAGACTATAGAGGGTGGGGACTACAAGGACACTTTTGATCGCCTGTAGTTACAAATATACCCTTAACTAACAGACTTTTAGAAGACTTATTCTAATACCTTCTAACCAATCTTACTCTACCGTGTCTAATCCTTAGGCAAACATTTCAACAAGTATCTTATATAAAGTCATGGGCACTCTAATGTTGAATGTTTCTCAAATGTAGATTGGACGTCTTCTAAAGTTGACAGGAGATCAACAATGGGATATTGTGTCTTTGTTAGTGGAGATTTGGTTTCATGGAAGAGTAAAAAGCAGAATGCGGTATCTCAATCTAGTGCAGAGTTAGAATATCAAGCAATGGCACAGTCTACATGTGAATTTATGTGGATCCATCAATTGATGAGTGAAATTGGATTCAACAATTCTTTACCTATGAAGCTATGGTGTGATAATCAAGTTGTTCTTCATATTGCATCAAATCCAATTGTCCACGAGAAAACCAAACACATTGAAGTTAATTGTCATTTCATTTGAGAAAAAATCCAACAAAACATTATATCAACTGGTTATGTCAAGACAAGTGAACAACTAGGTGATAAACTCACAATGGCATTGAATGGTTCTAGAATTGATTATCTATGTAACAAGCCGGGCATGATTAGCATCTATGCTTCAGCTTGAGGGGGAGTGTTATAAAAACAAGATGTAAATATGGAAAGTAGAATATCCTAGAGTATAATCCTAGGATCTAGACTGTATATATAGGTGTAATATGCAACAATATGATAACACAAAAAGCATATATTTGTCCATATTCCTACAATAAGAAACCCTCAAACATAATACAGTATAAAATGGTCTTATGGAAAATGTGACCATGGATATAGATGGTGGGAAGTATAAAGTCCTGTAGTCAACCCCACCTTGTGAGATAAAGGCTTGTGATTGTTGTTGTGGTGGTAATTTCTGGAAGGTTTTTTTCATTATATTGCCATCTTGTGTTTTAATATTGACTCAAGAATCTCTCTATGTTGATTATGTTGTGTGTGTATTAGATTTATAAAGTGCGTCTTGTTTTGGGTAAATCTTAAAAATGTTTCAAAACTTTTTATTTGTATTAGAACTGGTCCCCTTCAAATTTTCATATCTGAAATTTTTTTGAGCGTTAATTTGCAGATTTACCCAAAGAAGTCGTATTGCTGGACAACTATTGTTTGATAGGAACTACCCAATATTGTAAAGTTTGCATGAGAACTTTCTTTAAATCAATTGACAGGTGGATTTGGTTTTTATAGTTATGGTTGGATACCTCTTACAAAAAGTCCATGAAAATGTGAAAACTATTTCAATGCCCTTGTCAGAGTTAAAACAAGGTTGACTTTGAATATGTGGGGTGAAATATAAAAGCAATGAATTCTATTTTCAACATACAGGCAATTGATAAATTTTGCAAAGTTCCATGTGCAAACTTGCAAATGAGGCATGGGCTATCCTTGAAATAACTCATGAAGGGAACCACTATTTTTCAGGTAGCAAAACTGAAACACCTCACCTAAACATTGCAGTCCGTCAAGATGGAAGAAAATGGGTCTTTTGGCCAACTCTATATCAAACTTAGTGACCTTCTAAAAAATCTTCAAAATGGTCATTTAGCAATTAATGTCCAGTTATACCTCCTTTAAGATTATTATACAAACATGGGGTAATAATACATTAAGTTTATACCTCCTTTAAACTTGGGATACCAAACAAAGGATCCGAATACTTAATCCATTCACTGCTTTATCCCTTTCTTTACTTAGTCCCATCACTATTTAATCTGGATAGCAAAGGGCCTGTTAGTGAAGTTGTCAGGTCCTCTCATCAATGCAAGTCTCACAAATCTGTAGAATCAACTGATTCAAGAGATGAGAGAGATTTTGATGAAGACAACATTTGGGGACGCCTATGATCACCATTATGAAGAATTTTATAAGTTGAAAAGGCTAAAACGAGTTCAACTGTGAATCTCCATGTTTGGAAAGGAGGAAAGAAAACCAGAGAAACAATGTGACTAAGTTAGAGGACTTAGAGAGATCTGCAGTATCTCACTGCCCAAATGACTGAAAAAGTGTTGTCTCTTGAACATCAATTGAGAGATAGTGAAGAGATTAAAAAAATTGGAGACTAATATCACACAACTAGAGTCAAAAGTACAAATAAATGCTTGAAAAGGATGAATGAATGAAGATCTCTTAAGTTAGATGAGATTAGGAGCCAAGAAGTAGCTTCCACAAGCTAGGAAAGAATGGTTTTTGTTCCAATGCAAGAAAAACCAAAGTTTAAGCTAGAAAAAATATTAGCATAAACACTATGGAATGGTGAAAGGCAGGCAAATCATCTAAAATGTAAAGGAAGGATCAGAGGCAAACAAAACAAAGGAAAGTTCATCAGAGGCAACTAAGGTTTAATGCTGCAAGATAAAGTTATCAATCAAAAAGAACAGGAAATAAAAGAATTGGAGCTGCATGCTGACTCTTCTGTAATTAATAAATTACCTCCATCCTCTGGTATGTCAGAAGTCCACAAAGTCAGATTATCCCTAAGGAGCTGCATAATCAAGGTGCTATCCTTGTATGATTCCTCGTTCAAAGTATCAAGCTCTGAAATGGCTTCATCAAAAGCTTGCTTTGCAAGGTGACAAGCCCTGAAAAGGGCAGCTTCCTCATCAACCAAAATATATATTCTAGCTTCTACGTATTTGACAAAAATAAAATGCAAGATTTACCTTTCAGGTGAGTTCAGAATCTCATAATAAAAGACTGAGTAATTCAAAGCTAAACCCAACCGGATGGGATGTGTAGGAGCCAACTCAGCTTCTGCAGCAGTGGTTGCCGTCTGCAAGAAAATTTCAAAGAGAACATGAGAGAAACAGTAGAGTGCAACACACTGTAGCCATGTTGTTTAACGAATTAGGTTTATGTTAACTGGTGTTTGAGGAGGAATAGAAGTGGAGGTGATAGATGGGTTGTTATCTGAAGAGCAGCCCCTGAGAAAGCATAACATCTAGACTCATTTCATCTTCATCCCTGTCATGTGCACACAATGTTTTCTCTCAATTTTTTCATCTTCTCTCTCTCGCTTGCCAATTTTTTGTTTCTATTTGGATAGCTCTTTGATTTCATGCAGTATTCTACTATTTTGTCTTATCTCACTCTCTCTACTATTTTCTCTCTTTGGGTGTGTATTTCCACTATAGAAATTGATTGGAAAGTTGAGGATGGGACAGGAAAGATACTCGCTAGTTTAAAAAGCAAATCTATTGTCCAACATACTCCTGCATGTTAAACAAGCCGTTCTATGTTGCAGATATAGAACCGCCTGTTTAACAAGCGGGTCATTGCTTGCCCCAGCCACACTGGCCATCTTTCCCATTTGGTGAGTAAGCTAGCTAATTTTGTGGTAGATTTGTGAATATTTCCAAGATTGTGTATTTTAATAAATATTTTAAATATGGTAATTTTAGAAAATTCAAATAATTCGTTGGTTAAGTTTTCTCAATCTTTTTGCTAATACACTAAAAAAGTATAACAAAAAAATACTTTAAATTAGCATTACTAAAGAGCAAAAGGTTAAAACTAGAACACAAGAACACATTTTTAAGAAAGTAAGGGTAAGACAGCCTTTTTGATACTCAACTTCCTTGTTTCTCATCAAACATTGACAACAACAACAACATATCCAGCCTTTATCCCACTATGTGGGGTCGGCTACATGAATTCTAGACTTCCATGTATTTCTATCGTTTGTCATATATTCATTTAGATCCATATACTTCATATCGAACTTTAATGTCTCTCCTAAAGTCTTCTTGGGTCTACCTCTACCTCTTTTTGTGACTAATTGTTCCATTTCATCAACTCTCCTCACAGGAGCGTCTCTTAGTCTCCTTCTCACATGACCAAACCATCTTAGTCTAGTCTCTCTCATCTTCTCCTCGATTGGCACTACTCCTACCTTATTACGAATAACTTCATTTCTAATTTTATCCTTTCTTGTATGTCCGCACATCCATCTTAACATCCTCATATCCGCTACACTCGTCTTTTGCTCATGCTGGTATTTGACTGCCCAACATTCTGAGCCATATAGCAAAACTGGTCTTATAGCTCTCCTATAAAATTTTCCTTTCAATTTTAATGAGATTTTACCATCACATAACACTCCCGATGCATTTCTCCATTTTAGCCAACCTGCCTTAATTCTATGTGCGACATCCTCGTGAATTTCTCTATCTTTTTGAATCACTGATCCCAAATATCGAAAATGGTCTTTTCTTTGTAAGATTTGGTCTTCTAATTTTATTATAACATCATCCACTCTTGCATTTTTACTAAATTTGCATTCCATATATTCTGTTTTCTTTCTACTTAATTTAAATCCCTTAGATTCTAAATTGTTTCTCCACAACTCAAGCTTAGTGTTCACTCCTTCTTTTGTTTCATCCACCAACACTATGTCGTCTGCAAATAGCATACACCATGGCACATCTGTCTGAATATCTTTAGTGAGTTCATCCATTACTAAGACAAATAAGTATGGACTTAGTGCAGAACCTTGATGCAGTCCTATTATAGTTGTAAATGGTTCAGTATCCCCCCCGCATGTTCTGACCCTTGTCTCTACACCATGATACATGTCCTTAAGAGCTTGTATATAGGCTATTTTGACTCCTTTCTTCTCTAAAACCCTCCATAATACTTCTCTAGGAACCCTATCATAAGCCTTTTCTAGATCTATAAACACCATATGTAGGTCCTTCTGATGATCCCGATCATCAAACATTGACAATGTCAGGTAATCAATGTTATTTCTCATACACAAGGAACAATTTCTGTAGCATTCAAAAACCTTGAGTGTGTAATTTACCCACATATATAAAATAATAAAAAACTATTAAATTGTTACGAGACCCCTTAGCTTCAACTTTTCCTAGAATACCCGAGTTTCAAGGTCAATTTCTCCTCCAACTATGTTTGAAATAGAAAAAAAACCAATGGGTGAAGAAAATGTCCACACAAGAAACAATGGAACAATGCACAAGGGAATTTGGTAAATGACTGAAGAACATTTCAAGTCAATTACAATTTGATAACACGGGTTATTCAAACATCCACAAAGAAAGGAGCTAAAATAATATTTGGCCAATAAGACGTTTAGAGATTAAAGGTAGTTTTAGAATATTACTCCAAGATCCAGACAGATTAGAACTTCAAACAAAGACTGTTATATAAGATGGACAATTCAACCTCATATTCTGCAGAGACAGAAGACCGAGCTAGTAAATATTTCAAAGCTAAGAACTTCAGTCACTCTATTCACTTCGGAAATTAGGAAATCAACCTAGAAGAAAGTGCCTCAATTGATGAGCATACAAAATACAAGCTCCGCATTAAAAAAGACAGGAACAATTAAATAGAAGAAATAGAAGGATCGCATACCTCATATGCTTTCATTGAGTGATCAGCAACCTCTTTCCTCGCATTACCAGTCTTAAATTCAGCAAGATACCGATAATAGTCCCCTTTCCTGCAGTCAACAAATCTCCTCATAAAAACCAAAAAAGCAATAAACGATCATACAATCAAACACAAGAAGACACCATTAAACCCCCACATTTTGTAGAAAAACACGGTTGATTCTCCACCGGCACACGAAGGAATGAGGTGTTCGTCAATCACGGTCATGATATCATTGCAAATGTTGGTAAGCTCCAATTCAACCTTTTGTCTGTACTCCTTGATCCTCTTGACATTCTGATCGCTCCCCCTCGACTCTTCCTTCTGCTCAATCGACGACAGTATCCTCCAGGACGCTCGCCGAGCCCCGACCACATTCTTGTAGCCGACAGAGAGCAAATTCCTCTCCTCAACCGTCAATTCAACGTCCAGATTCGCGACCTTCTTCATCGAATCCACCATTTCTGCCAAAATCAAGTAAAAGATCCACCAGAAAATAAAAACGAGTTAAGAAATACGACTTGAGTAAACAGAAACGACCGAGCTTGTCGCCGAGAAGATTTAGTAGTAGCAAACTTAGTTGAGTGGAGTTTAGGTCAAAATCCGAGATTCTTTTCGGAAGGCGTTTCTCGGCAGCCAAACAGAAGGAGAATTGGGATTAAGTGAGAGAAGCAGGGAGCGAGAAATTCAGATGGAGATCTAGAGAGAAATCCGAACAAACCTTCGTAGCGCTCGGCCTGCTCGGCGAGCTTGGCGATATAGACAAAGTTCTCCCGCTCTTTGGACGAAGCCATCGCCGATCTGAGAATCTCTCTCTCTCTCTCTCTGTTCTCTCGCTCTCCCTCCGCCGCCGCGGATTTTAAAGAGGAAAGAAACAGGGGGAGGCTGGAAGAATGTGAAAAAGCGGAAATATCAGAATCTTTTTGTCATAATTTGCCTTTACGTCCTTACAAGTTTTGAAATATCCCTTCCCTCCCTCCTCCCTGTGATTTTACTTTCGATAGTTAAAACTTTTATGCATTATTTCATTTTTTTTATTGTTCGAAATTTCAAATGAATATCAAAGCAACTTATTTGTACTTTTGACTTAAGAATAGGGTGATTTAAAAAAGATAAAATAATTTATAAATAAATAAATAAATTCAAAAATACTCTCTTATAATTGAATCATCACACCTGGTTAATTCTGATTAAATTATTATATTATGTTATTTTATGACTAATATATAATGAATATTTTATTTTTCTCTTGATTTTCAGGGTAAAATAACAATTAATTAATCAAGATGAAATGAAGAAAAACTAGATTACACTTCTAAGTTTCTGCCATATAGACATTAGCAGGATCACTATGTAAATTATAAAAATACATATCAATACTAAGATTAAAGTAATATCATGTGATTAATAATTTAGTAATACTTAATTTGGCTATTGAACTTTAAAAAGTGTCAAATAAATCATAAGTCATAGTATTTTTAAATTTAAGGTCACATTAATTATTATTATATATTTTTTAATTCTATTCAACGATGCTTTAATTTGAAAAAAAAATACTATTTGTACAATATAAGTAAAATAACAAAAATACCCTTCACCCAAAACAATGAGATGGTATGAGATAGTGAGGTGAGAAAGACATTTTACTCATTTGAGCGCGTGTGTGTGTGTAAGGTAAGGTGTAGTTCCTGATGTACAAATGCCATGATTCTTAATTTTATTTACAACGTCAATTTTATTCTCAATTAAAATAACATTATATAGTCATGAATTTAAATTTAAAAAGCTTCACACACTTATGGTTTGTGTCTTTTTTAAAATACAATGATTAATTTGACTTTAACTCTTAAAATATAATGACTTATTTGATTGTTTTTAACCTATAATAACTAATATGACCCTAAACCAAAATACATTAGCTACCCTTAATTCTATAACTAAAATGCTTCATAATTAATCTCCCATTTTCTTGGAAAAATTAGTCCAATATATTAGTCGTGATCTAATTTCTTTGAGTTAACTTGATATCTACTTTCACAATAATATCATTCATTCTTTTATTTTTACTAAATTTATATTTAATAATTTACTAATATCATAAATGTATAATATTCATTAAATAAAATTATTAACATAGTAGCTAATAATAAATAGTGGGATGCCCGTACTATGCATGAGATTGGTATTTTATATATATTTTAATTTTATTTTACAAAATATTTTATTTATTTATTTTTCTGTAAGTGAGATTATATTGCCAAAAGTAAATCATTTACAATATACACTAAGACACACCTCAAGCAACCACAAAAGAACAACTCTAAAACAAAGCTAACATATCATCATATTCGCATTAAAATATGCAAAAGGCTAGCACCATTAAGTTGGTGAGTAATCACTAGTTCTAAATCTTTGAAACTCTTTTGAGTTTTTTTGTTGCATTATTCATCTTTATCTTTTTCTTTAACTTAGGGTTAGATTTAACAAGAACATACCCTGAATTATATGTTTTGTTAAATGTTGAAACTTCCTTCACCTCCACACACCTCATTTACCTTTATTCTAAATGTTTATCTCTCACTCACCTACACATCTTTTTTTCGAAATAAGATTCAAATTCTTAGAATAAAGGCTATCTATATCCTCCTCCATATGAGAGAAAAATCTATTCTCCATCAATGACTCCACCACAATTGATTTATGAAAAATAAATTGAGTCATTTTCAACAATCTCAATAATAGACTTAATGAGTCTATCACAATTCGTTCAACAAAGATAGATTTAGAGTCATTTTCAACAATCTCAAGAACAAACTTATTAGTAGAGTCTTTCCTATTATGACATGAAGGCTCACCTATTAGAATAAATGCATCACCTTTTCCCTTATGACGAAGCTCCCTTATGACAAATAAGCTTATTCTTCTAGGCTATATCTCTATCACCTTAAGGTTAGAAGAAATTTTAAGACATCGAAATAAAGGATAGCTAAAAACATGATAATAGGTACACATAGACGACATCTATTAATATTTTGGTGGTAAATGTGCAATCTTGAGATCATCTATAAAATCGTCTTTGCCCTTATCTAACTCAATATATTTGAAAAAAAAAAAAAGAAGAAAAAGACACATACATCTCCACACATATACATGCATATCCCAACATTGTTATATCCTCTATCATAATTATTATATTAGCATGTAAAGGTTTCCTCAACCCACTTGTACTAACTGAGACGCCTTTAATAGTCCATTATTCCATAAGCACATTATAAAATGTAGGTTTAATAACTGTAATAGAAATTTTCAAATTTTATTAATATAAAAGAAGGAATTCATTTAATAAGTGCCTTCTATTTTCTCATATCCGTTATTAATAGGATTTTCTAGGGTTTAAATATTCACCTTTATTTTTGTTTTTTATTTTTTGTACTTTTGTTTTTAAATGAAAATTTTAAGATTTCTCCAAAAAGTATTTAAAACTCAATTATTTTCTCTTTATTTCCAGTCGAACAAACCCACCTACTCAGCTTCATGTATTTAAAATGATTTATTAATAAATATAATAAAATTTATAAAATATAAATATAAATATAAATAAAGTCATTCATTAAATGAGTGTCATTTCATTTCTTTTTGTTTTTTAAATTGAAATAATTTTAAAATATAAATAAATTGAATAGAATTTGTAAATTCTGTTATTATTATTATTATTATTATGAGCTTCTTTCTCTTAAAAATGTGAAAAATATTAAAGATATTAGGAGGTGTCTAATTTAATGGAAAATGGAAAAAACAATTATTTAATTGCTCAAATTGTTAAAATATGACTACGGAATTTGAAGACATTAAATAAAAATACATAAAATTGATATTAGTATCACTTTAATAATTTTAAATTATTATTTTCTCAACGAGTAATTAATTACTGATATAAATAGCATTAATTGTTTAAATATATGATATTAATGACGTAGATTGCACTCTAGAGAGCCTATATGCATGGAATTTAAATTCTTTTGTTTTTTGATTCTTATTAAAAATTTGTAAGGTTTAAATAATTTAAAAAAAAATTAATTTTTTATTTAATAAAAGTTATTTCTTAAATAATAGTATTAATTAATGGTGTATATTGCATTATATATTTATTTATTTATAGATGTATGAATATATAGATATGTAATTGATGTGTTATAAATATTAACAGGTTGAGATTGAAGGGGCAGAGTCAAGAAATTTTTTTTAGTGAGGGTGAAACTTATTAAAAAAAATAATATAATAATATAAATATATTAAAAATTAACATAATTTATTTAATACTTTATAATAGTTTTTTATGAGAATTTGAAATTAAATTATTAGAATTTATAATTTTAATTTACTAATTAATTTTTTATAACTAAAATAGTTGGGCTTAGATAAAAACCCAGTCCAACATGAGTGAGGGTCTATTAAAAATTTTAACTCAGTCTAGGTCTCAATGAGTGGTGGGTTACACTGACTCTACCCCTATTGAGATTTATATATATATATATATATATATTATATATAAATAATATAGATAGATATTACAAAAAGTGCATTATAAAATTAAATGGATCTGGCATTGTTTTAAAATACAAGGAATCTCATTATTTAGTTTGGCTTTAGAAAGTGGCAACCTTTAAATGTATGAATGCACGTGGCTGTGGTTGTGGGCGTGGGTGCTGTTGTAACATATTTTTTGGTATATGAGAAAAAAGTGTTTATATGATATTTCATATCCTAAGAAAGTCATATTTCGAAATAGGTTGTCATATTTCGAAACTATGCATACAAAGGTTTTTGGCGCGAAAGCTTGTTCTTTTGATAAAAATCCAAATACATGTGTGATGTTTCGAAACCTACTCTTCCATGTTTCGAAACTATGTTCTTATATGTCTCTCTAAGTGTTTCAAAATGACTTGTGCTTAGATTTTATTTTCTGGCAAATCTGCATATCATGTTTCGAAACTTATTATATAATGTTTCGAAACTTTGGTCTCTGCCTGCATGTTTCGAAACCTTCTTCTATCATGTTTCGAAACTTATGACTCTGTCTGCATGTTTCGAAACTTCCTCTATCATGATTCGAAACTTCTGACTATGTGTCAGTAAATCGTGTTCAAACAATACAGTATGGGAACTAAATGATATTTAAGTCATAAAAGTGTTTGAATTTATTTTATAATGTTTACCCCATACCCTGAACTTGTTTTAAAATATTGGTGGAGTAGAGACTCATTTTTTATTCTAAGGACCATAAGATTCCTTAAAAGTTTGTCTCCCACTTGTCTATGTCTCTAAGTGTTTTATCTTGCTGGAATCAATGATGTTTCGAAACCTGAAGCAACAAGTTTCGAAACCTTAGCCTTATTCTTTGATGTTTCGAAACACAGTATGCATTGTTTCGAAACTTCTTTCCTGAACTTGTCTCTAACGGCTATTTTAGGTCAAACACTATTTCTCTCTTGTATATATATACTTATACCAGGTCTCAAAGAAATATATACACACGACAAGAGAAAGCAAGACACGTTCATATTCAAAAAGAGAGTCAAGTGACACTCACAAGCACAAGTGTACGAAATCTATTGAGAACAAGCTTCAACGAAGATTCAAACATGCATCTTTCATCTGTGCTATGTGAAGTACAAAAGGAGAAACAAGCCAAATCATTCCTTTACCATTTTCTCCAAATCTCCTAAACCGAAAAGGTTTGTACAGCCGTACATTGGTAAGTTATTTCTTTTGGGCTGTAAGAGATACTCTTTGCTATCTCATTTAAAGCTAAAGGTTAGAGTTGAGCCAAAAACTCATATCTTGTAAGGTTTAAGTTTATCCCGAAAAAACTTGTTGTAGTAACGGTTTAAGTTAAGCCACAAAAACTCATTGTAAGGTTTTAGGGTGCACCTTGGTAAAACCCTTTGTGTGTTAATCACTAAGTAAAAAGTGATTGTGGTTGAAAATCCTTCAAGTGGGTAAGCTTGAAGGTAGTGGATGTAGGCAAGTGCCGAACTACTATAAATCTCGTGTGTTCAAACTTTAATTATTTTTCATTAGCTCATTTGATTTACTTGAGTAGTTAAGAGAATCGTTTTTCAAAATCAAGATAAGTTTTGGTTTCAGCAAATTAGTGAACAAAGTTTCGAAACCTGTTTACAGTTAGTTTCGAAACTTGTCATCCAGTGAGAAAAGTTTCGAAACATACTTCAGAAAGTTTCGAAACTTGTTACCCAGTAAGCAAAGTTTCGAAACATACTACAGAAAGTTTCGAAACTTGTTAAGCAGAAAGACCAGTTTCGAAACTCTCTCCTTCAGGTTTCGAAATCTTATACTCCACTTGTTTAAAGTTTTTCAAGAGCTTCTAAAAACTCCCAATTCCCAATTCACCCCCCCTCTTGGGACATATTCACTATTACATAGATCTAACAGGTGCAAGTTGGAAGGTTTTATCAATGCTTCCGGCCTAACTTACGTATGACAAAGTAGTTTGGTTTACCTACCTACCTTGACGTTTGAATTTAGGATAAATTGCTTTGGACATCCCTACAATTTTATTAAACTTAAGGTTGTGTTTGATTGCATTACTTAGAATTTAATTCTAAATAATATTAGTTAGAAAACAAAAACCATCTCACCCCCTTGAAAAATGAATTCTATGAAAAAAAACTTTAAATGTTTGTACCTTACATATTTTTCTATAAAAAAATTAAGAGTGTTTGATTGTTTTTCATAGAAAATGTGTAATGATTACATATTTTTCATAGAAAATATGTACAATCAAACACACCCTAAGTTGACTATATGTCATTTGGATTTTTGCTATTTAGCTCGGATGCTCTTTGAATTTTAAAATTTATATAATTAATTAATAAAATTTTTAAAATTAGCTATAATACCTCTTGATTAATGACAATGTTAAGTAAATTGATTTTATATTCTTGAACTTTGAGTGTTCGAATTAAACACCCATTCAATTCTTAAAATTTGAGCTTTTGGCCCATATATTCTTAAAATTTTTATTTTTTACCAAATCAATCTGGACTATTTTATGAAAGTTCAAGGATTCATTTAACAAAAAATTAAAGTTTAGAGGGTGTTTAAATTAAATCCTCAAAGTTTAAGATTGCACGGTCAACTTACTCAATGTCATTAATAACTAAAGGATGTTGTGGCTAATTTTAAAATGTTTATAGATTAATTGGACGAATTTTAAAGTTTAACAGATGTTTAAACTAAATGATCAAAGTTTAGATGTCTGGATTAAATGATCAAAATTTAAGAGATATATGATTAATTTATACTTTTTAAAAATTATTATGACATTTTTTACATTCTAAAAATTACATTTATTTTCTCTTCGTTAAAAAAATATTAAGCAATTCATACAATTTTATAAAACTTTAGGAGTACTTCTCATATAGACAAAAGTTTTAGGGTCTTCAGTGCAATTTATTCTTGAATTTGTGGTTCGTTTGGTGGAGAGGAGGAAAAAGGTGAGGAGAAGTTACATGTAGGCTTCTTGATGACTTTTTGTTTGACTTTTGTACTTAGTGTAGAATAAAAATATATGTATAGATTGATTGTCATTCAATCTTTAAAAATAATAGAAGTTATTCTAATGATCTAATGCCTTGCTAAGGTTGGGAAGCTCCACTCTTGTTTGCAAAGTGGAAAAGATAAAGAGACGTTCATCAAAAGAAAGGAAAAAGAAAAAGGTAAGACTAACATAATTTATTCTTAAAACACATGACAAAGACTATTTAACAGCAAAAAAGAACACATGATAAGGATTGACTTGAGCTACTCATATTTTTATCATAATTGAAAAGGATTTAGATCATATAAATTGAAAGTTTTTCAAATTTTCACACAAAAAAATTGAAGTGGAGAATTGCTATCACAATTTATGACTTTGTCTCTTTAATAGGGTTGCTGTGGTAATATAATAATTGAAACTTATTTGTTTAAAAAAAACTCAATAGAAGAGCAGTAGGGCAAGGTAGAAAAGTGAGGTCTGCTTGGAGAATGTCATTCGAAGGAGTCATGCGGAAGGTGGCTCTGAAAAGATCTTCGGGGCATTTGTAGCTGCAAAAGGGTCTTTCAAATGAATTGCAGAATGGTGGATTCAAAAGGGGTCTTTCGATCTTCTAGTTTGCAAGGCAAAAGACAATCACAAAACATGTAGAGATTTCTTTAATGCGAGTCCTCTATTGCCTAAGTCAAACATAGTCATGTTGCAAAAAAAGGTGATACAAATGTAATATGACGTGGATAGTGCCTTGGGGAGAGTTGAAACTCTTCAGAAGAGGTATGCACGAAAGAGTAAAAAAAGGGTCTTCGAATCTCAAGATAGACCCTCGAAGGTGAAGGGTCATGGGATATTTATACCTCTCGAGAGACTGAGACACGTGACACACATACACGAGGGCACGTGACACAACTCTTCGAGCAAAGACGTCTAGCTATCATTAGGTTAGGCTTCGGAAGAATCAAGCATTTGAGGAAGCTAGCCCACGTAAGGTATTTGGAAAATCAATTAGACCTTTAGGGAAGCTAGTCCACAAAAGGGTTTTCGGAAAGACACTTTGGGTTTTCGAGAAACATGACCCCCAAAGACTTTTTTAGAGAGAACATTCTCTCGAATTCAAATAGATTTCTCCAGGGAAATTCCCTTGAATGCTTTTTCGAGGAATGGTATATTACAACAAAAATCAATAAAAAACACAAGAATGAATTGAATACACTACATGGGGCAATTTTTTTCTTGTTAAATTTTAATAATAACATTATTCATTTCTCAATACTAACTTGTAGATGCTTTAAGATTAATGACCAACACTTAGAAATTATTAGTGAAAAAACTAATTTTAATTTTTTTTTTACACACTTTAACTCTTGTGTAATCTTTAACCTCTGATGGTATATATTTTATTTTTTTTATTTGATAATAAGTATTTTTCACTTTACAATGTACCAAATGGTACTTTACCCTATATACATGATACATTGTAAGGTGGTACATTGAAAATTCCCCGTTATCATGAAAGAAAATTAGTACTTTAGGCTGACCCAAGCCAAAATCTGATAATGACAAAGTGCTCCCGTCAAGGGAATGTGTCGTTCGTCAATGATGGGCAATTGAGTGATGCGCGAAAAAGGCAAAACCATTTTCATTAAACAAATAGGTAACTTTAAAATATGTAATTATTTTATTAGACAGATCATATTCATAGATGGTTACATAACGACCTTAATATGTTATACAATTAAAAATATTTTAGACAGATACACAGATATATTACCATTTATATATATAATTATAACTTTATTTTTTTCCGTAATATTTTTAAATTATAACATGTGCTATTGATATTTTATTTTTAAATTGAAAAGCTTATATTATACACACCTTTTTTTACTTAATTTTCAAATAAATATATTAATAGGCCTGGTATTTTTTATGTTAATTTATTCACGAATATATTCACAAATAATAAGGAAAAGAATGAAAAAAAAAAAACACAATCCAAAGAAAAAATCGATATTAATTTTCAAATAATATGTTAAAATTTCACGTTTTAAATAAATTAAAAATTGAACACAAAAAATTAAAATAAAAAATTAAAATTTATGTCAAACAATTCCAGACTCATCGTTTTAATGCTCGGGAGAAGCTCTTTTTTGATACACACCACCAATACAATATATATATATATATATATATATATTGCTATTCGATTAAAATGTTTTAAATTTAGAGAAACTATACAAGCTAGGTCAGCATTTTACTGTTATTTTTATCTTAAATTTTGGCTTGTAAGTTGTATAAACTTTTAGAATTTTTTTTTTATTTATAATGAGCTATCATTAATTAAAATTTTTAATTATAAAAAATGAGTTAACCAAATAAGGAATGTTTTTTTATCTCTAATAGAGATGAACAATAGTGATGTGACACTTCATGTGTTAATTTATCACAATGGTAAATGTTGATAATTTTCAATCTTTTCTTTCAATTATGTTATGTTTTTGGTGTCAAACAAGTGAGGTTTAACAATTTCAAATTTAAAGTAATTTGTCAAATTCAATGGCCTCTTTGTTAAAGTAGAAGAAACATCTAATTGGGCTGCCAAATGTAAATTAATAATCCAATTATGTGAAAGTTCACCTTAGCATCCTCGCACGTTGATGCGTCGACGAAGCTGCTTGAAACTTGAGACCAATCTCCATATACTTGGTCCGTCTGATTTGGCGATTTGACAGTTTATAAGTTGATATAGTAGTTTTAAATTACCCAACTTATTTATTTAAGTGTTTAGATTTAACAAATAACATTTAAACTATACAACTTAAACGCTCATATATCAACTTTTTACAAAAGCTTCCACCCATAAGTTTTTGAAAAAAATTGTTACTAATTAAGGTGGATTGATCAATTAAATATCTATTTTACCTTCAATTTTTTTAACCATTTCTAGCTATTGTCCTTCTTCTTCAACCCTTCACATCTCGCCTATCAATGTCGCCACCAGTTTTTCCAGCCGTCGTCGTTGCCGTCGTCCTCGCGATCCGTCATCGCCCTAGCTTTTTTGGCCCACAGCTCATCGCTCCTAGCGTTCGTTGTCTTCTCACCCTATAGTGACCTATAAATCGTAATTTAATTTAATTATTAAATTATTATATTAATTTAATTTAAAAGAGATAATATATGTTATTAATAACTATAATAATAATAAGTACAAGAATAATTTTATTATCAAACATTATAATAATAAATTATTATAAGAGTAAGGAATTAGAGTGTGAGGGTGGCATGAAATTCTGGAGTAGTTAATTTCCATAGAAGCCTTAGGTTAGCATTTAAAATTAAAGTGATGTGCATATTTAATTAAAGGAAGTAACTGGCCGAGATGGCTGGCGCGCATTGAGAAATCCAACAGGTGTTATGATCAATCCTCTGCCCACGTGACTGTCATTCTACCAAGTTTTGTTGTTACTTTTAAATTAAGCAAAAATCTAACCTTTTAATAGCCTATTAATAGCGCTCGGCAGCTCAATAAATGCTTAATTTGAAGCAAAATAAGGAGACAAAAGTAGCGGCAGTGCGCACGAGCAGCGGAAAATCAAAGGAAATTGAGATTTTTTTTTGAGAAATCTCATTTTTAATTGCAGTATGAGGATAGCAGGTAAGTCGAAAAGCTGAATAATAAATTTTATACAGTTGAAATTTTATTTGGAATATAATTTTATTAATTTTGACAAATTATATAAAATTACAATTTGTATAATTTTGTCGCGTTTAGATAGAAAAAGCCCAAAGATCTCTTCTACGAGATAAGTTTCCTACCCTCTCTACAAAGTTCCTTCCCTGGAAAATTTATTTACCCTCCCTTTGTTCGTTTCGGTCAATTTATTAATTATGAAATTATGAGTCATTTGGTGCAAATTAAATTTAATAAGCTAGGTTTGAGAATTTTATTTGTTGGTTGCCTACGGGGGTTTGTGCCACCCCTACGTCTATGAAAATGATGCCGAACTCACTTGATGATTAGATTCTTAGATGTTCGGGTATAATTATGGATTTTTGGCTATTAGTAGGCTAATGCTGTTAGGCAGTGGGGGCAAGGGTCGCCTGTTTAGTTACATTGGAGTGACTATTGTAAGGTCTTTCTTAGACCGTCAGCCGGACACTCCTAGCTATTGATCGTCGACCAGTGCCAAGTACTACTTAGTAGCTCTGCTATTATATGATTTACTACATGACTTGATATCTTCTATTTAGGTTGCATGGTTTGGTTTGTACATGGGTACAAGCTACATGTTGGGGGTTTTCATATTCTGTTTATGCTTGGACACAAACATCATAATATTGTTAGTTGCATCTGGCACGGGCATACACCTCACGTGTGGTTTACTATGTGGGCGAAGCATCTACCTGATGCCTAGATGTATAGGCGCCAGTGTATCTAATTGATGCTTACTACGCCTTACATTTTATATGCACATTGCATAGTTACTATGTGTTAAGTAGTCTCGAATGGGAGTACCGTTTCAAGAGAGCCTAGAGCTCTGGTGTCGAGAGTACCGACCCAAGGAGTGCGCACAGGTTTGTTGAAGACTTACGTTGCCTTTTAGGGTATCGACAAGTTGGTATGGGATTTAGGTGCTGGGTGTCTTGTGTGGACCCCAAGGACTGGTATGTGCTTTCATTATGCTATACTATTGTGTGGTAGTGTCTCATGTCTTGTGTGTATGTGTGGAACTATGTGTGGGGAGTTCACTTCTTCTATTTAACTTATAGTCTTTCCTTTCTTATAAACTTGTTGAGTCTTGTGACTCACTTTGCTTTCCATCATTTCAGTTAAGGGTGAAGCTAAAGTCGAGGGCGAGGATGGCAGTACCTAGCAGCCGTGTCGGTATAGTATACAGTCAGCTTTCCCACGTTGTTTATGATGTTTGGCAGGATTTTGTCCTTTTATTTTTGACTGTGCAGAGTCGATTATTGTATTTTCTATTTGTTGGCACAGGTGTTTGTATGTATTTATACATTATGGGATCGCTGTTCTAGCGGGGTACTCGCATGCATGCATGCATATAGCTTTACTTTCATTGTTTTATTTTTTGTGTATGTATGCCAGGGTAATTCTTGTTTTGTGTTTCATTCTTTTCCATCCCGTAGGCACTCTCGTTCAGGTAGTTCGGGTGATTGGGATATTCAAGCAGAGGTGTTTACACACCCTATCGCCATTGTCTTCGCCGTCGTTATCCCCATAGTCCATCGTCGCCCCCAGGATTAGCCATTGCAGTCCGTCTGTCCTCTTCTCCTCATTGTCCTTGTATATATATATATATTTATATAACAATAATTTATAATTAATTTTATTTAAAATAAATATTTTATGTATTCTTTGTATTATTCAATAACATGTTTATTTTCGTCTTTTTATCATACTCTGATAACTTATCAACTATTTCAAACCAAATATATAACTATTAATTAATAGTTTAAAAGTATATTTTGCCAAACGCATTATTAGTTTAAACGTTATCTAACTTAAATGCTATTATACAACTTAAACACTACTCAACTTAAATGATGTTAAAAAAAAACCTAGTCAAACTAAGTCATAGGCAGTAGACATGGCCAAAATTGAACCGGACCGGCGGTTCGAACCGGAACCGGACCAGCCGGAACCGGACCCGGACCCGGAACCGGCCGAACCGGAACCGGAACCGGACCGAACCGGCGAAATTCGGTCCGGTTCCGGTTCGAGGTTCCGCGGAACCGGAACCGCCCCCTTCCCCCCCCAACGGTCCAAGGACCGTTGGCTGCTGCCAACGGGCAGCAGCCCCCCGCAACGGTCCAAAATTGGACCGTTGCAACGGTCCAATTTTGGACCGTTGGCTGCTGCCAACGGGCAACAACCAATTTTATTTTTTTAATTTTATTTTATTTTTAATCCTATATTCCTATCTATATATACCCCTCCCTCCCCCACTCATTTTTCACACTTTCTCTCTCTCTCTCTCTCAAGTCTCAAGCTATTATTCTCTATATTTTGTCTCTCATTTAATATTTCAATTTCAATTTCTTCAATCTTCTCATTTTGTTATTTGTCAATTTATTCAATTATATTGTTAATTATTTATTACTTGTTACTATATTATATTATTACTAATATTTTCATTATATTTGTCAATTTTTTACTATATTATTTTATTATTATTATATTTTTTTATTATCATACTTTTTTCAAAAAAATGGCAAGTGAAGGTAGAAATTTTGAAAATGTTGAAAATGTTGAGTTTGAAACTCAAAATTTTCAAACACAAGAGAGTGAAACTCAACAAAAGGGAGGTGGAAAAATTTCTACTTCTGATATTTTTAATATTCATTTCAAGAAAACACCAAAAGGAGATAGTAAATTTGATGTATCTTGTAATTATTGTAATCAGGTATACAAATTCAAGCAAGGAGGTGAATATGGTACTTTCGCCCGACATTTGCAAACAAAGCACCCGCTCAAGGTTGGATTGAGCCGCGATCAAACACAAATATCCGGGTTTGCTACCTCTTCAAACTCTCCTCAATTATTTCATTATAATGAAGCTAATTGTAGGTCTGGTTTAGCTGAAATGGTAGCAATTGATCATTTATCTTTTAGTTTTGGTGAAAAATTAGGTTTTACTCGATTTTGTCAAAACTTTGTTAATCCTAGTTTTAAATCAATTCCTAGAAATACTTTGAAAAGGAATTTGTTAAAATTGTTTAAAAACTCAAAAATTGAATTGATAACATATTTTCAAAACAATAATATTAATGTTTCTATTTGTAGTGATATTTGGAGTGATCATTGGCAAACTCATTCATATATGGGTATTACTTGTCATTGGGTTGATGAAAATTATGTTTTACAAAAAAGAATTCTTGCGTATCGATGTTTTGATGAAAGTCATAATGCTGAAAATATTTGTAGATTAATTCAACAAATTTTACAAGAATATAGATTAGTTAATAGAATTTTTTCAATTTCTTTTGATAATGCATCGGCTAATACTGCTTCTATTAATGAATTGAAAAGAATTTGCCAACCAAATTTTGGTGGAAGATTTTTTCATGTTAGATGTGCATGCCATATTTTAAATTTATGTGTTCAAGATGGTATTAAGTCACTCAATTCTTATTTAGATCCAATTAGTTAAAGTATGGGCACATTTTTGCACCTCCAATGGTCAAACCCCAAAACGTTTTTCAAAAGATGTTGCTACTCGTTGGAACTCAACTTTTAAATTACTTAATCAATCTTTTGAATATAAAGATTTATTGTGTTCTTTTGCAGCAAATTATATTCCACAATATCCTATTTTTCCAACTATGTGGAATGTTTGTAGTTCAATTTTGAATATTTTACGAATTTTTAATGATGCTACTCATACACTTAGTAGTGTTTATAAACCAACTTCACATCAATTTTTAATAGAAGTAATGAATATGGCCGGTGTATTAATGGAAGGAATTAATGTTGAAGAAATTTGTCGTGCTGTTTTAGAAATGAGAGAAAAATGGTTACGTTATTATCAATTTATTCCTGAAATTTTTCTTGTTACTATGGTATTTGATCCTAGGTGTAAATTTGATGGTTTAATTGAGTGTTTGTCTAACTATTATTCGTTGTTAGGATTAGAAAATAATGAAGAAATTGATATGAATATTATAATTTCTAAGGTTAGAACTTTATGCAATCAATTATATGAAGCATATGTTATTGCTCCTAGTAGTGAAGAATCATTTCCATCCATGGCTTCGCATTCCTCTTCCTCCCAACCAATGAAATGGGGTCATAAATTTTTAGATCAAAGGAGAAAAAAACCTAGATCGAGCTCACATTCGGAGCTCGAAACTTATCTAACCACAGTTTTTGAGTTTGGTGATGATACAGGTTTAAATTTTGAAATTTTGGAGTGGTGGAAAAGGCACAAGGAGACATTTCCAACTCTTGCAATTATTGCAAGTCAACTTCTTGCAGTTCCAGCTTCAACTGTAGCCGTTGAACAAACATTCAGTAGTGGAGGTAACATTTTGGATGAAAGAAGATCAAGATTGGCTCCAGAATCATTGGAAGCTCAAGTTTGCCTCGATGATTGGGAAAGAGCTAACATGCGACGTCAAGAAGAACTTATCTATTCATCATCATCTGACGAATGAGTTAATGATGGTTCAACAACGGCGACTTCCGACTCCAATGAAGATGCGTAGGATCCAAGTCTATTTTTTATTTTTTTTCACATTTGTAAAAATTAATTACTTGTATTACATTTTTGTTGTAATTATTTTTTAATGAAATTAAGTCTAATTCTATTTTTTATTTTTTATTTTTCACATTTGTAAAAATTAATTACTTGTATTACATACTTGTTTAGTTGTTTTAATTATTTTTAATGAAATTATTACTTATATTTCTTCAATTTTTAGTAGTATTTTTTATTAAAAATATGGTTGAGAATATCTATATTTACAATTACATTTAATAATTAAAAATTGAAATCAAACCGAATCGAACAACGGAACAAGGACCAAAATTGAATACAACAATATTTAAAAAAAAATTAAAAAAATTTGGTTTGAACCGGAACCGGAACCGTTGACCGAACCGGCTCAAACCGTTGACCGAACCGGCACGAACCGGAACCGGAACCGAACCGTCCCAAACCGCCCTTGGGCGGTTCGGTTCAGGTTCAAAGATTTGTTGAACCGGAACCGACGGTTCATGAACCGTGGCCATGTCTAATAGGCAGGAATGTGAGTGGAAACCTCACACATGCACTGAGATACACAACTTTGGCAAATCTTTGAAGAGAAACCGTCGAGGCTAGTACATTTCAACTTGCCCGACAAACCCAAAACAACAATCAGAATAACAGAGTGCAAACAAATCCAAAGGGTCAAGAAACCAGAATCAGAACACCCTCACACTCGCAACAAATTACTACATAGTGTTATAGAAAAATAAAAAGAAAATGAAAAGCCACTTCATATATAATAGAATAATTATTAACACTAGATACTCATGAAAACACAATTAAAATTTGATGAAGCCATCGACCAATTATATTACACACACATGTTACAGAATCGTGTTATAAAATAGGGCAACAATATATATATATATATATATATATGGCTTTACATGATGGAACAAGCATGAGGATTCTCATCGCTGAAGGTGGCGCCTGTGTGGTGCCCAAGCATGGTGGATTGAGCAGGAGCGTGGCCGTAATCGTATCCATGTTTGTAGTAGTTGTAAGAAGACGATGGCTGGGGAGCATAGCCGATGGAGTGTTGCTGCTGATACTGCTGAATATCTGTGAAGTTTTGGTAGTGAGGATTGTGGGGGAGCTGCCATATCTCGGCCCTTCTTCCGCCCTTTCGGACCGTCTTTAGAACCTTCTTCTGCTCCGCCCATCCAGTCACTGTCACTTTCTGCATTTCCATGTCGATCTCTACATTCTCCACTCCTAAATATGCACCCCCCCATTGTTTGTTACACATTAATTATAGAAAGAACCAAAGGAGCAAGCTTGTTCAACAACTACCAGCCTTGGCCGCCTTCTCATTCTTTACAACTCCAAACTCTCATTTCTTTGAAATTTACGTAATTTGAGTTGATGAGTTTTATTATGCAAAAAGAGAAAAGGAGCATACTTATTCATTTTTCTTTCTATCTTGTTTGGTTTTATTAAACCTACCATCCAATTTTAGGCTTGAGATTAATTAAATACTTTATTAGGTGAGTGTTATTCCATTAAAATCGAATGACTAAACATAATCAATTAATTTCTAGTTAGTTTAGTTGAGTTTTTTTATTAAATTTTTTCGGCTTAGTTTTGTCACACACACCCAACCAAATAAACTTATATATATGATTATTTATGAAAATACCCCTAAGCTTTAGTTATTTGTGAAATACGTGATTGTTTTTGCTTTAACATGTTTTATTGCTGGGAATTTTAACATGTTATTTTGTTTCCTTAGGTTATGGAATTCACAACTATAATTTTTTTAAAAGAAAAAAATCGAGATTTTGAATAATATCTATTTGAATAGCTAAATAAATAATTCAGCTATAGAGTGAACACATGAGTTTAAATATCAATTTGAGATATGAGTTACATACATAGAGTAAATGAAACTTATAACATTATCATATATATTCATGCAATTATTAATTGAAATAAAAGTTTACATACAGTCACTTATCTACTACGTAAAACTCTCTTTAAACTCAATCAATAAATATGGATCTACAAGCTGGAATCCGACTATATAATTAAACCAGACTAAATTGAGCCTCTCTTTTGTTAGGTTAATTTGTTTTCATGTCTAGCTATAGATTCAAAATTTCTTAATTGATCTTGACCACTTCAAATCTGGATCCAACCACCTAGCTACTGTAGAAATGAACCGATTCAACACCTGTACGTATATAATATTATATATAATTCTGTTAACTTAACACATGTACATACATATACATATCTCCAGAAAGATGAAAAGAGGTATATATATATATAAATGTGCGATTCAGACTCGGGGGAACTAAGAATTCAGGTTACCTTTAAGCTTGAGAAGAGCTTTTGTAATCTTGCTCTCACATCCGGGGCAATCCATGTGAACTCTCATCTCTATGGTCTGCACGCGCAACAAAATCAATCAAGTAACCTTCACTAACTCGCGTTGCTGTAATATATACAAGCATATGCACATATATATATGTATATTATCTTTGCTAATATATATATTGTCAAGCTTGTTGCAGGTGATGCAGTATCAGAGAGAGATTGATTAGATACCGTCATCGTTTTGAATTGCGCGAATTGTTCTGACGTGTTCTCTGAGAAACGCAAAGCAGCTGTTGATGACGATATCTCTCAACTCTCTGAATCGCTTAAGCAAAATGAGGAATGGGGAGCAATTGAGTCGAGCCCTATCTCTGTCTCTATTTATATATATCTCTCTCTGTACGCTAATGCAACCCTCATGCATTAAGAAAACACTTCTTCACCGACTAATTATCATGCATCACGTGTGTTTGTGTGTACGTTGAAAGAGCCCTTTGTATTGTATAAATTAAAAAATAAAACCCCTCGATGGAACCGCGTGAATTAAGAGTGAAACTTAAGTGCTTGTGACTACTTTTAATTGGTTGTACACACATTCGATTTCTTAGGTATATAGTTTATTGTGATTATCTCTTTTACCAAAATTAAGAGATCGAACGACAAAAACATCTGTGATGGAGTGTTATTAAAAAAAATTAAAAAATAAAAATTCTTATGAAATTTTGTCAAGAGATAATGCTAGTAATTATAATTTAATTTTAGATTTAGGTGAATTAATAGATATAAATTTTGATAATTGATAAAATTATTCTTTATTTTTTGTTTTGACTTAAAAAGGTTATGAATTCAAATAATATAATAACTTTTTTTTTCTTCTTGTGTCTTTGGGTTTTAAATTACATAAAAAAGTTCAAAAAAATTGACACAGTTTCAAGTATAAAAAATGAATATGTTTCTTTTCACCAGTGGAAGGCTGCCACGTGGAGGCATAATTTAATTCTCATGGGCGTTTGATGCGCTTCCATGTTGGGTATAAATTCCCTCTCCGGAATTAGAGTTTGACTTTCCGAAAATTATTATACAATGCAATTATGAATGGGCTAAGGCGTTGGCACGCGATCTATCGCGCGTGACGCGTCGGTTACTGGGGATTGAGCTTAAAGTTGACTCTCTTTGCCTACGAATTACGCTCCTTTGGGTAGCCTGGAAATTGCGACACAAATAGAAGGGGAAATTGGGGGGACGGCTGTAAACTCACTCGCTGTACCGACCCCATTGGATCATGTCTTTTTCCTTCAATTATTATCCATGGCTACTGGTACCAACGTTGTACGAGTGTTAAAAACTCTCTCTGTCTCTCGGCACGAATTTAACAGTGAAGTTCGGAGGTGATCAAATCAGCTCTAACAGGTGGCAATGGTACTTGGAGAGAATCCAATAACAACAAAGGGTCGAGGAGCTCGAGTGTTTGGCGATGAACTTCTTTGATCGGATAGAGAAGGAAGCAGCAATGAGTTGAGGAACTAACCCTTGTGTTAGATTTGGATGTTGGAACCTAAATTGAACCCATCTTTCATTCTTCTTGGGATCCATACGAGTTCAATTTGAAAATGTCAGACTCACGTAGATTCCATATTCTAGTTCCAACTTAAATGAATTCCATTTCCAATGTGAATCAATCTCTCTCTCTCTCTCTCTCTCTCTGCTCTTTGGAACTGATTGTGGCTAGGTTAACCCATTGACAATATATTTTCAGTTTGGTATGGTTTAGTTTTGACAACATTGAGATAAATGTATTTGAAAAAACTTAAATAATAAGTTATGTAACTTTATTTTTAATAATTGCTAGATAAATTTAACAAATACAATGTGTTATTGCAGGGATACAACAATTAACATTTATTTATCTGAAAACCTCAATAAACAGTTGGTAGGGCTTAGTGAGAAGAAAGAGGCAAAAGATCATCGAAGAAGAATGGAAAGTGAGGGCTCTACCCACTGGCCGAGGGAGCAGAAGGGCGGAGCGCCAAAGAAGTAAGAGGAATAGGCACTGGAGAGAGGTAGGGGTGCCTTGGATGGGTCTTCAGATGATGCCTACAAGGTTCACGAATAAGTCTTTCAAAGGATTTACAAGATAAAAGGCAATCAGAAGGCACATGGGGATTTCTCCTATACAGGCTTTCTGATGCCTAAGTCAGTACATGTCATGAAGAAGTAAAAATATAGTATGATGTAGTATGCTCATGCGTATCATGCGAATAAGACCCACTGGTGCACTATGAGAAGGTGCACGAGTGAGCGGTATGAGTGGACTGTGAAGATGGACTCCTCAAGTGAGTGATATCGAAGGAGAGAGAGAGAGAGAGAGAGAGAGAGAGAGAGAGAGAGAGAGAGAGATTATGCAAACATGATGGCTTGCCTAAAGCCGATAAGGCAATGAGTATTTATAGAGGTTGATTGTGATTGAGACACATGGTCAGTCGTGATTGGGACACGTGGATGCAGGGAGTGCATGATTCGTCCACTGCACTTGGTGGTCTTAGGGGTAGGCATGCATGGAGGACCTAAGTGAGAAAGCCCTACCGGGAAGGGTCATAGGAGGAAAGAGAGCCTTGCGAGGCTGACTTTATTGCTATGAGGTAACGAGGGATGAGATCTTGTGGGTCTCTAGGCGACCTAAGAGGTTATTGAAGATTTGACCAAGTGCTACGTGGATGCCCAGGAAGGTCATACGTGGATACCTGTGAAGAAGAGGCTCGTAGCACGGCATAGGCTTGTTGGCTAAAAGGCATATGGAGGCAAGGGCATGGGGCTACCTGCACATTGGGGAGTGACTAGTTTGTGGCAAGGGCCACATGGGCATGCCCTGAGGTTGGTTTGGCACAACATGGGTCATGCATGGCGAGCTAAGTTGCGTGGAGGCTAGCTAGGTCTTTTGGTGGCTGAGTTTTCGGATGATCGGGTCTTTGGGGCTCGAGTCTTCGGAAGACCCATGTGGGTCTTTGGGGTTGTGCACGAGTCTTTGAATGACTTAGGTGTGGCTGGGCGTGGATGCCCACGCACGCAGGATGTCCTTGCATGCACTATAGCTCACAGTTGAGGTTTCGATGGGGCATGGAGTCTCTCGATGAGGGTCTTCCACATGCAAGAAAGACTCTTTTGTGTGCATGAGGCTTTCTTGGGTGGCCAAAAGCCCCCATCAAGGCTTTGGTCGCCCTTTTTATAGGGATTAACTGCTTTGCTTTCTCTTCCTTCCTTTTCTCTTGGCTCTGAAAGGTGGTACCTTAGTGAATGTTTGTCTGGCCACGAACATACTTCTTGAGGATCTTTTCATTTGAAATAAAGAATAAAAAATAAAATCAAAACCTTTTTGATTATTTGACGTGAGAAGAGGTTGAATCTTCATGCCATGATGTGTCACCCACCCTCTACAAGTGATCCACACCAAAGAAAAACTTTATGAATGTCAATGAGCACGCCTCTTAGATCTCTTTGCATCAAACATGCAAGATTTAGCCTAACCCATTGGGTTTCTTTCCTTAGCTTTTCTTAAAAGCCATTTTCTCTCTCTAAGGAGATGGAAAGACTTCTCAAGAGATCATCAAACCCATTAAGGAAGGCATAGGCTATAACAAGCCTTATATAAGGGAAAAGTCAAACACTAGTCAAACTAGATATAAAATAAAGTCCCAGTTTTTACCTTTTCTCATTTTTGCTCATCTTTTTGTTGGTTTTACATAAATCTCATTATATGTGCAGCAGAATAAAAATTTAATTTGCAAGTATCACATTTTTAAAAAAGTTATGATTTACAAAATTGAATGCAAAAATGAAAGAATATCTCTTTAATGAAATCCAATTTCTCTGTTATGTTCCCTGTCGTATAATCCTCCAAGTGTTGGATGCCGAGTCGGTCCACCCAAAATTATTTAGATTCAAGAATTTCAAGAGAAGAGGAAGAAGAAATTTTCACAAAATTTCTAACTCACTTTTGGATTCACACACACACACACTTCTCCAAAAATTCTCTCAATTCTCAAGTGTTCCAAGAAGAATTAAATGAAAGGTTAATGGAGTTATTTATAGAGTTCCAACATAACCCTATTCCTTTAATAGGTTGGGTTTCTCAAGCACATTCCATTTAATGCTATTGGGCTAAGGCCAATCCAATGGAGTTTAATTGTGTTAAGTCCAATTCAATAGTGCCATTGAACCAACCTTAACGTGCTAGCAAAAAGCCTAACTCAATTAATAATTAAATGATTATATTCATAATATAATCATTTAATTATTCTTATTTATTTAATAAATAAATGTACTATTATTAGTAATTCTAAATTACCAATTTAATCTTATTCTATTTGAAAGTGATTTCTTTTGGATGAGATTTTTTGGGTTCACAAATAAATTGACAACGAGAATAATCAATTATATTCTCGTAAATCATGAGTGATATCTAGCAATATGTCATGATTACCTAATTTATTGTGAAGCATGTATTGTGAATCTTTTATTACATTATCATGCAATATAATGCTTCTATCATCTTATATCCTGACAAGATATAAGATTATGGTCCGCAGGTCAAATCTCTCAATCTCGTCATATAACCAGATCCAAAATCAATCTTGACAAATGTGACATAACCTTATGGAACACATTCTATCGTCATATTATCTTGGCTAAGGATTTATCGTCAAGTGATTATTAGATCGCATATGATATCCTTCTCATATCCTCATATATCTCGAGGTGATAGATTTCATGTCTGATGCACATATACCTCATGCATCACTGAACTAGGCACATAGATACATATGATCACTCGTGACTAAAACAACCATATAATATCACTGATATCTTAATCCATCAATATATAGATATCCATGTCATCTCAGGTTTAAGGACTAGTTGCACATTTGTAGCTAATATTGAATCATTGACCTGTGAAATAAAATCCATGTGATTCAATGTTATCAGTCCCGTTCAGTGAACTCGTTCCTGCAACGAGCACTCACTCATCTTTCTTTCATATATTATATAGAATGACACGAGACTCAACAACCTTATCTTTCAATATCTCATACTAAACAAAGAAGAAGACGATGTGCTGGTACTAATTCTTCTTCTGCTTTTGGTAAATCAAAAGGTAATCTCTCACACTTTGCTAGGGAAGAAATTAGAAAAACGATAAACCCTATAGGTTGACGCCACAAATTCCATCCCCAAAAACCATATTTTGATTGTGCTTCAACTATATCAACTGTACTTGAACTGTTAGATAATCATAGTCGGTGATACCATTACTGGTATCATCTCTATTACAGAACCGTACATGAGATTTTTATCTCATACGGCTCCTCAACGGTCACAGACAAATTTAAGGACCTTTATTTATCTTGATATGTTTGTAGGATAGATAAATTCAAAATCTATCTTAAGGTCCCGAATTAGACCAATGGAATTCTGTCTACTATATTTATAATAATAAATAAAAAGTGCTTTGAAATTGATCTCATTCTTTTTTTTTTGAAAATTTGGATTTTTCTTTGTTGAATAATAACTTAATCTTTCAATAAAATGTTTTTTGTAGCAATTTAATTAAGAAATATTTCAACCTATCATTTTTTATTACAATAATTAGACATTACATTAGTTCATGAATCATTTTTTATATGAGCTGCTATTATTCAAAATAGGAAATCTATGGCCAGGAACATGTTTATAGTATAATGAATTGTGGATTATCCGTAACTCGTATTCTTAACTCTTAAAAATAGTATTCACTCATTGTTATACTAATGGATATATGTTTTTAATTTAAACCATATTACAATTTAAATAAAATATAAACTTACTATTTAAATAATATTTAAAGAATTATAAAATCGAGTCCCTTTATATCATTAGAATTGGTCTTTAAGGCTTATATCTTACACTTTTGACATCCCGTGGACTTTTTCGCTAGTGCTAGCTTACCCCAAAAACCCACGAATTCATCTGGACCCAAAACATTTTTTGATCCCATTGAATTTGCCACAAAACTTTTCTTCATTTGTCTGTGACCTTATGGGTTCACTATAAAGATGGTAAAGGGCAATTTATTGAATCTTACTTTTAATCAAACTCTTTAATTATGATCCATAATTTACATCTTCTAATGACAAAAATTAACATCTTGCCCTTAGACCAAGATTGACATATAGCAACGTATCATGGCTCCCATATCATAATGAAATGCAAACAATACTTCAGATAAACCTTTTCGCAATGAGTTCTAGTGTTATTCGATCCCTCTATCATAATGTCCCAGTATGGTCTAGAAGTATGGTGAAATGTCAAACCTCCACTAACTAATACTATGTGTACGAATGCTAAGTCCACAACTCCTATAGTTGAATTAATAATTTTTAATTCTCAATTATCCGCTTTGGCCAACTACTTCTTGAGTTGTGACTTCATCATTCACATAGGGCATATACCTTTTTAAATCTTACTAAGGTTGATAGATTCCATCTTGCGTACTCATCTCTCTTCGTATGATTCGAATCATACTCAATAACTACCCTATTAGGGACCCATCTTACTGGACCCCATATAGTGGCATCAAAATATGACGCTTTTCATATAAGATAACTGTAGTACCTCAAGAGAAGAGATTACTAGCACATGTCGCCACATAGAACTCTGACATTTAGTAAGAATTACTATTTGGGTGTTCTGAGGTTAGGTCATTTAGTGAACTCATTCAGTAATGAACACTTACACACTTACATTAGTGTCACCACACAAGTAGTCAATGAGATCAACTACTGCCCTTACGAGCATGCATAGTGTGTACCAGCCTTGACAGTACTATAGAGGCCCCACTCTATAGTCTTATGACCAGGAAAAGTTTAAGAATGAAGTATCAATCATTTAGTCTCATTAGTATGATCTTATCATAAGCCAATTGACATTGCTACACTCTTTGGGTTTCATAAAAATAGGAAAACATAAAGATGAATGTATTACCAAGTACTAAAAGAAAAATACTTTTATTAATCAAAATATTCCGAGATTAATAATAGATGTAACCAAATCACAACTCTTATTATTGGCTCATAGGTTACAACTCTATTATCATTAGCATAAGCTTGCTGTACGATAGTAGGGAAATCGAAGATCCTTGCTTCAACAAGGCATGTTGAATCTCTGCTTGAAGACCTCTCTAAAACTTGGTCGCTTTCTAGGCCTCTGAAGATATTAAATCTGGAGCAAATTGAGCCAAAGAAGTAAAGTTAGCCTCATACTGGGCCATTGTATTGCTACCTTGCACAAACTCGATGAAGTCATGTCTTCTGTTCCCGTATCCAGTCAGGAAAGAAGTGCTCATTAAATGATGTTTGGAACTCCTCCCATAGTGGTTCTTGATTCCAAAATCGCTTTCGGACCATCTTTCACCATCACTCAGAGTCACATCTCAGGAGAAAAGTAGCTAATTGCACCCTCTGTTTGTCAATACAATCCACAACCTGGAGATGCTTTTCTATAGATAACATCAAGGTCTCCACGGCCGCAACAACTATACTCCCATAAAATTCAGGTGGCCTAGGTGCCATAAAGTTATTGAGCAACTGACTTCCTGTATTGTCACTTGATCCCTGAACCACAAGATCTAAAGTCTTCCCTTCATCACTACCGATTGGATCCCCCTCGACTTCCTAGCGTACCTAATCCTGCCTTGCTTGATTAGTTGCGAGTGTCTCCATAGTCATCATCATCCCTGCCAGAATCCCTCACACTTTCACCACCAAATGTCGCTAATCTCAATTGGGCTCGTCTGGAGACTCACGCGTAGGCTCAACTCGACCTCAACCTCGGCTGAGGATCAACGACCATCCCCTATAGGCATTCATCCTTCCTACACAACCAACATATCCAAAAAATTAATTCTACAACCAAACTCACATCCATTCAGAAACATGCCCCTAACTATACCCAACATGCTTACGTGTACAAAGACTTGTCCCTACCCCACTCTGATACCAACTTATGAAAACCCACCCTTGGAGACCCTGACTAAGGAAACCAAGGGAGAAGTGTCAAAAAGGAATGGTACCCACTGGAGTCATAAAGGAGAACACCACAATCACCTTATAACTAATAACAAGGTTATATATATATATATAACTGAACATCAAGTACTAGCATATACAATGAGGCCTTACACCCATAGAATCACAAAAAAGAGTAATATAAGGCCTTCAAAAGAGCAAAACATCTACAAACGGACACTATGCCAAAATCCCCCCAAATACCTTCTAGCTGTAATAGCTTTATACACGTCTAGACATTGGACCTCACATTACTAGGCTCCCCATCTTCTTTAGACTTGCCTCTACCTGGAATGATGCAAACACAAGTGAGCTACAAAGCCTAGCAAGTATAATAAAATAAAAGGGGTAATAAGAATGTCAGGGTTTGCACCATAGAAGATAACGAAAATCCCCACTCATGCACATATGAAAGAGAGAAACCGATCCATATGCACCATGATCACGCAACAACATGCACCCACGATATGCTACCATCAAGCCATAAATGAACATGTGTAGAGAATAAGGTGCATGCTCCCACAAACACTACTATAGCATAATCATATCAAGGGATCTAGTCCCACATGAGTTTGGCATCATAGCCCACCCAAGCTTTCGGCTTAATGCCATGAAGGATATATCCCAACATATCCCGTTTGTAGCGCACATCATATATCACATATAATCCCCAAAATCATGCCATGCATAAGCATAAACATCATGTCCCACACAAAACTCATGCATAAGACCTTTTGTAAATAACATGCACAATGCCAAGTATAATCATATTATCATGTTTGAAATGCATGGGATACACTCGAGGATAGGGAAACATGATTTAAGAAGGAGAAAAGAGGTTTTCAAGCTCGCAAGCATTTGGGCTAAACAGGGAGAATCAATCAACAGATGCATTGGCATCTATTGATAGATTACCCGTTGGATTGCACCTAATTTGTCACCTAACAGAGGCAAAAACCTCCTTGTTCCTTTGATTCTCACACTTGAACCATGACAAAGTAGATCAAACTCTTCCCAAACTTCACCCTAGCAAAAGAGGCACAATTCCCAAGAAAAATAGGGGGAACAAGTCCCATTGGAAGCATTTACAAGGAAATTAATCAAGGAAGTAAATTACAATCATGTAGCAACTTTGCTCTCAAAATAGAAAGTTTTGTAAAAACCATTTCAAAGGCTGAAATTTTCGACTTCTAATCATTAGAAAGGATGAGAACTTGCCTTAGTGTCATTCTTTGACAATTCCTATCCTTTCCTTACCTTCAACACAACTTATAGGTTGCTATACATAGAGATTTACATCTCTCTTTAGCCACAAAACAGAGGAAAAACAGAATTCTAAGCTAAGGAAGGCTAGAAGGTGAGTTTCCTACCTTGAAATCCCTTCCTTGATCACCCTAGCAGCTATAAGAAGAAGAGAAATGGAAAGGAAAATAGCCGTAGCAGCTGGAGAAGACTCTCTCGATCCTCTACTGCCTCAAAATTGCTTATTCTTCTTGTTTTTCTCTTTATATATATATATATACTTTAACATTTTGATTTATTTTAATTCCTTATTTCTAGCCCATCTTAGCATTTTAATTACCTTTATTTAACACTTCATTTCCCATAAATTAGAGGCTATTTACCTTGTACTTTAGCACTTCCACCTCAGCCCATAGTTTTAACTTGCTTTCTTCTCATTTGACTATGATTTTGAATATTCCACCCCTTTTGCTTGCTCTTCTTTGACTTGTCACACATTCCCCTTTGATTTCCTTAATCCTTTCTTAGTCATTTAAGCCACCTTACACATACCAAAATAATTCTCCAAGTTATTACTCACATAATAAGAAATTCCTAAAATAATACTATTTATGTAGGCATAACATACTATCGGGCTATTACATACATAGACATAATAATTGATTTCCATTCACATAGTAATTAATTATCAGTTTACCCCAAAAAGAAACTCCAAATAGATATAATAATTAATTAATTCCTTTTCCATCTTTTTCTTTCCTTTACTATGGATCTTTATCACAATTCTTAAAGAGCATTCTCAAATCAAATCATTCTCAAATCTGTTTTGAGTGTTCATAGTTCGTACTATGTTAATAATATAAAAGCACAAATATTTGATAATGAACAAGGTTCATATCTACCATTTAAATTGAAATAAATGGTCTTTTTCGTATCATAAACTAGCAAGCAACTTCGCAAAACATATAGACTAAATGATACTTACACATGTACAGGAGACCATATGCAATAAAATTATGACAAACTGGATAGTTAAACAAAAAAATCCCTAAAAATTGTAGCAATGAGAGAGTAATATAATATCTATAAAAATATATGTATATATGTATATTGTACACACACACACATGTACGTATATTCTAGTCACTAGTATCAGGATCAAACCAATTCACCTGATTTAGTTAAACCCAGTATACTGGTTCATTTTTGGTATAATCAGGCTTAACTTTCATTCTAACTATTGCAATAATTGAAAGTAAAACCATCACCCAATAATTAATGAGTTGTTTTAACACAGCTTAAACACCACCCAATTTCGTCAATTCCTAAATAAATAACCCGTTTTACCTTCCTAATCAAATGAATTTTTCCACAGGATGGGGTATTATACACCTTTATAAATAAATGATAAACAAATACCCAAAACTAGTCTCAAAGCTGAATTTTAGTAGCCATTTAATAGTGACATTACTTACAATAATAGTCACAAAAGATGAAGATTTAAACAAACAAATTAACCCACCCACTAACCAGCCCACAAGAACATATATGTATATACTTGCCATAGTCTGTATATATATATGACTCGTACAGTACATAGGTAAAAAACAAAAGCAAGACAATGAGAACAAACGAAGGTGAACGAATTAACCTTTGAATAGAAGAAAAAGACTAAACCTTTGGAGCTTTAAACTTTGAAGGTGAACGAACCAAGCCGAAACAAAGCAGTAAAGCAAAGATAGAGCACACTACCACACACAAACAACAATCAAACGCATTGCCGCCAATTAACCTTGTTTGTCATAGCAACCATCGGCACCAGTCAAGCACATCGTAGCAAGGGGGAACGTCGATCGCTTATACTCTTAGCCATTTAGTGTTTAGGATTTGCACATAACCAAAATTGGGAACTAGCAAGGCAACAACCAAGCGTGATATATATATATATATGTTTCCGTCTCTAACTTGGAAAATAACCCAAATAATGAACTCGATAAACTCAGTCCAAGTTTATCGAGTTTAACGAGTCAAATTGCGATCCTAAGTTGATTCCACCTAAACTCGTTCCTACACACTAGTTGACTCATTTTATGCCTACTGACTCGTAGAATTGTTCAAGTTAACACATGATTTTAACAACAATGCTCATTGTTGTTCACGACTTGGTAGGAAAAAAAATCTAAAAAAGATTTCTAGATTTGGGACAAACATAAACGTAAACATAACTCACATCTCATGCATATCGGGCCTTTAAAATTAAAGAAACACAAACACAAACACAAAGAAAGAACACAAAGTAACAGTTAAATAATAGAGAGAGAGAGAGAGAGGAGAGAGAGAGAGGTTACTTGGAAGGAACGATCGATGGTGACTTGAGAGGGGATGACGGTAGTGAACGACAGAAGGAACAGCTAACAGAGAACAAATCGAGTGAATGACCAACGTCAAGGCTTCGGGATTCAATGATTGAGAAATGGGTGATCTTCAGCTAATTAAGGAATGATGACTAGAATCAGAAGAGAGGGAATGACGGCGATGACCGCCTAAGCGACTGTTGCTGGAAATACATTCCTAGCCATTTTATGTAAATTGAGAAATGGTCCCAGAATATTTCACCATTTACAGAAATGACCCAAAAAAAGTTTCGGGTCATTTTCTCCATTTTCGAAATGGAAAATGGTTTGAAAATGTCAAAAAAGCGTCTCTGAGTTGTTTTCGTGCTTAAGTGCTCTACATTACATGCTTTTCTAAATCAAAGAGAAATGAGGGTAAAAATGTGAAATTTGAGGAGCTTAAATGGACACAAGTGGATTGGAGAATATTTTAGAATTCCTAATAGCTCGAAGAACTTAAAGATGCATAGTTTGAGGCTTAAATAAGAAATTTAATAAATGAAGGGACATATGATAAAGGAATTTTGGAATTTTGAAAATGAAGTAGGGGCCAAGTGAAATATATAGATCCAAGGGGGTTCAAATGAGGTTTCTTAGAACCTTGTGAGTTAAGGTGAAATTGACAAGCTAAATGTAAATACACAAAGTTATGTATACATATGTGATTCATGCATGTTCTTGAATATTCTTGGTGAAAGAAAAAAGAAAGAAGAAAGAAAGAGTTGTTAGAGGTTGGTGAAAAAGAGGAAAAGATACTGAAACAACATTGTTGGTTTTTTAAAACCTTGTGAGATAAGGTGAAATTGATAGGGTAAATGTAAATACACAAAGTTATGTATATATATGTGATTTATGCATGTTCTTGAATATTCTTGGTGAAAGAAAGAAGAAAGAAGAAATAAAAAGGAGCTATTAGAGGTTGGCAAAAAAGAGAAAGACTCACTGAAACAACATATTAATTTAAACTCCTTGTTTCTTTTCTTTTATTTTTTTTTCTTCTAATTTGAAGCTATAATCCTCTTCCTTGCACCTTTAAGAACCTTAGGTTGTCTTTACATATGTCGAAGAAGTAAAAGGTGTTAAAGAAATCAAAATAGACACTAGATAGTTGGTTCAGACAATACACAACTGCCTTCAAAATTAATTTCATTAATCCTTGTTTTTTTATTTTATCGATTTGAGGCTATAATCCAATTCTATGAAACTCTAGTATACACGAGAGGTTTTGCATGTGTTGGTCCAAGTTAAAACGAACTAAAACTTGAAGTTTAAAAAGAATGGGTATGAAGTTAGGGGTAAATTTGTTATTTTTAAAATACAATAACCTAAAATTCATAGATTAGCATTGAAATAAAAAATTTAGGGGCTATTACTATTTTTAAAATGCAAAAAGTGATTCTTGTGATTGCATCAAATTTTAAGGATAATCATTGTATTTTTTCAATTATACATATTGTTCTTTCTAGCTCATAGGGGTTGGCAGGACTAATTGCAATGGTGGTGGAATGTTGTGGTCTAGCTATGGTGGTTGGCACCTGCAAGCACTTTGACGCTTAAATTAGTGAGGGTTCGAAATAGAAGAGTGTGATCATACCTTGTCTTGTGATTAAGCTGGTTTATATAGAGGTGAGGGTGCCTTGTGCGTTGCCGACCATCATGGGAGGATATGAGGCCGAGGTACACGGTAGTGATTGGGGCCGTTTTCGAGAATCTCAGATTTTGTGAAGATTAAGGGCTGATCGGGAATCAACGTGCGAGTTTCTCGGAGTCGATAGGATCTGTTACTACCGTGAGGATCTTGGCTTGGATGGAAAGGTTATCAAAGCTTCTTGGGTTGAGATTTAGTCTGGGGTCAGGCTTGATTATAAGCTATGAGCCCCTGGCCTAATGGAACAATACGATCCAGAGCCCCCCAGGTTGGATGTTTGGGTAGGCAAGGATTCGAGCTAGGAACATAGTCAAGGTAATGGTTATGTTCTAGCTTGCTTTGGCTTAGGACAGAGCTTGCTAGGGCCGAACTTGGAGTTGTTAAGCTTGGTGTTGCCGAGCTTAGTGTTGTCGGGGTGTTTTTCAAGGTTCTGACAAGTAACATATGCGATTTCAAAATTTGGGGCATCTACTTCGAGAGATGTGACGTCATAGGTGGCACAGGGACTTGTTTCAACATTTTAACCTAAGGCATTTAATGTGTGTGACATGTGGCATGATCTTTGTGAGTGTTTAGTGACATTTGATCTCTAGTCATTGGATGCACCGTGTGATATCTATATAAGGGCATCTATAGCTTGTTTTCCCATTTCTCACTTTTGCGCTTGCGACCAATTTCTAAATCATGATTTCCTCAAAGTTCTCGCTTTTTTCTTGCCTTCAAGCTCCTTCTTGCATTCTTTTACAGACTTGCTCATTTACACAGGTAACTTTGTGCAACCTACTTTTTTAATTTTTTAACCCTTCATTTTCTTTTACTATTTTTGGCTAGTTTATTGAGAGTTGTGACTAGTACAGGGAGTGAATCTGGAGAGGGGAACGATTCCATGATTGTTGTAAAAGAGCCCTTGGTAAGGAATCAGACACTTGGTTGTCAGGCTTTGTTGGTTGAGTATAGGGGAGTAATTTGGTGTGTCGACCAGGGTAGTTGAAATATATATCAAAAAAGGGAATGACTTTTGACAGCTCTATTTTCTTTGGTTCCCCTGGGGATAGTGTAGGTGCTTCTTCCATGGTCGAGTCATCTTTCAACTCACTTTCTGGTGCAAGTGGTGACTATAGCTGGGTGAGTGAGGATGTGTCCAAGGTTACTTTTGCATACAACTCCTCGGATAGTGTTATTGTTTTGAGGTCGCAGATCCACTTGTAAGTGATTGAAGAAGACGAGGGTTTATTTGAGTGTCGACCCTGTAGGGAAGAGGATCAGGTTTTTATGGTAGTAGACTTGGGGTCGATCTTTGTGCGAGATGTTTTTTTACACGTTTTCGTTGATAGGTTTGAAATGTTATGGCACACACTCAAGAGAGGGGTGAATTGGGTAATTTAAAAATTTCGACACTCTTCTGTAATCTTGACTTTGATCAATAAAGTATATTTCATTAATTCTCTGCTTTTTTTATTCATTGATCTTCTACTTTATTGCTTTCTGTTTTCTTCCAAGGTTGAGTCGGGAAATGTAATGGTCTTTCTTTAATTTTTTTGCATTGTTCGGTGTAAGTGTTGAGCCTCGATTTGCATGCTGATTTGATTATGCACAATCTATTTATTATTGCTTGTTTTTGCTTCGAAGGTTAGGTCGGGTGAGTGTTTGTGAGGCAATTAAGGCCATGATATCCTGAGGTTCGTCCACCGGGTCTGGTCCAAGCGTAGATGGGTTGATTAACCAAGCTTGACTGGGCAGGGCTCGGCTTAGGAAATCGAGCGGACTAACCAAGCTTGACTGGGCAGGGCACGACTTGGGAGTGTAATAGAAACAATCCTTTAAGCATCCATTTTCATTTATAAAAGAAGCTCGGTGTAGAACCAAATAACATCTGACTTTATTAATAAGTAAAACTTGGTGTTAAATTCTGAAAAGTATAACATTTGATCTTATTGATAAGAAACCCTTGACGTAGAACCAAATAACATCCCATCTAACAAAACAAATAACTTCATTGATAAGAAGACCTTGGTGTTGAATTGGGTAACGGAACATCTGAATTTATTGACAAAAGACCCTCCGCGTAGAACCAAGTAACATGTCACGTAACAAAACTAAAACAACAACGACATTACCAAAGAATAGATTGGATCTATATAAGAAACATGAAGGCAGACCGCAAGATAAATTAATTTTAAACCGTAAGCAATTGACAAGGTTGATTGTGAGGCCGGTACTTAGCTATAGTACTTTCGTAGGCTGGTTGCGTTCCATGATCTCGACAGTGGTCGTCTTGAGAGTTCAGTGAGGTGGTAAGCTTCGTTGCCAAGGCTACGAATGACTTGGTATGGGCCTTCCTAGTTAGCGCCGAGCTTTCTTTCTTCGGGTTGCTGTCTCGCAATCTCTACCTTCCTTAGGATTAGGTCTCCGTCCCAAAAACTCTGGGGGCTGACCCTAGAGTTATACCTTAGGGCTGCCCTTTGCTTAATTGCTTGTTCTCGGATGTGAGCTAGCTCTCGTACCTCCTGAAGGAGGTCTAAATGGATTCTTTGCTGATCTCCATTAGTATCTTCTTGGAAGTGCTCCCTTTGGGGGCTCGACTCCCAAACTTTCACTAAGATCATTACTTCTGACCCATAAGTGAGCTTGAATAGGGTCTCCATTGTTAATGTTTGAATTGTGGTACGGTATGACCTTAGCACCATAGGGAGATCTTTCGACCATGCCCTCAATGCCTAATCCAGCTACTTCCTGAGCCCAGCGAGGATGACCTTGTTGGCAGCTTCGGCTTGCCATTTTATCTGGGGATGCTCGATTGATGTGAAGGCTTGACGAATTGTGAGCTCCTTACAAAATTCTCAGAATTTTACGTTGATGAATTGAGTGCCATTATAGAAATAATTAACCCAAGTAGGCCATATCTACTTATAACATTTTTTCAGACGAATTTTTTGACCTTATCTGTTGTAATTATTGCTAGGGGCTTGGCTTAAATCCACTTGGTAAAGTAATTTATGGCTACCATAATGAAGTTGAGTTGGCTTGAGGCCAGTGAAAAAGGTCTGAGCAGGTCAATTCCTTACTTGTAGAAGAGTTAGGATACGTCAAGGCTGTGGAGTTCTTTCAATGTGGAGTGATGGGCATTCGCATACTTCTAGCACTTATTGCATCTTTTTACATATTCCAGGCATTCATTATGCATGGTTGGCTAATAGTGCCTGGCTTTCAATATTTTTACTACTAGGAACTGGCCTTTGTTGTGGCTTTTGCATACCTACTCATGGACTTCGAACACCAGCTAAGCAGCTTGCCCCCCTCCCCATCCACGCACTTGAGAAGAGGCATGGTAAAGCTTCTTTTGTACAGTCGATCCCTGATCATGGTGTACAGGCTGGTCGTCCTCCTTAACTTCTTGGCCTCCTCCGGGTCATCAGGCAACACTTCTTCCTTCAAGAATCGAATAATGGGAATTCCCCAGAAGCTGGGGTCTATCTCCATGGCATGTCCTTCTAAGTCAACAGTTGGTGAGTTTAAAGTTTCCTGTATGACCGATTGGTTGTTTCCTGGAGCCTTGGTGCAAGCAAGTGTCCGCTTAATTCTATCCTGCAAGTGGACGAATCGTGACAAGTAATATAGTGATGAATAGAGTGTCGTACCCACAAGGACTAACTTTTGACGTTTACTCTAACTGATTTAACCTTAACTTAACACACACATTAACAATGACTTCAACTATAATGAAAACTAATTTACGAATAAAAGATGCAACTAGAACAATTTCTTTGATTAAAAAACTCACAAGGATAAGGCACTAGGATTTGTGAATCCACCGTCAGTCTTCTACAATTCAATTATTCATTACTCGGATCTTGTTATTCCTTATCTTAGGTTGAAAATCGATGATCCAATTACAACCAAAAGCCTCTCTCAATGGTCATTCAATTCTTTGTATATATATATATATATGAGATTAGCTATCTTTAGTCAACCTTCGAACATATAAACATGCATTCAATCACGGAGATCATCATAAAATGATTTCATAGGGCATAACGGTATCTCTACCTATTATAGGACCCTACGTTGTTTGTTACCATGTCTAATCCATATTCAATCTCTCGAAAGCAATACAAATCACAAATATATTCCAATGATGATCAAACATCAAAACAACATTATGAACATAACAAACAATCAACCAGAATGGATAAGAAAATAACAAACTGAATAACTTTAAATCAAACCATTAGAAGTCGAGGTTTCATCATTCACCCTAGCTATAAACACTTAACAATGCATTCTTGCAATCAAAAGAAAAAGAAAAGAGTTGGAATCCATAGCAAAGAATTGAGAAAGAAAAGAAAAATACAACCCAATAGTAAAGTCTTCAATTTTCGTCCGCTTCTCTTCTCTCCAAAAACTCCCCAAATCTCCCAAGAATAAGTTTTTATATAGTCATCTTTAGGTTATCAAAGTCATGCCCCTTGAAGGAGTCTATCCCTCTTTGATTTAGATTGAAACGAGCTTAAAACGGCATTTTCACGAAGCTTTGAACTCTACTGTGATATGCTTGTTGCTGCAGACTCGTGAGCTCTAGATAGCAATTCTTAAAGCAGTCTTACAGCTATATGCATTCTGCTGTAAAACCATGAGCTCCAGAAACCAATTCTTATAGCAGTCCTACAACAGAATGCATACCGTTGTAGGCCACTATATTTCTTCCTTGGCCTCTTTCTTCTTCGCTTTTCACTTTTGACTCTTGTTCCACTTTGATTTTGTCTATCTCATTTCAAGTTGATAGTTGACCATGCCTTCAAGCTTCTCTTCCACTCCTATCATACACCAAAATTGTTTCTTTTTGTTCCATGTCCGCTTTGCATGTGATGTGTACCTATATTGACAATATTGAGCCCAAAATGAGTAGCAATCATGTTCATTGAATACTTAAATGCTAAGCTTGAACCACTAAATAAGAGTGCAAAATATGCTGATCAGCGAGCTTTGATAGCAAGTCTGCTCTTAAGTTTTTCTCCCTTGGTATGTACTCAACGTCAAAAAATTCAAAAGCTTTGGATAGGATCTTGACCTTGTCGAGATACTTGCCGAGTTGGGGATCTTTTGTCTAAAATTCGCCTTTAACTTGATTAGCCACTAACTGTGAATTAGTCTTTGCAATCAGCTTAGTGGCTCCAACTTTCTTGGCCAAACCTAGCCCGATGATGAGGGCTTCATACTCAGCTTGGTTGTTGCTCACGCTGAAGTTGAAATGGAGGGACTGTTCGATCAGAAGCCCATTTGGTCCCTCCAAGATTATTCCTACCCCGTTTCCCTTGATGTTTGAGGCTCCATCAACTGACAAAACTGAAGGATTACTATTGGGACTTGGGGTAGGTGAAGATAATTCAGAGCAGAAGTCGGATAATACTTGGGACTTAATGTGTTTGCAAGGTTGGTACTATATGCTAAACTCGAAAAGTTCCACCGACCACACAATCATTCTGCCTGAAAGCTTGGGCTTTTGGAGCACCTACTTGATTGGTTGATCGGTTAGCATTGTGATTTGGTGACTTTGGAAATAAGATTAGTTGTAACTAGGGCTAAGGCTAGCTTCTCTATCTTATGATATCGGATTTCAGGCCCTTGCAAAACTTTACTGACAAAATAGATTGGCCGTTGTGTTTATCCATCATTCCTAACTAACACTAAGCTGAGGGCGCCTTCAGAGACGGAGAGATAGAGCAGAAGCTCTTCGTTAGGCTCTAGCCTGGAAAGAATGAGATGGTGGTTAAGAAGTGCTTTAGCTTTTACAAAGCGACCTCACACTGTTTTGTCCATTGGAAGCTTGTTGGCTTTTTAAACACTAGAACAACTGTTGAGCTCTATCAACTGACTTTGAAAGGAAGTGGGAGAGGGTAGTAATCTGGCTTATTAGCCATTGGACTTCTTTCACATTGTTGGGGTTGCACATTTCGAGGATGGATCGACATTTGTCAGGGTTGGCTTTTATTCCCCGATTGGTGAGCATGAATCTGATGAACTTTCTGGCCTGCACACTAAAAACGTACTTTTCTGGATTCAGCCTCATGTTGTGTCGTCAGATTTGCTCAAATATCTGAGCAATTGTCTCTATTTTTCGATGTCTTGGCCACCATACTGTCAACATATACCTCGATGTTGCATCCTATTTGACTAGGAAATACTTTGTTCATCAGTTGCTGGTATGTAGCCCCTGCATTCTTTAATCCAAATGACATGACCTTGTAGTAGAAATTCGTGTCCTTGGTGATAAAGGTTGTCTTTTCTTCATAATTTGGGTGTATTCAGATCTAATTATACCCTGAGTAGGCATCCATAAAGTTGAGATATTGATACCTTGAGGCTCCGTCCACAAGCTGGTCAATATTTGGTAAAAGGTAAGAATCCTTTGGATATGCCTTGTTGAGGTCGTTGAAATCTACACATGTAAAACCCCATTTTAGAAATAAATAAAAGAAAGAAATGTTTCATAATTTGTGGCTTTAGAATGATTAAAATTAGGGCCTTGTAAAGTGGGTCGTCGTTGTTATCTGGTCGAATCAATCGAAGGGAGTATCCCGAAGCTCGAAAGATCAAAAGCAAGACCACATCATTGATTCTCAAGTCAAAATATGATTTTTAGTGCTGAAAGAAATCAGATCGGGGATAGTTTCTGGTACAGCTTCAGCCCGGGCTGATAAAATCGAATCATCAGAGAGGGCTTCTGAAAAGATAATGGAACCCTTAGAGGGCCTCGATTTTTCATATAAAGTAACCCTTCAGTGTTTCAGGTGGTAACGAGAAGCGTTTCGATGAAATAAGTCAATCGGGGCTAAGCGTAGTTTTCTAAAAATACCCAAGGGAGGCCTAAATGTCATTATTTTTGAATGTTTGAGGCATGAATGTCAATCTTGGAACCTTAGGGTCTTAGTGGAAGCAAGGAAACCTCAGGGGCTTGTGAGAAAGGCTAAAGTGGAAATTTTTAAAACTAGAAGGGGCTTAAGTGCAATAAACGGAAAAGTGAAGCTGCCATGGCTGACAGCAGCTAGTCGGCCATTCCTTCGGCGTCTTTGACCATGGGGACTTCGAGAAAGCTGGCTGGGGAAGCTTAAGCATCAATCCAGGCTTGCAAACGAGCACGCGAGGGGCTAAAACTTCGAAAAATTCGGGCATGGCGTGGCAGAGTTGTAGCGCCTGTAAATAAGCCGTTATGGAGGCGGTCAGACGCTTTTAAGGTCGTCCAATGGAGGGTTGAGGTGTTAAGGCATCGGGTGAGTGGCCATGGGCAATTTCGAGGGTCGATTTTGAGCTATAAATAAGAAGAAGTGGCCAAGGGTTTTGAGACATTGTGGCTTAAAATCGAGGGTGTTAAAGGCCGAATCGAGCTTAGGTAATAGAGGGCTTTTGCTCTAAAGAGGGTAAGGATCGTTTCTGGAGAAATTGGAGTGTTTTCGTGTGCGTTTGAAGGGGTTTCGATCGATCGCCGGAGAAGGAGGCGGACGGTTTGGCCGAGAGTTCGAGGCTTCGGTTGAGGGCCTTCCGAGCTTCCTTTCGAGCTTGCAAGCAGGCCATTGTGATCGACTGAATCAGGAGATCAAGCCAGGCTAAAAAAATTCGAGCTCCGGTGTGCCGTCACCGGAGAAGAAGACCGGGGCATGGCCTTCACTCGCCGGATCCCACTCGCAGCGACGCTCCAAGCGCGTGTGAGAGCGTGCACTACAGGTTTTTTCTGAAATTTTTTTTATATGTTTTAGAAAAAGTTTTTAGGATTTGTTATGCAAAAAGATTTGGGAAAAATTGGATATAGGTATTTATTTTAGAATTTTGGTAAGGAAAAATAGAAAAAAATCAAGGGAAAAATGGGAGAAGATGTGAGGAAAATTGGTTTTGGTATTTATGGATTGAATATGGCGTTTAGGGTGTCTTTCGGCTTGAATTTGGGTGTTGGTTCGAGTTTCGAGGATTTTGCACGTAAACCGAGGTGAAGCTTATTTCGAGGAAAATCTAATTCGTCAAAGGTGAGTAGTTCATATCAAAGACTTGATTCAATACGTGTGTCTTGATTTTCAAACCTTGGTAAATGTGATAATTTTTATTTAAGGACTGGATTTACTACGAGCATTTCTACCCTAAGCTTAATCTTCAGGAAAATGATTTTATACCATGTTAACATAACTTGATATGCTATGCATCACCTAGATTGCATTACATGTTATGATGAGATGTGCATATGTACACAATGAGATTATTGAGCATGCATCCGCATAAGGGTTTGAGAGTACGGGCTGGGGCCACTACTTTTTCAAGGGTGCATCCATACACCTCGGTCTAGGAAGGAGGCTGTAAAAATGGAGAGTAGCATAAGGAACGGTCGGCTCAAACCGAAATGAAATGAAAGATATTTTACATTCATGCACGAAAATGATTTATTATGCTCTCACTTAGATGATTCATCATCTAACTTGGGCTTCTGCCCCTAGAATATTCAAATGTTCCAGATGTTGTTGTAGCAGAACCAGGTACTGACGAAGCATGTGATGGCACTTTGCAAGTGCATAATGAAGTATGAATATGATGTTAAAGTTGATGTAATTAAGTTCTGCTGCTTGACATGTGAACATTTGAAAGACGTTGATGTATTATCAGAATTATGGTTATTGCAACGTTAGGTTCGATCTTTAGCTTCCGCATGTAATGTTCTAATGACTACCTTCGAAATGAATGGAATTTTGGGTTGATAATCGATGTGATTTATCATTTAGTTTGAAAAAAAAATATTATCCCCAAATTGTCCTAGTTAAACACGCCCAAGAAAGTGGGGTGTTACAACACATATCCTCCATTTCCTCGAAGATTTCTTTACTTTCACAATGTCTGACAGCCAGGTGGTATAGTGCACTTCCCTTATGAATCTATCCTGGAATAGCTTTAATGCCTCCTCAGCTACCGCCTGTCGCCTTTCTTTGCCCAATTTTCTTTTTCTTTGCATGTTCAGCCTCATGTTGGAATCTATGGCCAACTTGTGGCAGATGCAGGATGGGTTAATTCCTGGCATATTTGCGGGCATCCAAGCGAAAATGTCAGAGTTGTGCTGCAACAATGTGGTTAACTACTCCCCGAGGTCACGCGAAAGCTCGGTGTTGACCCTAGTTATCTATTCTAGGTGGGCCCTTAAGTTCATGAGGAACAGCTCCTCTGTGGCTTGTGGTTGGCTATCTGTGAATTCACTTTGCAGGTTTAACTCGACCATGTTCACGCTATGATCTGCGGCTCGAGTACTGGTGGTAGCAATCTGGTTGCCGCAACTCCCCTCAGTAGGCGGGGGTTGCTAGACTCTCAAGCTGTCGATGTAGCATTGCCAGGCCTCCTTTTGGTTAGCGTGGACCACTTCGACCTCTGTGGCCGAGACCGGGATTTTCATCGCCAAATGCGGAGTGGAAACGATTACACCCAAAGAATTGAGGGACAGGTGGGCTAGTAGGGCGTTGTAAGGCGTCTGGTAGTCAACCACCAAGTACTTGAGTTGATTGTCTTAAGTAATGGTGTTGACCTGAACTTCATTATCAACTTTATGTACCCCTTTATGCTCACCTACTCCTTCGAGAAATCGACCAGGTTTTCATTAAATGGTCTCAAATCCTCTTTAGGTATCCCCAACTTCTTTAAAATTGGCAAGTATATCAAGTTGATCGAGCTGGTCTATTAAGACCTTCTTGACGACGAAGTTAGCCGCGACTACGAATATCACCATGGGATCGTCTAAGTTTTGGTTGATCCCTACATAGTCCTCATTGGTGAAAGAGATCACTGAGTGTCGGGACATTTTTCTTGGCCTGTGTTTTAGTGTTTTTAATGGTTATCACCGCCCTCAAGTAACGCCTTCTTGTCAAGTTGGAATCACCTCCGCTCACGAAGCCCCTAGAAATTGTATTAATGACTCCCCGTATTTGATCAGGAGGGGTTGTCCTAGGTTTCTGACCTCCTTCGGCCCTAGATCTTCTTTGTGGGCTACGACTTCTTCTCGGGTGTCCATCATCACACAACTCTTTTCCCCGGCTCTGCCTCTTATAAACATACTAGTGGAGGTGGCCTTCTCTGACTAGCTTTTCGATCTGGTCATTGAGGGCGGTATATTCTTCTGTCAAGTGGCCGAACATACGATGGTAATCACAACGTTTGTTGGTGTCCACATTTGGGCTGGGGTTAGGCTGAGCTCTAACCTCGGGGAGTGGAATTATCCTCAAATTGTTTACTTCTTGCAAGATTCGATCTCTCATTGTGTCAGTGGGGTATAAGCATTGTAGCACAATCGGGGTGGCTCCGATTCCTTAGCTGGCTCTCTTTGCCCCCTGGCTCAGTCCATGTTCTCTCTTCTGCAACCGAGCTCCCTTTTTGGGTGGTAGTTGTGCTCGGTGGATGGGCCTAGCCGTTGGTTCGGCTATGGATGAACTTGTGGTTGGGAGTTACTGTGTCTAGCGGCTAATACTTCTTCCATATTTATAGAATCAACTGCTTGCACTTTGAGCTCGTCAAGGTCGGTGGGAAGCTTTCGAGCCAAAGAGTCTGCAAAGGTCCCAAGCTTGAGCCCCGTCATGATGGCGTGTAGTGAGATATCCAGATTGAGATCACTAATTTGGATGGCCTCCTAGTTGAACCGGTGCATGAAAGCTCAAAGTGACCCATTTTCTCCTTGCTTCAGGTTGATGAGGCTGGCTGAGGTTTTATGATGAGCTTAGCTGGTGGAGAAGTGAGCGAGGAAGCGTGTGGCGAGTTCGAAGAAGTTGTGGATGGAGCCTGGCTCCAGAGTGGAAAACCATAGTAAGGCGGACTTCTTCAATGTGCTAGGGAAATCTTGGCACATGAGATTGGGTCAGTTCCCCTACTTAATAATATAAAAGAGTTAAGCATTGTTAAGTGCTTCTGAAGATAAGTGGTTCCACCATATAGCTCCAATGTGCCAGGAAGGCAGAATCTTTCTGTCAGGGGGACAAACATGATGAATTCCGAGAAGGGGTGACTCAGAGTGTACAAGGATGCCAATGGTGGGGGAGCAAAAGTGTGAGTGGCCTGAAGCTGTTGGAGACAGTTGATTTCTGTATTGTCGTCAACCCATTTGTTATGCTGGTCGTGCTATTGCTTGCGGGTTAACTCGGCAACTTGATCTTGAAACTATTGAATGGTTTGGAGGAGGGCCTCCATGGTTGTTGAATTTTTTGGTTGATGGTTGACAGTGGTATTCAGAATCTCCTAGTTTGGGGCCATGTTATTGTGGCTTTTGATTCTGACCATGGATAGTTTGTAGAAGAGACTAAGGATTTGTCTTGTGGGGTAGGTAAGTTTTAATGGGCCCCACGATGGGTGCCAAATGTTCCTTTTGGACCAATGGGATTGGCTGCAATGGTAGCGAAATGTCGTGGTTCGGCGGGAGTGGCTAGCACTTACAAGCACTCCGACACTCAAGTTAGTGAGGGTTCAAAATAACAAAGTGTGTGTAAGGTTTGGAAAGAACATATCTTAACTTGTGACCAGATTGGTTTATATAGAGGCGAGGGTGCCTTGCGCGTCGCCAACCGTCATGAGAGGATAGGAGGCCGAGATACATGATAGTGCTGGGCCCATCTCTGAGGATCTCAGATTCTGTGAAGATTAGGGGCTAATTGAGAATTAGCGTTCGAGTTGCTCGGAGTCAATATGATCTGTACTGGCATAAGGATCTTGACTTGGATAAAAAAATTATCAGAACTTCTTGGGCCGAAATTTAGTCGGGAGCCAGACTATGAGCTCCTGGCCCAATGGATTAGTATGGTCCATATATATGTGTGTGTGTGAAGCTCTCACTTGTTTTAAATAAAAATAAAAATTCAACATAAAACATAAAAAAAAAAAAAAGGAGTAAACATCAAACCTCTTTGAAGCAGTTTTAGTGCCAATTAAATTCGCCAGCATTATACAGAAAATCCCTATTCTCCTGCTACGACGTCGTTTCACTCACCGTTACTTGCGGGAGCCCGAAGACCAGCCCTTTTGTTCGAGAGAAGATCACAGTCCGTTGTGTGGTTGAAGTAATCAGTTAACGCCAAGCCATCGCCCCCATATCTCTCCAGATATTTTCCAAATTCTAACTCCGTAATCCAGTTCAAAACCTTCCAAATTTTCATTTTCCGATTTACCCTTCAACCAGCAAGCAGAAGCAGAAGCTGCTGCAATGGCGACTATCCTCAACTGCTACTGTATCTCAGCCACCTCCACCGCCAACGCTAACTCTCCCATCTCTCTGGACCCGCCGACTGCTTCAACTCCGCCGACGAAGATCATTCTTCCCAAGAATAAGCCCATGAAGTGGTCCACCGGAGTGGCCCCCGGAGAGTACGGAGGCCCGCCGACGACTTCCAAACTCCGGAAGTACTGGGGCGGCGGGGAAGACCCTCTCACCTCCGATGGGTTCATCTGGAACAAGGATTTTGTTGGTCCTATGAAACGCTTGATTCAGGATCCTCAGGAATCGTCTCCACTTCAATCCTCTGCTCCTGTTAAGGTCCACTGAAAATTGATTTTTCCCCTTTGATTGCTGCTTCTTTCACATACTTCATTTAGAAATCAAATGGCTTTTTTTCTATAATTTGTATTATTAAACAATAAAAGAAGGGTTAATTACCAATAGGAAAAGAGAGAAAAACTGAATTTTACGAAAGTTTCAGTTCTAGGCTGAACTTTTAATTTTTTCAGTAGTATCTTACTTTTGGATGGTCTGTTAAAATGATATGAAAAGAGATATTCTGTTAAAGTATGACGTGGCAAGCTGATGTATATGAGTTGTGTGATGAGGTTGCAAAAATTATCCTTGCTAAACTAAGTTTTTTGTTATTCAGTTTTTTTATTAGCTTTTGTATGCTGAGGTGCATAATTTTTGCCACCTCATTATCCAACTCATTAGACATTAGTTTTCCATTTTATATTCTAATGGCATTATCTAACAGGATCAAACGGCGGTCCATAATTAAAATTAAAATAAAAGTAGGATGCTGCTATTGAAAAAAATTAAAAGTTAGGTCTGAAATTAAAAACTCAGGTAAGAAGTTCAGTATTTTTGGTAATTAACCCATGAAAAAATGAATGAAAGAACACTATTAACAAGTACCTCTTCAGTATTGCTAGTTGTAGATTCTGTGACTTTCATTACTCTTAGAGGTGGGTTGCCGTTAACCCTGCAACAATTCTAGTGAGGACAAATAACACCTTAAAGTTAGTGAATTTATTCACCTCCCAAGCCACATTATACAAAATTCCTACAATATTTTCCCAATGGTTTTAGCTATTGTTTTTATCTCTTGGAAAATGTGTGATATTTACAGTCATACTTATCCATGGTTTAGAAATCAAATGGATTTTGCTATTTTTCTTTTCAAAATTTTTCTCTGCATCATTAACTATTGAGCATAGCAAATGATACCCAATAAGAGACTGGCATTCAAAGCATACAATTCTGGAAACTAAAAATGCTATGTTGAGTTAATATTGATGGCTAAAGGAATGATATTCTTAGTCCAAATTTTAATCTGTTTGTTTTGTTTTTGCTGCTAAATCACTGTCTTACTTACCTCCAATTCTGAAGTTGATTTTTGGTTTTGATTTTATGCATTTCGTGATTGCTCATTAGTCATCTTGCTTACTTGATGGGCATGTTTGTAGCAATTATGATCCACCAGGGTTGGCTTGTTATTTACACTGGCTAGATTGTGTAGTCATGTGTGTGTGTTTTCTTATTGTTTTGCCATCAATTATGAAATCAAATGGTTTTGATGTCAACAGGAGCCTTCTGGGTTTCTTAGTTTGAACAGAGTTATGAGCCTTGATAGGTTTGCTTTCCTTTCTCTTTGCTAGTTTACTTTTGTTTAGAATGGCTGCTTTTTTTCCCCCCTCTTAATCCGTACATGTACTGTGTCATGCAGTTTGGAAGTTGATTTGAGCAAACAGCTGACTTCTCCTACTAAACCCGTTGTCAACCAGCCAGTTGAGGCAGCTCAAGTATTATAGCGTTAATCCTTTCCTTTATCATTCTAAGATTTGTCTTGCATTTCCTATTTTCCTTATAAGAAAAAAGATTTATATTATCTTCAGGTCAGTGGCAACACAAGGCCAAGATGGAGACTGGTACCAACACGACGTGAGCAGGAGAAGTGGGATAGAGCTACTAAAGCTGCAACTGGAGGAAGCGTAAGCATTTCATGTAATCTGATAGTAAAATCAGTGCTCAAAAGTTTTCTGTATTTCATCTTTGCTAAAAGAAAGCCCTGTCTACGGTGATGCTATTTTTCAATCTGAAAAGAACAAACTTTTTATCTTATTTATTGTTCTTTATAGAGTATGGAAAGGATGAATCTGTGTTCAATGCTACCATTGCTTCTTGTTATGTAGGATGTGATGTTTCGGGAAATAAGGCGACCTCGAGGAGACCCAGAAGTATTAGCTGCTCAGTCAAAGGAGCAGTATCTTGAGGTAAAATCACAACAAAATTTGGGTCAATATTTGGTGACTTTTGGATCCTATAAATAAGTGTTTCTTGACCTTTTATCTGCTTTAAAAATTGTTGTGCAGTTGAAGACAAAGTTGCAGATTCTCACTCTGGGAGTAGGTGGTATAGGTTTACTCTCTGCTTATGTTTCTTATTCTCCTGAGATTGCAGCAAGGTAACTAAGCAGAAAAAGGCACACTAGTAGTCCATTCCTTTTGGAATAACTGGTGTTGCTTTGTGATTTCTTAAGCCTTTTGTTATTTCTTAGGGTGACTTTTTTTTTTTTCTTTTTGGTGGGGCGGCTGATGGAGGATCACAATAGTTTGCAATCAAGATGTGAAGATTTTCTTTTTTCATTTTTTTAGTTCCGTAACCTCTTCCTCCCCTCCACTCTGGGCCCATTTCTAGTTCACTCTTTTTATTTAATCTCTCTCTTTTGGTACTCTCTGTTGTGCCTAACCACATACAGTTTTGGTAGCTAGTTCTCTGATGATTTCTTATTGAGACAATATTGTCCAACCATTTTCTTTTCCAGATAATTAATCTTAATGTCCTTTGCATGTATGCAGTTATGGGGCTGGGTTGCTAGGTTCCTTGGTTTATATGCGAATGCTTGGGAGCAGTGTGGATTCGTTGGCAGATGGAAGCAAAGGACTTGTTAAGTAAGCATTATATTATTCCACTCAACAGGAAATTTTAGCGGATGATATTCATGACATACCTAGTATGTTCATGGACTTCTCCCATGGGTTTCAGACCAATCTCTGATATTAAACTGAAATATGTTATAACCAGTAAATTTTGTCTCATGAGCACCTAAATTTAAAGGGACTTTAAGAGTAAAATTCATCTGACTTGATCTACATTGGCTAAGAACTAATTCTTCATCCAAACATAGATGCATTTTCATTTTCTTTGTGGATGTGAAAATATTTAAGATTGAAGAAATTCAACTGCATACTTTTCAGTTTTCTTCGGATACATCATTTGTTGACAATTTGTTTATCATGAATTGATGATGGCTTTTTGAGTATCATGCGCTTTTAAGGGAGCCAATGGGACAGTTGTCTGTTCTAAAAGAAGGAATTGTCTGAAACTGTTTCTGTATGGTTTAGAATGCTGGATATAAGGTGACTCCATTGCCTTTAAAACGGCAAAGTATTAAATTAAACTTCAGATATGCATGTCTGACTTTACAATGGTAAGTCTCAAAGGAAGATTTCTGGGTAATTTTGTCTAAGCAAAACGGCTATTGAACTATAACCACAGTCAGATTCCTGTTCATAGGTACATGTAACATGTTACGGCCATAATGCTCACCATGAGGCCATGCATGACAAAGGTATCGCCACAAGGCCCCCTAACTAGAATGGTCATTCACCATGGGATCTCCCACTATGAAGTTGCTTGCTGAGAGGCCCACTCACCATGATGCTGCATGCTTGTGAGGACCACTCACTTTGCAAGTCGCTTGCCATCAGGACCGCTTGTGAAGCAGTCTGCTCACCATAACAGCTCTCTCCATCAAAGTCATTCTGGGGCAACCTGCTGACCACTGCCTCTCCCATGTGGAGCCATACATTCATGTCTGCTAAACACTTCCTCAACATTCAGATTTTAGGACATAGGAACTTTGCTTGTGACCATCTTGGGATGTGTAATTTAGATGTTAAGTGCTCTTTCAATGAAATTACCCTTCCCTTGAGGGGGTTTTCATCTTGATATGAGAGAGAGAGAGAGAGAGAGAGAGAGAGAGAGAGAGAGAGAGAGAGAGAGAGTGCATGAAGCCAAATCTCCCTCAACCACAACCTTGGAGTTGTTGAGGATGGTGAGTGTAATGCCATGGGTCCTCCCCAAAAAGTGCTAGCTGAAGGTGACTTATGGGATTCATGGGACTAAGTAATACGCCTAAGGCCTGTTGGAGATGTGGAGCCTAATTTGTGACACCTATGTAGAGCCAGTATGGGGATCCTGTTGACTGGTCAGTGGGTAGGGGTCAAGGGGGCAGCGCCCCTTGTGAGGGCTTGGGGGCAGAGTCCTTGAAACCTAAACAGGCCCAAATTAGGAGTTCTATTTTTGCGTTAGTCTTCATATATAAATACTTGGATATAATTATTGTAATTGTAACATTCTTAAATAGTGGAAAAAACATCTAGTGCGGCTGTAGACACAGGCATTCCTTGCAGAACCATGTAAATTTGGTCTTTTGTGTGTGTGATTTTGTTCCAAGTTTTCTTTATCATTTGATTCGTTCCCTAACAAGACCTTCCTAGTAAACTTCTAATGTGAGATTAGGTTGTCACGGTCACTGAGCTATTGCATAAATCATGGTTGAGCTCAATCTTTGATGCTTTGCCATCTGTAAATAGGGGTCCCAGGCCTCTACTCCATATAAAGCAGTTACAGCTCATTATTCTGCACTTTCTATCTATACTGTGCATAAAGCTGTTAGAGCTCATTATTCTGCACTTTCTCTCCTTATGGGCTTGAGATTCCCTTCCATTGCGTCTTAACTCGGTGGCCTTGATTCTCTGCCCCCCCCCCCCCCCCCCCCGCCAAAAAAAAAAAAAAAACCCACATTGGCTTATGCCACTTCTATCCAATTCTATGCTATCTCCATCTCCATGTGTAGCTGTATGTGCTAGCAACAACCTTAAATTAAGGAGCAGGGCATCAAACTTAAAATTAAGGAACAGGACATCACAATAATGGTTCTTAAAATCTCCTTGGCTCAGCGAATGGGATTTTCTGAGCACTTTGCCATACACTCATGATGCCACCATGACTTAACCAGTGGAACTCTTTGCCCAAGTGGTCTGCCATTATTCACTCGCTACAAGGACGTTTATTGTATAGCTCAATTGATGAACTCTATGCACAAGCACTCTTTCTATGGCGTACTCATACTTACAAAACCTCATGAAGACTAATGAAACCCTTGGTTCTAGCTCTCCAGAACACCCACTGACACATGCAGGTTGTGTAGAAATACACAATGAGGCTCATGGTTTGCATGATTGGAGATCGAGATCCTGGTGCAAGGACACAAATTTGTGTGTTTGTCTTGTGGAGCACATAGGCATGCGGTGGTGTTTCACTGTAAAGTAGCATGTAATCACTTGTGCTTCTTTGAATTCCATGGATGTAGATTTATGTTACTACCGTTAAGAAAGGAAATAATTTATGAATGAAAAACAGAATCAACCTGTAGTTCATTTTTGTGTTGACTACTCAATCTTAAAAACTAAAGCAACACCTTTGGATCTGTTCTATATATGCATTGCCATACTTTCATCCACTGTGACTGAAATGAGCATATTTCTGATCTTATTCTTTATAAATGTGGACATCTTGAAGGCACAGATGACCTTTTAATGGTTTCCATCGTTTGGTTCAATGATGATTGCATTTCTTTGCAGGGGAGCAATTGCACAACCAAGGCTTCTGGTTCCTGTTGTATTGGTCATGATCTATAACCGGTGGAATGGGTAAAGCCCTTGAACTAACACACTTTCTAGTTTCTTCATTATGTTGTTTTATTGTTCTCCAAGACTGACCTTCCTCTGCAGAACTTCTTCACTTTCTAGTTTCTTCTTTGTTCTATATCATTTTTTCTTTCTTCATAACTTCTTTGTTTTTCTCATTTTTGACAACTTGATCTCACTTATTCTCTAATTTACTTCTTGGTATCATTGTTGTTCATCTTTTTTCCCTGCTGTCCTTCTTTTCCGTGTTTTGTACTCTACAGTTCCCTTTCACCTTTAGTTGCCTATCCATGGCCTGCATGTTGTAATACGGTTTCTCTCCTCGGAAAGGAAATTTCTGGATATTACCATACACAGATCATAATACAATTTACTAGAAAAACTCACATGTTGTCCAGGTAGTGGTGTTGAGTCAGTCACCGGCACCTCATGTACTAGTCACTATTATAAAATATCTCAGCATCTATGGTACAGTTGGATGTGCTGTGAGAGTAAATATTCATTGGGTGTTGGTAAGCAAGTCGGGTTATTTTGAAATTCTGGACTCCACGCATCATGGTTAATATCATATTATGGGTTCATAAAAATTGCATTGCTATTTGCACTTTCTCAATCGCTGAATGAGGATTTATCATGTTCGTATAAACTGGAGAACTTTCATATCTTGTACATATGAACGCCCTGGCAGCAATCTGCGGAGAAACTAGACACATGTGGTGCATCTATTAACATCCGCCCCCTGCTGCCTGCCCGGCATCCATAGGTTGTGTATCATTCATCAATAGATTGTGGATCTGCCAGAGGACACTACGTGGTTACAATGAGTTTGGCAGCCCTGAGAATTGTTGTGTGTTGGGTGCAGGATACTTGTACCAGACTACGGATTCATGCAACTACAATTGATACCGATGCTAGTGGGATTCTTCACGTACAAGATTGCTACGTTTATCCAAGCCATTGATGAAGCTCTGACGATTGTAGCTGGGAAAAAGACTCAAGTCTAAACCACTGGACAACCTGTGCCTGGGAACCGGCTCATTCTGTATTTTGGAGCTGCTGCCAAAGGTATCATCCAGTTTCTATGTTTGACCCATTTTCTGCACTTTCCACCCCCCTTTTTGGCCCCAATCTGAATTTTTTTAGGTTGTCTTCTTCACTGACAAGTCAGCAATATGAATTTGCGAAGATAAAAATGAACGCATGGTATGCTCTACTATAACCAGGGGTCGATTTTTTTTTTTTTTTTTTTTTTGGGGGGGGGTGGGGGAGATGTGCCTTGTGAATCTGACCTATTTAGGAGGGGGACTCAAATGATCTATGAATTTGAGGGCCAACCCTCTCCACATCCGTCTGTGACTATAATAACACATTATCATACTCTAATATCATTTTTTAGGAGTCAGGTATATGAATTTTAACTCGCCAAACTAATATAACTTTAAAAAAAGTATTTTCTTGGTTTTTCACTTAGAGTGTGTTTGATTGCACACATTTATCATATAAAATATGTAATTATTACAATATTTTCTATGAAAATAATCAAACATTCTTAATTTTTTTATGAAAAAATGTGTATGATATAAGCATTTAAAACTTCTTTCCATAGAATTCATTTTTTAAGGGGGTGGGGTAATTTTTGTTTTCTAGACAATATTACCTAGAATTAATGCAATCAAGCACACCCTTAATAAATTATAATTTGGTCCTTCATTGCAAGAGGCTTGAATAATAATATCCTGTTTCCTTTTGTGCAGATAATGGTTCCATAAATTGACTGGATTATATCACAAAGCAATATAGCTTGGGAAGGTGGGAAGGAAATATGTAGAAGACAACCGCAATGTTATATATATATATATATATATATATATATCCATTCATTGAAGAGTTTTAGAAAGCTCTGTGACTTTAGTAGGGCTGCCATACAAAGGGAATTAAGCAGTTGTTTTGTTGGGCATGCAATGACAAAAAAAGGGGTTGCGGTATTATTATTCTCTGTTATTGTACAAAACCACCCAACGATTAATTCATTCACCCAACATTTCGTCATTTTCTTCCATGTGTATTTGGCAAATAAATAAGTATCCGTCTGGCATTCTTGTGAAATTTTTTTATGCGTAAAAAAACTGATTTTATAGGAAGAATAATAATTTGGCTAATATTTGCCTTAGATTATCCTCAAAAATGCTTTGTTATATGCGTTTGGCTAGTAATAAAGAGGAGCGCCATTAGCAATAAGATCACAAGAAAAGGTATTAACAAAATGTTCGTGCAATTAATATTATTTGATAAGTGTAATGTTTATAATTTTAAATATTATTTTGAAATAACTTTGAATAAAAATTAATTTATTATTTTTACTATTACTTGATAACAGAAACACCGTATTAGCTGCTTCTCGCAGGGAGTTCAATAATTAGGTGCCGGCTTTTGTTTTTTTGGCTAGCAAAACGGTGTGAGCTATGAAATGGCTCGAGACTTAACTTGTTGGGGCATTCATTTCATTTTTGTCACCTCTTAATATCCTATGAAGAATAATCTAATCTTTGATAGCATTATCGCAAATAATCCTTTTTGTGGCAAATCAAACTATCATCAACCCCTATATATGAATGCAAAAACTATTGGCAAGCAAAAGATGGAAGGGGGGGAAATAAATAGTCAAGTTTGTACTACTAGCACACATAATTCACTTATAAATGCCAGTTTCTTCCATGGCTACCTCTGCTAAAACCATAACATAATATGTAAGTTCATACAACAGTGTAAACAACGGATACCTTAACGGCGCTGCCGGAGTAGGCGTTAGCCGGTGTTCTGCATTCCGGCAGCAATTCCCTTCATGGTTAAGATAAGGGTGTCTTCCAGTCCGGGAGCGTACTCGCTCGTCGGGTTAAGCTTCACAAGTTCCGCAGTTTGTGGCTTCCTAGATTCCATGGTTTCCTTGGACAGATGCGGCCTCACCTTCACATCGTAGCTTGAGTCGCGGATTCTTTTCAGCGTATAGGCTTGCGACACGTTAAGGGTTGTAATGTATGCATCACGAAGACCGAGTCTCTGCTTCAAGTAGGGGTCTCCCTCAAGTAGATCTTTGTGCCCAGCAATCTACAAGAAGGAAAAGCAGGAGAAGAGTCAGATGTATCAAACTAACACAAACGATTGAACAGGATTTATATATCCATCCAGAAAACTAAATAAATTCCTTGTTGAATCGTTCCTTTGTTCGATGGCCTAGGACTTTGGTTGCACGCTTTGATGTGTGGCTTGATGGTCTTGGTTATAATTTGAGAAGGGGGGGGGGGGGGAGGAAAGACGACTTTGTGGAGAATTTCGACAATCAATTGCATTTTAATTCTTCAAGGTCTCTAGGTGCAGAAGTCCAGAAGATTTTCCGTCATGTTACCTGGAGGAGAAGGCTCTTTGTTTCTTCGTAGTTGGCCCTCAAGCGCCCTCCAAATGGCCACAAGTCTTCAGAGACGAGGAGCTTGTCATACAAAGAAGCGATCCCCGGATCTCCCTTTGCAAACACCATCTCCACCAGGTCGATTGTCACTCGGAAGAAAGGCCACTGATTGTACATCTCCTTGAGCATATGTAAATTTTTAACATCCTTCTCAATGACATGCTTGAATGCAGCACCAAAACCAAGCCAGACCGGCAGGTGAAACCTTGTCTGCGTCCATGCAAATATCCACGGGATTGCACGAAGTGATTCTATTCCGCCACTCGGTTTTCTTTTTGATGGACGACTTCCTATATTCATCCGACCATACTCTGTTTCTGGTGTTGCCTGCAAAAGAATAACAATTTCATAGTGTCTTAGTTCTACGGTAATTCCATTTACTCCAATTGGATGGAACCAGTGAAATTCCGCAAGATCCTCCTCCTCAATGTTACAGAACAAAAAGATAGTTTCAATGAACAAAAATTTACTTCTGAAACGGTTTTAGATGCTGATACTGTTTAAGATAACTTGAACAGATGTTATTTTTCTGGCATTTTCCAAATGGAGGGTCCATATGGATAAGTTACAAAAAAGATTAAGAAAATGAAAGGTACTCACCAGGCGGAAGTATTCAACAAATCGGGGCTCCTGGAAAACTATGGAACGATATTCTTTTGTGGCAATAACTGCCATCTCGTCCATCAGTGCACGCCACTCTGGCTTTGGTGAAACTGGAGGATGCATTCCATGCTCCAGAGTAGCAGCTGTGAATCGCTGGAGAGTCCTAAAGCACAAATGCTCCTCTCCAAAACACTGTTCAATAACTTCACCCTGGACTGTCACACGAAGCGATCCATGAATTGTGTCAGGTGGCTGAGACAAAATAGCAAGATGGGTGGGACCCCCTCCTCTTCCAACAGTCCCTCCTCGACCATGGAACATAGTAAGCTTCACCCCAAATTCCTTTGCCACTTTTATAAGTTCTTCTTGGGCTTTGTACAACTGCCATGCAGCAGAAAGACGACCAGCATCCTTTCCTGAGTCTGAGTACCCAATCATGACTTCTTGCTTTCCATTTATCCGTTTCCGGTACCAATCTACTGAGAAGAGACGAGCCAAAGCAGCAGGTGCAGCCTCAAGATCAGCAAGCTTTTCAAACAATGGGACAACCCTTAATGGCTCTCTGACTCGACACTCACGCTGTAAAAGCTCCACAGCAAGCACATCAGATGGTGCAGTTGCCATTGATATTATGTAGGCACCAAAGCTATCTGGAGGGAGTTCAGAAATGACATGAAAAGTGTCCAACACATCAGTAATTTCTTCAGTCTTGGGAAGATCAGGGCCAAATAGAGGGCGCTTGGCACTGAGTTCAGACAAAAGCCATTCCTGCCTCTGTTCTTCTGACCACTCTTTAAATGATCCAATTTCCAAGTGTTTAGTAATAGCATCAAGGACATCAGTATGCCTTTCTGATTCTTGCCGGATATCAAGTCTCACAAGCGAGAGTCCAAATGTGGAAACTTGCCGTAAAAAGTCAAGAAGGCTTCCATCAGCAATTGGCTGATCACCGCAAGCACAGAGTGATCTGTAACAGAGTTCAAGAGGCTCTAGGAACTGCAGAAAATAAAATAAGCAATAAGAGACAAAAACAAAAAAGAAACAAATATTGTACGGCATGATAAGTGCATTTTTCTCTTAATTGTAACTAGTTTATCTATTTAACCATTTAGAAAAGGGAGGCATGAGGGACAACAGGTACCAAGAATAAATAACACAAAGAAGCCATCTACAGTTTTATGAGAACTTTGGAACCAAAACATCATATCATTAGTAGTCAAATTCCTGAGGAAGCCCACACTGCCACTGTGATTTTACAACAGCTCTGAACCTACATCTATGCACGACATTGCCCCAGTTATGATCCAAATAATACTGCCCATGATTTTTGTAAGGTAAGGATAAATCAGTTACTGGCTTTCATACATAAGCATTCTAATCGAGTAAATGCATTAACATATTGTTGAATATCTACAATTCAGAAAGGGGGAAAGGCAATGTAGAAATATTAATCCCTCCATGTCAGAAGAACCAAAACATAAGCAAATATACTGTCAAAGTAGAAAACATTGTACAAGGATCAAAAGAAAAATCAGATGGTAAATAACAAGATTCCAGAAGAGTAAGAAATATTGCTTCTTGACTTCCACTAAACTTTCAAACTTCCAGGACACCTATATCTGTATAATTCTAATACTTCATGCCACTAAGAGGTGGAAGAATTGCTAAAAATACACATGGGATTGAATAGGCAACTGTCAATTACAGACTTTGGCCTGTTCTATTTTGGCATACTCTGATGTGTGTATGTTGGGGCAACCACGTCCAGATTTTGTTAAACAAATGTATATACTTGACAATTCTGGGAAGAATATGATGAAAAATGCAGAAAAACGTGCATATTTCCGATTCAATGTATATAAAGTGTTTTATAAATATAAATATGCAATTCTTTTATGAACAAAGCAAATAGTTTAGGGTTAATTCACGTATTCAAATTTTCTTGGTGAGTAGAATTCAGAAAGTTGGTGTTATGGATAGACCTGCTCAACATTAGTGTAAGTCGCCTCCTCAGGAACATCGGAGATCTCATTGGCTAATAACTGACGAGCACGTTCTCGTGTATAATACAGCTTGTCCCTTACATCACCAAGAATAACACGGTAGGGCTCATTTGGTGGAACTTGTTTCCAAAACTCTGCATGAATAGTAGATATTCATGAGAACAAAACCTTAAAAGAAAGTAACAAAATTTTGACCAATAAGTTGGAGAAAAATGACTCAGTTACATGGTGTGTAATGCCTATACAAGTTGGTAATGAATGTGGACTAACTACTGAAACAATAACTTCCTACCCTGCAACATTTTGCAAGTTCCCAGAACTAGGAAGAAATGTTGAGAGCTAAAAAAATAAAAAACTTGAAGCAGTCTTGGAAACAAAATTTAATGCTATAAGTGGAAGAACATGATCACAGACCAATATAATGTTTGGCATCTCTCTTTGAGGATCGATGAAGTTCATCTGCACGAGCACGAAGTTCATCATTGCAACGCCACATTGACAACTGTATAGAAAGTAAGAAAGACAATTGAAAAAGGAAGTGAGAGGTCCACTTAGCAATAAAATTAGATCAAACAAGGACAACTTTGAGAAAAACAAAAGTCATTTGGTACCTCAAACATGAGATCCTCTATTTGAGAGAAGTATAAATTAGCAGCCATCATTCTAGCCAATAAGCATACATCCCTTGTTACTTCAGGAGTTACCCTCGGGTTTCCTGCAGTACATATCAATATAGATCTCAATAACATAGATAATATCTTGTAAGGAATGATTTTTGAGTTTATGTTTTCAAGTAGTTGTATATTTGTTTTGAGGTTTCACAGGAAACAAGTGTATGCCTTAGCGCTTCTGGATGTCCGCACTGTGTGAGTGCACGTGTGTGTGTGTGTGTGTGTGTGTGAGAGAGAGAGAGAGAGAGAGAGAGAGAGAGAGAATCAGAATTCCATTTTTGGTTAAATTGCACCCAGACCCCCTGTGGTTTGGGACATTTTTAAGGAGACCTCTCTGGTTTTAAAATGTCTTTGGAGGTCCTTTTTGCTTGAACACCTCATCTGGGGAAAATTTTAAATCACTGTGGTTTATAAATGTCTTTGAAGGTTCTTATGACTTAATTTTTTGCTTGGAAACCTCAACTAGAGATAATTTTAAACTGACAAAGGGGGTGTCCAAGCAAAAAAAGTGAACCATAATGACCTCTAGAGACATTTTTAAATCATAGGGGGTCTCTATGCAAATGACCCAAACCACAAGGGGTCTGAGTACAATTTACCCCTCATCTTTAATAGGAGTATACAATGTGTACCATGGGATGAAGTATGAGACAGTAAGGTGCAAATAGTCAAAAACACCAACACTAAAGGAGTTAAAGAACCAATAATCAAGAGATCATGCATGATATTCAAGAACTTGAGGTTAAAACTAGGATGATTGTGTCCTCAAACAACCTATAAGTGCAGCAGATGAACTTTTTGTTATACAGAGATCTTCAGAGCACAGATTATTAAGTTGTTATAGGAAACTCCACTAACTGGAATCAATTAGAGAGGTGTGTAAACAATAAAAATATGTAAAAGTGAAAAAGGAAGGACAACTATCGTCATCCCTACTAGTGCTGGTACATAATCCTACCATGGCCATCTGTCTGTTACATACATTCTCTTTCATCATAACAAAGTCCCAACCCCCCCTCCACCACATATTTGCTACCACTACTAGTTTCCAACTTAGAACTCCATTTACTATCAACAAGTAATGTTCTATAGGAAAATCTGGAATGTTACTTTTTTGCAATTCCATAGGATTTTGGACTCTGAAGGGGACACAGATTCAACAAAAAATAACTTGTCCTTCATTTGACAGTTCATTAAATATTGACCTATCAACCACATATCTCATATGTAAAATGCTCTCAGTTATATCTAGCATGGATACTCATGTTTGAAGCAGAATTTTAACATAGAATATGTGAGACCTTACGAAACACAGCCAAAGTGTGTATCTGACTTTCTTTGGAGACTCATAACCATCATATAGCTGGTTGCTAGTTTGTATCCTATGTTTTGCAACAATCAAGTATATAAGAAAGAATACGTGAATGAGAACTGCATTGGAAAAGGTCATACCATCACGATCCCCACCCATCCAAGAAGAAAACTGAATTAGCGGGGCATTATAAGGAACACGCTCATTTATTCCTATATTTTTCAAAGCAGTGTCAACACGTCGTAGGAACTTTGGAACTCCTTTCCAAATTGTCTCATGGAAGTAGCTCATTCCTGCCCTCATCTCATCTTGTGGAGTTGGAGGTGTTCTCCGGATTTCATCAGTACGAAAAGCAGCTTGAATCTGGATGGTAAGAAAAATATATTTGTTGTATAGCAAAAATAAGATAAAAAATTAGTCAAAATATTAACTTCAAGAAAGCAAAACGAAGATAGAAAAGGGGATTGGGCAACAAAATAATAACAATAATTAGTATTGTTATTATAATGCAGGAACAAGCAAACGAAGGAACTACTCTAAGTAATAATGAACACTAGTTCCATGAAAAACATGATGAAGTGTGTCCAATATCTACTGCATGTTATCTATAGACAGTGTAAACCAATCACCATGTAAAAAAACCAGTTATATTCAGATATTCAGGATAATGAGATCAACAGTTTCTAGCAAATATCAAGTGATTACGCAATGCAACAAACAGAGGATGCAAATAGATTCATGCTATTAAACAACTGAATGGAGATTCTTATGCATTCATATGCATTCACATTAAAGCAGACAAAAATAAAGATAAATGGCCATTGGCTATTATTAGGTAAAGTATGGAAATTAGAATTTCAAATTTTATACGAGACCTAGATGGTAAGCCCCAAAAAAGGGCATGACCTTACCCATGGATACTTTTTCCGAAATAGGCTAAAGTTCTGAACAAGAGTTTTCCTGCTCCAGTGTTTGAAGCCATTAAGCATAAATTCCTAATCCCATACCAACAAGAAAATCTTCTTACTGTTATTGACTATGCAAACCAGCTCCCTGGTTTTATTTGACAGTTTTATCCAACTTGAAAAAAATAAAAACTAAAAATGTAGCACAGTTTTAAGTACTATATCCAATAAAGAGAGGTATATATAATATACTAATTTTGTATATATATACCAATTCAAAATTAGTATTTTCATGCAATGCTAGCTAAGGGAAGGTTAACAAGTCCTAAAATCCAAATAAATCAGTAAAAAACATTCTTCATATGTGGCCTGAGGATACATAGCAATTCTTACAGCAAAACCACTAGGAAAAATTATTGGTATTGACTCGGGAAAAAAAATTATTGGTATTGAACCTAAATAAATCTATCTCAGTTTGCATGAGAGAGAGAGAGAGGGTAGGGGGGACCCCATTCAGCACTAAAAGATTATAAATAAAAAATTAAATTAGCTCAATAAATTGTCCAAAGTACTTCAGTTGTATATTTGTATATCTGTTCTTAGACCAATGAAACATAATAAAATTTAAAATGAATTTGTTGTTCCTATTAATGTAGTAGCAGGAAAAATAAACCAAATCTAAACAAAATTACCTCTCTCTGCAAAGCCTCATCAAGCTCCTGCTTATCATCAGGAGTAGCGTCTTTGGCATACAACTGGGTCAAACAATTTCGAATCCTGAAAAAAGTGGAAGAAAATTACTTCATTAAAGCAACCATACCACCTTTACGGGTTACAGCTATGAATTTGGCTAAAATGAATTAAAAACAACCAGAGACCAAAGAAGGGAAAACAAAAAATGAATGGAAAAAAAAGAAAGAAGTAAAAAAAGATCAAGGGCAGTCAAATAGCAAAAGTATAGGGCTGCAAACTACTAAAACGTGGGCTGTATTACAGACCTTCCATGTTTTTGGAGTAAAGATCTACGGACAGATTGAGTGGGATGTGCTGTGAGGACCAAATCTACTGTCTGGTTCTTCAAAGAATCAAACACTTCTTCAGGTGACTTTTTCAGCTGGACCACAAGCCTCTTAATGGTCTCTTCAAGGTCTGATTCAGTTGTTGCAGAAGCTTCATCAGCAAAATCACCTTTCTTCAACTTAATTCTTCGTCTGTATGCTATTTGGACTTCCTCAGCCAAGTTAGATAAATTAAGCATGTGGGAGAATGATTTAGCAACTACAATAGAATCCCCAGCATCTAAACTTGTCAGCACATTCCCGAGTTCCTCTAGTTTCTGAGGGTTATGTTTGCCTTCATACTCAGCAGAAAGCTCATAACAGTCTTGAACCTAATCCATAGTGAAACAAACAATATATCTGAGTTAGAAATTTCACCGACAGAAATCTCACTTTTGAATTGCCCCATTTTCTTGTCTGCTCATATAAAACAACTAAAGAACTGACACACAAAGTTTGAAACAAATTTTTATGGGTCGTTTCTTAACCATAGGAACTTTAACTCACATAAAACTGTGTTGTAGACAAACAGGATATCTTTCAGAGGGAACAAATCAAACATCAATAAGTATATAGGTCAACAATGCTTTACCTGCATTCTTGAAAGCGGCTGACCAAACAAAACAAAAATCAAACTACAAAAATATTCCAGATAGGAAAACAGAATGAAAATGCCTCTTCTGGGCCAACGCCGCAAACGATTCACCGTAAGGCTATATTTCAACAAGGATTTGTCAACCGAAAGGCAAATTTCATAACTTATATACATGCATTTTCTTTCCTTTTCCTTTAATCCTAGTTCCAACTGCAGCATAACAGTAAACCAACAGGGACCTTAGCAAACAATTTACAGAAATTGCAGGGAGAAACACAGTTTCAAACAATAAAGTCCACGATAGGATCTTCTTTTTTTATGGCAAAGAGAAGGTGGTTTTCTTGCGAAACCAACCACTAACTGAAAAAATTTGAGAAACGCCTTATTGAAAGTGAGGACCCTTCTGGCGTAAATATATGCAATATGATACCTTTAAAAACAGTTCAACAAGCAAACCAGCCCACAATTTCTCAAAATCAATGAGACGATTGAAACTTCTATAAGAAATAAAATCGGGGGACAATTCCTTGAAAAAGAATAATAGTTAATTAAACCTCAGAAACAGCAATGACACTGATTGATTGGAAGAAGAAGAAGAAGAGAAATTAGGATTGGTTACCGTTTCTCTAATTTTTTCTCCATGCAAACCCTGAAGAATGTCGAGGAACCGATCCAACAAGAGAGCGTCATACTCCACCAGCTTATCGTCTTCGGAGACCTTCCCAGGCGCCAATAGCCTCAGCTGGGCATCAATTGAGGCCATCTTCTCCAGATTCCGAGACATTTTCAGTCTCCAATCTCTGCTATTTACTCGCCTCAGTAGGTTCCGCGAGTCCTTCCAGTAAAAATCGAACAATAAGTCAAAAAAACCCCGTGAAATCAGTTGAGTTCCAACTTTCAACCACAATCACGGATCAAATTGGGGGCCAACACTACTACTATCATGAGCTGAGAAAGAGAACGGCTGAGAACGAAATCGAAAATCGCAAAAGATGCAATGAATCCAATGATTCTCGTGGAGCAGAGTTAAAGATGATCGCGGGAAATGGGCATCTGATGATCAGTGCACGAAAAGATAAACCTAAAAAATCAGAGCATCGTCATAGATCACGCGAGAGAGAGAGAGAGAGAGAGAGAAGAGAGAGAAAGGTCCTACTTGAATTTTCGAGTCCTCATATATTCGAATAAAAGGACCATCCATGTTCGTTCACTAGAATATTCCTCAAATTCAGCGTCAACTAATCTGTCGCTTCCTAATCAGGTTTTGATCATCATCCCTTCTTAATTAATTCAAAGCCCTAAGCCCTTTCGACCGGCCTGCCTGTTTCCCACGCGAATCTTTAATCAATTATAATTCCTCTGGATCCACCCTTCTTCTCCTCCTCCTAGCGACTCGTGCTTATCGTCCAGATAAAGGACGATGACGTACAATTGATTTTGAGTGCCGCGCGGCGTCTTGTATTATTATAAGTAGAAAAAAAGCTTTGAATTTAAGAAGATGGCCGATTGATTCTCTCTAATTTACTAGTCCAAGTCGATTCCATACTCATCCCCGTGCGTCAATTAATTGTCACGTCTAGCTGTTCTATTGATTTCTCAACTTAGTCATATAAAAAATTATTTAGGAGATTGATTTGTTAAATTTAAGTTTACCATGCTACTGTTACCGGCACAACGCTAGATGTGGACTTTCATTTTAAATCATTTAGAGTATATTTGATTGCATTATTTAGAATTTAATTTTAGATAATATTACTTAAAAAATAAAAACCAACCCACCTCTTTATAAAATAAATTTTATGGAAAGAAATTTTAAATATTTGTACCATACATATTTTTTCATAGAAAAATTAAGAGTGTTTGATTGTTTTTCATAAAAAATGTGTAATAATTATATATTTTTTTATAGAAAATGAGTGTGTTTGATTGTACATATTTTTTATAAAAAATATGTAATTATTACATATCAAACACTCTTAATTTTTCTATGAAAAAATATGTATAGTACAACCATTTAAAACTTATTTCCATAGAATTCATTTTTTAATAGGGTAAGATGATTTTTATTTTCTAAGCAATATTACTTAAAATTAAATTCTAGATAATGTAATAAACACACTCTTAGATAAATGAATTAGACTAAAGCATGTATTTTATGTAAGATTGGTCGCATTAACATTTAGGGTTGAGAGATTTAATTCATTATTAACCTTAGTGGGGTACCCATATGTCACGATAATCTTTGTTTGCTTAAAAGAATGTTAAATTTGTCTCTAAAATAAAAATAAAAAAAGGAAGGGAACAGGTGATGAGATCACCAATCACCTTTTGTGAATTGTGATTGAAATGAAATCAAAACAAGGACTGGACACTAATAAGACACGGACTTCTTTAGTGAGTCACGATGACCCACCACGGAAAGGTAGGTATGCCCTAGTGGAAAAAACAAGAATAATGCTATGCGAATGAATGTAATGACAAATCAGTTGACAAATCCAGATTAAATGATAAATTTATTCTTTGCTTTAATTATAAATTTATCCTCAATCAATTAAAAAATTAAAATTCCACCCAACCCTTATTTCTTTTTCACTTTCTCTCTCTATCTACCCGTCCAACACTTGTTTCTTCCTCACCCATTTTCTATAGTGTCCTATCGCACCAACTTAGCAGTGACCTTTACATCTTGGATCGACCCGAGCATCTCAAGGCCTACCGCACATTTTTGTATACCGACAGCGACATTAAGAGGTTCAATGAACTTAGTAAAATATTCAACATCTCTACTACTAACCCCACCCAACATACACTCGCTTAGCCCTCACGCTCCTCCACATTCTCTTCTCAGCACAACAGTGGATCCCTCAGATCTAGTTCTAACTCCACACAAGTGCGTGACCAGCGACTGCATCTCTTCCACTTTCGATTGTCCGACATGCCTTGGGTCTCTCGCACGTGCGTGACCGGCTAAAGATTTCCCTTCCATGGCTTCAAACCCTTCTTCTTCTGTATAAACTTAATTATAATATCTGAACTTATAATGTTGTTATATCAATGTCTACATTGTGTATGGTTATATGTTTAAATGAGATGTATAAACTTATAGAATACATTGATTGGTTGTTAAGAATAGCTTGTGAAGTGGTTGTATGATTGTGAAGTGAGTTTTGTATGGATTAAGAGTAGCTTGGAGCTAGGAATTTATGCTTTATATATGGTGTTTGGTAAGTTCCATAATCAGTATTTTGCAAGTAATCATATGTGGGTGCAACTTCTTTTTGTTTAATGTTCTCTTTGTGTAATATTTGTTGGCTATCCAATTTCTTGAAGGAAGTTTAAAATTTTTGTATTTTTTCTAATCTCTTTGTGAAAGCAATTATTGGTGACGGAGAACAAGATCATGTTTTACTTAAAAGATGTATCTAAATATTCTAAATGTTCTTTCTCTTTCAAAACTTCTTCAATATCCCCTATAAAGTTAACAGAAAACAATCCAACCTAACAAGTAAGGAAGAACATCCAACAGAGAATTTTAGCACAATGGGTGCACAATGGGTTTGGACGCATCAGACATTAGCACCAAAAAAGCAAGACTGTATCGAGGTATATCATCCACCAATCCAAGTTCTCATTAAAAGACAAGGCCACTTAGCACCCACAATCATCCACAATTCACATACTATCAATGGTCCATGGTTTTCCAAGTTGTTTACACTTATATTTCAATCCATAAAATGTGAAAACTAGAGTCAAGGCTCTAGTATATTGTAGTTGCAACAATAAAGGAACACTTTGTAGAATGGCAAATTAAATTATCCTATTATAAGTTTCATGTGTTAGGCCTAAAACAATAATAAACAGTAAAAATAGAGATATTAAACTTCTTAAAATTTAGCGCAATCTCTCTTTGAAACAAAAGTTTCCTGATCAAGAGTTCTTAAACATCGCACGAAGCAATCATACATTGCATGAAGAAATCGAACTTCTCAAATCGGCAACCTTGTGACGATTTGACGATGACAGTGGGCATCGAGCATCGACCACTGGCCATCGACGTAGGCGAGCTTGTCGGCGACCGATTTCCTTCGTTTTCAAGCTCGTCGGCAACTCCTTCATCTTCGAGCTCACTGGCAACACAAGCTGGGTGGGTAAGGAAGAGAGAGAGAGGCACCCCGACGCCTAACGCTGCTGCTGGTGGAAGTCCGACAACAACAAGAATGAGGACTGAAGGGCCGTAGGTGGAAGAGATACATTGGAGGTGAAGGAAATGTAGTGGAGAGAGAGTGAGTGAGAGAGATAGATGGAGACACAATGAAGAGAAAAGAAAGAGAGACACTCTAGAATGAGAGAAAGAGAGAGAGAGATAAAGGCAGAGTACAAGATGAAGCTCTAATTTTGGTGCTTCTTCAAATAATTTGGATTCAAGTTCTCGCGATAATCTAGGTTTGTCAACTCGTTTGTCGTTGTGTTCGTCCGTGTAGCATTATCCAGAAAAACAAAGGGGTTAGTGTTACAAATGTACAAATCTGTTTATTTTGTTAATTTAATTTGAGTGACAAAACTCATGTTTAGCAAATCAAAATACTTTTACTTTTAATTTTTATCAAATTCATGTTCTAACATAATTGAGTAATTAATTTATTAATCTTATAAATATTTCTTTCTACACATTTAAAATTAGAAAATATGTCAATTTTATGCATCTATTTTGAATCTTTTATATCTATAAACTGTATTGTAATAGGTCCGTTTAAATATATAATGATATAAAATCACAATTAAATATTTATTTATGTTCTTAACAAATTATTTGAATGTAACTAATCATATTTTTGAGGCAAATATGCTCTGAGATTAGGATTCCATTTTTTTTTTTTTTTTGTATCACGAAAATTCAGGAGTCTCCACTACAGGACGACCTTCGGCTAAAGCATTCCAATTTTCTTATAAATCATGGCTCGGCCCACCTTGGACAAGTGGGTCAAATAAACAGGTATGTCGTAAACTAAAACTGGGCCTTGCCCTCTAAATAAACACAGAATATCAACAATTGCATGGAGATAAATTCGAACTGATAACCTTGTGCTACCAAGTTCTTGAACGTAAAGATTTCACAATTTTCATCTCCACATCGTCGCGGCGGTCCTATGCAAATTCGGTGACCGACAAAGATCTTGACCAATTGCATTTGAAGTCGAATTGCAGCCACAATCTGATCGGGAACTTACAAGATTGGGTGGCTGTGAAGAGCGCTGCAATTTGGTGAAAAGGAACGCCGGCTATGCCAGCAGCCAACATGAACGCAAGCAAACAAACGCCGATGAGCTATGCGTAGCCATTGGAGCTTTTGAAGAGCCGCAGTTATGAATTTATACACATCTGGCTTAGTTTCCGGGAATTTGGTGACTCCTGATTTTCCCAACAGACAAACGGGGACAGGTGGGCTCGATACTGACTGGTGGGCTCTAAAGAAACAACAAAGGGGATCGAGTGGCCACTCACTTTGATTACGAAAGGGAAATTTCTAAGAAAAGTCCTCCTCTTCTCATAATTGAATTTGAAAATTGCAAGAATATTCTTGAGATCTTTGTTTTGCAGTCAAACCAATGTTTGTGTTACCAGTAATATTGAGATTGCAGTCTTTTAAGACACAGTTTAAGTATCGGACTATAATAAGTTGAGATTTGTATTCGTAAGTCATGAGTTTAATTCTTTATCTTGTGCAATAAGACAAAATCTTTACCTATAATTTATCTCTTCTATTAAAATTAAAAATACAAGCAATAGAAGACCATACAAGAATATTAATCCCAATAATATTAAGATTGCAACCGAAAACGCCTGAACATATATGCAAATGGAAGAACAAACAATGGACTGCTACAATAACATAACCAGTGCCCCAGACTTGGAATTCATTTGTAATGAATTCTAGAATTCTTACGTTTGGAATAACACCACTTAAAATATAGAACTTAATTGAATTTTGCAAACTTATATTTGTAATAATTTAAGTTTTATTTGTTTTTTTTTTGAAATACCCTTAATATAATAATCTTGTTAAAATAAAAAAAAATGGTATAAGAAAACAAATATACATATTTTTGTATTATATAATGTGTACATGTATATTAAATTTCAAAATTAATCCTGAAATTAGGAATTAACTAAATATTAAAAAAATAATCTTGAAATTAGGAATTAACTAAATATATAATGTTCAATAATTTAAATAAAATGAAATATAAATAAAATAAAATTTTAGAATAAAATTATACCTAAAAAAACTTGGGTTATAATTTGAGAAAAGGTGTCGGAGTGGTGAAAGTTGGCGAAAACAATGAAAAGAGATGATGGGTGGTGAACGAGGGTATTTTAGTCCAAAAACAAATTTTATATGAATTAACAAAAAATAAGTTTTATTTGCAACAATTTGTTTTACTCTCCAAAGCAACTTTTTACGATTGCTCTAACCAACAACACTCAATTACTCTTTGCAGTTGTTATTTTTTCAAAATACCCTCTTAACATATTACCATCGTCCCCACAATCACCAAATCCTTGGGTTTAGATTTTTCACAATAATCGAATCCTCTTGGGATTCAGATGATTTGAATTAAAATATTATTGTAAATCTTATTAAGATCCTTTATAGTTTCAAGTTGAATTAAAATATTTTGGATGTGCTCGCTACTTCTATTTCTTGTATCAACTCTTGTTTCAGTTGGCCTATCAATGCCTGTTGGGGTTTCAAGCAACCCAACAACGCTCAAGTCGAAACTTCCTTCGATGTCGCTTAGCGATGGTAGAACAAATTCGCCACCTTGTAGCTTCGGACTCCCATCTTTTCCTCCAAATGGGTTTTATTTTGCAGCACCAGATCGATACCTATTGTTCTGATTCTTCTTTCTTCGGCAATTTTTTGTTTTGGTTCTTCTTTCTTCATTGACAATATTAAAAAGAGCATGCCAATTCTGATAGGTTTGCAAGGAGCACGACAAATCATGAATTTAACATTATTCAAGAATTTAATATTGAACATGAAAAACAAACACAAACTCATAAACTTGGATCTAAGTCCGTGAATAAAACCCCCGAACTCCAGAGTTAGGGAGAAAGTAAACCTTACAAACTTTAGAATTAGGGAGATGACTTTTCGAACCCTAGAGTTAGAATAATAGAGGGTAAAAATGAGTTTTTCTTATAGGTTATTTTAATCATATTCAATTTTAGTAAAATATAGCTGTGTGAACAAAATATGCTGTAAATAGAATTTTCCTTGGTAGAATGGTGAATGGATCCCAAATGAAATTATTATAGCTTTCAAATATGAGTTTCAAGTGATTCTCAACTTTCAACATGTGTCTTGTGTCTTTTAATGTGTTTAAAGGGCTTTTCAACTGTAATTAGTTTTAAATTTTTAAGGGTTTCTGGTATTACCAAAAAGGAATTCATGAACCAAATTAAAACAAACATACATTTTATAAGGCTTATTTCTTGAATTAAGTACAGTAAGTGAAATGGAGAAATTTATTATAAAATATTTAGATAAATTGGTCATTTGACAATTAATTATGAGCAGTGATACATCTCTTATAATTTGACAAATCAAGCATGAAATAATTATAATAATACTTTCTCTAATAAACATGATATATAACATTATTTAAACTCATTAATATTTAATCCCATTATTATTTAATTTAAATGTCAAATTATGGGCCGTTAAAGGCTTAAACAACTACTCTACCTAGTTAGTGATTGTTAAATTAAAACTCTCAAGGCACAGATCAAGTAGTTGGACCGCGACAAGTTGGGATTTATACCAGTAAGTCGTGAGTTTAATTCCTTACCTTATACAGTGAGATAAAGTCTTTATATGCGATTTACCTTTTCTACTTAAATTGAGAGTACGAGTAGTGAGAACCGCGCAAGAGCAATTATTCCTAGCGATTGCCAAATTAAGGACCCATTTAGATATCCAGTTTTTTATGACAATGAGATATCAAAAGAATTATAAGACCAAAGAACTATAGTTATCAGTTTACTACTTCTTCATCCTCATTACCCACACCCGTATACCATGTTTGGATGCAAGCAAAGAAGTAAAGGAAGAGTCGAAAAGGCAGGCACCCCTTCTATTGTTAAAATAACATTATTAAATTCAAATAATTTATTTTGGGAAAGATACTGATGAACTGAAATTCACACAAAGTTTGTTTAATTGTTAGAAGATAATCATGCTTTCAAGAAACAAATTAATTAGTGAACTTGACATGATATTTCATTTGTTGCAAATCACCATCGTTAATTAGGTAGGTCAACATTGGAATCTTGCACTGCATGGCTAATTAATTGAATAAGCCAAAGTAGCAATTGTCATGAAAGTGGCTTTTTCAATATTTAATTTGCTTTAGAGTTATTATTCAAAGTACACAAATATTGAAGGGCAACCAGCAGTGTTTTTGGGCTGCTGGAGAGTGATAATTCAATTACAAAGAAATGGGCTTAGGATTCGGCTGAAACTAGAACTGGGATGGGCTTGGATAAGAGGCAAAGGTGAGGGTCCAAATTGAAATTGTGACTTGTGAGGTAATGCAAATTGGGTTGGATATTAGTTACAAGGTCTGAGTCCAAGAGTGATATAAAAGTTCGCCCAAGTACGGGTATAAACTGCGTCTAACATGTATAATTAAATCTAAAGCCCATTTTTAATAAAATTTAGGGCCCAAAAAGATTAAATTAGGTCCCACTATAAATATATAGTATGGACCAATAGTATGATCGAGGCCCAATTAGTTGACCTAAATGAGTAACCCAAGGTTGAGGAAGTAACATGTCATGAAGGGTGGAGTAAAATGGTCTTAACTTGGGTGGTTGACTGACATACTACCTTATTGTGGCGACGAGGTTGAAAAACTTATCATTACTTTGTCTACAATTTGTTCAGTCTTTAATATACTCCTCAAGTCTAACATTGCCTTGATAGTCTTCAGGCTAGATTGGGTCTTGAGTAGTCTCATCTTATAAGAAAAAAGGAGGGCAGAGTTTCGTATCTCTATAAATCATTTGATACTTAAGTTGAAAATGACATAATAGTGATTTAATAAAAGTGTAATAAATGGCGTACCTTACTTGTTGGGTATTCTGTCTTTATATAAATGGTTCATGCCAAAAGAGTGGTTAAGATAAGGCCACGTAGACGGTTGAGTTGGAATCTGCTAGATGGGCTAAGATGATCAGTTGTGGGCTTGGGCTAGTCTTGGGCTTGTGGTGAAAGGACTTAATAGGCAAACCAAACTCTTGTTAGGTCTTCTTTATTTTGGGGCTCAACTTTAAAGGTTGGGTCATTCTAAGTTTCGTAATAATGTCCATCATCATCCTTTAGTTAAGTTAACTAAGTGTGACTTAATTGGTTCTAGTTGGGTTAAGGGTGATGGTGGATGGAACTAGGAATATTAAATGGATAACTAATAATAATCTGGTAGACATTAGCCCTCGAGCACATTTGACTTCACTATCTACTATGTTTCTACTTATAATGATGATGGTTGTGGTTCTATTCTTACTCATGAGCATCAGGTTCATCTTCATCATAGACACATTGTTGCAAGGATTTTTTACTTTTAAATACTATCTGAAATCTTCCTCAGCTTTATGAAGGTCATCAACCATCTCAAGGCAATTGTGGAGAGTTGCCATCTCTTGCTTCGTCAAGAGTGATGTCTTTGAGAGCTTCTTTGCCACAAAGTAATTATGTTGCATAACAGTGATCATGAGGATCAATGACATAAATAGAGAAAAAGTAGGTTATAGAGATCTCAAATGAGCTAGGTTAGGTTGACTTGGCTCAACTTGTGTTGGGCCTGTTATTATGAGAGTCTACTTAGGCTTGACCCGTCTGACAAATTAGTTAAACTAGGTCTAATTCATTTGGGGGGCGTTTGTTAAAATGAGCAAGATAAAGAGGTATCAAGATAAGATTGGGATACTTTCAGGACCAAGATATGGAATGGTCAAGATAAGGTCGGGAATCATTCCAAGATTTCTATCAGACTGTTTGTTAAATTTTTTAGAATCTACTGGTAACTGTACTTTTTCTTTCCATGTGTTTGTTAATACATATGATAAGCACCAAGATAAGGGTTTTTTTACCAAAATATCCATATTACCAAATTTATGATTAAAATAGTATTTATGATTAATATGAATTGTCAAAAAAATTACGATTAAAATTAAAAATAATATTTTATTTTCTAAATTCATGTTGAAAAATAAATTTAAAAAGAGTTGAAAAGTATAAATAATAATTGTTAGAATTACAATAATTCCACCTACATAATTAAAAATAGCCAAAACATATTTTTATAATAGATAATAAAATATAAAATTAAATAAAATAATTTAAAAATTAATGAAAGGAATTATATTAGTTAATAAAATATATATATAGAGAGAAATTTAAATTTTAAAAATCAATGAAATGAATAATGTCATTTAAATTTCAAAAATTGTCAAAACATATAATAATTTAAAAATATATTCAATAATATTAATTATAAGAGTTAAATAAATAGGTTTTTTAATAAATTTAAATCTTTAAAATGCATTAAATGACATTAATTATCTTACAAGGGGCAAATAAGTAATTGATCCTTATCTTGAAAGAGCAAGATAAATTTATCCGAGGGGGGAGGTCGGATAAATTTATCTTGAAAGGGGGAGATAAGAGGTCACGTGAGGCCTTTTCCGGAAATGGTCAGATAACCTTAACAAACACGTTGGAAAGACCAAACATCCGGAATGCTTCCCATATCTAACCTTTTCTTCCTCTTATCTTGGTTAACAAACACCCCCTTGATAGGATGGTTGATATGAGTTAGCTCATGAGTTGAGACATGCTAACTTATTGGGCTTATGAGCTTAGTTGGGTCTCTGGCTTGTGAGCCTTAACGTACAGGTTAAGTCCAAAGTATTCAACCCATTTTTTGAATAATTTTATAAATTTAATTTTAAAATACTTTGTGATTCTACATTAAAACATTATTTTATAAGTCAAAATTCAAAATTTCTAAATGCTACATCTGTGTAACTATGAAATTGAAATTAAAATTGAAAAATGAAATAATTTAAATTACAAGACAAAGAGACTTAATAAATAGAAAAAAATGCATATTAAGACTATATATATAATAAATATATGCATTAATATTAGATCACTTAAATTTTAAAATATTGATAATTTTATATATATGTTATGTTATATTAATATTAATATTACAAATAATGATATTTATATAATCTTTTGTTGGGTAATGCTAGCCATCTAAATAATTTTACTGGTTAATGATAAATGTATTATATTTTGAACAATTTAATCAATCAATAAAATTATGTGAATGTTGAAAATAAGATATATTATACACTTTGTTTAAAAATAAGGTGCATTTATTGATGCTTAATCATTACTCTTAGTATAATCCTTTTTTTTGTTATATCTTTTAAGTGAACTTATTAGTATCATATTCTTATAATTTTTTATTATATAATTTATTTTAATAAAAAGTATCTTTGGTTATATTAAATACTTTACATAATTTTTAGAGTCTTTAGCGATATTATATATATTAAAATTATAATATTTATATAATTTTAATTTTTTAAAAAATAAAAATTTGCCTAAACTGAACCCTTAGATTGGTTGAGTTGGGCCACGAGCCTAGAATTTTTGGGCTTAGCCCAACTAGCTATAATGAATTGAGTTGAGTTAAGCCCAACTCGTTTGTTTGAATAATGAGTCAGGCCAAAGTTCAATTTGTGACGAGTAGGGATGGGCAACTTGGTCCCCTAATCTAACATATGTTGGTTCAAAAACCCTAGAATGTGTTGTGTTTTTTGATACTGAAAGTTCATGATAAAGCTAGCCAAAAAGGAATGAGAGTATAGAAGAGAAAGAGGAAGTGGGGATGGAATTGGAGGAAGTCTTATAGGTGAAGAAAATAATGGGTGGATTGGGGGGTGGGGTGGTTAAGAAAGAGAGCACACGGAATATGATGATATTTTAGGTATTTAAAAAATTCAACTAAGGTTAAGTAATAACATGGGGTTAGAATAACAAAGTTTGTAAAAACTAATCTTATATTTTTTTAAAATTAAATTAGAAAGACAAGTGGCACAACAATATACTATTAATAACATAATTTGTAACCCATGTTTTTTTAGGTGTGTTATAATTTTAGAAATTTAAGATTTTTTTTAATAATTACATTTAACCCCAAAGTTCTCAAAATTCCCTTTTTACCCTCTTAATGTAACAACCTCAACAAAAACAAAGTGAAAGTAGGCAATAAGAGTTTAGCACAAAATGTAGTCTAATTTAAACCTAGAATGAAGTATAAACTTAGGTGAATAATATTTGTTTATACATCTGAGTTAACTTCAAATAATAACATAAATTTATTCAAATTACAATATAATAAGAGTACATATCTAAAACAATGAATATAAATATGCAAGGGAATATGAAATTCTAAAGAATAAATTTGTTATCTTCACAACTCATTTACTAGCTGATACGTTCTTTTATAAGATAATTTGTCTCATCTACATATATATATATATATATTTTATAAAATATATATATATATTTTATAAAATATATATATATATATATGTATTTTCATATCAACTTTACAAATAAAATGCTCATACCATGTACCTTGATTACATGTGGAGAAAAACTAAAAAATCTTTGTGCTGGTGGTGTTAGCTTTCGGCTTTTCATTTATGACCTCAAGGTGCTCAAAAATATTTTCTTAAGCTTTGAAATGTTTTTAAACACTTGCTATTTTTTCCTAATAATTTTCTTTATTTCTTTGTGATTTTCTATTTTTTTTCTTTTTCTTTTTCTTTTTGAAATTTCTCTCTTTTACCTTTTTCTTTCTAGTGTGTCCCTACATGCCTTCATGTGTGCCTTGCCTAGCACATCGATCACATGCTTTGATAATTTTTGTTCTCCGATCATCTTCTCTAGTTGCCTCCCTTATAACTGACCAACTTCTACTTGGTTGATTTTCCTTCATTTAATTTTTTTCATTTTTCTTCCTTTTTATCTCATTTTCATTTTTTTTTCTTCTTATTTTTTGACCGAAAAGAACCTGGAACTTCTCCTTACTGGATTGATTTTTCCAATGAGGGCTTGATTTTTGGAGAGCCTTGTGTTGAGCTTTATGTTTTGATGATGACTGCATTGTGTCAAAACTTTAATGTCATCTTATGATAATATGTTTTGTATATATAGAAATTATTTTATTCTTATTTAAAATATTGGTTAAGAATATGGTAAGTCTATATTGATAGAATATATGTTGATGTTGTCTTGAGAATATTTAATGTCAAGAAACCTTGATAGGTCTATCTATTAGTATGATTTATCTATTAATATTCTCATATATGTGTAAGCCATATGCTTTATTGATATATCTTTTGATATGCCTTTCTTTGGAGTCATTCTGAAGATAATGCATGAGTACTTGAGGAGATTATTATATTCAAAATGATATATGTGAAAACATTATTCAAAATTTAAGAGTAATGTATTCTATATTTCATATTTGATGTTTAAGTGTTATATATCAAGATTTTTATATACTATTGTTTTAGCTCCTATAAGATATGATCTAAATATATCAAAAGTGAAAACAATAGCTAATAGCTCCTTTTCAGTGGTGGCATAATTCAATTGCGCATCATTTAAGGTCCTGCTGGCATAATATATGACATGTAATTTCTTGTCTTTTCTTTGCCCTAATACGGCTCTAACTGCATAGTCACTAGCATCGCACATCAATTCAAAAGGAAGAGTCCAATCAGGTGAAGTCATGATAGGCGCTGATGTAAGGGCCCACTCCCGAATGTGCCCGTTAGCATAGGACATTCGAAAGGAGGTCATCACAAGGATGATATAGAACAATATCTCATAATAAACACACACATTTATCTATTTTCACGCAGTGGAATATCAATAACTTTCGTTACAAACCAATGTTTGATACGTCTGGGCTCTAAGGCCATACAAACTGAATATGAGACTCTAATGCAAAATAACAAATTAAAATCTCATCAATCTACCTCACCAAAACGCAACTAGGATCTCCGAGTTGAGTGCCTCTGTACACCACTACCCTTGGGTTGTAGTCCCACTGGACTCGCCCTTAATGACTGCTTTACCCTTACTTGGAATGGCATAAGAAGATCAAGTGAGCCACAAGGCTCAGCAAGTTCTAGTACAAAGGAGCAGTATAAAGAAAGAGAAATCATGATGGCACCGAGAGAAGTGTACAACGACTTCATATCAATATTCAATTATATAAGTCAAGAAATCATATCTCATAGAATTATAAATTTCAATTTTTGTTCATGTATAATCATACAAGTGCATACATCATAAGTATAAATCCCATAGGCTCGTAAGCCACGATGCAAAATATGCGTTAATCATCATATCAATAAATCAAAACATAACGTATCGAGCACAACCTGTCGGGCTATGGCCATCTCGTCCCGCGTCAGGCGCTCCTAGGGTACCTTTTATTTCCGCACAAAATAATAAGTGCGCTAAGAACATATATATGAGCATCATGTACATGTATGCATCATGTATGCATTTACCATCAATGTAAAATTTAAATTCTCGTTCTCAATATACATTTAATAGCATTGAAGAATGTTATGGCTAAAAATGTTATTTTTTCACCATACAATCGCTCTAATACATTAAGTAAATGTTTAATTAATATTAATAAAAATTTTCGGATGGGTACTGTAGCGGGGTACTATACGGATACGATATAGTACTATAGTAAGATACTGTATGTATACTGTACGGATACAGTATTATACTATAGTGATATACTATATGGTATTGTATCGAGATACTGTATAGGTACTGTATTGAGATACTATATAAGTACTGTATGGTACTTTATCGAGATACTGTATAGGTACTGTATAGGTACTATATGATACTGTATCGAGATACTATATAGGTACTGTATTGAGATACTGTATAGGTACTATATGGTACTGTATCGATATACTGTATATGTACTATATTGAGATATTATATAGGTACTGTATGGTACTGTATTGAGATACTATATAAGTACTGTATCGAGATACTGTATAGGTACTGTATGGTACTGTAGCATCCGAATTTTTCACACATTAACTTGATATTTTTCCACAATTTCATAGGACATTCGGGTATAGACATTAATTATCCAGACATCATTCACATATATGATATACCAATAAATACACTACAATGCACAATGAAAGTGAACAAACTCCCATCACAATGGAGGTGAAAAATGCCATTCACAGAATAATATTGGAGTAAATCAAACCCCTTTTGAGACATCAAATAGACTCACAATATTTAGGGATTTTATACTATGTAAATACAAAAAAAAGAAATTAATAGAGATGCTACATATGGAAGGGGAGAAAAATAAAAGAAGAAGAAGAAAGGATACTTGCCTGAGGATGAATAAATCAAGATGAAGCACTCGCACAGAAGCTCCAATTGCCACAGAAAATTTAACAGAATAAAAGCAGTAGAGAAGAAAAAGAATGCGTATAAGAAGAAGAAGAAGAAGAAGAAATCGGGAGGGAGAAGAAGAGAAGGAGATAAAGAGGAAGAAAAAAAAGGTGTAAAAGAAGAAGTGAAAGAAGAAAATAGGAGTAAAAGGAAAAAGAAGAAGTAAAAGGAGAAGTGAAAGAAGAAAGGAGAAGTAAAAGAGGGAGTGAAAAAAAATAAAGAAGAAGTGAAAGAAGAAAAAGAAAGGGGGGTTGGGAAGAAATGATGCGTAGATGGTAGGTGTTTTTTTTTTTTTTTTTATTGTATTGGGCTTAAGCCCAAATGAATGGCCCATCTTCTATTTTCTTAAAGGCCCAAGCCCAACTCTTAGCCCACTTGCCTTAATTAATTGAAGCCCAACTCATTATCCCATCCATTTAATTTAAACCCATACATACAAGCCTATAGATCTATTTCAACATTAAGAATCAAATTTGCTCAACTTATATAATAACTACAATAAATTAATACATCATTCTAAAATTCTAGACCCAATAATGGGTCGTTACAGTTTCTCCCCCCCTTCAAAGAATTTGGTCTCCAAATTCCTGTCTGGTCACTCGAATAGCTGGGGGGAAAAGACGCCTCATCTCCTTCTCGCGCTCTCAAGTAGCCTCATTTAAAGAGTGACGCTGCCATTGAATTTTAACAATTGGAATCGATCGATTTCGTAGCACTTTCTCTTTCCGCTCCAAAATACTAACAAGTTTCTCCTCGTATGTGACATCCTCCTTGACTTCTATAGTCTGATAGTCGATGATATGCTGGGGATCCGGCACGTACTTCCTTAACATGGACACATGGAAGACGTTATGAACGCCAGCTAACTGTGGTGGCAAGGCCAACCTATAGGCTAAAGGGCCAACTCGTTCCAAGATTTTAAACGGTCCAATATAGCGAGGACTAAGCTTCCTCGACACCCCAAATCTGCATACGCCCTTTATGGGCATCACTCTTAGCCATACGTGGTCCCCAGCTGAGAACTCCAAGTCTCGACGTCTTTTATCCGCATAGCTCTTTTGTCGGTCCTGTGCGACCTTCATTTTAGCCCTGATAATCCGAATCTTTTCTGATGTCTGCTCAACAATCTTTGGCCCCAATAATGCTCCGTCTCCAATCTCCTCCCAACAAATGGGTGATCTACACGGCCTGCCGTAAAGTGCCTCATAAGGTGGCATACCAATACTAGAGTGGTGACTGTTGTTGTAGGCGAACTCTACTAATGGCAGATGATCATCCCAATTGCCATGGAAATCCAATACACGTGCTAGTAGCATCTTCTCTAATGCCTGAAGAGTTCTTTTCGTTTATTTGTCAGTCTGTGAATGAGATGTAGTACTTAACTTCCACCTGACTTCTGAGGCAACATATGGCACTTCACAAAATACTTGATGGAATACAGTGCAGTCTCATTATTTCTTCAATATACATCTCTGCCCAACGATTTAGGGAAAACGTTTTTCTTAATTAGCCAATAGGGGCTGATTTAGTCATCTTGACTACTAGTACCCCAAATGGCCTCATTCTCTTCGCTATCCTAAGCAATTCGCTATGCAAGGTCCATGGGAGCATCATCCCACTTCCATTCCGAGCTGATCATAATTGCAATGAATTTGCGAGTTTCTATGTTCGACCTTACTTACTGACACACTACACATTACAAAAAAGGTCTCGCCACATCTCTCCTTGAATCGTTCTAGGCTAATAATATAATGTACCTTAAGCCTCAAGTATAGTTCATAAGGAAACCATTCCTTTCAACCAAATTCGTATTTGCTAACCATAGCATACATTTTTGTAATTTCCCATTTGTACAAGTAACCCTTAGGTACTCCCAATGAGTCCCTTCACTCAGCGAATATATGACCATTTCATCGATAGCACTGTAATATCCTTTTTTTTTTTTTTTTAGATGACTTGTTTCCCATCTTACCATTTATCGATACCATCCCGACCACATGCCAATCTTAAAAGATACATCGCCTTAACACCCAATCCAACAATTTGTCCACTTATAGTGGAGGTTCTTACTCGTTATAGTTATTTACTTCGAGTACTACAGTCTATGCATGTTCTAAATCTCCCACGTTTCCTCCTCATAGAATATTAGGACTCTTTCCTAATGAATACACTAGAGCGAGCACTATCCTTGTCTCGAAACATAGAGTATTAGGACTCTCTCCTAATGAATACACTTGAGCGAGCACTATCCTTATCTGGGAATAATTTCACCATGAGCTCCTGCATCTTCATTTCTTCCAATATATCCTTCTTATTTAATACGTTTACTTATCCGATTTGATCATAGATCCTTCACTTCCCGAGTCACTATAGGTCATCGCCTGACGTTCTTATTTCCTTTTCCTTAAGTTAAAAATGGTGGTTTTCTTCTTAATTACGCATTACTATATGCTGACCCATGTAAAATCGGTACATTACAATATCGCGAACCACATGAACTCGTATATATATATATATATATAGATAACTTTATTGCAATAATTATTATTTCCTATGGTATTAGAAAACCAAGTCCAGCATCAACACAGTCACCAAACGAAAGGGCACTGGCGACCGTTCGCGACCGGTCGACAGCTCCTTACCATCTGTTAACAGCTGCTATGCTAAATAAGGCTCTCACCTCATTGCTTATTTCCTCTTAGCCACGCACTAGCCTACCGTTTTCGTATTACATTTTTCCTCTTATTATAAGCTAACCTAAATTTTATATATATACATAATCGTATGCGTATGTACTCTCAATCCAAAATCCCAATTAGTTATTTCCATGAGTAATTTCATGAGCCATTCCTAGGATCCCAATCCTAGCTTTTCATTGATACAACTACATACTTGCCCTGGTTAGCGCACTTGTGGTTACTATACTTCCCTCGAAACTTCGTCACTTATTACCGAAATATCTCCTATTCACATGCTTCACAAGTATTTACACTTCTAATTGATTACAGTTATACTGTCCATATGTCACATCCATTAACCCATGATAATAATTCGGTGACACTCGATTCGCCAACCTCCATTTCTCATGAGAGCGGTCCTTTCCTTTTTAAGGCCTCAAGAATTAACATAACGCCCTTAGGTTGTGCTTTTTCCAATACATACCCATCGGCTAAGAATATAAGTTATCCAACCCAGCATCATGGAGAATGCTTATGTCGAAAATACATCGATACTATCCCCACCAAAAGAATCCCTTAGGCGACTTAAACCCTTAACTATTAAGTCTTGGATGCTCACATTTTAGGTTCTAGTAGTTTGATTAATCTGGGGTCCTATACCCCTTTTCCATATAACTTTCTTGGCTATTTAACCATTTATCACCTTCGCTCAAGACTTCTCCCTTATCTATTATCCACATCGCACATCCTTAAATTTCATATATAAACAACTTTCGAGTTTCACTTTCATTGTATTTTGCGGCGACTTCCTCACCGTGCATCTTTAAACCTATCAGCTCGTCTTTCTTTCACTTAACTAACTTGACCACTTATCTTAAACTCAACAATACACAATACCCAAGTTCAATTTACAGCCTTTCTTTAAATTCCTTGTAATTTAGTACTCTTTAGAATTGCAATGCAACTTATCTCCATGTCATCTGTTCTCCTTTTGTACACATGCATACATACATTTATGTGAATCGAAATGATAAACGCCCATTAAATTTTTGCCCGGGTCGGGCCTCTTAAGCTTCCCATTCCATGTCATAGTTAGTCACATCTTACACACATGTGTCTTCCAAAAGTTACATAGTCATAAAAACACTTTACCATTACTACATAGATTCAAGCTAGCGCTTACAACTTTTCCAATACAATGCCCTTATTAAACAATGCTCTCCGCGTCCCCCTCAGCACGGGACGTGGCCTCATCTGCCCAACGATCTGGGTACCCATCGCTGCCTACACTTGATTCAGGTCCAGTAGTTCCCTTCCTCTGATAAGTCGGTCCCCATTCCACGGCCTCTGAAGGAATGTCCCCACAAATGGTTTTGCCGTCGGCCGAGTCATGAGGTAGGGTCTGACAAGGTTCCCATAGCTCTGCTTGCTGCCTCATCGCGCTAGCAAAATCATCATAATGGAACCGAAGATGCATATCCATCATTAGGATTCTAGTAAGATGTCCCCATGCTTCATTCATATACTTCCTCACAAGCAACACTTACTTTTCGGGAAGACCCCACAGAGGTTCACATATGGTGGCCTCGAACAATGCATCCGCTCGGTGCAAAAAATCTACCACAGGCTCACTCTTTCGTTGCCTTCCTCCCCACACTGACAGTAGCTCCTCTTCCCAGCGATGCCAAAGCAAATCTAGTTTCCCAAGACTTGGTTCTAGCATCCACCATTTCGGTTCTCCAGAATCCATGCTAAGGTGTTCCCAAAATCTGCACGCAAGGTCAAGTGTCAAATCCCTTACCAAAGCAGACAATTTCTCCCTAAGCACCATAATTAGAACACATATGCCTTATTATTAATACCCTTCTAGCCATTCCTATGGGATGACAAGAATACTTACATATATATATGCGTATATAAGAGGGGTGTTCTAACCTTAACCTTAAGTCAGTGGCTTCTTGCCACGAGCACCCATTTTTCTCATTCCTAGCCATTTTTGGACATTATTCTAATACACTTCCAAATTTTGGACTACTAATCATAGTCCTAACTCTACCCATCACCCCTAGGTGTACAGAGACTCTCCTCACTCCTATACTTTATCGCTCTGATACCAAAACTGTAAGGGCCCACTCCCGAATGTGCCCGCTAGCATAGGACATTCGAAAGGAGGTCATCACAAGGGTGATATAGAACAATACCTCATAATAAACACACACATTTATCTATTTTCACGCAGCAGAATATCAATAACTTTCGTTACAAACCAATGTTTGATACGTCTGGGCTCTAAGGCCATACAAACTGAATATGAGACTCTAATGCAAAATAACAAATTAAAATCTCATCAATCTACCTCACCAAAACGCAACTAGGATCTCCGAGTTGAGTGCCTCTGTACACCACTACCCTTGGGTTGTAGTCCCACTGGACTCGCCCTTAATGATTGCTTTACCCTTACCTGGAATGGCATAAGAAGATCAAGTGAGCCACAAGGCTCAGCAAGTTCTAGTACAAAGGAGCAGTATAAAGAAAGAGAAATCATGATGGCACCGAGAGAAGTGTACAACGACTTCATATCAATATTCAATTATATAAGTCAAGAAATCTTATCTCATAGAATTATAAATTTCAATTTTTGTTCATGTATAATCATACAAGTGCATACATCATAAGTATAAATCCCATAGGCTCGTAAGCCACGATGCAAAATATGCATTAATCATCATATCAATAAATCAACACATAACGTATCGAGCACAACCTGCCGGGCTATGGCCACCTCGTCCCGCGTTAGGCGCTCCTAGGGTACCCTTTATTTCCGCGCAAAATAATAAGTGCGCTAAGAACATATATATGAGCATCATGTACATGTATGCATCATGTATGCATTTACCAGCAATGTAAAATTTAAATTCTCGTTCTCAATATACATTTAATAGCATTGAAGAATGTTATGGCTAAAAATGTTATTTTTTCACCATACAATCGCTCTAATACATTAAGTAAATGTTTAATTAATATTAATAAAAATTTTCGGATGGGTACTGTAGCGGGGTACTATATGGATACGGTATTATACTATAGCGATATATTATATGGTATTGTATCGAGATACTGTATAGGTACTGTATTGAGATACTGTATGGTACTGTATCGAGATACTGTATAGGTACTGTATTGAGATATTATATAGGTACTGTATGGTACTGTATCGAGATACTGTATAGGTACTGTATTGAGATAGTATATAGGTACTATATGGTACTGTATCGATATACTATATATGTACTATATTGAGATACTGTATAGGTATTGTATGATACTGTATCGAGATACTGTATAGATACTGTATCGAAATACTGTATAGGTACTGTATGGTACTGTAGCATCCGAATTTTTCACACATTAACTTGATATTTTTCCACAATTTCATGGGACATTCGGGTATAGACATTAATTATCCAGACATCATTCACATATATGATATACCAATAAATACACTACAATGCACAATGAAAGTGAACAAATTCTCATCACAATGGAGGTGAAAAATGCCATTCACAGAATAATATTGGGGTAAATCAAACCCCTTTTGAGATATCAAATAGACTCACAATATTTAGGGATTTTATACTATGTAAATACAAAAACAATAAATTAATAGAGATGCTACACATGGAAGGGGAGAAAAATAAAAGAAGAAGAAGAAATGATACTTGCCTGAGGATGAATAAATCAAGATGAAGCACCCGCACAGAAGCTCCAATTGCCACAGAAAATTTACCAGAATAGAAGCAGTAGAGAAGAAAAAGAATGCGTATAAGAAGAAGAAGAAGAAGAAGAAGAAGAAGAAGAAGAAGAAGAAGAAGTTAGGAGGGAGAAGAAGAGAAGGAGATAAAGAGGAAGAAAAAAAAGGTGTAAAAGGAGAAGTGAAAGAAGAAAGTAGGAGTAAAAGGAAAAAGAAAAAGTAAAAGGAGAAGTGAAAGAAGAAAGGAGAAGTAAAAGAGGGAGTGAAAAAAAATAAAGAAGAAGTGAAAGAAAAGGTGAAAGAAGAAAAAGAAAGGGGAGTTGGGAAGAAATGATGCGTAGATGGTGGGTGTTTTTTTTTTTTTTTTTTTTATTGTATTGGGCTTAAGCCCAAATGAATGGCCCATCTTCTATTTCCTTAAAGGCCCAAGCCCAACTCTTAGCCCACTTACCTTAATTAATTGAAGCCCAACTCATTATCCCATCCATTTAATTTAAACCCATACATACAAGCCCATAGATCTATTTCAACATTAAGAATCAAATTTGCTCAACTTATATAATAACTACAATAAATTAATACATCATTCTAAAATTCTAGACCCAATAATGGGTCATTACAGCTGAAGTCAATTCTTCCTTTATCTTGTTAAAAGCAAATAAGTACTCATTAGTAAATTCAAATAGTATATCTTTAATCAACAAATTACAAAAAGGTTTAGTGATTTTAGAGAAATCTCTTATAAATCTTCTGTAGAACCTTGCATGTCCCAAGAAACTTCTCACTCCTTTAATTGTGGAAGGAGGTGGTAATTTTTCCATTGCTTCAACTTTTTCCCTATCCACCTCAATTCCTCTTTTGGAAACCTTATGACCCAACACAATTTCTTCCTGCACCATAAAATGACACTTTTCCCAATTTAACACTAAATTAGTGTCTTCACATCGCTGAAAAACTCGGGAGAGATTAGCCAAACAATTATCAAAAGAAGCACCAAAGAACGAAAAATCATCCATAAAAACTTCAATAAAATTTCCAATCATATCCTGGAAAATTGCCATCATACATCGCTGAAAAGTAGTAGGTGCATTACACAAACCAAACAACATTCTCCTAAAAGCAAAAGTGCCATATGGACATGTAAAAGTAGTATTTTCTTAGTCTTCAGGTACAATAGGAATTTGTGTATAACCAGAATATCCATATAAGAAGCAATAAATTAAATTTATTTCCAACAAGTCTTTCAAGCATTTGATCAATAAAAGCCATAGAAAAATGATCTTTTCTAGTGACGTTATTTAACTTTCTATAATCATTGCAAACACTCCACCCTGTGACTGTCCTAGTAGGAATCAATTCATTGTTTTCATTTTTAACCATAGTCATACCTTCCTTCTTCGGTATTACTTGAATTGGACTCACCCAACTCCTATCAGAAATAAGATAGATAATTCCAGCATCAAGCCATTTAATAATTTCAGCCCTAACAACTTCTTGCATGTTTGGATTTAATCTTCTTTGATGTTCAATAGACGGCTTAAAATTATCTTCCATTAAGATCTTATACATGGAAAATGAAGGACTAATACCTTTGATATCAGTAATAGACCAACCTAAAGCTCTAATATGCCTTTTTAATACATTCAAAAGTTCTTCTTCCTCTTTTTTTATCAAGTGTGCAGAAAAAATAACAGGAAGAGTAGAAGACTTACATAGGAATACATACCTCAAATGTGATGGTAATGGTTTTAATTCAAGTTTAGGAGATACCTCAATAGAAGGTCAAGATTCTTTCCTTAGCTGCTCAAAAGCCTTCTTTTCATCTTTATTGTATCGATCAGTTTCATTGGGCTTTATAACAGTGTTTTGTGTATGTTCCAATTCCTGCATGTCACCACTTTCAATAGTCAGTAGTTCTTTATCTAATGGCTCATGCAAACTATCAACATATTCATCCACACAATGATCAAGAACATCAATTCTTAAACAAGAGTCATCATCATTCAATCATTTAGAAGTTTGAAAAACATTAAAATTCACATCTTCAGACCCTATTCTCAAAGTTAATTTACCTTGTTCAAGATCAATTAAAGCTCTACCTGTTACAAGGAATGGTCTTCCTAAAATCAATGGTATTTCCCTATCCTCTTCCATTTCAAGTACAATAAAATCCATAGGAAAAATAAATTTAACAACTTTAACATGAACATCTTCTATCATTCCTATGGGATGTTTAATGGACCTGTCAGCAAGTTGTAAGGAAACAGAAGTATGCTTAATTTCACCAAGGCCTTGCTTTTTAAACAAAGAATATGACATCAAATTTATGCTAGCACTTAGATCACAAAGAGCTTTATTAAATTCACAATTTCCAATAATGCACAGTATAGTGAAACTCCCTGGATCTTTCAATTTCTGAGGCATCTTGTTTTGGTTAATGGCGCTGCACTCCTCAGTAAGCATCACTGTTTCATTCTCATCTAGCCTTTTCTTTGATAGAATTTCCTTCAAGAACTTTGCATAACTTGGCATTTGAGCTAATGCATCTGCAAAAGGAATGTTAATATGCAATTTTTTAAACACATCAAGAAATTTGAGAAAATTCTTATCTTCATTTTGCTTTTGCAATTTCTTAGGGAAGGGAACATATTTCTTTATATTTTCAACCTACCTTGCATCTTCTTCTTCTTTTCGCTTCTTTTCTTCCTGTACTATTTTTTGTTAGAACGGGAGATGCTATGTGACACATCAAGAGGGGGGTGAATTGGTTATTTTAAAAATACATGATAGAACTTTGAAATCCTTTTGATTGAAAATAAAAACTCAATGCAAGTGAGGATAATGAAATGCTAGCAGTGATAAACAAATAAAAAAAAAAAAACATAAGCAAGAGAGAACACAAAGATTTATAGTGGTTCGGTTTAACCCAAGCCTAATCCACTACCTTAGCTCCTCACTAAGGATTTTTCAAACCATCCACTATCAACCCCTTACTCAACCCGAGTAGGTCCTCTAGTCTGAGACTAGGAAAATACAAAACCTCTCAATCAAATGGGCCCTCTAACTACACAAGCTAGGAAGAATAAGAAATATAGAATATGAGAGAATCTAAGAGATGAATCTCTTAGTTACAATGTCTCTCAAGAATAAACAAGGTTTAGATGAATGTATCAACAATAATAGAACAAAGCCTTGGAAAGAAAAGTATAACAATGAAAGCATAGAACACTGTAAGCTTCAAATAAAATGATTTGTAATATTTAGATCATCTTGTTTCCGTCCATTAGCCCGCTCTTGATCACCCTTGATGTGTATATATAAGCATCCCAAGAGATTGAAGAGAAATGTAGCCGTTTGTGACTGTTGGAGTTTGAAAAACTAGCCGTTATAGCTTTCTGCAAAAAGAAATAGTCGACAGAAGAAAATGCATAGTTGACTATTTTTACAAGTAAAATAAGATATAGTCGATAGATAAGAAGGCATAGTCGACTATCTTATAACACAAATTTTTCATAGTTGACAGACACATTCCCATAGTCGACAGATGCAAAAATGTGAAGAAAATTTTGAAACTTATGAACAGAAATAGTCGATAGATGAAAAGCCATAGTCGACCATCCTTACATGATAGTCGACAGATACAAGATATAGTCGACATAATGAACAAGCATAGTCGATAGATTGAAGCACACAGTCGACAGGTGAGGAAGATTTTCAACAGAATGAAGCTTGAAAACATTACAACATATTTACATTTACTTATATTTTATATTTTACAAGATATAGTCGACAAGTAAATGTCCTCATTTTGTTTAATTTATATTTTACCTTTCATTTACTTTAATACATAAATGTAAATAAGAAAGTACCCCCCATTTGGATTCAATAAAAATATCTAAAAAATCAAAATCCATAAAAATAAGAAAGTAGAATTTGGGTTTTAGTAGGAACTTAGGATTTTGCGATTTTACCACCTCCAAGATATACACTTTCTATTTCTTGAAAAATTCATTAAAAATTATTTTATCACTAATGAATGTTAGCTATTGAATTACCGGGAATTAGTTTTCTGAAAAGAAAATATTTTCATATATGTCTCCTTATAAGGTGCTAACCTTTCAGACTTAGAAAAATATGACTTTGAAATCTCAATACTTGAAATTCATTTGGTTTTCATTCTCACAAAGTAATACTTGATATTGAAATTGATTTATGTAGAAAACCACAACCTTGATTCATGATTTAAGGATTAAATAAAATATTATTTTTCATCATCAAAACTAAGTATATAAAAGTAAAACAACATTTTCTACTTCGGTATCCACCTTGTAGTTTCAGTCGACTGCTGATCTTCAAATTTTAACTTTTCTGATTCAATCACATTTCGATTGTGATCACTGATGGCCCAATTAACTATTTCTGAAAAATTCTGTCCAGCTTCTTTTGGTTCAGCTTTTTCTTCTTCATCTTGCCCCACTTGCTTTCCACTCCTCAACTTTATTGCTTTGCACTGCTCTTTTGGATTATTTTCTATTGTGCTTGGCAACTTTCCTTGAGCTCTATTGTTCACCATATTGGCTATTTGGCGAATTTGCATTTCTAGATTTTTGATGGCAGCTTGTTGATTTTGAAACATAGTGTCTGTCCTAGCCATATAATGTGAAGTCGTCTTAGCCATGGTAGCAACTAAATCTTCCAATGAAGGCTTCTTTTCATGCTGTTGGAATCCTATTGGAGGCTTCAACACATTCTGATGATTGGACCACGAAAGGTTGGGGTGATTCTTCCATCCTGGATTATAAGTGTTTGCATTGGGATTGAATTGTCTTCCTCCTTGATTAGCAACATAGTTGACTTGCTCAGATGGTTGAGGTACAAAAGATATCCTGGCTTGACACTCATTGGTAACATAAGGACTTGAGCAAATCTCACATATATACCTGCACACAAGATTGAATAGAGTTAATATTTAACTAGTCGATTTTCTTAAAAAGATTATCTACCTTTGCATTCAATGCTTCCATCACATCAATCTCATGTACTCCAACTGTTTTTCTTGGCATAGATCTTTCAGATGACCATTGATAGCTGTTGTTGGCCATCTCTTCAAGAAGGTTATAAGCTTCATCAGTCTTTTTTCCCATTAAAGCTCATTCTACAGTTTCATCAATAGTAATCCTGGTCTTATGATTTAAACCATTATAAAATGTTTGAACCACTAACCACTTTGGAAGCCCATGATGAGGACATCTTCTTAACAACTCTTTAAACCGCTCCCATGCTTTATATAAATTCTTCATGTCTGCCTACATGCAATTGGTTATATCATTCCTCATATTTGCTGTTTTCGCAGGTGGAAAGAATTTATTGAGAAATTTTTGTGCCAAATCATCCCATGTTGTAATAGACCCTGCAAACAAAGAGTTCAACCAATACTTAGCTTTATCTCTTAATGAAAAAGGAAATAGCCTAAGTCTAACCGCATCATTAGAGACACCATTTTGCTTAAAAGTATCACAAATCTCCAAAAAATTAGCCATGTGAGCATTAGGGTCATCGTTTGATAACCCGCTAAACTGAATAGAGATTTGAACCATTTGAATAATAGCTAGCTTAATCTCAAAATTATTTTCCCCTATAGTAGGTCTGGTGATGTTGGAGGGTGTTCCTTGAATAGAAGGCATAGCATAATCCTTTAAAGCTCTAGCTTGCCCATTCCTTTGCTCCACAACTTTGTCTCCCATGTTTTGTTGAGATGAACTTACTTTTTCTTACTCTCTTTTGATTTATTGTACGTTTGATTTCTAAATCGAGAGGAACTTCAATCTTATCAGAACGTACCATACACCAATGTGACCTACAAAGAAGAAATAGAATATCACAATGGTTAAAAACTTGATTTTTTTTAATTATTTTTTTTAACACTCAAAAATGCAAATAAAAATGCAATAAAAGAGAACACAAAGATGAAAACAAACAACTAAAGACAATTAATGTCTAAACTAAAATTCAAGTTAATTAGTATTGATATTAATACCAATCCTCGGCAACGGCGCAAAAAACTTGTTAGGCTAATTCACAAGCATACAAATCGCATAAGTACTGTAATGAATGAGTAAAGTGTCGATCCCACGAGAATTGCATTAAGTACCAAAATTGGATTAACTTTAATATTATTTAGACGTTTAAAAGGAAATGAATTTGAATAAATTAAACTAATGAGAACTAAAATTAAACGCAAATTTAAAAATAACATAACTTGGATAAAATGGAAGCAACTAGGGTGTTTCGAATCCACTTATTAATTCGTCTTAATTTTCAATCAATTTGGTTTCTATCAATTCAATGGGGTGAATATCTAAATTGGTCAGTTTCTTTCCCAAGATTTACTAATCTAATTAAATCTCAATTTGTTAATAATCAACCTATTTCTCAATAGTTATAACAAACTGAAATTCATTGTTAAGTTCCAATTCATTATCACTCATAAGATTCAAGTATCAAATCCCTTATCAACTATCTATCTTATGAAATTTATTACTTCAACCTGTTATGAAAATCACCTCTCGATTTCAAATCATTATACAAAATTAATTAAATGATAGTTAATTCACTCAATCGTATTAAGAACAAGTAATAAATAATTAAAATTACGATAGAAAACCCAATCAATAAAAATCAATAATTCATAACAAGTTTCATCTCAAATCCTAGTTAAATAAAATTAATTCATGATAAAATTAATTAAAATCCAAAATAACTGTGAGATCATAAAAAAATTAATTAAACAAAGAGAAAAAAAAGAAAAAAGATAAAGATAAAAGATGAAGCCCTTGCCCAGTTTTAAAACAAATCTGGGGTAAAACGGATCTGACGATGTCACCCGCGTCCTTGCTGTCGTGCGTCTGCCTTGCTTCTGCTAGCTGGCAGTTCAATCTCTCTCCAATTTCTCCTTTCCGTCTTTTCCCCTGTGCCGTTTGCAATTGCCTTTTCATTTGTGTGCCGCCCCACCAATTCCTCCCTTCCATGCCATCTCCTATATATATATATATATATATATGTATATGTGTGCGCGATGCGCGGCCACTGCCCTCCTTCCTTCCCCCTCAAAACCTTTATTCATACTTTATATATTATAATATATATGTATGTATGGAGCCCTAGCCCAAATCTCACATTCAAGCCATCTTCAGCCACTTTATGACATATATAAATAAGATAATATATAATATGTATATATAATGTAATATATATAAATAATATAATATATAATATTTAATATACTATTAGTTATATTAATTTTAATTATATAATAATAATAATATTTATTTATTTTTATTTTTATTTATATTAAAATATTATTTTTAAAATTAACTTTATAATATCTTTTTTTTTTCCTTTTTACGCTCGAATCTTTGAAATAATATCTTTTGTTGGATTCTTATAAAAAGAGATTAAAATAATGTAAAATCTATATAAACACACATTTTATGTAGGAAAAATAGTACAGGATTAAGATGAAAAATAGATAAAAATATGCATATAATTAAACCCTATCATTCGCCCAAAGAACTCTTCCTCGGGATCCCGAGCCCCGAAGAATTAGAGGGACTCTCAACCTTCTCAACAACCGATAGCAGCACCTCACTACAAAAAAATCAGCATTTAGTGGTGGTTTTTAACCGCTGTTAAGTATTTTTGCGGCGGTTTTGAAAACCGCGGCTAAGTTAGCTGTTGCGGAGCGTTTAGCGGCGGTTTTCAGCAACCGCTGCCACTAATTTTAAATTTTGCGGCGGTTTTAAAAACCGCCGCTAAATAAGTCATTTAGCGGCGGTTTCTGTAATATTTAGCGGGGATTTCAAAACCGCCGCTAAAATTAAAATTTTATTTTTTTAATTTTTTTAAAAATTTTAAAAAATAATAATATTTTAATTTTAGTTAATAAAAAAAATTAAATTATTAATTTTAGCGACGGTTTTGAAACCGCGGCTAAAATTAATAATTTAATTTTTTTACGGACCGCACAAGCCAGCCTGCCCCGCCCCCTGTGCGCCACATGGCTGCTTGTGCGCGCGCCACATGGCGATGCTGGAAATTAAATCTAGCCATGCTCTCCCCAAGTTTCGAACCTGAGACCGCTTGTGCGCACGCGCGCGCACGAACCGCCTAATCTGCGAAGACATCCTTAACATATATGCATATATATAAATTATATACAAATCTAACAACTAATTTTCAGAATTATATTTTATATTTTTTAATATATATTAAAAATATTTATTAATTGATTATTTTTTAAATAATAATACAATAAATTAAAAATAAATTAATTGAGTTAAATTAAATAAATTAATTGATTAAAAATAAAAAAGAAGATTTTATATATGTTTTAAAAATTATTAAAATTTTATATATTAAAATGTTTTTAAATTTATTTTTATTTTTTTAAATTATATTTTTAATGAATTTTGCTATTAATTTAAATGCAATTTTATATTTATTTTTAAGAGTTTATATTTATTTAATTTTTAATTATTTTTTTAAGCAAAATTTAATTTTTTAATGAAAATAATGAATTTTAATATTTCAGATTTTTATTTAATTTTAATTTTTTTTTAAATTTAGCGACGGTTTTCAAAAACCGCCGCTAAATTTAATTTTTTAATGAATTATTTTATTTTATTTTTAATTTTAAATTATTTAATTTTTTTAAATTTAGCGACGATTTTTGAAAAACCGCCGTTAAATTTATTTTCTTTTGAATTTTGCGACGATTTTTGAAAACCGTCGCAAATGTTAATTTAATTTTAATTTTAAATTATTTATTTATTTTTTAAATTTAGCGACGGTTTTTCAAAAATCGCCGCTAAATTTATTTTTTTTGGAATTTTGCGACAGTTTTTGAAAACCGCCGCAAAGGTTAATTTAATTTTAATTTTAAATTATTATTTTTTTTAATTTAGCGGCGGTTTTTGAAAAATCGCCGCGAAAATGAATTTAATTTTTTATTATTTAATTATTTTTTAAATTTAGCGACGGTTTTTTAAAAATCGCCGCAAAAAAACATGTTTTACTGAATTTTGCAGCGATTTTTTGAAACCGCCGCAAAATTTTAAAGAAATCGCCGCAAAAATCATATTTTACGGCGGTTTTGAAACCGCCGCAAAATACCATGTTTTGCGGCGATTTTTATAACCGCCGCAAAAAAATCGCCATAAAAAATCAATTTTTTTGTAGTGCCTGCTTCCTCACAAGACCCGTCTGAAGGTGATAATGAAACTATCACCCAGGCGCTTGAGGTGGCTAAGGTGGAGGCTCAGGGAAATCAGCCACTTGCAAGTATGGAATCAATCATAACACATCCCACCATTCCAATCCCTTTTGTTTTTAAGTGGATATTAACGTCTCTATAATCGGAGGGGTACTCGGGATTAACAGGGAGAGCTTCATTAGAGGAGGCTTCTGCGTTTTCCACTAAGGAGATTCTAGCCCGAAGAGCGAAGCGACGAAGGGTTGAGGTTGCCCCCTCCCTTATTTCTGCCGAGGTGACCTCAGTTCCTGAATCAGCCGAGGCCCCTGTTAAGACCCTGGCTATTTTCAGTGCTTAACCGGCTGTTGGTGACCTAGATTACTACGTCGAGATTCTAAGGGTAACATCTGCCACTTGGCTTTTTCCTCGAGCTCGCTTTATACGAACAGGCCTTGATCTTCATTTTGTTTTGTTGTGTGTTTTTTTTTTTAGAGCCTTTTGGCCTTTCAAGATTTAGTTGCCCGGCGTGAATTAGAATTCCTGAGCCGGATCGCTTCCTTAGAATTTGAAGTCGAGAGGTTTCGAGGGCTTGAGGCCTTCTTTTCCAAGCTGGCAGATCTTGAGCACAACATGCATATCCTTAACAAGTTAGTTGAGTTGGCGTAGAAGAAAGGGAAGCTTGCCAACGAAGTCGAGGCTCAAGCTCTCGAGGATCTAGAGTTGCCACAGAAGAATATGCTGGAGGCTCATCAGGCCAACTCCAGGCTCAGGGAGGAGCTAGATACTTTGAAGGGTGTGAACGACTCACTCCGAGAGAATGTGAAAAAACTTACCTCGGAATTAAAAGAAGCCAAAAAAGGCCAGGTCGAGGCAATGGAGTCCTATTCTCACTGCAAAGAAGATATTCGTTCTGCTAATGCAAAGCTTCAATCCGCCCTCAAGGATGCTCGTGTGGCCTTCCAGAATGGTCGTGAAGATTTTCGAAGCTCTGAGGCTTATGCTACGGAGCTAGAAGAAGTTCTTCGGGGTGGATTTGAGCATATGAAGAAACTCACAAATGAGTGCTTCCCGAACCTAGACGTGGACTCCATCGCCTTCGATGTCTTGACAACTTTATCTTCTTTAGAATAAATGCTTTTGTATTTAAACACAATATTTTAATAAAATTTGACCTCTTCTTCTTTCTTTGCTTTCTTGTTTTCCCAAAAACTTACAAAATTTTCGCATTTTCTCCTGAAGATTGGACATTTCCTACCTTAGTTAATTACTCTTTAAAAGAGACCGTAACTCTTCGAAGAAGACCGTTACGAGGGTGGGGGTTACATCTAACCCCTCTTATGCTTGGAGGATTTCCCTTGCCCTTTACTAGGGGAAAGGCCTCTCAGGGATCAGATTTGATTCTTTCCCATTTTTTTTCTTTTTTTTCTTTTCTTCCTTTCCGAAGGTTCGGGGCCCTTCGAGGATCACATCTAATCCTTTAGTGTCTTTTCCTATCGGAGGTTCGGGGCCCCTCGAGGATTATATCTGATCCTTTTTCTTTTGGTCTAGGGTTCGAGGTCCCCCGAGGATCACATTTGATCCTTTTTCTTTACTCGGGGTTTTAATCCCTCGAGGTTCGCCTTATTTTTGGTCAGCGTGGTCTCTTGGGATCTTTTGATGTGAGGAGCTTTAACTGTTGGGAGAGAAAAAGGAAATAATTTTATTTCAAGAGCCATAACAATAAGGAATATTACTGATAAAATTTCCTCAAATTTTGCACATTCCAAGTATTTTCGATGGGTGCACCCTCCATGGTCTCAAGTTTATACGCGCCAGGACTGAGGACTTCTGCTACTCTGAAGGGGCCTTCCCAATTAGGTGTCAACTTATTTGCTTCTTGGGCACTACAGATATCTTCTCATCATAATACCCAATTTCCAGGAAGGAAGTTTCGAGCTTTAACTCTTCGGTTGTAGTACCTTTTAATACGCCGATTGTACGCTGCTTGTCGAATCTTCACCTGATCACGAAGTTTATCTAGGAGATCCAAGTTCTCTTAGATTCTTCTCATTAGACTCTAATTGAAAAGCTCCACTCCGAGGGTTGGTACTCCTATCTCGACCGGGATCAAAGCTTCTGAACCATAACATAGGCCGAATGGAGTCTCACCTGTAGATACTTTCACCGTGGTTCGGTAAGACCATAATATACTAGGTAATTCATCCACCCAGCTCCCATCCGTTCTATCCACGCCAGCCCTTAGACCATGTAATATGGTTTGGTTAGCGAGCTCGATTTGGCCATTGGCTTGCGGATAGGCCACCGAAGTGAAATGCTGCCTTATTCCCAACTCTTGAGACCATTCTTACACCGATCGGTCAGTGAATTGGGTGCAACTATCTGAAATAAGGACTCAAGGGATTTTAAACCGATACACCACATTCTTCCGTGACGATTGTTTCACCCATCGAGCAGTAATGGAGGCTACTAGTTTCGCTTCAATCCAGTTCGTGAAATAATATATGGTGGCCATAATATACTCAACTTGGCTGGCCGTTGGAGGAAAAATACCTAAGATGTTAATGCCCCACTGAGCAAAAGGGCAAGGTGTGACCAGGTGTGTTAAAGCGACATTTGGTACATGCACTAAGTTGGAGGTTCGCTGGCATCTATCACAAGCTCTAACCAACTACTCTGAGTCCTTCACCATCGTCGGCCAATAATACCCTTGCCAAAGAGCCTTCTAGCTAAGGGTTCGGGCCCCAATATGACTTCCACATATCCCTTTGTGGATCTCTCTTAGAATGTAGTCTGCTTCTCGGGGCCGGATGAATTTGACTAGGGGCTGCGAAAATGACCTCTTATAGAGCTCTCCGTCGATTATCACAAAGTTTTGGGCCTTCCTCTTGACTTCTCGAGCTTCTGAATCATCTTTGGGAAGCTTTTCCTCCTTTAAGTACAAGAGCAAGGGATCCACCCAACTGGGTTCGGCATCCACACATTTGTTCGGCTAACTGCTCAATGCTCTTTTGCGGTAAAGACTCAATTTGGATCTCTCGAGAGGTTGTAGGAAAAGAGGACGAAGCAATCCGGGACAACAAATCCACTTCCATATTCATGGCTCGAGGACCATACTCCACCTTCACTGACTGGAAGCATGCCATCAACGTTTTGACCATAGCCAGATATTTTTCCATGTGACCTTCCCGAGCCTTGTATTCCCCGTTCACTTGTTGCATGACCAAATTGGAGTCCGAACTTACCTCAATTCGTTAGGCTCCCAACTACTCAGCCAGTCTCAATCCTGCCAACAGGGCCTCGTATTCGACTTCATTATTGGATGATCGGAACTCAAAGTGCAAGGTATAGGGCCAAGTCTGTCCATCAGGGCTTCTGATCATCAGCCCCGCTTTGCCACCGCCCGAGGTCGAGCTTCCATCCAAGGCTAACATCCATGGCCTCTGATCCTATTCCGAAGCCTCTTAGAGCCCAACCCCTTTGGCGATAAAATCTGCCAATGCCTGGACCTTGATAGCTAGTTGAGGCCTGTACTCAATGTCAAAAGTCTTAAGCTCCATCGCCTATTTCAACATCTTTCCAGAGAGCTCTGGTTTGCTAAGCACCTGCCTCAAAGGTTGGTTAGTGAGCACGATAATAGTATGAGCTTGAAAATAAGGCCGAAGCTTCCTCATTGAGATTATCAAGGTAAATGCCAACTTCTCCATGGGAGAATACCAAACCTCAGCCCCTGTCAACTGCTTACTGGAAAAATAAACTGACCTTTTCCTTTTATCTTCTTCTCGGACTAGCACCAAACTTATGGCCTCTTGGGCTACTGCCAAATATAGATACAGTTGTTCCCCTTGCTGAGGCTTGGTGAGAACTGGAGGCGAAGCTAGATTCTCCTTTAGTTTTTTGAAAGCTTCTTACATTCATCGTCCCAGACAAAATTCTTCGCCTTCGATAGACCTTTATAGAAAGGAAGACCTTTCTTCGCCAAACGAGAGAGGAATCTCCCTAAAGCCGTCATTCTTCCTGTTAGGCTCTATACGTCCTTGATGTTCCTTGGGGCAGACATGTCTAGAATGGCTTTAACCTTCATTGGGTTCACGTCAATCCCTCAATGGTGGACTATATAACCCTAGAACTTTCCTACAGAAATTGCAAAAGCGCATTTGACAGGATTAAGTTTTACATGAAACTCACTAAGAGTTTGAAAGCATTCTTCTAAATCTACAGGATGCTGCTCAGCAATGAGGCTTTTCACCAACATATCGTCTACATAAGCCTCCATGTTTCAACCCAGCTGATGCTGAAAAAGCTTATTCACTAGGTGTTGGTAGGTGGCCCCAGCATTTTTCAACCCGAACGACATGACTGTGTAACAGTAAGTTACTTTATTAGTGATGAATGCTGTCTTTTCCTGATCTTCGGGGTGCAGCGAAATCTGGTGGTATCCCTGAAAAGCATATAGAAAACTCATCAATAAACACCCTACCGTCCATCTAGGTATCTATCCGAGGAAGGTGGTAACTATCCTTTGAGCAAGCCTTGTTAAGGTTAGTGAAGTCGATGCAAAGCCTCCACTTGCCCTCTCATTTGGGTACGAACACCACATTTGCTAACCATTCGAGGTAATTAACCTCTCGAATGTATTGCGCCTTCATCAGCTTCTCCACTTCTGTTTCTATCGCTCTGGCTCTTTTTGGGGTAAAACTTCGCTTCTTCTATTTGATAGGTCGGAAGCTTGAGCGTACTCCCAATCTGTGCGTCATGACCTTCGGATCAGCCCTCGGCATGTCTTGAGTCATCCATACAAAGACATCCGTGTACTGTCGAAGGAGGGCTAAAATTTATCCCCTTAGGGGGTCTTTCAACTCGGCACTTATCTTTACACAATGATCAGGATGATCTTCCCTCAAAGGTACCTCCTCAAGCTTATCAACGGGCTCTGCTATCTTTGGCTCCCCCAACCCATCCAATAAAAAACTAACGGCTGGTTGGGGTTCCTCCTTTCTTCCTCCTTCGTTGTCCTTCATATGACCCAAAGTTTCTCCTCGTGGTGGATTCTTCTTCATCTGCCCTTGCGGGGTCTCCATACCCTTTGCCATGCCTATGGACGCAACCATGTAACATTCTCGAGCTGAATGCAAATCCCCTTGCACTTCCCCTATCCCATTAGCAATGGGGAACTTCACTATCATGTGATACGTGCAAGGAATAGCCTAGAGAGCATTCAAGCTTGATCTTCCTTGAATCATGTTATAAGCTACAGGCACGTCCGCCACCAAAATATCCAGCATGACCCGAGAGCTGCAACAACCCTTTCCCAAGATCAATGGAAGCTGAATGACTCCATCAGAATACATTGCTTCCCCATCAAAGCCGACCAAGGGGACACAAACCAGTCTCAACTGTTCTATTCGGTATCCCATGCCCAAGAAGGCTTGCCTGTACAAGATCTCCAAAGAAGTGCCCGGATCCACCGAATCTCCCACTTTCTGAGCTCAACTGTTATCACCAATGGATAGTTTTGGTTCGAATACCATGGGAGGTCACTGTCCGGAAAGGAGATCATCCCTCCTCTCCTTGACCTTCACCCTTGAGGTTTGGCTCGCTCCTGAATCCTCCTCACCCTTGGCTCCCAGGACTTCCCCCGCAGCGAGGGTATGGAATACTGGGGGCTACGGATATTCCCTTCCTGTTGGTGGTGGTCTCTTCCTCTAGGGCAAATTCTAAACTCGATCTTGCTTTTTCGCTCGGTCCCTCCTAAAGGGAGGACTCCGCGAACATCGCTCTCTCCCTTTTAGCGGGTCTGCTTCCCTAGCAACAAAACTCTTGAGGAAACCCCGATTAATGAGCTCTTGAATTTCCTTTTTTAAGTGGTGGCATTCCTTTGTATCGTGGCCGTGATCTAGATGGAAGTGGTAGTTCTTATTCCAGTTACTCTTGTTAGACGGTGCCCTCATCGGTAGGGGCTCTTTCAAATAATCCTTACCATCGATGGTAGCGAGGATCTCCGCTCTTGGAGCATTCAGGGGGTAAAACTGCTCGACTCCTACCGAGGACGATGCTTCTCCTTTTGTTCTTCTTTTCTACCTTCACTCTTATTTTCTTCAGAATGTTTCCTTTTCTCTTTCTTTTCGGTGTACTCGGCTCTCTTTGCTTACATAACCTCCTCAGCATTTATGTACTTTGTCGCTTAGCCCAGGATATCTGTGAACGTGAGCGAGGGACTTTTGGCCAATGACTAAGAAAATGGGCTGGGCCTTAGGGCATTCTAGAATGCCACCATTGCGACACTATGGTCGAAGTTCTCGATGCTTAAGGTCTCCATGTTAAACCTTGAGATGAAATTCTTTAAAGATCCACCCTAGTTCTGCTTTAAGCTAACGAGGGCCGTAGTTGATCTTTGATGCCTCCGAAGAGGCGCAAAGTGAGCCAGGAAACTACTTCGAAGCTGCGTGAAGTTGGCTATTAAGTGATGGGCCAGATTTGAGTACTAGGTGTGCACATACCCCTCTAGTGTAGCCAGGAAGACTCTACACCACATTACATCGGACGTGTCTTGCACCATCGTATGAGAGGTAAAAAGATCCAAGTGATCTATCGGGTTAGTAGTCCCCGCATAGGGCTTGATAGCCGGAATGCGAAGACGCTCGAGTGGCACCGCGGCCATAATCTTCGGACTAAGAGGCTGGTTCATGATTGTCCCATGGGACTCTCCCGGCTTTGGCTTTAAAGAAGCAATCTCCTTTTCTAGTGACATGCTGGAGGATTCTTCAGCCTCCCATTGCCTATCCTTCTGCCCCTATCCTCGAGGATCTGCCTCAGGCAGGTAAGATCCTTCCTTTGGTGGGGGCTCCTACCTTCCCCTGGCTTGAGAATAATGGGCCTGCTGGTGCTAGTGGTCCAAGAAGCCAGTGAACAACTCTGTTAGACGTTGGACTTGATTTTTCAAAAGGGTAATCCGATCAGGCGGGGGAGGAGGATTGTCTGGGCTACGGTTTCTCCCTTGCTGACTCCTCAGAGGATTGTTCTGACTTGGCTCTAGGGTGGGGTTACCACTGGCAGCCCAAGATTGGTGCCTTCCAGTTGCCATTAAGACGTAGAGATAACTTGAACACCGAGGTAAAGTATACTGGAGAGACAAAAAGAAAAAAAATGCCTCCACCCCACGGTGGGTGTCAAATGATAATGCGGTAGCCGGTCACCTTCCTCTGCCTCGGACCAAGTACCTGCAAGGAGATAAAGTCGGGGACTTTCTCCCCCGTGATCACTCCGACGATCAAGTCAGTTCACCCATTGTTCTCCAGTTCTAAGTATACAGTAATGAACTTAAGGGAAAGAGAGAGAGTCTAATCCTTTACCCGTCCTTGTTGCCTTCATTTTTATCCTCTTGCTAAGATAAGGATTCCCTTTTCGAATGGAGATGAAGTCGGGGACTTTCTCTCCCATGATCACTTCGACGATCAAGTTAATTCACCCGTTTTTCTCCAGTTCTAAGTATACAGTAAAGAACTTAAGGGAAAGAGAGAGAGAGTCCAATCCTTTACCCATCCCTATTGCCTTCATTTTTATCCTTTTGCCAAGATGAGGATTTCCTTTTTGAATTGCTAGGATCCCCATCCCATCCCTTGCGGAGCTGTGATCTTACTGATATGGATATGATAATCATTTTTGAGGGGTTTGGGATAGTCTCTATCCCCATGATCCTCAGAGCGATGATTGATGTCTAGCAATCCAGACAATCTCCGCTGAGCAATAGGTTAGTTGGCACGTTGAGACGTATCAGCCGCGTGTTCTTTCTGGGCTTAAGTAGGATGACGTTAGTGGAGTGGCTCCCTAGCGAGAACGTGTCACTACTACCATTGGCTATACTCCCAGGGTATCGAAGTAATTATGAACCTGAGGTCATTTTCCCCCATCACATATATTTTGTCTATGCTTGAGGTGTTAGCAGTTGTTATTGAGAGACAAGACTCGATGTATTTTGTTTTGAAATATCTTGTCAAACGATTTCTACGTTATAAATAAAGTGAATTAGGTTATGTATTTTTGAGATCTCTATTTTGCTTCCGCTGATGTGATGATATTACTAGCCTTACCTTATTCTTTTAAGTTAATATGCTGAGATGGTAGATTCAGATTATCGGGATTTGATATATGTTGTGATTGTTGAAAAAAAGGATATCCCTGAAATTTTGAGTTAATGCTCGCTTTGGAAAAAAATGGGCCGTTACAGTTGGTATCAGAGCAAACTAGCAAAAACCCCAATTTGGAGACTCAAGGGTATTATTGGAAATTGAAAATAATCGAGTCAAGGATGGTTAGTCTGATGTGACTTAACCTGGCTGCTGAGTTAGGTTTGTGAATAGGTGATATGAATCATTGAGGTTCGAGTATAGGAATGATTTGGTGTAGATCAAGGATCATAGGGAATGATCTGATGTAATACATCGGAACTTGATATAAAGCTTGGATGTTGTAATGGAAATTATACTAGCAAAATGAATGGTATTTTGATTCAGGGCATTAACGTAATAAAGGGAATGATTGTAATGATGAGTCCTTATCCTAAAGTCTTTGTAATAATGAATTTTACCCCAAAAGTCTTAAGGTGGCTTAGCTTGGAAGTTGTAATAATAAATTTTACCCCAAAAGTCTTAAGGTGGCTTAGCTTGGAAGAATAAGATTGGCTTGGAAACGAAGGGATAATGGCCATAATGGGTTCTTATCCTAGAAGTCACGTGAAGATGAGATTTAGAGGCTTGGGATTGGAAGGAAATGAAAGCTTGAATTGAAAGATAGAATCAAAGGGAAAATTCAAGGATAGTAATGATGGCTTGGGAAGAAAATGGGGTGAGTTAAAGGCAAAGGGATAACTTGAGATTTGGATATTTGAGAGACTATATAAAGGGGAGGGGGAGAGACCCACGTGAAGCTAAAATATAGCAAGAGAACAAGTGCAACAAGGAGAAGAAGGAAATCAAAGAAAGCAAAGTAGAGGAAGGGTAAAGATACCTCATTGGAAAGCAGCAAAAACAGTAGGAAAATCAAAGAGGTAAGTTGATTCTCTTTTCATAGGGTTGTAGATCACGAAAACGAGAGTCCGTAGGTTCAAACGGAGAGCGAATCGGAGCAAAAATGAGCAAGTTATAGTATTTTTAATTTTAGGTTGCAAAATCCGTAATAGGGAAGGAGGAGGCGCTTGAGGGCGCATCCAGCCTCCGTTTGACTGAAATTTTCACCATAATTCTCCTCTTTTAATTGTTTACAATCTCATGTAAAAATATTTAAGGTTTGGTTCATTGAAATGCGTGATTTCTGCATAAACAACCCTTAGTGCTTGAAATCAGGCTGTGAACAGTGCTATCGAAGGGAAAACGATCAAGGTGAGTGGTTCTTATGCATGCTCCTTGAATTCCTATTGATCACTCTTGGTTTCCACTTGTGGATGGTAATTGCTTGCATTTCATGTTTCCTTACTTTCGAGTATTTCTTTCCTATTTTGCTTGCATCACGGAGTTTGTTGTTGTGGTTCGTCGATGGGATTAAATATGACTACTCTTGCACATAGCTTGTGGTTTGCATATCATATTTTCTTTGGTTTGTGCACCGTGCCTACAGGTGAGGCCGTGTCTACTTGATATTCCTTAGTTTGTACATATTCCTTCTGCTTTGTCTTCAACATGTTATTTGGTGATAGTTGCTATTGGTGGATCGGGAACTTGTATATGATGGTTGGCCGCTTGTCGGAGAAGCGTCACGATGATCGGGGAGGGGCCAATCCCGTGCCTCCAGGTGGGGCCGTGCCTAGAGGTGAGGCATGAGGAGTTGGACTGGGATCACGTGCCTACAAGTGGGGCTTAGCCTACAGGCAGGGCTAAGACGTTTCACACAAGTGCCAGCAAGGATGAGGTCACTCGGGGAGACTTCCTGTTATATTGCATTTTGCTCTTGCTTGTGCTGTTTCTTTCTTTCTTACACTCACTTAGATGTAATATCTAACTCGGGTATTTTATATCCTTGGAACATTCAACGTTCCAGGTATATCAGAAGTGCCAGGTGTTCCAGGTTCCAGTTCGAGTAAGGGCAAAGAAGTGGAGTTGGGCTAGCTTTGGCTTTTGTAGCTAGCTTCAGGTTTTATTCCATTATGTACCCTTGTAATCCAAATGATGTTTTGTAAATAGCAGCTGAGATATTCAAGATTGTAAGAGGTGTGTGTGGGTGTCCTATAGTTATACCTATAGTGCTATGTTGTGTTTTGGCGTATTGGAAGCTATGTGCATTTATTATACTTGTAAAGGAAATCTAGTAGAAACCCCTTTATTTAGTTTTGGTTAAGCTTGCAGGTTCGATCCAATGCTTCCGTTGGTAAGGGTTTTCATAACGCCCGTAAGTGATGTCGGTTTATATTTTGCATTATTGCGTATGTTGGAAAGTGGGGTGTTACATCTGAAATAAGACACCTAGGATGGTTCGATAAGTGTTTTTGATAATAGAATTGATTCTAATGATGGGGATATTGAAATTAAGGTTACCTCTAAGAGAGTGTTGGTTTTTCCTTTTTAGATGGTGAAAACTCATAGAATCATAGATCTCAATGGGCGAGATGAGGAAAACAGTTGTACTAGTCATTGTGGTTGTTCTGCAAATCACGCTACAAGCAGTCACTGTGTTCGTTTGGTGAATCACACCTTGAGCAGTCGCCATGGTCACTTTTTGAATCACACCACGAGCAATAGGCGACAAAAAGAAGGATCTGGTTCGGGTGAGAGAAAGCTCAACCGAATAGAAAGAATCCTGGAGGGCATGTTGACACATGTAGCGAGGAATGAGCCGCCAAGACATTCCTCCCATGTGCTGGATCAGTATCGTCGACAAAGACCCCCTGTGTTTAGAGGAAGGGCGGGAGATGACCCTAGCATGACAGAGTATTGGATGGAGCAAACTGAGAAGCTACTCCAACATTTACAGCGTGTTGACAAGGAGAAGGTTAATTGCGTTATTTTCATGCTAGAGGAAGAAGCTGGGCGATAGTGGCAATCGACTCAACGAGCCTTACAAAGGACACCCCAGCAAGTAGAGCAAGATCTAAGGTCGAGACAAGCTCAGCCGATAACTTGGGAAAGATTCAAGGAAGCTTTTAACGCTAAGTACTTTCCAAGAACCTGGCAGGAAGAGAAGATTTGGGAGTTCATGAAGTTGAGGCAGATAAAATAAATGTCGGTGTATCAGTACGATGTCAAGTTTACTCAACTGATTAGGTATGTGCCGATGTATGATGCAACACCCCAAATTTCTTCAGCGTGTTATAACTTAGGATTTCGGGAAGATAAAAATTTTTCATATCACAATAGCTATCATACATCACACAATATCCCAAAAACTCTAATTTTCACCTTCTCAGCTTAACAAACCCAATAATCGAATAGCTAAGACAAACATTAAAATTTCAATTGCGAAAGCTAGATCGAACCTGATATGGTTCACAACCATAATACTTTATTTATCATAAAATTGTTCAAGACGTCTACAAAATGTATTACATGGACATCATCTCTAGCAAGTGATAACTGAATATCTTAAACATATTCAAAATTACATAGGTTCGCATATAAACATAAATTTTATAAGCATGGTACAAGCAGCAAATTAAACTTATTCTTCAGCTACCTCCTTTCCCTTAGAGCCGCTCGTCGAACTTGGAACGTTTGAATATTGCAGGGACATAGTCCAATTAGAAGATTAATCTTCTAGTTAGAAACTCCAAAAACAGTTTACATCGATGCATGATCAGTTATAAAATGTATGAGAAGATAAGGAGACCTACTCCGAAGTGCCTCGTGAACACGTCAACCTCCTCAAATGAGAGCTTTCTCAATGGCGCACACACAGCACCTTTCGGGAGATCCCTAACCATGTCACTTTCGCCCGACCTCATATAATTCATGCAAGCACCACATCCGTTGTTCCTTAGACTCACGGTCTTCCCCACGAGAGCTTTCTCGATGGCGCACGCATAGCGCCTCTCGGGGGATATCCAATTTTTTCCCTCGGCCAACAACAAATAGGTGAAATAGTATGAACACACGAATTTTATAAATGCAACAGTTAAAAAGCTAACAGCATATATTTTTCAGAAAAAATACATTTCATATATGTAACATGATTTCACGTAAGAGAATAATAAGAGTTTACATATAAGAACTTCACAAAACACGTCTCATGCAATAGAAGTCTCTCATAAGAGAATAAAAAATAGGATTTGGAGTATAGGAGTCTCACCTTATTGGTTTATTTCTTGGACGGTACGATTTTACTGCAAATGGCCTAGGTTTCTACAGAAAACACATGTTTTGGTAAACCTAACCTCAAATATTTTTATATAGGGTTGAGGGGCATTAAATTATGGGCATAAATGAAAAATTTCATGGAAAAATAACATCTCACACGCCTTCACGCACCTCGGGAAGGTGGGCCACGCGCCTTCACGCTCAGCCACTTTCGGCGCATGTAACTCACACGCTGCCCAGCAGAATTCGGACAGTTTCGTCCCATTTTCGTATTTCGGCCATAACTTCCTCATTTTAACTCCGATTTGACCCTCGTTTGAACCTACATGACCCTCTCTTCTCCCTCTATAGGATTATAAAAAAAAAGGGACTTAACTTTCTTTTTTTATGACTGATTTTGACAAATTCCGGCGAACACTTGCAACTCCAATGAGGCTCGTTCTCCGCCGCTTTCTTCCGGCCTCCTTGCAGAATTTCCTCCTCTCTGTCTAGAGCAAGATTCTCCATTTGAGAACAACCCATGGTACCTATTTATAGATTATTTGAACCAATCACATTATACCACTTGTCACAATCTAAGCCATGGACTCCAAAGACTCAAAGATATAATTGAATGGCGGGTAAATCACACCAAATGTCACAAAACTTTGGTGTCATTTTCAATTTGATCACTAAACTTCAATTCCTTACAAAGTGATAACAAAACTTTAAAATGTTTTGCAATATGGTCACTAAAGTGATTTTTGGACAATTTCTTGCCAAAATTACTGACATGGCAATGGCCACATCATTGCCATGTTAGCGCCACATCATCGCCACGTCGGCAATTTTAACTAGGAACCATTAAAAAATCACTTTAGTGACCATATTGCAAAACATTTTAAAGTTTTATTATCACTTTGCAAGGAATTGAAGTTTAGTGACCAAATTGAAGAGGACGCCAAAGTTTTGTGACCTTTGGTGTGATTTACCCATTGAATGGCTTTTGAAATCTAAAACTAGAATGGATTTAATTTTTGAAATCCAAGCTAATTCCCCAACTTCTTCCAAATGACATTTTGACCCTTATTTCAAGTTCTCAAACTTTAATATTTTACCACATAAGTGTTGGAAATGTATGCCCTAAAGACACGTTTTATTTAATTTATGGTAATGATGTTTCTTTTAGTTAGTTTATGGCACATATATTATTTGCATTTAATTGTTGGAAAAGTGTCCATGCTATTAAGTAAGTGATTCATGTGATGGGTCGTTCTTCACAGTTAGGCATGAATCATGGGTACTTAATAAGCAAGAAAAATATTACTCTTGATCTTTTGATAGATGGGCATTCTATCATGATAAGATCATTGTGCAATAGATCCTAATGGAGGATGGCTTGCCTTAGCCAGTAAACAGTCCGTTTACTCTAATTGTACAAGCGCATTTGGAATGCGTAGAGTGGACCTGTGATAGAAGCTAATGATAAAGTACTAATTATCATAGAGCTAGTCTATCACTGCTACTACGTGGATGAGTACTCTAATACTTGAGTATTAGTTGTTGGTCTAGTGAACCTAGAGCTATATTCTTAGATTCACTGTAGGTAAGGTCTATCAAAGATCAATAACCTTGTGAGTTGGGAGTATGGTTTCTAATTAACTAAGACAGACTAATACAAGATAGTTTCTGTGATTCACCCCTTGTGATTGTCCAAGAATAATCAAATAATCTAGGGCCCTGAGAACGTGACTTAAGAGTGTGTGCTTCTGGGTAGCTCCCAGTGATAAGCAAGTACATTCGAGTAGTCACGGATTATTGGACTAGTGATCTAAGGATGGTAGAAATCATTTAGAGAGGTGTTAGTACATTATTCCTTTCTAAATGATGGGTGTTACGCAGAGGGGTATTTTCGTCATTACACTAGTAGGTCAAAGACATTGCACATGCAAAATTATTCGTGGGGTCAGTGTTACCATATGGTGATAGTTGGAACACTTAGAATGACAAAATATAGCTATTGGGTAGCAGGGATATTTTGGTCATTTTAGTAGCCATGAATAATTTGTCTTTTGGTCCCCGGGGTAGCTCGATATAACTCATGTATTATTTAATACATTTGGCTTATTGGGTGAATTACATTGAGAGAGAATTATTTTAATAGTTCATTGGTTTTTAATTAATTAATTGGGCTAACCCAATTAGAAAATTAATTAAATAGACTTGGCCCACTAGGGATTGGCCCATTAGGGTTTTAACCCTAGGGTTCTCCCTATATATATTCTCTCTTTAGTTGTTTTTTCACCTAATTCGTAATTACTCTTCTTCACCAAAAGAGTGGCCACGAGTTCTAGAGTCATACCTCGGAAGATCAAGAGGGAACGTTCTAGATCTGATGCGAAGGAGCCGATGGATTGCAGGACAGTCGTCATCTCCACCACGCGAAGAAGCTCCCGCGCCTCCTCCTCCTGTCGCTTCATTCCGTCCGGTAATCCGAAGGAAAAGTAAGTTTTCTAGATTCTAATCAATACGAAGAATGTTTTTATTTTAAAAACGCTTCCGTTGCATGCTTTTTCCTCGTGATGGTCCTTCAATAAGTTCCTAATTTCATCCTTATTTCATTTGGATAATTCTCTAATTACAATTACACTGTCAAACATCAAATTTATTGAGATACTTAAAATCTAAAAATTAATAACTCAAAATTACTTGATAAGTACGATTTTCGAGAAGCCTTTACCCTTATTCAGTCTTTTCAGGCTACAACTTAGCTTAACCGAAAATCGTCTTTTATTTTATTTCTTTTAGTGTCATAAATCTCACCTCGAGACGCTTGTTAAAAATATACCTTTGTCCTTAGGTATCTAAGCTCCAAGGCACTCCCTATAGTGGATTTGGTCACTTGTTGCCTTTTCAAGCATATTTTTTAGTATTTTAAACTCAGTTAAAATACGTGGCAACCTTACAAAAATATGGGGTATTACATATGAAGCCGGCAAAGGCAGAAGGCTTAGAAATTTGTGGGTGGATTAAAGGTGGATCTATAGAAAGCTTTTAGCGTGTGTGTTTTTGACACTTACAACAAGGCACTGGACAGGGCTTTGACCACTGAGATAAACCTACTGAGTGTAGGATTGATAGGATCGGATGAAAAGAAAAGAGATTGAAAAAGCATGGAATAGAAGTCAGGAGGGAGGAATTTCAAAGATGGCAAACCTTATCCTCGATGCGATAAAATACACCTAGGGAAGAGTTGTTCTCAAGGGTATATCACGTGCTTTGCATGGGGCCAAAAAAGACATAAGGAAAAGAACTGCCCCAAGAATAATGAAGCACCTCTAACTGGGATTCAAATGGGGATTACGTGTTTTTCGTGCCATCAACTTGGTTATTACGCGAGTGAATGTCCGAAAAGACAAAAGATAGAACAGTCTGGGAAGGTAAACATGACACCGAGACCCCGTACTGGACCGGTTTATTGCCTGACAAGAAAAGACGAAGAGGTCTACCTTGGCTTGGCAAGAGAAGATGAAGAGACCTACCCAATAATGACATGAGGTATGATGATTCTAATTCAAATAAATTTCGATGCATTTATGATCATGGCATATGCATTAGTTTGGAAGTAATTAACTTGAAAATTAGGTCTAGGGTTAAGGTTAAGGTTTGAGGTCTAGAACACCAGAAGTCAAGATGTTAAGAGCATACAGATCGTGTTAAGAAGATGAAAATTTTGAGTTAGGAAGCAAATGACTGTATGGATCAAGTGTTGCCTACAAAACATTGAATATCAACCACATTACCTAAAAGATTTAAGCATGATATAGGGCGTTAGTTAGAGAATCAAATGATTAATATGGTGACGTAGAATATTATTTTAAGGACCAGTCTGAAAGATTTTTTTATGAATTGATTGAGGATCAAGCATTGACATACTACCTTGAGGATTAAGCATGACTATATTCAATTGATATCGGGTAATGTTTTGAAGATTAAAGGATATATGAATTAATTTGATGACAAAGAATGTTATTTTTGGAAATCAATCCGAAAAATGTCTTGAGGTAAGAATTTAAGATCTCTAGATGAAATAGTTAGGTGAGAACTACGTAAAGATAGTAGTTAGATTTCAATTGATATCGAAAGATGAATTAGAAATGAGGAATGGGAGACAGATGGAATCTATCAAAGAATCTTAAAGATCTCTTGATGACACAATTAGAAATGATATCGATGGATGTAAGTTGTTTTGAGGTAAGTGTGACCTCCTGTGAAGAGGTACAACGAGAAATTATGTGAAAAACACTTTGTGCCTAGTAAGCATTAGGCGTTTGATAAATGCAAAATAGGATAATTGATATATGATTGAGGTATTTAGGTCATTTCAAATGAGCGTTGTTTGCCAATATTAGTGATCAAACTAGGCAAGTGCAAAATTTCGAGGATGAAATTTCTTTAAGGGGGGGGGGGAGAATGTAATACCCTGTTTTAGCATAAGGTTGCCATGTAAATTAGATGAGTTTAAAATATCGAAAAATGGGTTTGATAGTAAAATAGGTCACTGAATTGACTATAGGTAGTGCCCTAGAACCTTGATGTATAAGGAAAATGATATGGTATTGACGACCATGCTGAGATAAGATTTATGGTATTAAAAGAAATCAAAATCGAGATTGTTTTCGGTACAGCTATGATTCAGGTTGAAAAATCGAATCGTCACAGGGGACTTCCGGAAAGTCAACAGAACCCTAAGGAGGCTTCGGTTTTGCGTAAGGATCAACACTAAACTGGTTTCAGGATGAAACAAGGGTTCCGTGAGGGCGTTGGGACAAAAATGTACTTATCGAGTAAGTCTTAAGTTATTAATTTTGGATTTTAAGTATCTCAATGATTATTAATTTAATATCTAAGGATATAATTATAATTATGCAATCCCTAAAGTGGGATTAAGAGTTTAATTGGGAAATTTATGATGATTTTAATAAATTATAGATTATGTATAGTATATTATATAAATTATATATATATATGTATATGTTTGTGAGTGTGTGCATGGTGGGCAAGAATTCTACAATATATATATATATATATATTATGCAAGTGAATGAGTAGAGGCCAAGCTTTGTGCGTGATGCCCAATTGAAGTGGTAGGCAAGCATACTATTAAAATAATGTATATGATGCTTGGCCACCAAGGGAGGGAAGCCTATAAATAGGCTTAGGCGTAGTGGGCAGAAGGTGGGGAAGGAAGAGAGGAAGGAAGAAAGAGAAGAGAGAAAGGAAGAGGAAGAAGAGGAAATGAAGGAAGAAAAAGAAAAGGAAAGAAAAGGGAAAAATAGTAGAAAGTTTTTGAAAAATTCTATAAATTTATTTGAAGGTCGAGGAACGTGTCGGGTTTAGAATTTAGCAGCTTAGCATTAGAGTCGAGGTTGAGCTTGAATTTTGAGACATTCTGAATTGTATTCAAGGTAAGTGGTTCTACTGGAAAAAACTGATTTTGTAGCATGTGAATGGTTTACTATGAGTGTTCTTACTTAAAACTTGTTTATTGTGAGTAATTCTATCGAAAACTTGGTTTAGTTTGGGTGGTTCGAGCTTATACATGATTTGTTTACATAAATGAGTTGACCTGTTCTAGGTTGTTTGCATATGGATGGTTCATCCAAAGTGGTTATTTACATGTGCATTGAATTTTGTATTTTAAATTATGTGCATGCAAATGTTAAGTTTATATGATGCATGTTTTGTGTTGTGGCATTGACATATTTATGTGTGGTCCATGTGGGATGTGGGTTGTCAACCTGTGTGTGGTACTTGAGTGATAGCACTCGGGATACGTGCCAAGGATTAATGCTATGTGACCCACTTGGGACAAGGCTGAGAAGGACTTCACCCTACGGTACCCAAGTGGTGGGGCTTAGAGTGGACACCACCCCGATTGTTGGCTTAAGAGGTAGGGGCTGAGAGTGGACACCACCCGAGGTGCCTTTGAGAAATAGCATTATTGCCTAGGTAGACGTTGATTCTGGGGATAATGTTGATCATCTTGTGGCCAGAGTTGTGATGAGATCCGTAATGCTTTTGAGTGAGAGCATAAGGCCTAACATGATATAGGGGTGATATCTGAGTTCATGCATTGAGGTTGTCCCTCTTAAGCAGGATTGTTTTATCCTAATGTGTTGATCTGGTTGTGTTGCTTTTAGAGAGATTGCATTTTCCCCGGTTAGGGTTAAGTGCTGTGTGGGGTTCTCTTAGGCTGAGACATGTCGGGATATGTCGGTTTTATTCATGGTCTTTATATATTCATGAAAATGTTTTAAACTCTTAGTTAGATGATTCATCATCTAATTTAGACTATGTCCCTAGAATATTCAAACGTTCCAGGTGAAGGAAGTAGCACTAAAGGAAAGGGGGTTCTCAAGATGTAGCCATTTATTTCGTTGGTAATCGTTAGCATATATCCGAATACATCACACCAACTTGCAAGGGTATATGGATATCTTAGCCTATATCTGAATATGATATAGAAAATAACAAAGAGGGTATCCAAATACCTCATTACATATTTGGATACCACACACAACTAGCAACCCCATATCTGAATACTCCCTTACCACATTTGGATACCTGCATGCCACAAACCCACATATTCGGATGCATATCCTCTTATCTGAATATCAAGCTACAAATCAACATCACAACAAGGAAATCCTCAAATAAAAACCATCTGTAACTATTATCCTCAAACAAAGCCTCAACAACAACCTCCCATAAATTAACACACAGCAAGGAAATAAACCAAATCCTCAAATAAAACCTTATCTACAACCTCCAATAATTTCAACATCAAAGTAAGGAAATAATCCAAATGAAAAATGAGCAGATCTTTGGAAATAAAGTAAACGAGAAAGGAGAAGATCCCTCTCACTAGTTGTAATGACCTGCTCCCATTTACGGGCGCCATCAGTGAATAATCGACCGGATTACTCACACGACAAACCAACAACTGAAGAGTTGGACTATGTTTCAACAGGAAATGCCCTAGGTGGGCACTGAACTTCGTCCTTCCCATCACTCCACTCGAGGAATCGGTCCCAAACACAGACAAGGAAACACAGCGGAACGGGACCTGAAACCTAAGTGAACTTCACCTTTCTTCAGCTCGCCTCATAGCAAGCCAAAGGTGACCCAGACACAAAACTAGTGCATCAAACATCCATTGAGTACTGGGGATTTATGGGAACATACCTCTTTGATCCTTACCTGATCCGAACTCGACTCCACCAACTAAAGCCATATACATCAAGCAATCTCACAATCACCTATCACACTATGATGATTACAACAACTAGATACAGCTAGCGCTCAACAACATTTATATTCAATCACATGAATACATATATACTATATACCACATACAAACTCAAGAGATAACGCTAGTCACCACATCATCCTCCCGACGCCGTCCCTACTTGTATTTGGGCTCGCAACATCTATAACATGAGGTAAAACTTGATGAGTCATAAAGACTCAATAAGGGTGCAAACACATAAGTAAATGAAGCATGTGAGAGCATGTAATGTAAAAATGCAATGCAAAATGGGTAGTCTTCCATGCCCACATAACCTCCATAGGTTAATTCATCAACCACCCCTTCCAACAACACTAGTCGTCCATATCGCCATAGGTACACTAGAAGTCATATCATGCAAGTATTATCCACTACATGCAACTCATAAGAAAAACATTTACAAATGCATGCAAGACCACCACCCTTGGGGTTATCCCTTACCTGGCTCGAAGCCTCTTCTTTGCCATGGGCGAGAACGCTAGCCAAAACTTTGAACTCTTTTAGGATCACTGCCTCCTCGATCGACCCTATATGCAATCACAAAACCCAACAACAGAAATTAAATTAGGGTCTATGTTTTTTCCATTCACCACAAAACCACACACCAACAACTTCCAACCAACCCCAACCAAGGGTCTAATCCAACAAACACTATTCACATAATCCCCCATAATGAAAATACTCGAAAAGAATTGATTACTTTATCTCATCAAATTTGGAGAGAAAATCGGCCAAACGCTCACACCGGTGTTACCTCATGGATGCCACCTTGGTCTCAAAACTCCATTTCCGAGCCTTTGGCATGCTCCTCGAGCCCCAAAATAATTTTATAATTTTCTCCCATTTTTCTGGCATTTTCCCCCCAATTTTTCTCATTTTTCCAATTTCTTTTCTTTTGTTGTTTTCTATTTCCTTTTTCTTTGTTTTTCCTTCTTCTTTTTCCTCGCACATGCCCCTGCTTACGCACCAGCCACCGCCCACCCTAGCCTCAGCCGCCGCCACCTGCCTCCGGGCTCTGGCCAGTCGCCACCGCAGCCGCGTCACCATCAGCCATTGACATTGTCGCGAGCAGCCATCGCGACCGTTGTCCTCACGCACATGCAACACTACCGTCAACCATAGCTGCTGCAATAGGCTGCTTCAACCCCTGCACGTGCTCCATTGCGCCCCACCGTTGGTCCGCTGCTGCTATTGCTCCATTATCGACGCTGCAATGTCTTTGGGCGCGACTGCGATGACCGATCGGCCACCACCGGCCACTCACGATTGGCCCTCTCTCTCGGCTCTGATCTCTCTCTCTCGATATCTCACGATCTCTCTTCTCTTCTTTACTTGGCCAAGCTCTTTCTTTCTCTCTCTTTCTTCTCCCTTCCATTGCTCTGCCCGAGCTCTCAAATGAAGAAACCCATTTTCAAAATTAATTGGCTACTGTAGAAGGCTTGGGCAGCAAGCTTGCAGGTACATATACATACATATACATTAATTACACTTAAGGAATTTATTAATGGCACTTGGCCTTCCAGGGCTTAATTAATTATCACAAAATCACACAAAATCTTGATTTTTTTTTAAAAAAAATTAATAACTGGCATTTACTCGAGAATGTTGATTTTGTCCCTACGCCTGCATGTGACCTTTATTTCACCTGAAAACGTTTCAGGGTTACCTTACTCGCAAAATCGGACCACCCCTAGGGTCCCTTTAACTTCCCGGAGGTCCCTTGCAACCATTCGGTGCTGTCAACATTTCGGGCTTATACATAAATTATTCCCGATTTGACTACTTCTAGCGTCATTAGTCTTACCTTGAGACGCTTACCAATCTCATGTCCTCTTCCCTGGACATCCTAGTCCTAGGGCATTCCCTGTCATCAATTGAACAGTTTCATTAATTAATTTCTTGAAACCAACTTTTTGGGCTCTCCAGACCACCCAAGGTCCTCCAAAATTATTGGAAATCCTATTTTTCCAACACCATGTAATACCGAGTATTACACCAGTTGAACACTAGGGACATAAGAAGGGAGTGGATGCTTGCATGTGCAAGGGAAAGAAAGAAGGATAGCTAGCTTGAGACGAAGAGAAAATGAAACCCAAAAACTTGGCCGACCTTTCTTCTTCTTTTTCTTCCTACTCCTTGGCGAACACTCTCTGCCGAACACTTTGCCAACACCCTTTTCTCAATAATCACACAATTATATATATATATATAAAATAAGAGACAGAGGAGAGAGATTTTAAACACATGGCAAGACTGGACAGAAAGTCATCCACCAAGGCCAGAAAATCAAGATCTGGGTCAAGAAAGTGGTAAGAATGTCATTTTAAGAAAGGCTCATCTGGATGCTAAATAGGATATTTGGATGTAAGAGACATTAAATGAAAAACGGAGATTCTGGATAGATTCAACATCTCTTTGTATTCTGGGCATAAATCTCTCATTCGAGTTCTAATTGAGGTGGTTTAAGATGTTATGGAACGACAAGAGAAAGATCTACAACTTTTTCATGTTTTGAGTTTTGAGAGATTCAGGCTGCATCAAGGTCAAAATTTGGCTGCGAAGGGAAACTGAATTCCTGTAACATGGGGCATCCGAATGCCTTAGCTCATATCCGAATATCACCAAATCATATCCGGATGTCACTCACAAAAACTCAAAGAGACATCTGAATATGCCTCCAACCATCCGCATATCACTCACAGAACTTAAAGAAGTCATCCGAATACTCTACACCATATCCAGATATCACTCACAAACATTCAAGGAGGACATCCAGATATGCCTCGATCTATCCGGATGACTCATGCCTATATCCAAATGCCTCGCCACCATATCTGAATACACCAAGGCTCATTCGGATACCTTACTCTCACATCCGGATATCTCAAGCTCCTATTCAAATATAAATTTTATAATTCAGATACTGCAAGCATATACGCAACACTTAATTAATAATTGCCAAAAATAGCATATTGCACCTCATGACTAACCCACACAACCTCAACGCATGATACAACATTGACTAAATTCAGGTCATTACAGAATCAATCTTCTAGCTCTTTTCTAGCCTAGAACCTTGTTTTTCCTTTGTTTCGTGGCTAAAAAAAGGATGAAAATCTCTTTGTTTAGCAGGCTACAAGTGGTGTTAAGGCTAAAGAAATGATAGGAATTGTCAAAAAGGGAATTTAAGGCAAGTTCTAATCCTTTCTCATGGTTATAAATGTAAGATTTCAACTTTTGGATTGGTTTTTGTCAAAATCTCTGTTTTAAAAGCAAAACTCCTACATGATTGTAATTTACTTACCTTTATTTATTTATTCTTCTATTTGATGCTTCCAAGGGGTTTTGTTGTCCCTATTCTTGCTTGGGAATGATGTGTTTTTTGATGGGTTAAAGATTTGGCAAGAGTTTGATCATTTTTACCATGGTTCGAGTGATAGAAGCAGGGGTGTTGGAGGGATTCTGGCCTTTATTAGTCGACAAATTGGAGCAATCTATCGACAAATTTCCATCTAAAGGGTAATCTATTGACAGATTGAGGGAAATTTGTAGATAGATTGCGTTCTTAAGGGAAATCTGTTGACCGATTTCCCCTATTTGGCTCAAAATCCTTTTGCAAGCTTAAATTTCTCTTTTCTCCCTCTCGGCTCATGTTTCCCTAGTCTTGAATATATTCCATGCATATTAACCAAGATTATACGAGTATATGTGGCCTTGTGCATGTCAATTACAAGAGGTATTGTGCATGCATTTTGTGTGGGACATGGTGTCTTTGTTATGCATGGCATGGTTGGGAATTTCATGAAATGCTTAATGAGCGTTGTAGACGGGATCGGCTGGGATATCCCCTACGGTGTTGCACTGACAAGTTCGGGTAGGCTATAAAGCCAGACTTGTGATAAGCTTGGGTGGGCCAAAATGGCCAGAATCGTGTGGGACTTTGATTTCCCTTAAAATGACTATGTAGGATGGTTAAGTGGGAACATGTATCTTTATCTCTATACATGTTTATTGTGATTTGATATTAGCTTAGCATAGATGCATGTGTTTTATGTTCATGATACTTGTGGCTTGATTCCACTTCTCTTGATGGTCATGAGTGAGGTTATTTGTTATAATGGTTGGGCTCAATTACTCATTTATCTTTATTTCTATATTACTTGCTGGGATTTGTAGCCCACTTTTGCTTGCATCATGTAACATCCTTGACCTTGGAAAAAAAAATAAATAATAAGTGATTTGGTGCGTTGAAGGTAATTTATGAGTATATTTGTTTTTGAGGAAAGTAATTTTAAATCTAATGTGTTTTAAATAAGGGAAGTAAATAAGAAATTATGAAATTTCTTGGGTTGAGTACAAAGTGGGAAAATTGAGCACTTAATTAATATAAAATTAAATTAGGTAAGATAAAGCAATAAGGGACCTTGTAGCCTATGTTAGTGTAGGTGCTCTAGACCCAATTAGATTGGGCATGTTGTACACTAGCAATTGTAATCATGTTTATTATTGAATAAGGAGTTATTCAATCTCACAAGAACTCGTTCAATTAGTTTCTTGTTATTATTGTAATGACCGGATGAAACTAGATAGAAGTCCATATGATGTACACTATGATTAATTTATAAAGATGTGAGATGATGCATCATAGTTTCTAGACATCATTAAATGTCCCAAGTTGTAGCAATGTCAAGAATGGACATTGATAATTGCGGTAAGACTTGTATGTGCTATGTTTTTGCTATGTGATAAGTAATGGGGGTCTCACACCCATAGGCATGGGGATGCCTAGATAAGTACATAGGTGACCAATGTTGAAGAACGTGTCATTGGACATGACTCGCCATAAGAATCCATTTTGGTTATATGTTGATGGTATTCTCATACGAGATGGGTGTAACTAATCTTTGGACCTGAGGTTGTCATGGTCATCTCATAAGAAGACTGATATGCTTTGACATCATTTCGATGGGCCTAGATAATGGCTGCACCTGGGTGATCGTTGGGCATATCATGAGGCTTATGGAGATGGGCGCATAACCAAGATGGGACTCGTCTATCCCTTGATAGAGGATGATGTATCTAAGGCGCCTTCGGTGGATATTCACTTTAAATCCATGGCCATGATTGTAATGACCCGTTCTCCCAATCAAGCCGTTACTCGGGAAATCTCAGGATTTTTTTTTTTACATTCACAAGATTTATAAATTTTCTTTTTCCATCCAGCCAATCTTAAAAACCACAATCTTCGCATGCTTCAAAACCCCAAAATTCCCCAATCATACGCATTTAGCTAACAGGGATTAAAGACTGAAGCTAGCTAAGGTATTTCAAGTGTACAACGGAAATAATAAGATCAAAATCCTAATAGATTGTCATGCGTTACCATAACATAGCATGTTCATACATAATTGTGTCGGGACTAAAATAAGATCAGAATAAGGATTACATGCTAATCGTACAAAAGGTGATATCGAAGTAATTTAACATGCATGATTCCCTTCTTCAACTAACTAGCCACGTCTTTCTCTTCGTTGCAAGGCCCGGCTGGAACGTTGAATGTTCCAGGGGCATAACCCAGGTTAGATACTGAATCATCTAAGTGAATGGCATAAAAATAATTTTTATAAAATGCATGAATGATCATGTGCATGGCATAAATTAGACTCAACATGTCAACCTTGGGACATCACCTCGGCGTACTTAGTCCCTGGAAAGTAATCTGGCCATCGCCTGTGGAAACCACCATTCCCACACTTTCCGTAAGGGCGAACATCGCCTCATCCACAAGGAGACCACAAATCCCGACCCACCAGTCATAATAATGACATGATTCAAATATGACAATAGCATGCAAATCATGTGCCATGCATGTCAAAATATCATATCTAGTTAATGCATCAAGTAATGATCAATATGCATGAAATAATAAATTTAGAAATAATTAAGCCTCTCACAAGCTAAAGCATTTGAAATGGAATACTGAGAACATAGGTAGGTCAATCACTAAACAGGGTAGTACTACTCACCTTACAAAAGATGATTTTCCCCCTAGTGTTGATTTTCCTCGAAATTAGTGTGAAACTTCAAACTCTTTGGCCAAACCACCTCCTGGCCAATAATTTCCAATAAAATCAATAATCCAAATTTTTTTAGGATTGTCCACAATTTTTCTCTAATTTTCCTCAAATTCCATAACCTTAATTTCTTCAAAAATACAAAATAAATACCTACTCAAGTAATTTTTTCCATTTTCCTCCATGAAAATTCCTATAAAAACATTTCCAATCCCCAGAAATTTTCTGGAAAGTTTTCAGAGTTTCTACCTATTTTTCACAATTTTCTCCCAAAATTCCCTTTTCTTTCAAAAATAAAAAATAAATACTTCAATAATCATTTTTCCAAAATTTCTTCCATGAAAATGCATAAAAATAGTTTCTTGATTTTCTGGATATTTTTTCATATTTTCCAGAATATTTTTCTATTTATTTTTCTATTTTTTCATTTTTTCTTTCTTTTTCCTATTTTTTTCTTACTTTTCTTCTCCGGTCGTCTTCTCCGCCGACGGTGACTATCTCCAATCGACGATCTGACGACACCTCCTGACTCCTTTCGAGCTTCTGATCACAGTGGTGGCCTCTGATGGTCGAAACGACAGCCAAAAACGCCTCGAAATGGCCGATTACAGTCGACTCCGGCGGCCTTCACGATTTTCTGCCGAGCCCCAAAACTGCTTCAAAACACATCCAAAAATCACCAAATTTTCCAGAAATGTTCTCCACTACATGGGCAACAAAATCCCTCAACCAATTTTCTCAAATGAACACCAAAACAGCCTCGATTTGGCGGTTTAATTTTTGCTCCAGCGACCTTCAATTTTTTCTGGTTATGCGTAAAACTCACTCTAAACTACTCCAAAATACGCCAAAATCTCCAGATTCACTCCCCACGACCCAAGGAACAATAGCCCCTTATCAAAAACAACTGATTCTCTCTCTAAACCCTCCAATCGAATTTGAATTTGTATAAATCCATTCGGCCGTGAGATTGCTATTTATAGGCGATTTCGGCCCCAAAATCCTTCGATTCTCGAGTTAATCATACCCTAAGATGCTAGATCTAGCCCATAATCACCTTGATTCGTCCTGAAAATTGAGAAAAATCTCTTAACATATCCGATTACATCTTCGGCCATATACGATCGATTCTTGCGATTTCCATGGCAGATCTTCAATCAATCTCCACCACAACCAGCCCATAATGGTCTGAACCAACCCTAGGACCTTCTGGCAACCCTCCCTGGTGACGACATGATGGCTGGCCAGAGATTTGCAGTGCCGTACCCAATGTTGCGATAAATTCAGATTTGTCCCTTACTCTATTTTTCTCATTTTGCAGATTGGTCCTTCCCCAATTTTTTAAAGTTTCCTCAAGCACCCCAAAGTCTAATTTTCTCATTTCAGTGCCCAAAGAATTAAAAATCTCAATTTGACCACATTTGACTAAAATTTAGAAATTCCACTTAGTCACGAATGTTTAAAAATTACATTTTTACCCTTACCTTGCAAGTTTCTTCAGTTTTATTAATTCCAAATTTTCTTACATGTTCTTATCTCCAAAATTTTGTTTAACACAGACGTTACACCATATTTTGGTCAAGAATTAAAAATTACACTTTGGCCCTAAAGATTGAAAAATCGCACGTATACCCAATAATTTCACAAAATTCCAATTTTATTCATTCATAAATGTTGTGGGTATCATAATGATGAAAGAGATTAATAAGGAGTTATTGATTCACTTTCTATTAAGTGAAGATATCTAGATAACCGAAGAAAAACTCATGTGATCATAATCAAGCAACACATTGCCAGATTTGAGATCACATAAGACACATTAACGAGAGAATCAAATTACACGGTAACCTTACTCGTGAAATGTTATTTGCGGATTATGAATCATTCTGAATAATTGAGTAGGTATGACGCCTTGCTAGAAGCCAATCTTGTCTTATGTGTTCATACCAACACATTGCCAACATATTTGGAAGCCTAATGAGTCATACACAATAGGTGCAGTCCCTTGCTTAAACTAGGAGAGCGGACGTATGGTTAAGTGGGATATTTTGAAAAGAAGTTATGCCGTCATAGGTTCTCATGGAAAAAGAACAAAGAGACGTAATGACGTCGATATGACGAGGGGTTGTCATAAAGGAAAGAATTTCCTAAAATGACAATTGATTAAATTAGGAGGGAGTTTCTAATTTAATAATTTTCTATTTATTAGAGTGACAAATAGGAAATAAAATATATTTGGGCTTAAGTTAATATTTGGACTAAATTGGATTTGGGTCAAATATTAAATAAAATATTATATTTGGACTAAATTGGATTGGGGCCAAATATTAAATATTAAATATTATATTTGGACTAAATTAAATGTGGCCCAAATATTAAATTAAATATTATGTTTGGGCTTGAATTAGATTTGGGCCAAAATATTTTATTTAAACTTATAATTAGATTTGGACCATTTAATTATATTTCTAGTTGGACTAAAATAAACCCATTTAATTAAGTTCTTAATTGGACTAAATTAAATGGGCTGGCACATATCCATTAAGGTTTAAGAAACCCTATGATGTTTTCTCTATAAATATCCCTTTATGGGTTGCCCAAAATTAATGGTTGTGTAGTTTTTCAAGTGTTGAAAAAAGAATGTTGTGCCGGCCCGTAAGAGTTGAGGAAGTGCCTAGGCATGGGGCAGTGGGTTTCGGATCGTGAGAGTCCTAGGACGGGGTCATAGAGGAAACCACTAGGGGCCACCTAGAGCCTAAGATAGGTGCGGTGGACGGGCTTGCATGCACAGTGCACTTCATTTTTATCTATGATGTCATGCTCATTAATTTACTGCATTACATATTGCCTTTAATGAGTCTCTGGACTCACCCCTTCATTCCTATTAACCCAATAGATGGCTCGGGATCTAAGAAAGGGAGAGCGGTAGTGGTGGAAGAGTCGCCAATTAATAGTGATTGCGGACAATGAGAATGTGGGTCATGTATATGTCATTTATGTAAATTATATATGCCTTGTATGTGAGGAAACTAGCGACCGTGTAGCCTTCGTTTCTGCCTTGATTCAATCCATAGAGTCGCAAGCGCGAACTCCTCCAAGTCGGTCCACACGATCGACCATTTCCACGAACGCCTCGAGTGGTGCTAGCAACCCTAGGTGCCTCTTGAGAGATCCAAAATTTTCTTGTTTTTTCCATCTTCTTAAGTGGCATATATATAGAGTTAAAAACCCTAAATGTGCCTTGAAAAACCCTAAACACTTTAGGCCCAACCCCTATTCACATTGGGCCGACTCTCTCATTTAAATTGTGGAATGGGCTCAACCTAAGTGTGTGTCCCCTGAGGTCCACCATTAGAGTAGATGTAGGGCTAATTCTATTAGGCTATATCAAGGTCTAACTTATTAGATTAATTAAACTCTTTAATTAAACTCATGGGCTTCTTAATTAAACTCTTTAATTAATAGTTTTAGAATTAATCAAATTAATTCTAAAACCCTACATATCATGGTTAACGTCTAACAACATGCCATGAATACCTAGCCAACGATGAAAAAACACGGACCTTTTCAATTGCAATTACCATGCCGTAAAATCCTTTCATCAATCTATGTCCCGATTGAATTTAGGTATGGTTTTATGACGAAACCCTAGTCATTGAATAACTATGTATCCATTACAGATTTATGACTTGATAGGTGAAATCAAAACACCTTATGATTTCCACCTCACCTTGGCCGAGGATTTCCTCAGTCATGAAATCATAGGAATACATAGGACATCTTCTCATTTTATTGATAAGTGATGAATCCTATTTTGACATTCACAAGCCTTCATATGTGATAAGGTTACGCCTAGTGATAATTTGTTAATGACTCCATTAGAATCCAAAAAGAACCAAAGTGTAACCAGTCAAATATAAGACTACCATGATGCCTCAAGTTTAAGGATCAATCTGCACTATTGCAACATAGGAATTTCAATTCGACATAAAACAATAACCATTAGGAATTTTGTAGCGGGTCAGTTTAGTGTACTTATTCTTTTAATAAGTACCCACATATATGCACTAGTGTCCTCACACCAATGTCCATGAAACAAGACATTCTCCTAATTGAGCATGCATCATATGTTCTAGTCTATCCAAGTTATTAGTGTCCAATCCTAATAACTCTATGACTAGGAACATTTAAGATCAAGCCTTGAAAAGAATATGTTTCATGATCATCATCTCTATGCACGACCATATTTCATGAGCCTATTTGATCTATGGACTTTGTCAAGTATGGATTACAATAAATAATAATGACAACCATCAATGACAAATGAAAAATATAAAGCCTTGCAATAACAATTGATTGAAGATAAAGAATCACAATGTAAAGTATGATGAATTACATGTAAATATAATTGGCTTGTGGGGCATAACTCTAACACTGTACTTGATAAAGGAGATGGTTATGATTTAAATAAAATTTGCTTTGGATCAAGTAAAGGTTCGCGCTATGAGTAATTCAGTGTATGTGATTTGCTTAACTGTTAAAGTATTTTATTGAGCACCTTGATACTCAATTTGATTTGTATTTTAAGGGCCTAGTCGGGTATGAGAGTCGGGTAAATTTTCGCTGCCTATGTACTTGAACTCGAATACTCAACAGTCGGAGGCAGTGAAGCCTAGACCCTACCAGGTCGCCCATATTATTTTAATACTTTATGATGGCGGGGCATAGTCGCCCTTCGAGATAGGATGGGGTTCTAACGACGAGTTACGGTGACACTTGGTAATGGGGGCCGGGGCGTCACAAGGTGGTATCGAGCGGGGTTAAGGAAGGGGTATCAGGTCAATAAATTTTGCCAAAGTTGTGAATGCATACCTTGAATCGGGTAGGTCATAACTAGAAATAAAATACTTTCCTGGTAAAGGCATGTGATATGATATGAGCTTGCTTAGGGAAATGTGTTTCCGAGATAGCAGGCAGGGAGATGCGTGTCTCTCGATTTTTGGGCCTTTGTGTGGGGAAAGGTGACTTATTTGAGTTATGGACCTGATCCCTGATTTTTTGTATGCAGATTACCCTCATGGAATTTGGAGGACCTAGCTATGACCCTGAACCCTCTTTGTCGCTTCTAGACCTTTTATTTAAGCAATGGGAGTATGAGTTGCTCACTCAAATAGGAGGCAGGCAACACGAGGATGAAAGGGTGATTAGCTATCTATGCCACATCAATCAAATTTTTTCAAATACAATAAGGACAGATATATGGGGGATAGCTGAAAAATAGGTCTTATTTGCTAAGAAATATATGAACGAGGCTTGGAAGCAGCTACTTGATAATTATGTTTGGAATGTGAATTTTCTATTCAATTATGGTAGCTTCATTCAAGCTTTCGAACGACAGGCAAACGAATGGGACCCTAGCATAATCCCCTATGATGTGATGGGGATTGGGGAATTTCCCACTGCATTGCTAGTTGAGGCAGTCATATAGGGACTTAAGGAGGAGGTGTCACCAGGAACCCATTCCAGTAAAGAGAGTAACGGGGAGTTGACTTACCTGGCTGATGAGGCAACTTTGTGGGCAGTGGGAGACAACGCATGTGCAACCTAGTCGATGGTAGATATTAGGCGTAGCACCCAATTTTGTATTATATAAACTTGTACAGTAATGGGGCTTAATGTGGCATATGGAGTTGACTTAACTAATGTGATGTACATCTTGGACATATAATAAATAAAAAAAGTTGTTGTTACATTTAGTAAGTTTGTGTGCTATACCTTGATAATGTGAAATTAAAAAGAAATGGTGGCAATGTGCAGATGGCACCTGTGACACGACGAAGTGCTCGTATGTCAAATACCTCTTTGTCGAAAAACGCTACACGAAGACCCTCGGTAGAAGTGCCGGAACACTCTGAAGAAGCTCAGAGTCACCGTGTGGGGGAAGAACCACGCAATGATTGACAAGTGGACACTGAGGCAACTACCTGGTTAAAGGCCTTCATGGACTTGCGGCCTCCAGGATTCAAGGGGCAGCTTGAAGCTGAGCCGAGCATGGCCGAATATTGGTTGGAAGACGTTCGCCAGTTATTAGAATTCATGGACTGCCCAAAGAGGCAGTGTGTAAGATGCGCCACTTTCATGTTAACTGAGTAGGCCAGACTATGGTGGCGCTTTACGGCCGAGACGTTGAGGGAACATAACGGTCGATTGGTAGGACCTAGGGGATAACCACGTGTAGTTGATTGGGAGCAATTCAAAGAGGCCTTCAATGAGAAATATTATATGCATAACTGGTAGCTTCAAAAGAAACGAGACTTTATGGAATTAAAGCAATTGTCTCATTTGACAGTGTCATAGTATGAGGACGAATTTGTGAAATTGTTGAAGTATATGTCGAATTACATGTTGACAAAGGTTGACAAAACAAAGCAGTTTATCCAAGGCCTACGCCCTGAGGTGCGATGGGGGATGACTTATGTAGAAACAAACACCTTTCCAATTGCAGTCATGAAAGCAGTAAATATTGAGAAGAAGCTAATGAGTTATGGAGAAATTTCTCGAGGAAAATAAGCAACTGAGGATGGACAAAAGAAAGCCACGACGAGGCGAGGGTATCAATTCAGTTGTCCAGAGGCAGGTAAATTTAAAAAAGAAACAAGAGTATGCCCCTACTGTCACAAATCTCACCAATGGAACTCTCCATGTAAGGCTGTCAGGATTGCAAAGGGATGTTATCATTGTGGTGAGATGAGACACATTGAAAGAAATTGCCTAAAAGAGACAGAAATGACTGTGGCCACGCCTATTCCACCAACTAGTGGCACTCAAAGGAGGCCGGTTGTATGCTTCAACTGTAATGCGCCAGGGCATATCGCTTCTCCATGTCCACAACGTGACAAGGTCGAGCAAGTGAGGAAGACTGGAGGAAGTGTACCAGTGACTACTTGAAGGGTATTCAACCTCATCATGACTGACGCAGCCGCCGACCCACAAGTAATTAAAGGTACGCTCTTGGTTCAGAACACATGCATGCATGCATTGATAGACTCAGGGGCTACACACTCTTTTATATCATATGCTGCCGTAGATTCTGCAAATTTAAGTTCCAAGAAGTCGTGTGTGCCTATGAGCGTGCAAACCTCGATGGGGACTTAGTCTCATTTACACCGGGTAGTGCCAGAGTGCCCAATTTTGATAGAAGGAGCTATGTTTCTAGTGGATTTGAATTTATTAGAAATATGGGATTTCGATATCATACTAGGCATGGATTTCTTGTTTCGATATCAAGCTCAGTTGGACTGTGGGAAGCAAATAGTTAAGTTGACAGGGTCTGATGGGTAGGTTAGAAGGTTTGTTAAAGCTCAAGTGGGGCCACCTTTAAAGATTATTTCTACCTTGGGAGCTAGAAAATATTTGGACAAAGCAGCCCTAGGATATGCGGTGCAAGTGATGGCCAATGAAAAACCTTAGAAGAAGGTAGAGATTATGGAAATTGTTAAAGAATATCGAGATGTATTCCCAGAAGATCGACTGGGCTTACCCCTGGACAGGGAAATTGAATTTACCATTGACTTGGCCCCTGGAGCCCAAATGAACCAATATCTATACCGCCTTATAGAATGGCCCCAGTTGAGCTACGGGAGCTCAAGACCTAACTTTAGGATTTGCTGGATAAGGGCTTTATTTGCCCTAGTGTGTCACCTTGGGGGGCGCTAGTGCTGTTCGTATGCAAAAAGGATGGGAGCTTGAGAATGTGCATTGATTATCGTGCAATTAATAAGGTGACCATTAAGAATAAGTATCCATTACCTAGGATAGATGGGTTGTTCGATCAACTACAAGGGGCTCGGATGTTCTCCAAGATTGATTTACGATCAGGATACTACCAATTGAAGATAAATGAAGAGGACATCCCTAAAACGACATTTCGATGATGGTATATTCACTATGAGTATCTAGTGATTCCATTTGGTTTGACTAATGCGTCCGCGACATTCATGGACTTGATGAATCGAACATTTCGACCATACCTAAACAAATTTATCATTGTATTTATTGATGATATATTAATTTACTCACCAATGGTGGAAGCTAATTGTGAACATCTGAGAATTACTCTGTCCACACTAAGGAACCATAAGTTATATACAAAATTTAGAAAGTGTGATTTTTGGTTGAAGGAAGTTGCCTTTTTAGGGCATATAATTTTGAGGCAAGGCATAGCAATGGATCCTACAAAGGTGAAGGCAGTAATAGAATGACCACAATCCACTACTGTCTCTGAAGTATGAAGTTTTCTTAGGTTGGTAGGGTACTATCGCAAGTTCTTAGAAAAATTCTTGAGCATTGCTGCTCCGCTAACACAATTGACTCGGAAAGGGGTTAAGTTTGTTTGGAATGAGCATTGTGAAAAGAGCTTCCCAGAACTTAAATCTAGACTGACAACAACACCAATTCAGGGATACTTGATGGTTCTAGGGGATACAAAGTGTATACAGATGCTTCATGAATAGGCTTGGGATGTGTGTTAATGCAACACAGAAAGGTGATTGCATATGGGTCTCGACAATTACGCCCTCATGAGAAGAATTACCCGCATGACTTAGAGTTAGCAGCTGTGGTGCATGCTCTGAAATTGTGGCGACATTATCTATACTGGGAGAAATTTGTTATATATGTGGATTATCAAAGTTTAAAGTATATTTTCTCCCAATGGGATTTGAACCTTTGTCAGCGTCAGTGGATGGAGCTCCTAAAGGATTATGATTGTACCATTCAGTACCAACCTAGGTGAGCAAATGTGGTGGCAGATGTACTAAGTCAGAAGAGTTTTATGTTAGGGGCTTGTCAGGCAGTTCGTCTATAACACTTGGCTGAGGAATTCACAAGATTAACTCTCAATGCGGAACTGTATGATGAAACAACAGTAGTAGGACAAATGCGGTTACAAGTAAGCCCATGGGATGAAATTAAACAGGCTACGGATCAGGAAGGAAACTTGGATCAGTGGATAGATGAGAATGGACAACCCAAGTAGCTAGGGTTTGAGTTTCGTAATGGAATACTCCGAATGAATGGGTAGGTGTATGTGCCAGCCTTTAGGAAACTATAATAGGAAATTCTAAATGAGGCACATTGGACGCCATAGACGATACACCCAGGAGCCGCCAAGATGTATCATGATCTACGAGAAGTGTATTGGTGGCTTGGGATGAAAAAGAACATAGTTGAGTTTGTGAGTAAATGTGACACTTGCCAGCGGGTGAAAGCTGAACATCAAAGGCCGTCAGGAAGCTTACGATCACTAGAAATTCTTGAGTGGAAGTGGGAGCACGTGACAACAGATTTTATCATAGGACTATCGCGAACTCCGAGAAAGGTTGACACCATTTGGGTAGTTGTGGATCGATTGATGAAGTCAACACATTTCCTACCTGTGAAAGGTACTATAGGCACAGAGCAACTTGCCTGACTTTATATTCAAGAAATTGTCCGATTGCACGGAGTCCCAATGAGTATTGTGTCAGACAAAGATAGTAGATTTGTGTCTAAATTTTGGAAAGCTGTACAGGAGGAATTGGGAACCCAACTAAAATTTAGTACAACCTATCACCCCCAGACAGATGGTCAGACATAACAAGTTAACCAAATTTTAGAAGACATGCTCAGAGCATGTGTGCGAGATTTTGGTGGCAGTTGGGATGAATATTTAAGTTTGGCCGAATTTGACTATAACAACAGCTATCAAGCAAGCATAGGAATGACACCATATGAAGCACTGTATGGACGACGGTGTCGATCGTCGGTGTGCTAGCTCGAGGTGGGAGAGAAATAGCTTGTTGGGACGGATCTTGTAGATAAAGTAACACAACAGATAGAGAGAGTTCGTAAAAATATGAAAGCAGCTCAAGATTGATAGAAAAAGTATGTAGACCATCGGACTTGACCTTTGGAATTTGTAGAGGGGGACCTGGTGTATCTTCGGGCTACCTTAATACATCCGGTGTTTAGACATCAGCGAAGGGGAAAATTGGGACCTTGATATTTGGGGTCATATCGAATCAAGGGCCGAGTTGGACCACTTGCCTACCATTTTGGAGTTGCTAGAAGCATTAGCCGGATTACATGATGTATTCCATGCCTCTCAATTGCGGAAGCATGTATACAATCTAGACATGGAAGTTCACGTTGAGGATGTTGAACTTCAACCTGATATGACCTTTGAAGTGCAACCTGTACTAGTGCTGGGGCGCCAGGATCGTCAATTAAGACATAGAACTCTACCTATGGTAAAAGTATAGTAGAGTCAGCACTCGGAACGAGAGGCGACTTGGGAAATGGAAGAAGAAATGCGAAAAAGATACACTTACTTATTTGAAGGCCATGGTTAATGTCGTGATGTGAAAAAAATTTCGAGTACGAAATTTTTGTAAGGAGGGAAGACTATAACATCCTTGACCTTGGAAAAAAAAATAATAATAAGTGATTTGGTGTGTTGAAGGTAATTTATGAGTACATTTGTTTTTGAGGAAAGTAATTTTAAATCTAATGCGTTTTGAATAAGGGAAGTAAATAACAAATTATGAAATTTCTTGGGTTAAGTACAAAGTGGGAAAATTGAGCACTTAATTAATAGAAAATTAAATTAGATAAGATAAAGCAATAAGGGAGCTTGTAGCCTAATGGTTGGAAGTGCAAGTGTGCATGGAATGTTGGAAAGTCCAAACCATGGTACGTGTAAGATGCTGAAAATTTTGGAATATTATTAAGGAACAACCAAAGAACAAGTTAAATACACAAATGCAAGCAAGGAATTGAAGGGGTTTTTAGCCAAGCTGGTTGTGCACTCATAGGACCTTCTCTTTGGCCGTGGGTTCGATCCAAGAGTGAGAAAAATTTTTGAAGGCAGATTTTGGGGAAGAAAGCTAGAATTTTCTAGCAAAATGATGGAGCAAAACGACACTGTTTCAGTGTCAAATTGAAGCCCAAGAAGCTGCCAAGTTGCAACCATGCGTCCAGCAGCAATTGACCTTGATTTTGGTTTCTGCCAGCTGCTAATTTCCCTTCCATTTCATAGCTTTCATACCCTCCTTGTGAAGCCAATTTACAGCCACGTAAGGGAGCAGTGGCCAAGGTAATTACCAGCCTAGAAATTAAGGATGAAAACCATGGATTATACCATGGATTTTGGGAGAAAACAAGGGACGGCCAAGCCTTTAAATAGGCAACTCAGCCATGGAAGAGGAAGCGTGAAATGAAGAAGAGAATCAGTCCGTGAGGAGAAGAATTCGACAGAAAGGTAAGAATAGTTAAGAGTTTTGATTTATTTAGATTAATTAGTTTATTTTGATTAGTTAATTAATTAGTTAGCTAAATTAAATTAGTGGATAATATTTAAAATTAGTTAAATTAATTAAATTACTAAATTTAATTCATGACTAGTCAATAAATTACTTAGCCTTATGTATAATTGTGATAAGGGTGTTGTGGGTACGTTACCAGTTTGTGCAACAAATAGAGTTAATCACCAAACGAATTAAGGTAAGGGTTAATATGCTTTGTGTGTAAATTTCTTTTGTCGTGGCTTGCATAAGATGTTGAGGAAGTGCCTAGGCATGGGGCAGTGGGTTTCGGACCGTGAGAGTCCTAGGACGAGGTCATAGAGGAAACCACTAGGGGCCACCTGGAGCTTGAGATAGGTGCAGTGGACAGGCTTGCATGCACGCTGCACTTCTTTTTTATCTATGATGTCATGCTCATTAATTTACTGCATTGCATATTTCCTTTACTGAGTCTCTGGACTCACCCCATTCACTCCCATTAACCCAACAGATGGCTCGAGATATATCTAAGAAAGGGAAAGCGGTAGTGGTGGAAGAGTGACCAATTAACAGTGATTGCGGGCAATGAGAATGTGGGTCATGTATATGTCATTTATGTAAATTACATATGCTCTGTACTTGATAAAGGAGACGGTTATGATTTAAATAAAATTTGCTTTGGATCAAGTTAAGGTTCTCGCTATGAGTAATTCAGTGTATGTGATTTGCTTAACTGTTAAAGTATTTTATTGAGCATGCTGATGCTCAATTTGATTAGTATTTTAAGGGCTTAGTTGGGTATAAGAGTCAGGTAAACTTTTGCTACCTATGTACTTGAACCTGAATACTCAACAGTCGGAGGCGGCGAAGCCTGGACCCCACCCAGGGTGCCCATATTATTTTAATACTTTATGATGATGGGGCATAGTCATCCTTTGAGATAGGTCGGGGTTGTAACCACGGGTTACGGTGACACCTGGTAGCGGGGGTTGGGGCATTACACATCTTTCCAGGTAGGAGCAAGACTAAAGTTGATGGGGAGCCTAGCAATGTGAGGTCTAATGTCTAGTCATGTATAGAGTTATCCCAAACAAAAGATCTTTGGGGTTTTTGTCTTGGTGACCAAGTTTATGGATGTATAGCCTTTGAAGGCCCTATTTTGTCTACTTTGTAATGCTTTGGGTATATGGCTCGTTGTATGTGGTAGTACTTGATGTTTGATCTTATATATGTAGTCTTGTTATTGATGACTAAATGCTAGGTTGTATTCTCTCATGAGTCTACCAGGTACCATTTCTTCTTGGCTCTCCCCCCTTGGTGCCTCGACCAGGGTTTCTAAGGGTGGGGTTGTCATAATGAATCATAATATCAAATCAACAAAGTAAATGCAGGAATGCACACATAAAGTCCTTGGGGCCCACATAAGGTACACAATCAATGGCACTGAAGGTCTCGATTACAAACCTGCAGCTGCCATTAACTGGCCAACATATCAAGATTAGGAGTCACAGCTCTCATATCGGAACCATCAACACCGTAACCACTGCAACCCCCCACAATACCACAACAAATGCATGAGTCAAAGTCCTTAGCACAATCTCCAGCAAATGCTTGTATCAAGGTCACGGAAGCTGTAACACCCTAAATTTCTTGAGCGTGTTATAACGTAAGATTTCAGGAATATAAAATTTTTGATATCTCAATAACTGTCATACATCACACAATATCCCAAAAACCCTAATTTACACCTTCTCAGCTTAACAAACCCATTAATCGAATAGCTAAGACAGGAATTAAAATCTCGAATGCAGAAGTTAGATCGAACCTGATATGGTTCACTACCATAAAACTTTATTTATCATAAAATTGTTCAAGACGTCTACAAAATATATTACATGGACATCATCAAGTGATAACTGAACATCTTAACATATATAAAATTACATAGGTTCGCACATAAACAAAATATGCTAATCATGCTACAGATAGAAAATTATACTTATTCTTCAGCTACTTCCTTTCCCTTAGAACCGCTCGTTGAATCTGAAACGTTTGAATATTCTAGGGACATAGTCCAATTAGAAGATGAATTTTCTAGTGAGAAACTCCAAAAAAATAGTTTATATTGATGCATGATCAGGTATAAAATGTATGAGAAGACAACGAGAACTACTTCGAAGTGCCTCGTGAACACGTCAGCCTCCTCCAACGAGAGCTTTCTCAATGGCGCACGCATAGCGCCTCTCGGAAGGTCCCTAACCATGTCACTTCGGCCCAACTTCATAGAAATCATGCAAGCACCACATCAGTTGTTCCGTAGGCTCACGGTCTTCCCCACGAGAGCTTTCTCGATAGCGCACGCATAGCGCCTCTCGGGGGATATCCGACTTTTTCCCTTGGCCAACAACAAATAGGTACAACAGTATGGCCACACGAATTTTATAAATGCAACAGTTAAAAAGCCAATAGCATATATTTTCAGGAAAATTCAGTTCATAGATGCAACATGATTTCACGTAAGCAAATAATAAGAGTTCACGTATAAGAACTTCACGAAACACGTGTCATGCAATAGAAGTCTCTCATAAGAGAAATAAAAATAGGATTTGGAGTATAGGAGTCTCACCTTGTTAGTTTATCTCTTCGACGGTATAATTTCACAGCAAACGGCCTAGGTTTCTATAAAAAACATGCATTTCGGTAAATCTAACATTAAATATTTTTATATAGGGTTGAGGGGCATTAAAGTAGGGCATAACCAAAAAATTTCATGGAAAAAGGACCCTTCACGTGCCATCACGCGCCCCAAGAAGTCTAACCACGCGCCCTCACGCATAGCTATTATCCGGCGCGTGTATCTCACGTGCTGTACAGTAGTCTCGGACTATTTCGCCTTGGGTTGGTATTTCGGCCATAACTTCCTCATTTTAACTCTGATTTGACCCTTGTTTGAACCTACGCGACCCTCTCTTCCCCCTCTACAAGATTATCAAAAACATTGGACTTACCTCATTTTTTTTCTGACTGATTTTGGTGAATTCCGGCGAAGGATCACAACTTCGACGAGGCTCGTTCTCCACTGCTTTCTTCCCGCCTCCTTACCGAACTTCCTTCTCTCTCTCTAGAGCAAACTCCTCTTAGAGTGCCTCAACTCTCAAATTTGTTTAGAATTATTTGAGAACAATCCATGGTGGCTCTTTATAGATTTCTCCAACCAATCACATTATGCCACTTATCACAATCTTAGCCATGGACTCCAAAGACTCAAAGCCATAATTGAGTAGCTTTTGAAATCCATAGCTAGAATGAATTGAACTTTTGAAATCCAAGCTAAAACCCCAAACTTTTCCTAAATAACATTTTGGCCCTTATTTCAAGTCCTCAACTTTAATATTTTACCACATAGGCTCTTAATTTTATCCTTATTTCGTTTGGATAATTCTCTAATAACAATTGCACCCTCAAGCATCAAATTTATCGAGATACTTAAAATTTCAAAATTAATAACTCAAAATTGCTCAATATATATACGATTTTTGGAAGCCCCTTACCATCATTCAGCTATTTTAGGCTATAACTTAGCTTAATCGAAAAATCGTCTCTGATTTAATTTCTTTCAGCGCATTAAGTCTCACCTTGAGACGCTCGTTAAAATTATACCCTTGTCCTTAGGTATCTAAGCTCTAGGGCACTCCCTACGACTGATTCGGTCACTTGTTGCCATTTCAAACATATTTTTCGGTATTTTAAACTCACTTAAAATACGCAAAAATTTCACGAAAATATAGGGTGTTATATTCTCCCCCCCTTAAAAGAATTTCGTTCATGAAATTTGAAATGTACTTGAAATCATTGAAGGTTAAATAATTATTTCATTTTGGAATACAATTTCTGGAAGAAAATATAAAAATTCCTTACTCTATTTCCATTTCCTCAAATAGATGAGGATATTTCTTCCTAATTGTTTCCTCATGTTCCCACATTGCCTCATCATCCGAGTGCTTTCCCCACTGAACCTTCACTAACGGGATCTCTTTATTTCGTAACACTTGAGTTCAGCGATCTAAAATTGCTCCAGGTGACTCTGGGTAGGTCAAGTCATTCCTTAGCTCAATTGTCTCCACTCGAACTCCGAGGGTTGGATCTGGCACATGCCTTCGAAGTTGGGAGACGTGGAACACATTATGAATCCTAGACAAGCTAGGTGGAAGCTCCAATTGATAGGCCAAAGGTCCGACTCTTTCCACAATCGGATATGGTCCTATATACCTTGGCTTCAGCTTTCCTTTACTGCTTCCCCACGTCACCAAATGCTGGGGTGACACCTTGAGATACACTAGATCCCCTACCTTGAACTCTAGATCCCTTCTTCTTTGATCAGGATAGGATTTTTGTCGGCTTTGAGTAGCTCGAATCCTCTCTTGGATTATTCGAATCTTATCGGTAGTCTGTTGCATAAGCTCGGGCCCCAACATCTGTCGTTCCCCTGCTTCGGTCCAACAGATAGGTGACCGACACTTTCTCCCATACAAAGCCTCATAAGGAGCCATCCCGATGCTGTCGTGGTAACTATTATTGTACGCGAATTCTACCAATGGAAGATGCTCCTCCCAATTTCCTCCAAAATCAAGGGCATAGGATCTCAACATATCTTCAAGCGTTTGAATTGTCCTCTCTGATTTCCCATCAGTCTGGGGATGATAAGCTATACTCAATTTTAGTTGAGTCCCCATGCATTCCTGCAAACTCTCCCAAAACCTCGAGGTGAACCTTGGGTCCCGATCTGAAACTATACTTACCAGTGCACCATGGAGTCGTACGATTTCCTTCACGTATTGCTCTACAAATTTTTGTACTGGTTGATCCATCCTCGTAGGCAGGAAATGGGTTGACTTTGTCAACCTGTCTACCACCACCCAAATGGCATCATTGCCCATTCGGCTCTTTGGAAATCCTGTCGCAAAATCCATCGTGATATGTTCCCATTTCCACTCAAGAACTTCCAAAGGTCTCATCAACCCTGCGGTTTCTGGTGCTCAATCTTTACCCTTTGGCATATATCACATTGTGTTACTCTCCTTTCCATGCTGGCCTTCATCCCAGGCCACCAGTAGATTTCTTGAAGATCTTGATACATCTTCATGGCTCCCGGGTGCTGCAAGGTATACTTAGCTCTGTGGGCTTCATCTAAAATTTTCTACCTCAACTCCCGAAGGTTTGGCACGTACACTCTACCCTGAAACCTGAGAATGTCATTTTGCATCTCAAAATCTAGACTCTTGGGCTGGCCTTGCTCATCTACCCATAGACGTATACGTCGGTCACTCCCACTAGCCTCCCGTATCTCTGTCTCCAGATCTAGTCGAACTGCCAGGCCGACTACTAGGACAGAAGATTCCTTCGACACTACACTCTCCGTCATAAGGCTAAAAGCCTCATTCAATAGCCATTCATGGGCCATCAACCCGGCCATAACAATAGGCATAGTCCTACTCAAAGCGTCAGCTACCACATTGGCGCGCCCCAGGTGATACAAGATGGTGCAGTCATAGTCCTTCAGGAACTCCATCCATCGTCGCTGCCTCATGTTCTACTCTTTCTGTGAGAACACATACTTTAGACTTTTGTGGTTCGTAAATACATCGAACGTCTCTCCATATAGGTAGTGCCTCAGAGCATATACTACCGCTGCCAGCTCCAAGTCATGCGTTGGGTAGTTCACTTCGTGCGTCTTCAACTGGCGTGATCCATATGCTATTACTCGACCATGCTACATCAATATACAACCCAAACCAACCTTCGAGGCATCAGTGTATACAACATATCCACCGGGCCCACTAGGCATTGCCAGAATAGGTGCCGAGGTCAGTCTATCTTTGAGTTCTTAAAAGCTTTCCTCACACTTGATAGTCCATTCAAACTTGATCTCCTTCCGTATGAGCTTCGTCATAGGTGCAGCTATCTTCCAAAACCCTTCCACAAATCTTCGATAATAGCCTGCCAATCCCAAAAAGCTTCGCACTTCGGTTATGCAAGTCGGCTGCTTCCATCTTTGAATAGCCTCAATCTTGGCTGGATCCACTGAGATTCCTTCGGTTGAGATCACATGGCCAAGAAATGCAACTTGGGATAGCCAGAACTCGCACTTCGAGAACTTAGCATACAATTGGTGTTTCCTGAGGGTTTCTAGCACTATTCTCAAGTGCTCCTCGTGCTCACTCTCATTTGAAGAATATACTAATATATCATCTATGAAGACGATCACAAACCGATCCAGGTAGGGCTTGAACACCCTATTCATAATATCCATAAACGCTGCTGGAGCGTTAGTTAATCCGAATGGTATTACAAAATACTCAAAATGGCCATACCTTGACCGGAATGCCGTCTTCAGAACATCATTTGGTTTAATTCTCAACTGATAATATCCGGATCTCAAATCAATCTTCGAGAACACCTTCGCTCCTTGTAGTTGATCAAACAACTCGTCTATCCTTGGGAGCGGATACTTGTTCTTTATCGTGGCCTTATTGAGCTGACGGTTGTCAATGCACATCCTTAGACTCCCGTCTTTCTTCTTTACAAATAGCACTGGTGCGTCCCATGGTAATGTGCTTGGCCTAATGAACCCTTTATCTGTTAACTCTTGTAGCTGACTCTTTAATTCTTTCATCTCCGCCGGAGCCATCTGGTATGGAGGAATTGATATCGGCTGGGTTCCTGGCACTAACTCAATTGAGAATTCGATTTCCTGAGGTGGAGGTAGTCCAGGTAATTCTTCTAGAAACAAGTCATCATATTCTCGTACTACTCGCACCTCATTGAGTTTCGGTACCTCTCTTTCTTCTAACTGAGCATAAACTATGAATCCATGAGCTCCTCGCCTTAATAGCTTTGCAGCCTTCATTGCTGAAATCATCTTTACGTCCTTGGGGTCATCTTGTCCTCGAAATTTGACCCACCCTCCCTCGAGTTTTCTTATGGTCATTATCTTCCTACAACAGTCTATATTGGCATCGTACTTGGACAAGAAGTGCATCCCTAAGATTATGTCAAAGTCATATACTTCTAACAGAATCAGATCAGCCTAGAACCGAACATTACTCAAGTTAATTTCGTATCCCCTCACCATTTCTGAGGACTTCATACTTTTACCCGTAGGTGTCGAAATCACCATAAGACGCCCCATAGACTCGGTTTCTACTCTCAAACTCCCAACCAAAGCATGTGATATAAAAGAATGAGTAGACCCTGGATCTATCAATGCATGCACAGGAGTATCCAAAATGAAGAGAGTACCTTGGATAACTGCAGGGTTCGCTTCTACGTCTTCTTTGGTCAAATTATAGACTCGCCCCTGTCTGGTCCCTTTTCCCTCTTCAATCCTTAGCAGCTGCTCTTTCTTCTTCGGGCAATTCCTCGAGATGTGTCCGTGCTAGTTGCAATTGTAGCAGATCACGCTCACTAGTGTTGCTGCTATAGCTTTACCTTCTTGGACCATTCCCTTCGAGTAATTTCTGGAAGTATGCCCGGGTTGTCCATAGGTGTAACAGACAATGCTTTGGCCATCGCACCTCTTGCCCGGGTGCCTCTTCTTGCATTTAAAGCATGCCTTGCCCTTTTTCACGATCTTTCCATCCCGAGGTCCCATAGTCGAGTGAGATTTCTCTGATTATCCTCTAGTTTGAACAGTCATGGCCTTTAGTTCTGCCACCTGCGTCATATTCTCCTCGGCCGTCATAGCTTTGAAAACTATATCTGCGTAAGACTCCATGTGGACCAAGCTCATCAGTTGTTGAAACTCTATTCGTAAGCCTTGTAAGAATTTTCGTCCTTTCTCCACATCGTCCATCCCGTACAATGGCATATACTTAATTAACCGCAAAAATTCAGCCTCGTATTGGGCCATAGACATCTTTGGCCCATGGCGTAAGTTAATGAACTCTCGAGCTCTAGCCAACTTTCAGCAAGTGGGAAAGAATTTTCCATTGAATAATTCCTTAAATCATTCCCACGACATATGGGGTGCCTCCCCCAATTCTGTATTTGTCACCGACCCCTGAGATCCCGTCCGGTTAGGTATCGCTCGTTGCATAGACCTCCACCATTGGGCAGCTTCCTCTTCCAGCACATAGGTCGCACACTTGACCTTGTCCACATTCAAGATTCTCAATCTTTTTAGGATCTTCTCGGTCTTGTGCAACCAATATTCACTGATTGCGGGGTCATCTGCTGGTTTTCCTCAAAACACTGGCGGGTTTTGTCGTAGATACCTCTCCAAGGAGTCTACTCTTCTTTGCTTGGGCTGTAAGTCCAAAATTCGCCTAGCCATTCCTTTAAGGATTCTTTCGATCCTATCTATCCAGCCTTCACCGAGGTCAGCTCGTGCATCTCTTTGACCTTCCACACCACCTCCTGGGTGTGGGTTGGTGTTGTGTTCTTCGCCATTGCCTCTCTCGCGCCTGTTCCTTCTTGTATTCACCATCTAGCAAGAAGACAGGGTGATCTATTAAATCATTACAGCATGGTTCAATTCAAATTGAATAAGCAACAAGAGTATGCCACTAATTATTTCAAAAATCCAAATTCCCAAGACATACGGTGGCTTTACTCATCTAGCCACATGCGAACTTTTCCTTAGGCTCGCTCTGATACCAACTGTAACACCCCAAATTTCTTGAGCGTGTTATAACTTAGGATTTCGGGAATATAAAATTTTTCATATCTCAATAACTGTCATACATCACACAATATCCCAAAAACCTAATTTACACCTTCTCAGCTTAACAAACCCAATAATCGATTAGCTAAGATAGGCATTAAAATCTCGAATGCGGAAGCTAGATCGAATCTGATATAGTTCACAACCATAAAACTTTATTTATTATAAAATTGTTTAAGACGTCTACAAAATATATTACATGGACATCATCAAGTGATAATTGAACATCTTAACATATCCAAAATTACATAGGTTCGCACATAAACAAAATATGCTAATCATGCTACAGATAGCAAATTATACTTATTCTTCAGCTACTTCCTTTCCCTTAAAGCCGCTCGTTGAACCTAGAACGTTTGAATATTCCAAGGACATAGTCCAATTAGAAGATGAATCTTCTAGTGAGAAACTCCAAAAAAATAGTTTATATCGATGCATGATCAGGTATAAAATGTATGAGAAGACAACGAGAACTACTCCGAAGTGTCTCGTGAACACGTCAGCCTCCTGCAACGAGAGCTTTCTCAATGGCGCATGCATAGCGCCTCTCGGGAGGTCCCTAACCATGTCACTTCAGCCCAACTTCATAGAACTCATGCAAGCACCACATCCGTTGTTCCTTAAGCTCATGGTCTTCCCCACGAGAGCTTTCTTGATGGCGCACGCATAGCTCCTCTCGGGGGATATCCAACTTTTGCCCTCGGCGAACAACAAATAGGTACAACAGTATGGCCACACAGATTTTATAAATGCAACAGTTAAAAAGCCAACAGCATATATTTTCAGAAAAATTCAGTTCATAGATGTAACATGATAAGTGAATAATAAGAGTTCATGTATAAGAACTTCACGAAACACGTTTCATGCAATAGAAGTCTCTCATAAGAGAAATAAAAATAGGATTTGGAGTATTGGAGTCTCACCTTGTTAGTTTATCTCTTCGACGGTATAATTTCACAGCAAACGACCTAGGTTTCTACAGAAAACATGCATTTCGCTAAATCTAATCTTAAATATTTTTATATAGGGTTGAGGGGCATTAAAGTAGGGGCATAACCAGAAAATTTCATGGAAAAAGGACCACTCATGTGCCCCAAGAAGTCTGGCCATGCACCCTCACGCGTAGCTATTATCCGGCGCATGTATCTCACGTGATGCACAGCAGTCTCGGACTACTTTTCCTTGGGTTGGTATTTCGGCCATAACTTCCTCATTTTAACTCCAATTCGACCCCCTTTTGAACCTACGCGACCCTATTTTCCCCCTCTACAAGATTATCAAAAAAAAATTGGACTTATCTCACTTTTTTTTGACTAATTTTGGCAAATTCTGGCATAGGATTGTAACTCCAACGAGGCTCGTTCTCCGCCGCTTTCTTCCCGCCTCCTTGCCGAACTTCCTTTTCTCTCTCTAGAGCAAACTCCTCTTAGAGTGCCTCAAATCTCAAAGTTGTTTGGAATGATTTGAGAACAATCCATGGTGCCTTTTTATCGATTTCTCCAACCAATCACATTATGCCACTTGGCACAATCTTAGCCATGGACTCCAGAGACTCAAAGCCATAATTGAGTGGCTTTTGAATTCCATAGCTAGAATGAATTGAACTTTTGAAATCCAAGCTAAAACCCCAAACTTCCCCCAAATAACATTTTGGCCCTTATTTCAAGTCCTCAACTTTAATATTTTACCACATAGGCTCTTAATTTTATCCTTATTTCGTTTGGATAATTCTCTAATTACAATTGCACCCTCAAGCATCAAATTTATTAAGATACTTAAAATCTCAAAATTACTCAATATATACGATTTTTTGAAGCCCCTTACCATCATTCGGCTATTTTAGGCTACAACTTAGCTTAACCGAAAAATCGTCTCTGATTTAATTTCTTTCAGCGCAATAAGTCTCACCTCGAGACGCTCGTTAAAATTATACCCTTGTCCTTAGGTATCTAAGCTCTAGGGCACTCCCTGCGACTGATTCGGTCACTTGTTGCCATTTTAAACATATTTTTCAGTATTTTAAACTCACTTAAAATACGCAAAAATTTCACGGAAATATAGGGTGTTATTGAAGCTGCGTGTCCTTTTCCCCAACTTAACCACTCATATCCTCACCATGCAATGCAACACATAAGAAATGCGATGGCTATTGTAGTATAAACGTGATGGCAAGGCCCCCATAAGCTAAGCATCAGGCCATGCTATGCCTACATAGTAAATTACACATGTGAAATGCACTACATGCATATGTTCATCTATCATACACAAGTTAACACTCAGCAGGTCAACAGTGTCATGCCAATGCTTACGCTCCTAAGAAATATAAAGCATGACCCCCAATGAATGCAACCCATGGCCCAACATCACAACACATATGTATCATAGCAAATAGAACTTGGCAAATGAAATCGTACACATGAAATACCTTTCACTTACAACTTTGAATAACCTTAATATCAATTTGATGGTAATCCCAAACAAGCATATTTACTCTTCAAATACATCTATCCAAGAGGTAAATTCAAGAGGAGAGTACTTAGAAAACAACTTGACTTTTATAGAGGAACAAAAGCAGAATCGGTCGACAGCCTCTTATAATCAATTGATAGTTTCGCTATTTTGGACAAAAACGATCGACAACATTGTAATAACGATTGACCACTTGCCCTTGAAAGGCCAAATGGTAGACAATTTCTTAGGCACCTATTGATCGACGGAATACTCTAGCTCAAAAGAGAGCACACGAAGCATGCAAGAAATACCAAAATTCTTGCATGATCTACATCCTAAGAACCAACACACCATTCCCAATGGATTATAGGATAGATCAAGCCCTATTTTGAGTTTCAAAACACTTTAACAACAATAGAGAAGGATCAAGAAAGATTTACAATCCTTTCTACATATACACCTTCCAAGAACGTCTTTCCAAAAATTGGTTATTTTTGGTGGTTAAATTCCAAAACTCTTGATTCAAAAGTTAAAGAGATCATTAAGAGATTAGAACTTGCCTTATTGAGCTTTTACTTTGATTTCAACTTGAAGGAATCACCACAAGAGAAGAAGTCTTCAAACCACCTTCAAGACAAGGGAAAAAAGCCAACTAAAGAGGATAAGCAAGGTGATGAAACAACTCCCCACTTGCACACACCCTTCTTTAACCTTTGATGATTAAGGAAGAAGGAAAAGAAGAAGAAGATTTGGAAGCCCTAGCTTCTTCCTCCCAAAACAGTCGACCTTCTCTCTTTCTCTCCCAATTCCCTTTGATTTCTCATGCCTTACTCCCCCTTTTATACTTATCCCATTTTCCTTATTTATTTCTCTAGATAAATACACACTTAAGCTGTAATTCACATATGTTAACCAAAAAATCCATAATCCAATATTTCCATGTCTAAGTACCACAAATTCCATAACAAAGAAATATATATATATATATATTTATACATATCCATTTTGCCCCACTTTGACTTTTCAACTTCTCTTGCTTTGAATTCCACATTTGATTGATCAACATGGAATTAGCTCGCTCATTCCTTTCCATTTATTCTTTTTCCAAAATACAGGGGCGTTGCAAGTCGATTAAGGCATTGTGTAGAGTATGTTTGAATACTACTTGAGTAAATGCTGTTGATAATTTAGTATTTATTGCAAGTCTCAGCCATATCAAATGTAATTGAGTGATCAAAGTGATAGCTGAGTGTTATGCCTTGTTAATCGACTAGGAGATAATCATAATCGAGTATAATTTTGTATTAGTCGAGTATCTCTCTTTCTTAGTCGAGTATGATTGCTTTAGCTTCCGTTATGGCAGTGACTTTTGGATCCCAATTTCTAGGAAGACTCCTCAAGACTTTTCTAACTTTTTCTGCATTTGGATATGTTTTTCCTAGAGATTCTAAACTTGAGACTATGTCATTAAATCTAGTAAACATCTCTTTTATAGACTCATCATCCTTCATAAAAAATATTCATAATCGTGAACGAGCAAACTAATTTTTGTTTCTTTTACCTGTTTTGTACCTTCATGTGTTACCTCTAGTTTGTCCCATATTTCTTTGGCGGTCTTGCAAGTGGAGATACGGTTGAATTCTTCGGCACTTAGAGCACATATCAGGGCATTCATTGCTTTTGCATTGATTTCCATATTTCTCCTTTCCTCTGCTGTCCAAGTCTCCATTTTCTCCATATCGGCTAATGTGATTTGCTTTTTGATGGCTTGCATAAGAGAGGAATCCTACATAAGAAAGATTTGCATTCTTGCTTTCCAATAGTTATAGTTAGTACCATCAAATAGAGGAGGACGAGTGGTACTTTGACCCTCAGAATTTGATGAACTAGCCAAATGAGCCATAGATAGATCTTGTCCCTAGGTTGTTAGACCTGTTTAAACTAAATGGGCACTTGGCTCTGATACCAATTGTTAGATTTGACAAATCAATGGGAAATACCAAGAGGGGGGGTGAATTGGTATATTTAAAAAATCTTTTGATAAAATGAGTTATAGTCTATGACGACAACGGCTTAGTTAAATCTTAAGACTTTAAGAAAGCACAATAAGGTATCAACTGTATTAAAACACTCTTGATTTGACAATGAAGAATACAAGACTCAAAACTATGAACTTATATTTTTAATGAAGAACTTTAAATCTATGGACCAAGAAGGAAATAAAGAAATGCCTAAGAGATTGAAGAGTAAGAGACACAAGCATAAAAGAACGCAATGAGTTATAGTGGTTCGGCTTGACTAAGCCTAATCCACTACCTTAGCTCCTCACTAAGGATTTTTAAGAAAAATATTATAACTCTCCTATCACACTTGATAGGCCCTCTAGCACTGAGCTAGGAAGATACAAACCTCTTGCTTGGACCAGTAAGTCCTCTAGTAAAATCTAGGTATTCTAAACCTCTTACAAGCAAAGTAAGCCCACTAGCAATACAAGCTAGGATGATATAAAATGTTACAGTATATAAGAGGATCTGAGAGACAATTTGCTCAGTTACAAGTTCTCTTCAAAGATCAAGACAAGGCATAAATTAGAATTGATTACAAAGTAAACCCAATGCCTTAAAAAAAGGGAGAACAATATTACCAATGAAGCACAATAATGATTTCAGCACTTTGGAGCTTGTAGATTGATATTCTTGAACACTTCAAATCCGCAAATGACTTGTATATATAGCCTCTTGAAAGCCCATGAATGAAACAACCCGTTATTAGTGGAAGGAGCACTTGGGAACAAAAGTTGAACTAGCCGTTATGTGTCTCTGCGAATAAAACGGTCGACAGATAGGTAAAATTTCAAATTTTGGTCGACAGATTTTTTGAATCTATCGACAGTTCCTTGGGCTAGCATTCTGTCGGTCGACAGATGGCTTGATTGCATAAGAATGAATAAGGGATTTGCATTTTGTCAGTCGACAGATGCAAGAGCATCGGTCGACAGATCTTTACAAAGATATATGATCGGTCGACAGATGTTTGAACATCGGTCGATAGATGAAGCCTATTCTCAGAAGACCCTTACTGCCAGTCGACAGATGCATAGACATCGTTCAACAGATTAAGGATAGAACAAAAGATCGGTCGACAGATGAAAAGTGATCTGTCGATAGATGAAGGTCTTTTAAGAAACCCTCATTCTGTCGGTCGACAGATGGAAAACCATCGGTCGACAGATGATCCAAAATTTGAAAATCGGTCGACAGATCATATTGACCAGTCGACAGATGGCTTACAGAATTTTTAAAACAGAAGCTTCTTTTTTGAACAATATACCTAATGGCCTTTTTATAACTTCTTTTAAAGAGTACGCTTTGATTTTGGAGATGACAAATCGCTTTTAATATACGAGATTTTGCAAAAGCGAGAGATTTATTTCATCATTAAAACCGAAACTTTTACATTTGAATCATAGAACTATCATGTGATTCATCAGTTGTAAGTGCTTTTAATACAAAGATTGAACCGTTAAGGCTTAAAAAAGGCTTTAAATTTTATCCCAATCAATTATCTTAATATTTTGAATATTCTAATGATTTTTTATGGGAAAAAAATGGTTGTCATTGTAGATATCTTTTTTTTTGACAACAACTATAAAAGAATATGAAGATGAAGATTAAGGTTGTTGTTTTGGAATTCTTCCTACTGTCTTGAGCCAAAGAAATTCTTCAAGTTTTCATCCTTTATTAGAAAAAGAGAGAAAGAGTGCCTATATTTTTTTTATTCTTTGTATCTTTTTCTTTTTGAGAAGTTAATATTGCTTTTAGTTCTAAATCTTGTAAGAGCTTCTCAAGCATTCAAATTGTAATCTTTCTTATCTTGTTGTGGTTACACCTAATCCTTTGAAAATGTAGTAGTATTGGTTGAGCCTTGAAAAATCGATTATATTTTGTTTCTGCTGAGCATGTTAAAAGAAGAGGTTACAGCTGCACCTATGAAAAACTGAGATTATAACTGAGTTTAGAAAAGTTAGAGTGGATTATTAAATCCTTGGTGAAGAGCCAAGGGAGTAGAGTATGCTGGTTAGGCTGAACCACTATAAAAATCTTTGTGTGCTATATTGTTCATTTTTTTATTTTTTTTATTTTAGCACTCTCATTCTTCTTTTAGCAAGTGTTTCCTTTGAACAAATTTCTAAACCTCTAATAGGATAAATCATTCTATGTCAAATTTAGTTTATACTTATCATTTTTAGTTAAGGAGATATTTAAAGTATTAATTTGAAAAAGGTTAAACTATTTTATTTAAAGATTTTTTAAAATCAAGAAAGTCTTTGGAAACCCAATTCACCCCCCTTTTAGGTGTCTATTATTTTTTACACCTTGCGAGCCCCTTAAAACACCCTATTTTCTCTCCATTTTCTCCCAATCTCTTCCTTTTAATCTTTTATATTAAAATCCTCTATAAAAACTCCTTAAAAATGACAACACCATGATCGATTTTGCTTGTTATTTTTGACCAAAACCCTATCTTTTTTATGCCAATCTCCATTGCTTAAATTACTTGACTTGTTCTCTTTGCTGTTTTCAATCCGTTTTCAGTTTTCAGTTTTCAATTTTCCAAAACAGTGAAAAAGTGTTTACTTTCATATTTTCAAAAACTCATTTTCGAAAATAAGGAAAATTTTTGTAAAGGTGAGTGTTTTCAACCAAAACACTCCCAAAAACCCAAAATGTGGAAAATAACTCTTGCCAACAACGTCTCAGCCCTAGCGTCCCATTCTCGCACACTCCATAGCAGCAACCTTTCTTTCTCTCTCAAGAACACCTCTTTAAATCACTGATTTTGTAAAATCCAACCTTTGGATCTTAGATCCGATCGTATTTTCACTATGAAAGTGGCCCTGATCTACAATGAGGTAAGTCTTTTAGTTTGATCATCAAATATTTTTAGCACAAATCCATGATATATGTATGCTCAATTTGTATCTAGCCAGAGGTTTAAACTTGAATTTATGGAGATTTGACCGTTGGATCTTGCTGGTTTTTGGGTATGGTCGTCGATGGGGATAAGCTCTGGAAACCACTGGCCATGATGGCTAATGGCGACTGCAATTTTTTTTTTCAGTTTTGGCTAAAACTTAAAAAATTAGATCTATGGAGATTCGACCATTGGATCTTACTAGTTTTTGGGTATGTTAACCCCTTTGTCTTGGCGTTTTCAATGGTAGGCTCTGATCGTGGGAATCTTCATCCAAAGGTGGTCGCTGGTGGTGCCGATTGTGGCTGGTTGCTGGGTATATATATATATATATACACCCAGTTCTTACAAATTTTGTTTGGTTGGTGCAACTTCTGTTATTGGATAAAAATTTTACTGTTATTGAATAAAAATTTACATCTTTTTTACTCTTTTTTGGAGTAGGAAGTCAGACATCATTTGGTCAACATGCTTCATACATGTTGCATCCATTTGAAGGTATGTTGCTTGGGTTGTATATTCATAAGAGAATATGGTATTTGATGATAAGCAGGAGTCAAGTCGAGATCAGGAAGCTATACATTTTGATGCTTGTAGAACAGCTCAAAAGGGAGAAGCTAGGGATCAAATTGCTACACAAATGTGGAATGAGTATCGAAGGACTTGTACATGAGTCTGTAGTTTTATTTTAGTGTTTTAATTTTTGAACTATGTTTATTTCTGGTATTTGTATTGAAGCTTGTAATCTTATCCCACTTATTATTAAATTGTTTGATGCAATCTTATCATTCACAGTCACATTATGTAATTATCAGTCCACGTCTTTAATTTTTATTTTTATGCTTTCTATTTTTTTGCTAAGTTAATTTATTTATTTATTCGTATTTTATTCTTGTAATAGGAAAAAATGTTGCAAGATTCACCAACTTTAAAATGTATATATTTCTTAATAATATATTAGCATTAAATAGTTCTAATTTACTGAATAATTAAATTCATTGAATAAAATATTATTAAAAAAATATTCTCAAAATTCCAAACCGAATGCGTTTTCTAGTTTTTTGTTTTGAGAAATAGTTTTTCAGAATGACAAACATAACGTGTTTTTAGTTTTTTGAAAATAGACTATCAAAACAAAAAACTAAACATGAATTTAAAACTCAAAATTGAAAATTAAAACGCAAAGAGAATGGGCCCTTAGATATCTTAGATCCTAGCCATTCATCATTCTATTCTTCATCCCCAAGTTGAACCCTAGGTATTCGACCACCATTGATGGCAGTGCAACTTGCTCATAAAGTTGAAAGTTTTTGAGGAATTATACTTTTACCCATTGGTTAATTCTAGTTCAACCCTTTGTTTTTGGCCATCTGCTTTTGATATATTACACTTATATCAAACTTTGTTTCTAGACCTATTTCAATTTAAGATTTTAGTTAAGCCTTGGAAATTTTTTGAAATTATACTAAAACCTTAAACAATCTTTGGAAAACTTATATCAAGTGAAACATCTTGACAAAATACTAAAATACCCCTAATTCAACAAGAAATGGTCTCAAGCCCTTGTAATATTACCAAAATATCCTTAAATCGTATGAAATTTCATTAAGCCCATTTTTTGTTTATCTAAACTAATACATTCTAAATTCCCAAATTACCTTAAAAACCTGAGGTATTATGTTTAATTTCCTTTAAAGAAATTGTCCTTGAAATTTTCCTTTATCTATTACTAGAAACTCTCTCTATCTCTCTCTCTCTCTCTTTGGGTTTTTCATTTGGCGTTTCCTATCGACTCTAGCTATTAGTCATTCAATGTTGTCATATTATTATCGTGATTATTGTCAACCTTATCACTATTACCACCATCATCATTGTTGCTATCTTCATCATGATTGTCACTATCATCAAATTGATCTCAATCTTATGTATATCCTTACTGACCGTTTTGGGCTACATCCACCAGATTATAACCCAATCATCACATTAGTTTCCTTGGGTAGTGGTTTTCCCAATTTGTACTCGATTTCTTACCCATGTTGACTACCTTAGATAATATCAACCCAGTTTGTACTTGACCTCATCAATTAGGTGCATTGTGCATTGGGTGATATGTATTTTGTTAAAACTTGATCTTTCACTAACTCGAGCCACTTTGAAAGATATCAACCAATTTCATCTCAACAGTTACATTTGTTACCTTAGGTGATATCTATTTAGTTTTAAATTTGCTCTCTTAGCCACATTGACCACCTTGGATAATATTAATACAATTTGTACTTGACCTTATCTATTTGCCACCTTGGGTGATATGTATTCAATTGAAACTTAGCCTTTTACCCATATTAATTGATCGCCTTAGATAATATCAACTCAGTTTGAACTTAACCTTATTTATTCCTTGCTTTGGGTGATATGCATCTAGTTGAAAATTACTCTTTGTCATGGCTATCTTATGGCCACCCCAACTACAATCTCAAACCTAAACCCCTTTTTGTATCTATGACCTATCTTTAACTTGGTATCCATATATATATATATATTTGTAATCTACTTATCATCAGGCTAGTCTTGTCATGAGAACTATTGCCGGCACTTAACTTTCAATTTTTTGTGTTATAACTATCTTGGAATTCAAGTCATCCTCGTGCATCAAACCCAATCCTTTGTTATCTATTCATTTTCCTAGGTCCCTTAATATTTTTTGAGGATAATTCCTAGTTTCTATCATTAAGGATGAATAAGATTTGATCTTACTCCATATCACCAGCGTAACTCGTTTAAGTTGTAAATCACAAAATGAATTTCATTGATACAACAAAAAGATGTTACATGATTATTGCAATGATAGTTATTTCTTAAGGAATACATTTGGTTTTAAAGTAGGCTATATTGCCTTTTGCCTTTGACCTTCCAAGAGCCAATACTCGCATGTCCTAGTTATCTATCTTTTTTCTTTTGGTCTATTTCTAGAGATGTATCCTTATTGATCACAAGAATAACAAATAATATTTTTGGAATATTAACCTTGAGTCCCTTTGATCGTTTTCTTATTTGGATAATCTCAAGTCAAGTATCCATCCTCACCATATTCGTAACATCTTGAATGTCTTTCTTAACATTCTTTTCATTATGATATTTCTTACACTTATGATATTTTCTATTATGCTTGGACTTAAACTCTTTTGATTTTGAACTTTGGGTCTCAACTTTGTTCTTATTAGTGTTGTGTGCCTAATGCTAGATTTAAATGACATCTAGTGGGCTTGTAATAAAGACATTTAATGTATTGTTGTATGTATCTATAAAAGATAACTTTATCTTCGTTCATAAACTCTCTAGTTTGATATATGAATGAGTCCATAAATTTCCTATATGAGAGTCTTATTCTTAATGTGTTAAGAGTATGTGACAAGATTATCTGGTGACAAGATTTTTTAAATGATTCTTGGTCCTTAGATTAATTGGATAAGGACTTTGATTAGTTGAGTATGGACTGGCACAAAGTTTACTACCTTGATTAGTATGAGTTACTGATGGTAAGGATGGTGAGTCACATACCATATGACATGGGGATGTCTCTAGTAAACTCATGGGTGGTTGTTAGAGAACAACGCACTGAATGTGATACTGAAGATTGACCACATGGAATTGTGGATAATGGTCATGTCATCTAGTTGCGATAATGTAGTCGATCCTTAGACTTGAACTAACACGGTTGTCTTGTGTATTGGTGTGTGGGATTTGTTAATGTGCTAAACCATCTAATTGTGAGATGGGGATGTTCGTCTATGTGATTTCGTATTATTGGTATATGGAGACACTTTTTCAAGGATATGATATGACACCCTTGTTATTAATGAGGCAAACGTCCTATGTGGTCTATTGTTAGTGTGACAGGACAGTCCTTGGCCAAGGCAGATTGAGTGTCAGGAAAGGTATTTACTGAGGTGTTATCTACTCATGCTGATAAGATCTAACTCATAGTTACTGAGTTTGTGAGTTTATCATTCCATGACACTCGCTCAGTCGGGACGTTAGGTGATAGAAGGATTATAGCACGATAATTGTAACGACCTGTTGTTGAGTCTCGGATATGATTTTCGTATGCCTTGGTACTAATTTAATCTTGTTTGGTTGATATTATAATTAATGGTTGGTGTATGGTTGTGTTGGATAATGTTTAAGTGTGAAAATTAAGTGATTAAGCTAAGTGTGGTGTTGTATCCGAATGTATGGGAGAATTGTAGCTTAGGTATTCAAATGAGGCATGTGTCATTGGGATGAGGGTTGAAGCATTCGGATGTGTGTATGTGTTTTGGGTCATTCAGATGGTATATGAAGCATTCGGATGAGTTTTTTTCTCCACATTTGCATGGTGTCCCCTGTAGCATTCTGATAGGCTCAATTTTGTTCTTACACTCAGATGTCTTCCTATTGCATTTGGATAACTCTCATTCCAAAAATCAATTTTCTTATTGAAGCCCGATTTTGACCTTGATGAAGTCCGAATCTCAGAAAACTTAAAACGTGAAATTTGTAGATATTTCTCTTTTATTTCCATTGCATCTTTAATCACCTCAATTGGAGGTCAAACAAGAGAGTTATGCCCAAAATATGAAGATGTGTTAAATCTGGCCAGAATGCCCATTTTCATTTAATTCCTCTCATTCGAATTATCTACTATAGCATCCGAATGGGTCTTTTTGAGACTGAATTCCTAGGCCATTTTCTCACCAAAACTTACTCTAGTGGTGGAAGCCTCTCATCTCATCTTGCCACGTATTGTTCCTCCACTAACCTTTGCTCCATACATGTAAAACTAAGAGATGAGAGAAGAAAGAATTATTTTAAATTCAGAGAGGTGCTCGGGAGTGAATAGTGAAGAAGTGCAGAAAAGAAGAAGAAGAATAAGAGGAAGAAGAGGAAGGAGAAGTTTTGCAGGCAAGCTCTTCCTTTCCTTTTTCCTTCTTTTGATTCCTTTGAGGTTCCTTAATTTAGCTTGCGCAGATGAGTGGGCTTGTTCTCTATTATGAATGTATATATATATATATGTGTGTATATTCTGAGCTGAGAAGCATGGGTATACTTTGAGTTAAGTGGCAGAAGGGTGAATTATATATAGATTTTGCCAAGATTCTATTTCCATGGTAAGGCTCTTAATTGTATTATTTGTCAGAGACCCTGTGTATGGCCGAGTCTCCATGGCTTTTAATTCATTGTATATATATATATATATATATGTACATGCATGGCTAGTAAGGAGTTGGTTGAGGCGTTAATGGGTTCTTGAGGGGATTATTTTGGTTGGATGTTATAAAGGAAGGCATAAGCTTGATTTGGTTGTGTCTAGTGAGCAATTCCTACTATTTTGTATATCTAAAGAAGGATGGTAATTTCTCTCAGTACCCGATCTATTGGGTCTTGTTTATATGGCTATGGAGTGTTCTTTCCCTTTCCAATTTATTGAGGAATGAAGATAGGATCTCATAAGTTAGAGTCGGGGGGGGGAGGGGGTTGATTTGTGGCCAAGAGTCTTTGTATGTATTTTATTTTCCATTATTATGTCATTTTAAATGCATGTAAGGACTTGGGATTATTCATATGGGGGTTTACACATGAGTGTGTGCTTAGCCACGAGCATGACAGTGATTTAAATATTTTTGTTGTTAGACACGAGCATTAAATTCGGCATGTGACTTCCTATATGGGTGAGGCTTAGTAGGATACTTGTCTTATGGGGGTTTTGTATCTTGTTTGGACTACTACGCCGCTCTTATTTGTTGCATTTGCATAGTCTTGGTGCCAGTTCTTGAGATACAATTGTACGGTGTTGGAGTTCCTGAATCGAGTTATTTAGGGATGCCCTAGCATGCCTAGTTTTTATGTTGGACGTTTATGCGTGCCAGAGGGTGTGGTAACTCCCACCTGAGCAAGCTGCAACTCGTAGTACAGGTACAGTCTGCCTTTAGGGCAATAACATGTTTGATATAAGGACTTGGTGCTAGCGCATTTCTTATTTGGGCCCCAAGATCCTGTATGTGTGCATTATTACTTACACGGTTGGTACCTGTATCAGTTTTTGAGATTACACGACATGTTATACATGAGTTTCGATTTGTTATGTACTTGAAATATAGGTTTACTCTTAGCACCCACTCTATCTATCCTTCCTTTCGTTATGAGCTTGCTGAGTCATTTGGATTCACCTTGTTTTCTCTTCATTCCAGGTAAATACAAGGACCCAGTTGTGGGCGAGTATAGTGGTTCCTGACTTTTGGGATAGGCGATGTACTGGGCCATGCAGACCTAGCAGTTGTTAGCCTGGGGGTTCCTTTTATGCATTTTGTTGCTTCTGGATTGCATTTTGATTCAGTTTATTGGGTTTATATGGATTATGATTTATTTTGAGGCCAGTGTGTCTGCGATGTATGTTATGCATGCTTGGGCTATGAAAGCCTAGAGATCAGTTGTTGTATAATAAGTTGAGGTTTTGATTTATATGCCGGGATGATAAGTTTCATTTATCAGGTTTTTCTGGTATTTATTAGTTGCATACATGACAGGTTCATCCAGGTCCAGGTTCTCTCTATTTTAGTAGGGCACCCACTTTGGTTCTTTGGGGACTTAGGTGGGGCCTTATAGTAAAGGTTAACTGTAATAGGCTTACTTGAAGTTAGACTTCATTATCTTCTGTATTGTCTTGGACCACTACTAGGCGCTTTCTAGGAACTCTTAGATCGTCATTAGATATTGAGAGATTCTGGTGATGAGTCAACGAGTATTGGCAGGTGCTAAACGGGTTTTGGTGCTATATATTTGCTAGCGGACAATGAACCTAGAAAGTCACACACCATATAGTGTTGCATCTGGTATTAGCACTAACCACCCATTGTGTCTTGGATGTGTCATTATGTGTTAATGACGACAGAATGTTAGTAGTTAGCGTGTTGGTGCACTAAGAGTTAATTGCCTTAGTTGAAGTAGTTGAATGGCTTGGGGCTAAGAGTTGACTCCCAGTGTGGTCCACGTGGCATGCAATTAGAGGAAGAGGTGGGGTGGCTAGACAGAGGAGAATTTGGATGGGAGGAGGAAATCAAAGGCTGGTGCTTGGCTTTACTGCTCTATTCCTCTTCTATTTGTTTCAAATTAATCCACAGAGCATTAGTGTCACACGTGGATATGCACACAGGTGCCAGTGATTCAAAATCATTAGTTTAACACGAGAAGAGGTGCATAAAGTGGTGCCGAATTGCACGCTAGGCGTGGGTTGACTAGGCCCTCCACATGTTGAGGAGGATTCAGTCTCAGTACATAAATAGTTTATGTACTCATCCTGACATCGGGTTTTAGGTATGTCTTTATTGTATTTCATGTGATCAAATAGCATATTGCTGAAATATCCAAGTTGTGTTTGGTGTGTGTATTTATAGCTTCCATTATTTTTGTCTGATACATGTAAAATTTTTAATTTTACTTGCACTACCATACGTGAATTCCATCAGTTCTTTGATTCATCTATCATTGATTATTTAGATCAAATCTTGATTACTCCCATATAGGTCAGGTTGCTTTTTGTTATCATAGCTTGGAGCACTGTGCTAGCAAAAACTTGTGCATTCAAGGTGTTGAGTGCCTATTGAATTTTTAACCTTAATCTGTCCATTAATGTTTTGGGCCTTGTTGATCCCATTAGCCTCATATATGGGTATGTACTTGATTAATCTCATGAATTCAACCTTGTACTGAGCATTGAGCTACTGTTATTGTTCTTATTTGCTTAAGATCCATATATTCCCTACCTTTCTCCATTTTCTAATAACTTGGGAAATATTTCGCATTGAACAATTCCTTGAAATGTTCCCAAGTAATGGTTTGATTTTTCCCTTGCGAAATCCATTTAATCATCCTCCACCATTTTCCTTCTTTTTCTTCAAGCATACAAGTGGCATAATTAACTTTTTCTTCATCACTTCATCCTAAATGTTCAAATAATTTCTCTGCTTGTTTAATTAGAACTCAGTTATGCTAGGGCTCATGTCATCATTTCTTTTAAATAATGGTGGATGTTATTTTTGGTATAGATCGAACATATTTGGTTCCCAACCTCTTGGTTGTAACCCATGTATATATCTTATCATATTTGCCATTAATCGTTCCATTCGGTTCATTTGAATTTCATTGTTCTTGGGTCTTTCACTAGTCTACCCACTGACTTTACTGTTATGTCCATTCACTTTATCATTATTATCATATTGTCCATTAATATCACCTTCATCATTACCTTTGTAACCACCGCCATGCTCATTTAGTGGTATTATGACTTGGTCATGATGTGTATGTACCATCTATAATATAAAAAGTTTAAGGTATGTGTAAGGATAAACCATTACTAAAATCTAGAATGTTTCTTAAACTACATTTGGAAATCATCCACTCTTTCTCGACCTATATATAGCCATTGTTTCAGGAATTAGAGGTTTGTTTTTCTAGATGACCTCATTGAACATAGGCTTTAGGCATGTGCAAAAATTTTAGACCTTAAATCTAGGCATCTTCTTAGAATATTTTAAAATTTCTAACAATAAGGTTTCAAGTTGTCCCTACTTATAGTTTCCCCACAACCTTAGCCAGTTTCTATCTTGTTAAAATGAAATTGAATTATGGCCTTTTTGACCACACTTCTATCATGTCATCTCCTGAACACGCACTACGTCCAGGTTTTGAGGATAGTCTCTACGCATATATCTTGGCTGGCCACATAAATAACAATCCCCTTTCCTGAAACGACATGGCTCTTTATGCTTTCTGCAACAAAAGTTGCATGTTGGGATTCCCGGGGTGTCTCTGTTGGAACCCACTTCCCACCTTTTCTCCATGTTGCCGGGGCCCTAAGAAGTACCCCCTCCTTTCAAAGCTCTTGACTCAACTTTAATTCATTTTTGTCACGTTTGATGGCTAATCCTTTTGCACCACAGTATGATAATTTGTAATCTTGGCACTAGTAAACAAGTGTCAAATGTCAGCATGTAGGCCCTTCTAAAATTTGGTGGCTTGTTTAGCCTCTGCGGATACCAAGTTAGGGGCAAACCGTGTCAAATAGATGAATTTCGCTTCATACTGGGCCACCTTCTTACTCCCTTACACCAACTCAATGACTTCATAGGTCTTTTGCTCTCGAACCCACTTCAGACAATAGTTCTCATTAAAGACTTCTTGGAATTCTGCTCATGTTTGTTTTTTGTCCACATGTCTCTATCTGGAAGTTTCCCACCATCTTTTAGCGTTACCTCTTAATAGAAATGTGCTAAGCTGCACCCTCTAAGCATCGCTGCAAGCCATTGATCAAAGATGCTTTTCCATCGATAGCATCCAATTCTCCACAGCTAACACATCTGCCCCTCCATAAAACTTGGGAGGCCAAAATGCCATGAAGTTCTTCAGAAGTTGACCCTCGGCATTTCCATCCACCCCTTGAGCTGCTAGGCTCATTGCTTACTACTCGTTATTCTCAACTCTCTGCTGAGTTTGATCTTGCCTCAATTGATTGGTAGCTAGAATGTCCACCGCCTATAATATCTCCGCTAGGGTTCCCTGCATATCTGATACCTCATGCCATAGATCCCCGCTAGATTCTCCCGATGTGCCTGGTGTAGACGTAGGTACTGTGATAGGAATAGGTGCAGTCTGTCCATGGCCTTGGGTCAGCGGTTGTCCTCGGTGAGCGCTCATTCTCCTGCCCAACTAAAATGGTTAGAATGCAATTCCTTAAAATACAAATCCTTATCATACAAATCCTTATTATAGCTCACATCTAGCTATTAAACGAAACCTTAATTCTACCTAATATTACTGTGTGTACGAGGACAACTCCAAACCTCACTTTGATACCAAAACTGAGATGACCCTCCCTTTGAGATCCCACCACCAAGGAAATCTGAGAAAAGGTGTCTGAAGGATGACGAGAGAAACACACAAGAATAAAAATAAAAGAAAGACTCAAGAGAAGCATTCCCAATTTGATTTCTGTTTCTTAAGTATAGCGGAAGCAAATTAAATATTCAAGACATACATTGAGTTAACATAACATAAGGGGCATGTATATCTTGCAACATTGTTCTCAAGAGGGTACAATTCAAATACTACCATACAAAATGAACACATAGTTTCCCTAAACTCAAACCGCTCCCTAAGACTTTTCCAACTGAGAGTGCCCCATAAACATATCTACCTGAAGCAATTCAGGCACTACTGGACTGCCTATATTTTTTCACCTTCCCTTTTCCTGGAATGATGTAAAAAGATAAGTATGAGCACAAGGCTCAGTAAGTATAATTTTTAAAATGTGAGGGAGTTAACAAGGAGCGAAGTAAATAGTGTGATTACTAAATCACATGAGGTCATATTGTGTAGTTTCTTACTTACATTAAACACACCTACGCCATGCTTCACCACATCAGATAACAATGTAAACATGCACAAGTATACACATTCATCCCTTAGCCCACATAAATAACATTGGCCCTTATGGCCTAAATAAAATACATACTGGCTTGTGTCTAAATACTTGTAACCAAAGAAACAATGAACTCAACTATGGATCGAAGTCCCCTTACCCCCTTGAATTAAATCAGACAAGCATAATGAGCCGAAGCTCCCTCCGATCAAACCTTAAGCCTACTGACCTTGGTGGGTGCATCCCCGCAAACATAACATGGTCCGCTGCATGCAATAGTCACCATGCAATTCTCTTGCAAATGAAACATATAGATGTTCACATAACCATGATCATACATCCATAAATAATCCATGCATATGCTCAGACATGATCTTATGTAATGTCCACATCACCATGCTCATGGATGCACATTTAGCATAAGCTTCACCAATAACCAACCTTAACATTAAATAAATTAGTACACCCACTGATAACCCATATATTTTTTGGTGATTTCTGAAAGTAAAGCAAGATCGCTACGGGGTAAGTAACATAGTTCAAAATTTTTGAACCTTATCTCGATCCCAGCATTTGGATCAACGTCAAAATCAAATCATTCACATACAAAATAAAATAAATCTAATCTTTAGATTTTTGAGTCGTTTGAGGATTTGAGTCGTCCAAGCGTCCGGCCTCTAACCCATGATACGTGTCACGCGTCCGTTGGCAAGGAGAGTAGAATAGGAGTGCTAGCTCATTCTCCTTTATATGACTTGTGTATGGACGGAAAGAACTTCCCGTTTCGAATTGATGCAAAATCAAAACAGGAGAGAGTGTATAACAATTTTTCAACTCTTGAAAAACATATAAACATCCACTCCATTTTGGGCAACCCATAATGGGATATATATACAGAAACATCCTAGGGTTTCTTAAAACCTAATGGATTGGGCTAACCCATTAATCCTAGTTCAACTAGAATCTTAAGTGGGCTTATCCTAGTCCAACTAGAAATATAATTAAGTGGCCGAAATCCAATTATAGGTTTAAATAAAATAATTGGCCTAAATCTAATTCAAGCCCAAATATAATATTTAATTTAATATTTGGCTCAAATCTAATTTAGCCCAAATATTTAATTTCATTTAATATTTAGCTCAAATCTAATTTAGCTCAAATATTTAATTTCATTTAATATTTGGCCCAAATACTTTATTTAACCCAAATATTAAATTATGCCAAATATATTTTATTTCTTATTTGTCACTCCAACAAATAGAAAATTATTAAATTAGAAACTCCTTCCTAATTTAATCAATTGCCATTTTAGGAAACTTTTTTCTTTATGAAGACCCCTCGTCATATCGACGTCATTACGTCTATTTGTTCTTTTTTCATGAGAAACTACGACGATACAACTTCTTGCAGAAGTGTCTCACTTAACCATACGTCCGCTCTCCTGATTTAAGCCAGGGATCATGCCTATTGCGATGACTCATTAAACTTCTGAATATGTTGGCAATGTGTCGGTACGAACACATAAGACAAGATTGGCCTCTAACAAGGCGTCATGCCTACCCAATTATACAGAAGGATTTATAATCCATAAATAACCTTTCACGAGCATGGTTACCGTGTAATTTGATCTTATTGTCAATGTATCCTATGTGATCTCAAGTTGGCAATGTGTTGCTTGATTATGATCAAATAAGTTTTCTTCGATCTTTTGGATATCCTCACTTAATAGAAAGTGAATCAGTAGCTCTTTATTCATCTCTTTCACCATGGCCATGGATTTAAGGTGAATATCCACGTAATGTGCCTTAGATACATCATCCTCTATCAAGGGATAGATAAGTCCCATCTTAATTATGCACCCATCTCCATAAGCCTCCCGATATGCCCAATGATCGCCCACGTGCAGCCTTTATCTAGGCCTATCGAAACGATGTCAAAGCATATCGGTCTTCTTATGAGATGACCTTGACAACCTCAGGTCCAAGGATTAGTTACACCCATCTCGTATCAGAATTCCATCAACATATAACCAAAATTGATTCTCATGGCGAGTCATGTCCAATGACACGTTCTCAAACATTGGTCACTTATGTACTTATCTGGGCATCTCCATGCCTATGGGTGTGAGATCCCCTTTGCTATCACATAGCAAAAACATAGCACATAGAAGTCTTACCACAATTGTTAATGTCCATTCTTGACGTTGCTACGACTTGGGACGTTTAATGATGTCTAGAAACTATGATGCATCATCTCACATCTTTATAGATTAATCACAGTATACATCGTATGGACTTCTATCTAGTTTCATCCGTTCATTACAATAATAACAAGAAACTAATAGAAAAACTTCTTGTCTGATTGAATAACTCCTTATTCAATATTAATATCATTGCAATTGTCAGTGTATAACATGCCCAATCTGATTGGGTCTAGAGCACCTACACTAACAATCTCCCACTTGTGCTAGAGCCAATCATTCATGTATCTTATACCTGATGATTGAACATGATTTTCATGTTTCTCCTGGGACAGAGCTTTAGTCAAGGGATCTACGACATTGTCATCCGTTGATACTTTCTCTATAAATGTCACCTCGATTGATAATCTCCATTATCATATGGTGATGCCACAATACAAGTTTGATTCGTTGATGAGACCGTGGTTCCTTCGCTTACACGATGGCTCCATTGTTGTCCCAATAACTGTTATTTGATCAACAATGGTGAACACCACTTTAAGTTCATCAATGAACTTATGGATCCATATAACCTCCTAAGCTGCTTTGGAGGCTGCTATGTATTCAGCTTCAGTTGTTGAGTCTGTCACTATCTCTTGTTGAAACTCTTCCAACTCATGGTCCCGCCATATAGGCAGAATATGAATCCCGACTGTACATGATTTAAAATCATCACGGTCGAATTGGAAACTAGCATCCGTTAACCCCTTCACGGTAAGCTCTCCTTCTCCATATGGCAAAAACATCTCTTTAGTCATTCACAAGTACTTGAGAATGTTTTTCACAGAAATCCAGTGTTTCTCACTTGGATCAGCCTGATATCTACTACATATGCTGAAAGCATATGTGACATCAGGCCTCGTACATAACATGGCATACATGATCGAGCCAATGGCAGAGGCATACGGTGCTCGACTCATTCTATCTCTCTCATCTTGTGTCTTTGGACACATAACCTTAGAGAGATGTATTCCATGTGACATGTGAAGACTTCTCCTCCTAGAATCTTCCATGTTAAATCTCTTTAGCACCTTTTCAATGTACGCACTTTGGGAGAGTGTTAGCAACCTCATGAATCTATCTCTACAGATCCTTATTCCTAGAATATAGGTTGCTTCTCCCAAACCCTTCATAGAGAAAATATTCTGAAAGCCATCTTTTTAACTTATTGCAACATGGGAACACCATTCCCTATGAGCAATATATTTTCCACATATAGGACTAAAAAGACCACCACGCTCCCACTAATCTTCTTGTAAACACAAGGATTATCTTTGTTTTGTGAAAAATCAAACTCTTTAATTGTTTCATCAAAACATTGATTCCAACTTCGGGATGCTTGCTTTAGACCATAAATTGCCATTTGTAATTTACAAATCTTATTTGCATGTTCTTGGATGACAAAACCATTAGCTTGTGTACATCCTCAATCAGGTTCCCATTGAAGAAAGCCATTTTGACATTCATCTGCCAAATCTCATAGTCATGATAGGCAGTTATTGCAAGTAGAATCCGAATGGATTTTATCATTGCCACAGCCGAGAAGGTTTTGTCATGGTTAACTCCTTGTCTTTGACTGAAACCTTTGGCCAAGAGGCTGGCTTTGTTCGTCTATACATTACCTTTGATGTCAGTCTTCCTTTTGAAGACCTACTTACACCCAATGGGTCTAATACCCTCAGGTGGATCCATCAAAGTCCATGCGTGGTTAGTGTACATGAAATCCATTTCCAATTTCATGTCATCAAGCCATTTCCTAGAGCTAATGTCTGACATTGCTTCTTCATAGGTCTTTGGTTCGTCATTCTCAACCAGAAGCACATCTCCATGTGTCTAGATGAGAAATCCATATTTCTTAGACTCATGACGAAGTCTCATTAACCTACGAAGTCCTTGTGTGGAAGATTGGGGAATTGACACAATATCTTGGGTCTCATCTTTCTCGGGTTCCTGGAAAGGAATATTTGTTTGTGGTTTGCCTCGAATCTCTTCGAGCTCAACATTCCTCCCATTAGCCACAACATCTAAGAATTCATTCTCAAGGAATACCGCATGCTTGGTAACAAACACCTTTTGTTCCTGTGGGTGGTAAAAGTAATATCCATTTGTTTCTTTTGGATATCCCACAAACAAAAATCTCGTCGATTTGGGTTCTAGCTTATTACTATCAACACGTTTGACATAAATTTCACAACCCTAAATCTTAAGGAAAGATAGATTTGGCTTCTTTCCTTTCCGTATCTTATATGGAGTCTGAGTAACTGATTTACTCGGAACCCTGTTCAAAACAAAGATCACAATGAGAAGTGCGAATGCCTAAAATGAAGTGGGGAGTTCAGTGCGACTCAACATGGACCAGACCATGTCCAACAAGGTCCTATCCGTCCTTTCAGACACACAATTCAACTCTGGTGTTCTAGGTGGAGTCAATTGCTAAAGAATCCCATTCTATTTTAGGTGATTTAAAAACTCACTGTTCAAGTATTCACCACCCCGATCTAATTGAAGTATTTTGATACTTTTCCTAATTTGCAAGTTGGATCTCCAAGTCTCATTTATATGGCCAAGGCGACAATACCATCAATAAGTGCTATTTAAATCACCTAATTTAAGTCGCTTAATATTTATGTTATTAATAGGAGTATCAATCATCAAGGATATACAAACCGTTACATATTGTTGCTTTACCATAAAACAACTCATTTTGAATAACTATTGTTTTTAAATAAAAATGAATATCCAACCTTGTTAAACAAGAATTAGAAATTATATTCCTAGTCAAACTAGGATTGTAGTAACAATTATGTAACTCCAATACAAGCCCTGTGGGCAATGTCAATAAATAGGTCCCAACAACTAATGGAACAAATCTTGATCCATTTCTCATTTGTAGGTACACTTCTCCCATTATTAATCTCCTTGTACTCCTAAGCCCATATACAAAAGTGTAAATATGAGCACTAGATCCAGTATCTAATACCTATGTGGACTGATTGAAAGTAGATACATTAATTCCAATAACATAAATACCTGAAGTGTCCTGAGTAGAACTCTTCTTACTCTACACCTATCGGTTTATCACAGTGGAGATAGATCGCATCCTCCTTGCCCTTTCGGGTTTTGGTCTTCTGGACTCTTCCAATTGCGCTATAGAAGAACTCTTCTTCCTTTTGGCTTTCTTACTCTTGGGCTTGCCCCTATGCACCTTGGGCCCTTCAATTAAGAGAACAATTCCCTTGGCCTTTATACAATTTTAGGCTCGACGTCCGTTAGCATGGATAACTCTCCAAGAGTCTCTTCCATAACCGTTAAGGAGGGACTGTAGCACTAAGTTCAGGGTAAATATCCATACCCAAGTTTAGCTCAAACAACCTGTCGATAAAATCTATCATCTATATGATATGCTTCTCAATAGAGGATCCTTGAACCTAGCCATGATCTCACAGGTGCTATAACTCTTATGTAGCCACCTATGCTCTGGGATTATGGTAGCTAAGTTGATACACTAAGCGATGATCATATCACCCTCGTACATCGTCCAAGCCTCATGTGCTACTATTTACTCAACTGGTGGCTTCGTAAGAATAGATCTCTTTATTGCATAGAGAATCTTATCATACGCGAGAACTATCCTCAAGATGATGTCACAGTCATAGAAATTAGTCCTGTTGAAGGTATTATTGCCCTCGAGTATCAATCTTATCGACATGTTTCCAGACATTCTAGATCAACAACTAAATTATAGAGATAAATGTTATAATAATATTTAATTACGAAATCATAAATTGCAAGAAGTAACATTTTATGATTGCTCCCACTATTTTCTACGAGGTTGCCACCCTCAAGACATGACTCGAGAAATCCCGTTGGAAGATATCCTAGTGGGCTAGGATCCCGTCTCCCCTCTCACAACCTTGAGTGACTCAACAAATTGTGTTAGGTTCGATTAAGTAGGTACTGGCTACCAATTGCATCTCCATGCAACTCCTAGATACATTGGGTTGACAACTCCTTGTCATGCACATCTTATGTGACTGCTAACCTTTGCCTCTATACTTAGTGAGCCTTGAGTGACTCAACAAACCCACCTTTCTAGTTAAGTCAAACCCATCATTCAGGGACATCTCATGGCCTATGAAACATAGGAATCATAGGTGACACATGACTTTGAGTGACTCAACAAATCAAGTGCCAGTTAGAAACCTAATGCCTCATAATGATGGAAGGCAAATTGGCTTAATATTAATGAGAGATTTATTGCTTATTTATTTAGGTCTCATCATATGCAATTAATCAAATTAATAATGCATAATAAACATCTCAAACTGGTGTATGTTATGAATAACTATGGCTAGCCCCCTTGAGCAATAGAAGGGAAGCTAGCAGGTCAAACCTAGGTGAAGAATCATAACATGCTTCCCAAGCACATTCTTTAAGCCTTTATTGGTCTTCAAATCTTGTCTTCGATTTGGCTCCATCTCTTGCTCTTCATACAAACTACAACTATCACTACTCTATTCTATTCTATGTACATTACATAGAATCAGAAATCCCGAGTTACATTCAGGGGGACTAAGATGAGAAGAGAATGTAAATCAGAGTATAAGATAGGCATGACAAAAACCAAATTTACAAGCATTCATTCCCAACATAAAATAAATGGTCGACTCGATCCATATCGTACACCCATGCAATCAATTTAATTGATATATTCACAATTATGTTAATTAATTGCAGCATCTATTTCAATCTTAATGAAACACTTTCAATAAACTGAAAATTTGTATAATTGTGGAAAAACAAAATTATTTTAATTGTGTTGGCCTTGGGCTCCATCCATTAGTCTAACTAACAGGGCTCAACAGGCCTTGGATCAACCAATCCATGTCAAACATACACCAACAACCTAATAATTAATAAATTATTCAATTAATAGCCTCGGCCCATTTTAATCACGACCCATAGGTGTCATACACTCATGGATCGGATAAAAATAATAAAAACTTGCCAAGCAATTTGGACGGGGCCCACTTGAGGGTACGGAACGCACTGGGTCATCGAAGGGTCAGCCTGAGTGTTTCATGTGGACCCCGGGCAAGGGCCAAACCATGACCCAAGGTTGCTGGATGGGCTCGACGGCTACTGGCTATGCCTGTCACACAGGCTGCCAGCAGTAAGAGGCGTGGCCTGCGCATGGGGTGCCAAGGGCATGTGCATGGCTCGCTTGGGCTGTGCCTGGCATGCTGGCCGCGACCGCTGGGGTGCGTGGGCAGCGAGGATCACCCCTGCTCTCACAGGTCACGGGTCGCACCCGCGGGTCGTGGGACGCGCCTGCACCCAGCCTTGCCCCGCGCGCACATGCAGCTATGCCTAACAGCACCTACGCACGTACAACCACCCCAAGCTGCCCCTGGCCGTGCCCTATGCATGCAGGCCCCGCGTGGCCTTGTCTTTTGGCCCTCTAGTGCTTCTATATGCACCCCGATCCCCTTTTTCCCTTTTTTCGTGTCATACACGATCTTTTGCCCTTTCACCAAAAATGTTTTGCAATCCAAAAAAATACAAACGCAACAATTATTTCATTATTTCACAATTAACAACATAATCGAATCCGCATGTAAGGAGTTGAAATATTTCGACGGTAGCTCTGATACTACTGAAAGTAAAGCAAGATCTCTACGGGGCAAGCAGCGTAGTTCAAAATTTTTGAACCTTACCCCGATCCCAGCGTTGGATCAACGTCGAAATCAAATCATTCACATACAATATAAAATAAATCTAACCTTTATATTTTCGAGTCGTTTTCGGATTCGAGCCGTCCAAGCGTCCGGCCTCTAACTCGTGATACGCAGCGCACGTCTATTGGCAAGGAGAGCGGAATAGAACTATAGGAGTGCTAGCTCTTTCTCTTTTATACGACTTGTGTATGGATGGAAAGAACTTCCCATTTTGAATCGATGCGGAATCGAAACGGAAGAGAGTGTATAGCAATTTTTCAACTCTTGAAAAACACATAAACATCCACTCCATTTTGGGTAACCCATAAAGGGATATTTATATTTATAGAGAAACATTCTAGGGTTTCTTAAACCTTAATGGATTGGGCTAGCCCATTAATCCTAGTTCAACTAGATTCTTAAGTAGGCTTATCCTAGTCCAACTAGAAATATAATTAAGTGGCTGAAATCCAATAATAGGTTTAAATAAAATATTTGGCCCAAATATAATTCAAGCCTAAATATAATATTTAATTTAATATTTGGCTCAAATCTAATTTAGCCCAAATATTTAATTTCATTTAGTATTTGACCCAAATACTTTATTTAACCCAAATATTAAATTATGCCCAAATATATTTTATTTCTTATTTGCCACTCCAGTTTAAATTTAGCCCAAATATTTAATTTCATTTATTTCTTATTTGAATATGAAACCATTTTCAATTTAAGTAACCTCCGTACATGGCACGGAGACTCTAATTTAGGATCATGCTTCAATCCAAACCCATAGATTCAATTTACACACTGCTCAATTAAAATCAACATACTATTAATTCATTAGGAGTTCGGCTCTCTTGGGAAAGCAGTGGCATTGGAGACAGTCCTTGCCTTGACCCAAGTTTAAGCTTAACCACACATCTCCAACTAAAAATTAAAGAGACGGGAACTAAAGTGCTTGAATATAATTGTAGAAATTAAAATTACTGAAACGTAAATGAACAGTTAATGGAAGTTGCAGAATGTAAACACGCATTAAAAGAAATTGTAGAATGTAAGATAATAGAAATAAAGAACACTATATTGATAGAACAAAATGAAGAACATGAAACTGCTAGAATTAAAGAACAAAATAGAAAAGAAGCAAAACACAAGAACAAGATGATGAACAGTGCTCTTTTCCCCTTATTCTGAATAAATGGCGGATGGGGACTCTCTCTTCTTCTTGATACTCTAGTCTATTTATAAGCCACTGGCAACAGAAATTTTTCAAATCTCCCGACAATCCTCTGAAACATTCTGCATATTATTTTTGTCCGTTCTCTGCCAAATTCAGTATGCTGTCTTGAAATGGCTTTTTGAGGCATGCAGACTCGTGATCTGCTTGGAATAAGTTCTTGTGAATAATATCACACCCTAGCTAAAATGGCCCTTCAATTTCAATTAAATTACAAAGATGGCACTGCGTGCGAAAGCTATTGTGCGCCTACTTGTAACACCCGGTGTTACAGGTGTTAAAAGAATGAGAAAGAAAGTGAGAAAATTCCAAAAATGCCCTTGAGAAGGTGTTGGATCCTTGAGATTGAGGGTGCCCTATGAGAGGGGTATTTTGGTAATTTGGATAGTGAAGTCCAATATAAAGGGTATTTTGGTAAATTGGAAATAATTCCTATGTGGAATTAGGTATGTAAGTGAATAAAATCCCAATTTGGTGTTTATGTGGAGATATATGGGATTAATAAATTCACAAGGGGTATTTGGGAATTTTGGAATTTAATTCCATAAAGGAATTTAATTATGGAATATTAGGAAAATGGTGGATATTCAATTATGTGGTAAAGTAATTAATTTTTCCCTATATTAGAGAATAAATGTGGTGATGCCACATGGATGGAGGAGATTAGAACTTGGAAGCCAAGGTTGTGTCTTGGAGTGACACATGGCATTTTGTGGTCCAAGTTAAATGAGGGATTAAATTAAATGCAAAAAGAAATGCTAAAAGGGTCTTTCAAGCATTTAATGAGAGGCATGATTATATGGATTAAAGAAAATCCAAAAGAAAATGGTAAATGGTCACCATTAATGCCTTGGAAAATATGAGAGTTAAATAAATCAAAAAGGAAAATGGGAAAATGGTCTCCCATTAATGCTTTGGAAATTATAAGATTTATTTAAATGAGAAAGAAAGCATTTATGTCTTTCAAGGTGGTCTCCCATGTGATGGTGGAAAATTGTCCCATTAAATTAAATGGGAAAGAAATTTATTTATGTCATTCAAGTGTGATGGTTATGAAAATAGTCCCATTAATTTAAATGGGAAAGAAAGGATATTTCAAAGGATGAGATTAATTCTTGAAATGGGAAAGTGATCCAAGGGTTGCCATTAAATCTTGGAAGTTGGCATGGATTGCCAAATGGGTGGAGAGATTTTAAAGAGAAATGATTGGAAGGTGGAGAGTTAATCTCCAAATTAAATCAAAGGCTAGGTTAAAACCTAGCAAAGCACATGGATTGTGCTTCCTTTGGATGGCTAAGATGTTGTCTTGTAAAGTGAGAAAAGATCCAATGGTGCATTTTAAACAAGACTTAATGCCATGGATTGTGTTAGTTTAGAGGGTGAGGATTTATTCTCACCAAATAAATCTAATGGCTAGGATGCATTCTTGAAATATGAGGGAACTAGTATAAAATGGCAAGAAGGGAAGTCTTGGTTTCCTTTGGCCATTTGGAGAAAGAAATGAAGAAGGAAAGAAAGAAAGAGAGATAAGAAAGTCTCCCATGGTAGAAAAAGTGAAGAAGAAGAGAAGAAATCAAGTAAGTGCAATCTTCCTTTCTTTATTTAGTGTTCTTTTATCCAAAGAAAGTGAGTTTTTGTTTGAATGCCATTTTAGATGGGAGAAAATGAAGATGGAAGCTCTCTTGAAATGGAAATTTAATATTCAAGAAGAGGTAAGGGATGGCCCCATGGGAGGGTGGCCTTGCAATGGGTTTTAAATATGTTTCATAAATGTATATGTTGCATTTGGCATATTCTTTTATGTTCATGAGACTTATGGCCATAGGTTAGTTTGAGAACATGGTTGAAATGGTGGGTTGATGCCTCTAACTTTGGAGGGTTGTGAGGGCAAAGAAACCTAGCCACATTTGCATGCATTTGGCATCATATAACTTGTTATATTCATATTTATTTGGCATTGCACCCTTATTGAGCTTAATGGCTCATGAGGTTTTTACCCTCACATGTAGGTTGTGAAAGCATGGTAAAGTCAAGACAAAGTGAAATGGCATGGGAAAGCATGGAAGAAGATTCAAGTGTATATTTTGGCTTATGGAAGCTTATGTGTTTGATTTGTGTAATGTAAATTTGTTGTTAGTTGAAGTGTATGTTGTGGAGATATCAAGTATATTGTTTAGGCCTTAATTATGGAGAATTAAAGGCAAAATTTGGATGAAAGTGAGGCATTTTATTCAATTTATTTTTTTGGAAAGTTTGGGTTTAAATGCCCAAGAAAAAAAAATGCAGAAATAGCAAAATGGGCAGCCAGTAGCAGCAGGCTGGTGGGCGGCCGCGCGCACGGGCAAGGGCGGCCGCGCACGGGTAGGCGCGGCCAGCGCTAGCAGGGCCTCGGGCGCGCCAGCGAGCCCTGTCGGCCGAATTTTTTTAAAAAAATGAAAAATTGAGAAATTTTAGGGCGTTTCTTAATTGAATTTGGGCCCCGGAGGAATTTTCAAAATAAAAGAATTTTTCGGGCATTTTTGGAGAAAATGCCAAAATTTTGGAAATTTGAAAATGATGAGTTTTTCCTCCAAAATTGGTGATCCATCAATGGATTGGTTTAAATGGTGATTTTTGGAGCCCGGTAAAATTCTTGGTCGGAAAAGAATTAAATTCAAATGAGAAAGATAATGATTGGGCGTCTTCGCGAGTTTTCTTTTTAACCAATGCGGTGTGGTTAAAGCCCAATTTCGCTAGTGAATCCTGGGGACGAGGGAAGGGAAGGACAGCCTAGTTCCCACCTAGGGCGTTTCATCTTGAAACATGGTCCACCCTTCACCTAAGGCCGGGCAGGTGGACAATTTGGGCAATTGTTCATGAGTAACACCCGTAAGTGGGAGCGGGGCGTTACACTACTGTTCCATGAGCTGGGCTTCTTCAATTCTCCAATTGCAATTGGGCTTCAATTTTTTCCATTTCAACTTTAATGCACGTGGGCCCCCTATTTGACAATAGCCCAAGTAGTCCACTACGTCACGCATCTTCAACTCAAATTCAATTGTATTAGTATATTATAATATATATATATATATTGCTTGTCCAATTTAATAGTATGTATTATAATATATATTTGTACGTACTTATCACACATGTATTGAAAATATATGTACTATAAATATTATATTTATTTACCATTTTATTATTACTATATATATATGAGAAATCAACATATAATCATGGAAGGCATATAAATATTCAATTAAATCCAATTTCAAGGTCAAAATAGGGGTTAAAATATAATAAAATTTTGGCATTTTTTAGCATCAATCATACCCCTAAGGAACAAATTTCTCTATTTCCTCCAAGAATTTTATTAGTTTCACATTGGTATGTTATTGGACCCAAATCCGATCAATCAAATTCGGATGCACACTCATGTGAGCACAATACATTTTTGGCCCTTCCTCGAAGGTAGAGATTTTTGCCTTAAGGTACTCACCTTAAGAATTTTTCCACAAGGATCTCGCCTCAAGGGTTTCGCCTTAAGGATCTCACCTTGAGGATTTGGCCTTAAGGACTTTGCCATAAGGATCTTGTGTTGGAAATGTATGCCCTAAAGACACGTTTTGTTTAATTTATGGTAATGATGTTTCTTTTAGTCAGTTTATGGCACATATATTATTTGCATTTAATTGTTAGAAAAGTGTCCATGCTATTAAGTAAGTGATTCATGTGATGGGTCGTTCTTCACAGTTAGGCATGAATCATGGGTACTTAATAAGCAAGAAAATATTACTCTTGATCTTTTGATAGAACTGGGCATTCTATCATGATAAGATTATTGTGGAATAGATCCTAATGGAGGATGGCTTGCCTTAGCCAGTAAACAATCCATTTACTCTAATTGTACAAGCGCATTTGGAATGCGTAGAGTGGACCTGTGATAGAAGATAATGACAAAGTTCTAATTATCATGGAGCTAGTCTATCACTGCTACTACATGGACGAGTACTCTAATACTTGAGTATTAGTTGGTGCTCTAGTGAACCTAGAACTATATTCTTAGATTCACTATAGGTGAGGTCTATCAAAGATCAATAATCTTATGAGTTGGGAGTATGGTTTCTAATTAGCTAAGACAAACTAATACAAGATAGTTTCTGTGATTCACCCCCTTGTGATTGTCCAAGAATAATCAAATAATCCAGGGCCCTGGGAACGTGACTTTAAGAGTGTGTGCTTCTAGGTAGCTCCCAGTGATAAGCAAGTACATTCGAGTAGTCACGGATTATTGGACTAGTGATCTAAGGATGGTAGAAATCATTTAGAGAGGTGTTAGTACATTATTCCTTTCTAAATGATGGGTGTTAAGCAGAGGGGTATTTTCGTCATTACACTAGTAGGTCAAAGACATTGCACATGCAAAATTATTCGTGGGGTTAGTGTTACCATATGGTGATAGTTGGAACACTTAGAATGACAAAATATAGCTACTGGGTAGCAGGGGTATTTTGGTCATTTTAGTAGCCATGAATAATTTGTCTTTTGGTCCCCGGGGTAGCTCGATATAACTCATGTATTATTTAATACATTTGGCTTGTTGGGTGAATTACATTGAGAGAGAATTATTTTATTCAGAATTGTCCATAATTAATTGGGCTAGAATAAAATAATAGTTCATTGGTTTTTTAATTAATTAATTGGGCTAACCCAATTAGAAAATTAATTAAATGAACTTGGCCCACTAGGGTTTGGCCCACTAGGGTTTTAACCCTAGGGTTCTCCCTCTATATATTCTCTCCTTGGTTGTTTTTCACCTAAGGTTTTTTTTATTCTTCTTCACCAAAAGAGAGGCCAAGAGTTCTTGAGTTATACCTTAGAAGATCAAGAGAACATTCAAGTTCTGATGCGAAAGAGCCGAAGGATTGCAGGACAGCCGTCATCTCCACCACGCGAAGAAGCTCCCGCCCCTCCTCCTCCTGTCGCTTCATTCCGTCCGGTGATCCGAAGGAAAAGTAAGTTTCCTAGATTCTAATCAATACGAGGAAAGTTTTTTTTTAAAAAAGTAAAAAAAAAACGCTTTCATTGCATGCTATGTATTCTCGTGATGGTCCTTCATCTTGCCTCAAGGGTTTTTGCCTTAAAGATTGCACGTTAAGGGTTTTTTCCTTAAGGATCTTGCCTCAAGGATTTTTGCCTTAATGATCTTGCGTTAAGGATTTTGCCACAAGGCACCATTGTGCCACAAGGAAGTTGTGGCAAGGAGTGTTGCGACAGACTGCTGCAAGGCATCATTGTGCCATAAGAATGTTGCGGCAAGCTACCACAAGAAGGAATGTTGGAATGTTGCAGCAAGAAGAGAAGGAAGAGCATTGGGAACCGTCCCAAAAGTCCTTTACTGTTCATTTACTGTGCTATTTATAGGAATTAGTGTCACATTTTTACTTGGACAATTTCACCCCCAAAATCATGAATATTTACATTATAAGCATTATTAATTATTTTCTTGCCATTACTCATGATTTTTTCTTTGGAAAAAATACTCCTACTTGGAATTACTCATTTAAAATACACCCACTTAGATTTATTCATTAGAAATACTCTCACTTGCATTAACTAAAATACCCCCAGGTGGATGTTTTTTAAAAAATCTATGGCACAATAATAGCCCCTTACTCTTTGCTCTGACTTTTAAGTTGAGGGAAGAGTATATTACTTCTCATGCATCCACCTACCTTAATGGACAAAACTATTTTTCAAAGATTCATGGCCTCATGTCGACATAGAAACAAGATCCTTTATTAAAGTTAGGACAAGCAGCGAGCAGAGCTCAGGATGTCGAGTGGGTGGCAAAAGATTTGGAGGCATAGCTCGAGGCATCCTAAAGGATGATCTGTTTGGGGAAAGATAAAGGGGCGTGCCTTTAAAGCATGATAAATGGAAGTATAAGCCTTATTGGTGACACAACACCAGGGAAATAGCCCAATGGCTCAAGACTTAGAAATGTTATGGTCGCGATACAATTTTTACTGCGAGCTAGGACATAAGCAAAGATAGTTGAGTGCTTAGGGGGCGATGAACCTTCTCAGGAATGCGTTTAATCGTAAAGAAGTTTACGCAAGCAGTTTCGTCATATTTAGACTTGGGCTTTATTTAAGCTGGGTTTTTCTAGGATCAAAGTGTCTCGATGGGTCTTATCCCAAGATGATGTATTTGCCTAAGGTGACTTCCCTTAATGCTTAGGGTCTATATGACCTTAATTTTTAGAATTCTTATGAGTATCTCAACTTGGGGACAGAGAATGATATTGCCAACCTCCCTAGGTCACAGGCTCGGTACGTGTTCGAGAAAAGAGTATTTCTTTGGGCATCCTAGGGATGGTCTAGGAGGTTGAAGATAGTATTTCAAGTGACTTGAAGAAAAACCTTGGGGACACTCTAATCGGGGCTATGAGAATGGCTCTCCAGTAGCCAGTTGTCCCAACTCGGCTGTCCATATATTAGGTATTTGCTCTTTGATTTTCTTTGTATTTTTTACATGTACTTTATATTCTTACTATTTTAAAGACACAAAATGAGCAATACAATGTTTCTTGTGTATGCGATATTTTTTGTTTTCTTGCAAAATACGCTGTTAATTTGTGTGTTTGACGTTACGTGAATGAGCAGGGATGCATGTACCAGACATAAAAACAATTATGATAAGTAATGGTACCTGGTAATGCTCTCACGTGTTCCCTTAGATCTACCAACCATGTTAGTCTAATGATTAAACATGGAAAGACTAGATTGGTTGGCGCAATAACTTAGTCTAGAGTATTATGCCATTCACTAGCTAAAGCTTTTTTCTTACCCTATCGTCCAGCATCTGGCTTCTCAATCATAGAGTTAGTGCCTAAAATTCTTAACTCAAGCAAGCTAATGTAGTTTGACATATACAAGCTTTAAAAAATAGAAAACAATAGATGATAGAGCAAGTAAAAAAGAGTTTTTTGTGTACCTCGGGTTAAACACCATTGGTTCGAGTGTTAGGATAGCGATGACTAACTAGGGTGAAATTGCAAATGCAACTTATGTTATCTCTTAGCCTTTTGTTAGGCTATCATGGGGGATTGTGGTGTCGCCATCTCTAGCTTGACCATCTCGGTGGGTTTTATGCATGTGGGACCCTTAGAGCCAAATCGTTATGATAAACTGGTGTTTAGGCTGGGTACGCTCCCACTCTAACCGTCGAGTGGTTTCCAGGTGAAGTTGCTAGCACCAGGTCACCCGTGGTAAAGCCATAAGCTAGGTGGAGTCCAGCATAAGGTTAGAACATGGGCCCAACCCCCCAGAGTGAAGTAGATCATTTTCATTTTGAGAGTGCCAAGCACTGATTTTTAGAGAAACATTCGACATTTGATACCTTGTTGTGGATGAGTTACCACTGTGTGATTTCTTCGATACCTGTTTAGTCATTTGGCCACGTTATGTTCATTACATTTAAATCTAGATTAATCGTTGCACGGTCTGGTAGAGTAGGTTGTTGGGTATCAATATCCATGTTCTTATCAAGGATCTGGGTTACCCTCGGCTTAGACTTTTCTTCGACTGCCTCTACAGTTTGGCATCTTCCCTTTATGCTCTCGACCCATACTTAGGGCCCATTCATCACAGGGAATCTGGGATAAACATTGCATCTTCAATTTGATCATAAGGCTCATGCCACAACATCGAGCTCTCTTGGTGGTTAAATTTGGGAGGATGCCTTATCATCAAATTTTCATGAGATGACATCGAGTAGGTGTGTAGGTTTCGAGTAGGGTACTTTTTAGTTGCACTCATCTTCCTTTTTCAAGTTTGTCTACCATAGGTAATCTAGGTTTGGCCAAAGGTCCAACGTAGGATTCCTATAGGGCATTTGAGTTTGCAGAGAGGCTTAGGCGTTGGATCGACTAAGGAGCTTAGCACTGGACTCAATTAAGGGATCCAGGTGAGCGTACGAGCATACGCATCAGAGCATCTGGTGATCCTAGGCTAGTCCGAGGTCATAGGCACCAGATTACAACTATGTAATTGAACCTTTTCAGGGTGGAATCATTTTCTGGGTTATCACGTCATTGTTTTGTCCTCTACCATTCTCTTTGAGGATTAGTCCACCTTAGGGAATCTAGGTTTGGCCAAAGGTCCGGCATGGGATTCCTGTTGTGTGTCCAAATTTTTCAAGAGGCCTAAGTGTCGGATCAACCAAAGAGTCGAGTCTAGCTTAAGGGCATAGCACTAGACTCAATCGAGGGATCTAGGTGAGCCTGCAGGCATCGGAATCGAAGCATCTAGTCATCCCAGTCCGTCTCGAGGTCATTGGCACCAGATTGCAACTAGGCAACTTAGTCCTCGAATGGTGGAATCATTATTTGAGCTATTGCACTTCTATTTCGTCTTCATCTACACCTTTGAAGGATTAGTCTGCTTTAGGGAATCTAGGTTTGGCTAAAGGTTCGGCATGGGATTACCGTCAGGCGTCCAAGTTTGCTGGGAGGCTTAAGCACCAGAGCAACCAAGGAGTTAGGTCTAGCTTAGGGGCCTAGCACCAGACTCGATTGAGGGATCTAGGTGAGCTTGCGAGCATAGGCATCGAAGCATCCGGTGATCCTAGTCCGGTCTGACGTCATCGGCATTAGATTGCAACTAGGCGACGCAACCCTTAGAGGTGGAATTGTGGTGTGGTTTTCCTGCTAGTTGCTTGAGGGCCATGTGACTCTATCACCTTTTTGGGTCGTGCTCAGGTTGTGGTACTTGCATTAGATCTCACAACACACATACAAAGCGTACCATACACGAGGTAATTTACATGGTTTGGTGTGGTTCAGGTTTACCTGCCTTCGTGGCATGCACCTCTGCGATAAGAAAGTATTGGTATCAATATTTTGTTCACGCAGTTCAGCATGTCTCGCCTACATCTGCAATCAGAGAGGATCAATATCAATATTACATTTTGGTGGTTTGGCGTGTCTTGCCTACGTCCGCAACTTGAGAATATCTTATCAATATTTTGTTTTAGCAGTTCGACATGCCTCCCCTACATCCATGATAAGGGAATACTTGTGCCAATATTTTGTTTCGGCGTGTTTTGCCTACATCTGCAACTTGAGAACACTTGTGTTCATATTTTGTTTCTGTGGATCAATAGGTCTTGCTTACATCAACAATAGGAAAACATTTATATCTATATATTTTATTTCTGTGGTTTAGTAAGTCTCTCCTACGTCCACGATAGGAGAATACTTACATACATATCTTGTTCTCACGGTTCAACGGGTCTCACCTACGTCCGCGATAGGAGAGTATTTGTGCCACTATTTTGTTTTTGTAGTTCAGCGGGTTTCACATACATCCGCGATCTGAGAGTATACGTGTCGATATTTTGTTTCAGCAGTTCAATATGTTTCGCCTATTGAGGTCGCACATATTCACTCTCAAGTAGGTCTGTTGTCATTTTCCTTAGGAGTGGTTGATGGATCATCCCTTCTCTAGTTGCCCTTATTTCAATTGCCTTTGTTGCCATGATTGTGTCGAAGTGGTTGCCGTTAGCTTTTTCCCTTACCACTAGTTGGATTGTGGCCTTAGCTTAACAGAGATTCAATTTCTTCTAGCTAATCAATTGTTCAATTTGATTTCACCTTACTTGAATGCGTACCTCAGATATCTAGGAAATTTGTAAAAGGCATTATGGTTAAAGTAAGGAGAAAAGTTGATGAACCTGATGTGCACTAGTGGGCTGCTTTCTCAAATCCATTGGGTCCTTCGGTTCTCCTACTTTTTTGTCTTTTTCTCCTTATTCACACTCCAAGCTTTCAAGAGGGTTTAAAATGCTCAAAATCTCCATTCGTTCAACACATATGCTAGCTTGGGTATTGAAATTCATCGAGAGAGCCCTTAGCCAAAAGTGAGAGATTATCTTGACGGTGTGCACATTATTCCCTTGAGATATTTTGTGGTTACCATGTTAACCTATAGACCTCGTACCACTACGGTAGCATTTTCGGAATAATCATAATATTGACTTAACAACTCGTACAGTCTTGATCGAATGCTTAGTCAGCACACATAACCCTTCTTTCCTTGAGAAATTTGCAGCAACGACCAATTAACCAAATCAGGAGTAATGCCTAGCACATGGTCACATTACCTTGTACGGGACGTTATGGGATTTCTCCTCATTCAGTGCATCAGCAAGAGTAAAAGTTCAAACCTTGGTAAGACTGGAAGTTTAGACATTGGTGGGAGTGGTTACCTAAGCAACCTGATAGGGATCAAGACCCTCATGTTACATATCTCCTCATAAGAAGCTTATGCTTTCCCCTATTCCAAAATTTCCTCTATGACCTTTAGAGGTCCTCTATTGGGTCGACCACGACATCATAGTTCTGGATGATCATAAATGGATTGACTTAAGCCAAATTTTCACTTTTCCTTCAAGTCCCATTTTTTACAGATTCTTCGCATCTGATCATTTTTTATGTCCACTAGTGTCTTCTAACTATCTTATCCTCAACGGTATGCTCATAAGGAAGCACTTGAATGATTTTAACTCATGTTTCTTAAAGTCATGTTTCTTGGGGGCTTTCCTTAGACAAATTTGGATTTTGAGGAGTTAGACGTGATCCTCTTATTAAAAATGCAAGTTGGAGTCCTTTGACGATCATGTTATATTCTGAATGTGTCTTGGTCTTTCCTTGATCCATTGTATTTGGTGGGAAAAATAGTTGGCGATACTTTAATGAGGACTTTGGGGTGCCCGTGGCCACTTAAAGATTTCATCTTAGGGCTGTTGAGGGTTCATGGAAACCTGTATGCAAGCTCTGACAGCTTCACATTGGAGGACCCCATCGATGAGTAAGCCCCCCAGACAAGGCATCTTGGTTGGTGTCCCTTTTTGTACCCAACTGACTTTTGGCACCAACAGACCTGGCTATTCTCATCGTCAAACTTAGCTTCTTGTTAGTTTCCCACACACTTCGCCAAATTATTGTTGCCAAAAATACAATATTTAGAATTTGTGAGGCGGGAACGCTGGAGCAACAGTAGAGCGAGGCAAACAGTTGGTAGGTGTCTGCTTGTGGTAGTATGCGTCAGGTAACTCTACTTTCAAATTATTTGGTCGAGGGCTGGAATAAGCCCTCGGGGGTATTTTTGATAGTGGGTTAATCCTTCTGGGAGTAGGCTCTTGTGTGTTCAGGGTATAACTACGCTCACAAGAACAAATTAGAAGGCATGCGGGGATTCCTCACCCGCATATGCCCTCCGATGCTTAAGTCAGTATGTGAGGGAAAATAGTGCACTAAATCAATTTGTAACTAACAAATATGAAGAGGTACATTTCCCGTCGAGATAGGGGTCATTTATAATGTTCTTTACCAAATATCTAGGATGAACATACATGCGGCGAGCGTGAGGACAATGGTCCTTAGTCTAATTGGGATGGGCTTAAGAGGAATCCCCCGTCTTCAAGGGTTTTACCTTAAGGATTTTTGCCTCAAGGATCTCGCCTTAAGGATTTTGTTGCAAGGATCTTGCCTCAAGGCTTTCACCTCAAGGATGTTTTCCTTAAGGATCTTGCCTTAAGAATTTTTCCGCAAAGATCTTGCCTCAAGAATTTTTACCTAAAAGATGTTGCCTTAAGGATTTTGCTACAAGGATCTCGCCTCATGGCTTTTTCTTTAAGGATTTTTTCCTTAAGGATCTTGCCTTGAGGATTTTAGCCTTGAGAATTTTTACCTTGAGGATCTTGCCTTAAGGATTTTTTCCTTAAGGATCCCGCCTTAAGGATTTTGGCCTTAAGGATCTCGCCTTAGGGATTTTTCCTCAAAGATCTCGCTTCAAGGGTTTCGCCTTAAAGATTTTGGCCTTAAGGATTTTGGTCTTAAAGATCTCGCCTTAAAGATTTTTTCGAAATGATCTCACCTTAAGGGTTTCGCCTCAATGATTTTTGCCTTAAGGATCTCACCTTAAGGATTTTTGCCTCAAGGATCTCACCTTAAGGATTTTGCTGCAAGGATCTCGCCTCAAGGATGTTTGCCTTAAGGATCTCACCTTAGGGATTTTTCCACGAGGATCTCGCCTCAAGGATTTTTTAGCTTAAGGATCTCGCCTTAAGGATTTTGCTGCAAGGATCTCACCTTAAGGCTTTTACCTTAAGGATCTTGCCTTAAGGGTTTTTCCCATAAGGATCTTGCCTTAAGGATTTTGGCCTTAAGAATCTCGCCTTAAGGATTTTGCTGCAAGGATAAGCCTTAAGGATCTCGCCTGAAGGATTTTACCGCAAGGATCTCGCCTCAAGGATTTTGGCTCATGTATTTTTACTATAAGGATCTTGCCTTAAGGATTTTTGCCTCAAGGCTCTTCCTTAAGGATCTTACCATAAGGATTTTGGCCTTAAGGATTTTTGCCTCAAGGATCTCACATTAAGGATTTTACTGTAAGGATCTTACCTCAAGGATGTTTTCCTTAAGGATCTCACTTGAAGGATTTTCCACAAGGATCTCGCCTCAAGGATTTCAACTCAAGGTTTTCTACCTTAAGGTTCTCGTCTTAAGGATTTTGCCTCAAGGATCTCGCCTCAAGGCTTTTGCCTTAAAGATCTCACCTTAAGGATCTTGCATTAAGGATTTTGGCCTTAAGGATCTCGCCATAAGGAATTTTGCCTTAAGGATCTCACCTTAAGAATTTTTGCCTTAAAGATCTCACCTTAAGGATTTATTTGAAAGGATCTCGCCTCAAGGGTTTTTACCTTAAGGATTTCACCACAAGGAATTTTGCCTTAAGGATCTCACCTTAAGGGTTTTTGCCTTAAGGATCTCACCTTAAGGGTTTTTGCCTTAAGGAACTCGCCTCAAGGATTTTTTCCTCAAGGATCTCGCCTTAAGGGTTTTTGCCTTAAGGATATCACCTCAAGGATTTTTGTCTTAAGGATCTCGCCTTTAGGATTTCACGGCAAGGATTTTTCCTTAAGGTATTTTGTCTTAAGGATCTCGCCTCAAGGATTTTTGCCTTAAAGATCTCGCCTTAAGGATTTTGTCGCATGGATCTCGCCTCAAGGGTTTTTACCTTAAGAATCTCGCCTCAAGGATTTTTTCCTTAAGGATCTCGCCTTAAGGGTTTTTTCCTTAAGGATCTCATTGAGTTTTGCCTTAAGGATCTCGTCTTAAGGGTTTTTGCCTTAAGAATCTCGCCTCAAGGATTTTGGCCTTAAGGATCTCGCCTTAAGGGTTTTTTGCTTAAGGATCTCGCCTCAAGGATTTTTTTCTTAAGGATCTCACTTGAAGGATTTTTTCCTTAAGGATCTCGCCTCAAGGATTTTTGTCCTAAGGATCTCACCTCAAGGTTTTTGTCTCAAGGATTTTTGCTTTAAGGATCTTACCTTAAGGATTTTTCCGCAAGGCACCTTTATGTTGCAAAGGAGCTATGACAAGGAGTGTTGCGACAAACTGTCACAAGGAAATGCTGCAAGCCATCATTGTGCCATAAGGATGTTGTGACAAGCTACTACAAGAAGGAATGTTGGAATGTTGCGGTAAGAAGACAAGGAAGAGCTTTGGGAACCATCCCAAAAGTCCTTTACTGGTCATTTACTGTGCTATTTATAGGGAATAGTGCCATATTTTCCCTTGGATAATTTTACCCCCAAAATCATGAATATTTACATTATAAGCATTATTAATTATTTTCTTGCCATTTACTCATGATTTATACTTTGGAGAAAAATACTCCCACTTAGAATTACTCATTTAAAATACACCCACTTAGATTTATTCATTAGAAATATGCTCACTTGTATTAACTAAAAATACCCCAGGTGGATGTTTTCTAAAAAATCTATGGCACAACAAGTATAAATTGAGTAGCTCATTCTTTAGTTAAGTAATTGAAAAATCTTACTCAAGTAATAATTTGGAAGAAAATGTTAAGTCTTTGTACTTGAACATTAATTGATTAAAAAATTGATCTTAATCGAGTAATACTAAATCTTAATTAAGTAATTAAGTATCTTAGTTGAGTAAGTTTTATTGAACGGAGTGTGAGTCTCTGTATTTGATTTATTAATCAACTAAGAAGTAGTTTGTAATCAAATAATTTTATATCTTAATCGGGTAACAACAAGTGCTTAATTGAGTAACAATTTCTAATTCACAAGAGGTCAACATGTTAATCGACTAAGATGAGCCTTTAATCAAGTATCTTCATCATTTAGTCAAGAAACATAAATTTTAATTGAATAATGATTGTGCTGTTGGGGAACGCCAACTCTTGGTGTACCAAATGTAAGGGTTTTCGAATTTAAAAACTTTTTCAAAAAATAAATCAAGTGTGCAGCAGAAATAAGGCACAAAACCACATTGCAAGACTCAGTATCATACAATCATATGCATAAAACTGAAACCATTACATAGGGCATTTAGAGATATACCTTATGGAGATGTCGATTTCGATGTAGGGGTTGAAGACACCTCTAGTTGTAGCAACTCTTGCCTCTAACAGCTCCCGAACGGTCCACCAAATAGTCTCCTATTGCGCCGAACAGCAAGCCGGGTGACTAGCCCGTCTCCTGAAAATACGAGAGACCTAGTTAATCCACGCTCCTTATGTGGATGAACCCCATAGGAAGACTCATGTGCTAGACAAGTCTCCTATGGGTGATTCGAGCTGGATGTTGGGTTCAAAACAAGAATTCCCAATCTAGTAGACTATCTATTGGAATAAGATTTCTACTCTAGCAATCAAGGAATTGATGGAGCAACAAAAAGGAATTGATAGGGCAAGGGTTAAGGGTACTCGAAGAGGAATAAGAAAGGCACAATGGTCGAGAGAAATTAGCTACAGCCGCCAATGCCAAAAATCATCATTTCTTCTTCTTCTTCTTATCTTTTATATGCAAGCCCAAAACCCTAAAATACCTAATATGGACAAATGACACAAAGGGAGTGTGAGGGGACAAAGAGGAGACCACCCAAACCTCCAAGGACAAAGGACGTGCTTCTTGTCAAAGCCCTCAGCCACACATCGTCCAAATCAACTAGGAAAAGACAAATGAGACATACTGGTTCGTAACATTCACGATAGAAACTGTCAACAGTTTCATTTAGATTTCCAGCAAACTGTCGAAAGTACATAGAGAACTGTCGATATTTTCTTCCCTTTGTCTTAAGTTTCTCCAAATTGTATCTAGGCCCTGCCATTAACTCTTAATGACACTTTCACCATCTCATAATGAAACTGAGACCCCCCATTAACTCTTAATGGCATGCTCATTAACACTTGACAGTTACTCTAATTAATTCCAAACCCAATCTGTTAACTCTTAACGACATGCCTGTCAACTCTTGACAGTTATTCCAATTAATTCCAAACCTGATCAATTAACCCTTCATGGTGTCATCATTAATCATTAATGACGATCATTAATCAAAACTTTAAAATTGCTTAGTCAACCACACTTGGATATGTGTGTGACCTTCTAGATTCACCACTAAGTAGCAATCGAGATGTGTTAAACACTTTAACGCCGACCAACCACTTTGGTTTACAACGAGGATCTCTTTATCTCCTCGAAGTACCCCAAAAGACCCTGAGTGACAACTAACATTATGTCAAGGCGATCCTACCAGTAATGAAGTCGGACTTTAATGAGAACCTATTTGGGATTTCGATTCTTGTGTACTATAATCCCTCAATCAATTAACATCCTGATCGAGTAAGAGTTATAGAGTGATAAAACTCACTAACTCGATAGTTATGCCAAGATCTAGCGTGGTGCGGTCGAGATGACACATTGGAACTCCTTCTGACATTGGAAACACTTTCTAGTCTAGCGTACTCTAGCAAGAGGTTTATACAACCGCAACCATCACCGATCACATAGGATGTTCGCCTCACACCGGAGATCGACGAATCCGATTAGGAATCACCTACCTCCATGCGTCACTACATAGAAACCACATAGTGCATTTCCCCATCCGATAACCAAACATTTTTTATCAACGACAAATCTCAAGCACCGACATACAAGACAATTGTGTTAACTTCGGTCTAAGGACTAGTAACACAATCAAATGCTTGTAACTAATCAAAGATCCTCTTAGCCATGTGATTTGTCATGTTCGTCACATTCAGTAGATGTTCCACTAACATCTAGCCACATGTCTACTATATCCATCTCATGGATTATGGCATGCGACTCACCATCCTTTATCATTAGTATCTCATACTAATCAAAGGTAGTAACCCATGTGCCAGTCTGTAATTGATTACTCATAGCCCGCTTCTGAGAAATCTAAGGACTGGGAATCTATACTTTAAGAAATCGTTAGTTCTATAGTCTTTGTCACATATTCTTAACACTTAAGAATAAGACCATCCATAGGAAATCTAAGTGCTCATTCATATACAATGATTGGAGAGGTATGAATGAAGATATGAGCTTAATATAACATATTATTATATTTGCAAGATTTATATCATTAGCCCCTAATTATCACCATTAGATGTCATCTAAATCTAGCATTAAGGCACCAACACTAACATGTATGACTAACAATGTAAAACCCCGTTTTCGAAGTAAATGAAAGAAAGAAATGTTTCATAATTCGTGGTTTTAGAATGATTAAAAATTAGGGCCTTGCAAAGTAAGGCCGTCGCTGTTATCTAGCCGAATAGATCGGAGGGATTATCCCAAAGCTCGAAAGATCAAAAGAAAGATCACATTATCGATTCTCAAGTCAAAATAGGATTTTTAGAGCTGAAAGAATTCGGATCGGAAATAGTTTCCGGTACAGCTTCAGTCCGGACGGATAAAACTGAATTGTCAGAGGGAAATTTCGAAATGATAACAGAACGCTTAGGGGGCCTCGGTTTTCCAAGTTAAGCAACCCTTTAGTGTTTCGAGAAGAAACGGAAAGAATTTCAAAGAGATAAGCCAATCGGGCCTAAATGTAATTTCCTGAAAATGCCCGAGGGAGGTCCAAATGTCATTTTCTTTGAAAAGTGAGGGACGTGAATGTCAATCTTGGAACTTTAGGATCTTAGTGAAAGCAAAGAAAATATCAGGGGCTTGTGAGAAAGGGCAAAACTGAGATTTCCAAAATTGACAGGGGGCAAATCGCAATTTCTCAAAAATTTCACAGCTGCCATGGCCGACAGCCTTGGCACGCCTCCGACCAGGCTGTCTCCGGCCACGGGAAGTTCAAGGGATGGTCAGGCACGCGTGAGGGATCGAGTTTTGGCCGACAAAACGCACGGGAGTGGCCGGAAAATCGAAGAAACCGACCATGGAAGAGGTCGGCCATGGCCAAACCTGCAAACGCGATTTCGAGGGCCTTTGTCGATGCTTTTTGGACGCCCAAGGGATGCTCACGAAGGTTAAGGTGTTGGGCTTCACGGCCATGTCGGTTTCGAGGGACGATTTGGCCTATAAATAGCGATCTAAGGGCCGAGGGTTTCGCCAACTTTGAGCTCAAAATCGGGCGCGAGTAAGGCCGAATCGAGCTTAGTTTTTAAGGGGCTTTTGCTCTAGAGAGGGTGAGGATCGATTCTGGAGAAATTGGAGGGTTCTCGCGTGCGTTTGGTGAAGTTTCGAGGGGTCGCCGAAGAAGGAGGCGGACGAGTCGGCCGAGACTTCAAGCTTCGATTTGGACAGCTTCCGGACCTCCTTTCGAGCCATTTCAGGTACCATTAGGATCGATTATTCATAAGCTTTCTTTTGGCATTGGTTTCGAAATTTTCCAGCAAGGCCGTGGCCGGAGAAGACAACCGGCGCGTGGGCCCCACGCGCCAGTCTCACTCGCCCTCCCACGCGCCAGCGCGTGTGGGCGCGTGCGGCATTAGAATTTTGTGCAATTTTTTTTAAATTTCTTATAAAATTATTTTAGAATTTTGTGTATAAAAAGATTTGAGAAAAAATGGACTTAGGTATTTATTTTGGGATTTTAGAGAAGAAAAATCGAGAAAAATCAAAGGAAAAATACGAGAAAAATGTGACAAAAATTGGTTTTAGTATTTATGGATTGAACATGATGTCTAGGGTGCATTAAAGCTTGAAATTGGGTGTTGGTTCGAATTTCGAGGATTTGCACGCAAATCGAGGTGAAACACGTGGTTCGAGGAATACCAAATTTGTCAAAGGTGAGTGAAAGTATATTATATTACCATCTAGTTTTATGTGAGTGTGCCTACGTAAGACTTGGTTTTTAAGTGAATATCCTATTTTACAAACATGGTTTAGCGTGAGCAACTATGTCCCAAGGACTGGATTTCGTGTGAAATGCCATTTTAAAACCCTAGTAGGCAGAAGTTTCCTTAAAGTCGATGATGTACGTTTTACCTTAAAACCTGATTATCATGTCGTCATGCTTTGAATGAAAATGTCACGTAGTTGCATTACATGTTATGATGAGATATGCATACATCCATAATGATATTATTGACCATGCATCGCATAAAGGGATTGGGATTATGAACTGGCACCGTTGCTCTACCAAGTGTGCACCCATACACATCGGCCCAGGAAAGGGGTTGTAAAAAAAATAGGGAGCAGCAGTTGGGTGCGGTTGACTCAAGTCGAAAACGAATGAGGACATGTTGCATCTTGCATTCATACACGAAAATTATATGTTTTGATTCACTCACTTAGATGATTCATCATCTAACCTGGGCTTTGCCCCTGGAATATTCAAACGTTCTAGATGTTGTTGTAGCAGAACCCAGTACGGACGAGGCATGTGATGGCACCTTCCAAGTGCCCGATGAAGTATGAATGTAATGGCAAAGTTCATGTATTTTAGTTCTGCTACTTAACATGTGAACATTTGAAGGACTTGATGTATTACCTAAGTTATGGTTATTGTAATGTTAGGTTCGACCCTTAGCTTTCGCGTGTAACATTTTGATGACTATCTTTGGAATGAATGGAATTTTGGGTTGATCTTCGATGTGATTTAGCATTTAGTTTGAAAGGAAAAAGAGAAAAAAAAATTATTGTCCCAAGATTGTCCCAAGGAATAACGCGCCCGGGAAAACGGGGCGTTACAGTTGGTATCAGAGCAAACTTGAAAATGTTAGGTAGAGAACGTAGCAATAGCTCGAGGAAATTAGGCACTAAGAGATCTGATGTTTTACCTCTAGGAATGCTAATGAATTTTAGGATAAATGTCAGGATGGCTGGGATTTTCCATGAGCAGGTATTAGAGGACCACTGGACAAACAGGATCGATGCTAGGGAGCAAGACCCCGACGAAGATGTCTATGGGTTCATAGCCAAAATGGAAGACATTATTGAAGATGTCCTGCCCAGCTATCGTCAGCACCCAGCCTTAGTACCCTTCCAGGTAAACTTCCTGATTGGTGTCTCAGAAGGGGAAGTGAAGACCCTTGCCGAATGGACTTGGCAAGATGAAGACTTTGCCTTGTTTCGTCACTTTTGTGACAGAATTCGTTTCCTGTTGAATGAATTGCATGAGGGAGTAAAGGAAGAAGACTCAATAGAAGTGGAACAAGACCCCATGGAGGAAGAAGAAGACTCGAGCGAAGATGAAGAAGAAGAAATAATGGAAATAGAGATTGAGAATGGCCCTCCTGAATTTGGATACTTCAGTTCGGACGATGAAGAAGACCCCCCAGAGGTTTGGGATGATTCTGAGGGACCTCCTCCTGAGTCCGAGGATGAGGCTGATGAGTGGATTTGGAAGTCTGCATCACCTTAGATGCCATATCAGTAGTAGGCCCTAGTAGTTCTGTCAGATACTATGATCAATAGTGATGTAATTGTAATTTTGTGAATTTATAAGAGAACTACATCAGTATTCGGAGTTATAATGAGTTGTTCCAATTATTTTGATGGATGTTAAAAAAAAAAAAAAATTAGCGTCTAACAAGAACCAAACTTTCAGATGGTGAATACTCGTCGAGCGTACATAACGGGAACCACGATGCCAAACCCCCAGCAAGGCCATATAGAAGGACGAGCCCACGACTTCCCCGGGAGCAGCTCGAGTCGCGAGGAAGAGAGGTCGAACGACAGTCGTTGGGATCAGATTGAAAGAATTGTGGGAAACATGGCAGGGGTTATGCAGGGAATTCAAACCCAAAGCAACCGTCCAGTTTGTATGTTGGATCTTTATTGCCGCCAGAACCCACCTGCTTTTCTAGGAAAAGTAGGATCGGATCCTAGTGAGGTCGAATTCTGGATCGAGCAAACCGAGAAATTGCTTGATCATCTCCACTGCAGCGAGGACGAGAAAGTCAACTGCGCGACCTTCATGTTACAAGGAGAAGCAGAGAAATGGTGGAAGGGAACAAAGAGAGCGATAACCGCTCAAGCTCAAGTAGAACCCCAGTACGTTTGTTGGGAGAGATTCAAGGAATTGTTCAATGAAAAGTATTTTCCACTTAGTCTAAGAATGGCAAAGGAGAGGGAATTCATGGAATTAAAGCAGTCCGAGGGCATGTCGGTGGCCCAGTACGAAGACGCCTTTACTCACCTGATCAGGTACATGCCGATTTATGAGTCGGATAAGAGAATCAAAGCTCAGAAGTTCCTAGGGGGGCTGAAAGTGAGAATTCAGAAAACCCTTGGTGACATAATTGCAGAGTCCTATGCCGAAGTGGTGCGTCGAGCAATGGCTGCTGAGGTTAACTGGGGTCGAATCGAGTCTATTCAGGGAGCTAGTCATAAAGCTTCAAATTTCAAGCAAGGTGCAGGGAGAAGATTAGACCCCAAGAGAGTTCAGTTTAAGCCAGGCAAGCCCTGTCTGAAGTGCGGGAAGAATCACCCTGGAAGGCCCTGTAGGCAAGGGATGAACGTTTGCTACAACTGTGGAGAAGCAGGACACCTCAACCAAAATTGCCCTAAGAAGGGAGTCGTCTGCTTCAATTGCAACCAGGTGGGCCATTACTCAAGAGATTGCCCAAAGCCGAAGCAGATAGGACAGAGTCAAGGGCTAGCAGGAAATCCAAGGATTCAAGGAAGGGTGTTCAACTTAACGCGGCAGGACACGGCTGAGGATCCGGCTGTCATTCAAGGTACCATGTTTACTTCTGGTTTTCCTATGCATGTCCTGATAGATTCAGGAGCCAGTCATTCATTCATATCACATGCATTAGTTGAAGTATTAGAAGAAGAACCAGAAAGTTTGAACTGTCGCATGATTGTGTCGACCCCTATGGGATCGTCTCTAGAAACCACGTCGGGATTTAAGAATAAGAAAATTCAGATAGGAGAAGCCGAGTTCTTGGTGGACTTAATTCTCCTTGAATTTCGAGACTTTGACGTAATCCTAGGAATGGACTTTTTGACTAAGTACGATGCCTCGATGGATTGTAGGACCAAAGTAGTCAGTCTCTGGAATGGAGACTCGACTATTAAATTCCGAGGGCAAGGTAGAATGGGCGAGAGAAAATGGATCTCGACTCTTAAGGCGGAAAAAATGCTGCGGAAGGGAGCTTTTGGGTACTTAGCTCACATTCAAGAAAAAATAAATGACCCCGTAGAACTAAAAGACGTGCCGATAGTCCAGGAGTTTGGGGATGTGTTTCCTGAAGAGTTGCCAGGATTGCCCCCACAACGTGAAATCGAATTCTCAATAGAGATTGTGCCAGGGGCAAGTCCGATCTCCGTGCCACCCTATAAGATGGCTCCTGCTGAAGTTCGGGAGTTAAAGATTCAACTTCAAGAGCTGTTGGATAAGGGGTTTATTAGACCTAGTATGTCACCATGGGGAGCGCCGGTCCTCTTTGTCAAGAAGAAGGATGGAAGTCTGAGAATGTGTATAGATTACCGGCAATTGAATAAGGTGACCACTAAGAATAAATATCCACTTCCGAGGATTGAGGAACTATTCGACCAGTTGCAAGGGGCTAAGGTCTTTTCGAAAATTGACTTGAGATCGGGGTATCATCAATTAAGGATCAAGGCAGATGATGTGCCCAAGACAGCTTTTTGATCTCGATACGGTCATTATGAGTTCCTGGTTATGCCCTTTGGGTTAACCAATGCCCCAGCAGCATTCATGGATACGATGAATCGAGTATTTAGACCTCATTTGGATAAGTTTGTGATCGTATTCATAGACGATATCTTGGTTTACTCACCTTCCGAAGAAGAACACGGAAGAGATCTACAAACAATTCTACAAACGTTAAGAGAGCACAAGCTATACGCAAAGTTTGCTAAATGTGAGTTTTGGATGAGTCAAGTGGCCTTTTTGGGACACATTATTTCAGTGGAAGGGATATCGGTGGATCCAGCGAAAGTAGCAGCAGTAAGAGAATGGAGCCGACCTAGCACAGTCACGGAGATTAAAAGTTTTCTGGGTCTGGCCGGGTATTATAGAAAATTCATAGAGGGGTTCTCAAATATTGCCTCACCCCTCACGAAGCTAACTCAAAAGAATGTGAAATTCGTTTGGAGTGATCAATGTGAGAAAAGCTTCCAGATGCTTAAGGAAAAACTTACGACTGCCCCGGTTTTGGCCATGCCAAATGGATCTGGAGGATTTAAGGTGTATACGGATGTCGCGAAGAATGGATTGGGCTGTGTTCTGATGCAGCATGAAAAGGTAATTCCCTATGGGTCTCGGCAACTCAAGAGGCATGAACAGAATTACCCGACCCATGATTCAGAGTTGGCGGCTGTGGTGTTCGCTTTAAAATTTTGGAGGCACTACTTGTACGGTGAGAAGTTTGAAATCTTCACTGATCACAAGAGTTTGCAGTATGTGTTCTCCCAAAAGGACCTTAACATGAGGCAGCGTCGGTGGATGGAGTTCTTAAAAGATTATGATTGTATCATCCAGTACCACCCCGGCAAGGCCAACGTGGTGGCCGATGCCCTAAGCAGAAAGGGGCCTATGAATGTGGCCAAAATGATAGTGTCAGAATGGCAGTTAATTGAGGCATTCAGTCTAATGACTATAGAAGCTACCCCAAAAGGAAACTCGGTCTATGTAGCCAGTCTTTCCATTCAGTCAGATTTGATGGAACAGATTCGCCAAGCTCTTCCCGAAGATAGTAGAGTAGGGTTATGGGTGGATGAGCAAGGAATGGTAAAGACTCCGAAATTCGAGTTAAGAGATGGTATCCTTCGATTCCAAGGAAGAATTTATGTACCCCGAGTCAAGGAATTAAGGAAATCAATTTTGAAAGAAGCTCATCGATCGAGGTATTCAATCCACCCAGGTGGTACCAAGATGTTCAGAGACTTGAGGACCATGTACTGGTGGCCAGGAATGAAAAAGAGCATCGCAAGATATGTCAGCCAATGTGATACATGCCAAAGAATAAAAATTGAGCATCAAAAGCCGGGTGGAAGTTTGCATCCGTTAGAAGTCCCAGAATGGAAATGGGAACATATCACTATGGACTTTGTATCAGGGTTACCAAAAAGCCCTAGAGGAAACGATGCTATATGGTTGATCGTCGACAGGTTGACCAAGTCTGCTCGTTTTCTGGCCATGAGGATGAGTCAGCCTATAAATAAGTTGGCTCAGCAGTACGTTGATAACATAGTCAGGCTACACGGAGTACCAGCAAGTATCGTCTCAGATCGTGACCCAAGGTTCACTTCAAGATTTTGGGGAAGCCTGCAAAAGTGCTTAGGCACTCAGATTAGGCTGAGTACGGCCTACCACCCCCAAACGGACGGTCAATCGGAGAGAACTATTCCAACCTTGGAGGATATGTTACGAGCATGTGCCTTAGACTTTACAGGGAGTTGGGAAGAACATCTACCATTGGTAGAGTTTGCATATAATAACAGCTATCACCATAGCATTGGCATGGCTCCCTATGAGGCACTGTATGGACGCAAGTGTAGATCCCCAGTATGTTGGACCGAAGTGGGTGAGCGGCAAATATTAGGCCCGGAGATTGTGCAGATAACTACCGAAAAGGTTAAGACAATTCGAGAGAGGATCAAAGAAGCTCAAAGCCGTCAAAAGTCTTATGCGGACGTCAGGCGAAGGGATTTAGAATTTCAAGTTGGCAACAAGGTATACCTGAAATTATCCCCTTTAAGGACAGCAACTCGAGGCCACAAGAAAGGTAAGCTGAGTCCAAGGTATATTGGACCATACGACGTCCTAGAAAGAATCGGGCCCGTTGTGTATCGACTCGCCTTGCCAATGGCTCTATCCAATCTGCACGACGTGTTTCACGTGTCGCAGCTCTGAAAGCACGAGACCGATCCGTCTCAGATAATGCCGTCAGAAGCCGCTGAGATTCAAGAGAACCTTTCGTATCTCGAGAGACCAGTTAGAATTTTGGACCGAAGAGATCAAGTCTTGAGGAACAAGTCCATACCGTTGGTACAAGTACTGTGGAGGAATCCAGTAAGCGAGGAGCTAACATGGGAGCGAGAAGAAGATATGAGGACCAATTTTCCATTCTTGTTCGAGGAATCAATAGATAGCATGAATGTACACTAAGCAAATTTCGAGGACGAAATTTTTGTAAGGAGGGGAGAATGTAAAACCCCATTTTCGAAGTAAATGAAAGAAAGAAATGTTTCATAATTCGTGGTTTCAGAATGATTAAAAATTAGGGCCTTGCAAAGTAAGGCCGTCGCTGTTATCTAGCCGAATAGATCGGAGGGATTATCCCAAAGCTCGAAAGATCAAAAGAAAGATCACATTATCGATTCTCAAGTCAAAATAGGATTTTTAGAGCTGAAAGAATTCGGATCGGAAATAGTTTCCGGTACAGCTTCAGTCCGGACGGATAAAACTGAATTGTTGGAGGGAGATTCTGAAATGATAACAGAACCCTTAGGGGGCCTCGGTTTTCCAAGTTAAGCAACCCTTTAGTGTTTCGGGAAGAAACGGAAAGAATTTCAAAGAGATAAGCCAATCGGGCCTAAATGTAATTTCCTGAAAATGCCCGAGGGAGGTCCAAACGTCATTTTTTTTGAAAAGTGAGGGACGTGAATGTCAATCTTGGAACTTTAGGATCTTAGTGAAAGCAAAGAAAATATCAGGGGCTTGTGAGAAAGGGCAAAACTGAGATTTCCAAAATTGGCAGGGGGCAAATCGCAATTTCTCAAACATTTCACAGCTGCCATGGCCGACAGCCTTGGCACGCCTCCGACCAGGCTGTCTCCGGCCACGGGAAGTTCAAGGGATGGTCGGGCACGCGTGAGGGATCGAGTTTAGGCCGACAAAACGCACGAGAGTGGCCAAAAAATTGAAGAAACCGACCATGGAAGAGGTTGGCCATGGCCGAACCTGCAAACGCGATTTCGAGGGCCTTTGTCGATGCTTTTTGGATGCCCAAGGGATGCTCACGAAGGTTAAGGTGTTGGGCTTCACGGCCATGTCGGTTTCGAGGGACGATTTGGCCTATAAATAGCGATCTAAGGGCCGAGGGTTTCGCCAACTTTGAGCTCAAAATCGGGCGCGAGTAAGGCCGAATCGAGCTTAGTTTTTAAGGGGCTTTTGCTTTAGAGAGGGTGAGGATCGATTCTGGAGAAATTGGAGGGTTCTCGCGTGCGTTTGGTGAAGTTTCGAGGGGTCGCCGGAGAAGGAGGCGGACGAGTCGGCCGAGACTTCAAGCTTCGATTTCGACAGCTTCCGGACCTCCTTTCGAGCCATTTCAGGTACCATTAGGATCGATTATTCATAGGCTTTCTTTTGGCATTGGTTTCAAAATTTTCCAGCAAGGCCGTGGCCGGAGAAGACGATCGGCGCGTGGGCCCCACGCTCCAGTCTCACTCGCCCTCCCACGCGCCAGCGCGTGTGGGCGCGTGCGGCATTAGAATTTTGTGCAATTTTTTTTAAATTTCTTATAAAATTATTTTAGAATTTTGTGTATAAAAAGATTTGAGAAAAAATGGACTTAGGTATTTATTTTGGGATTTTAGAGAAGAAAAATCGAGAAAAATCAAAGGAAAAATACGAGAAAAATGTGACAAAAATTGGTTTTGGTATTTATGGATTGAACATGATGTCTAGGGTGCATTAAAGCTTGAAATTGGGTGTTGGTTTGAATTTCGAGGATTTGCACGCAAATCGAGGTGAAACACGTGGTTCGAGGAATACCAAATTTGTCAAAAGTGAGTGAAAGTATATTATATTACCATCTAGTTTTATGTGAGTGTACCTACGTAAGACTTGGTTTTTAAGTGAATATCCTATTTTACAAACATGGTTTAGCGTGAGCAGCTATGTCCCAAGGACTGGATTTCGTGTGAAATGCCATTTTAAAACCCTAGTAGGCAGAAGTTTCCTTAAAGTCGATGATGTACGTTTTACCTTAAAACCTGATTATCATGTCGTCATGTTTTGAATGAAAATGTCACGTAGTTGCATTACATGTTATGATGAGATATGCATACATCCATAATGATATTATTGACCATGCATCGCATAAAGGGCTTGGGATTATGAACTGGCACCGTTGCTCTACCAAGTGTGCACCCATACACATCGGCCCAGGAAAGGGGTTGTAAAAAAAATGGGGAGCAGTAGTTGGGTGCGGTTGACTCAAGTCGAAAACGAATGAGGACATGTTGCATCTTGCATTCATACACGAAAATTATATGTTTTGATTCACTCACTTAGATGATTCATCATCTAACCTGGGCTTTGCCCCTGGAATATTCAAACGTTCCAGATGTTGTTGTAGCAGAACCCGGTACGGACGAGGCATGTGATGGCACCTTCCAAGTGCCCGATGAAGTATGAATGTAATGGCAAAGTTCATGTATTTTAGTTCTGCTACTTAACATGTGAACATTTGAAGGACTTGATGTATTACCTAAGTTATGGTTATTGTAATGTTAGGTTCGACCCTTAGCTTCCGCGTGTAACATTTTGATGACTATCTTTGGAATGAATGGAATTTTGGGTTGATCTTCGATGTGATTTAGCATTTAGTTTGAAAGGAAAAAGAGAAAAAAAAATTATTGTCCCAAGATTGTCCCAAGGAATAATGCGTCCGGGAAAACGGGGCGTTACAAACAATCTTAGTCAAATAAGATTATACAGTTATTGAATAACTTCTAATCTTAGTCGACTAACACCTAAGATTACTCGAGTAATACTGTGTTGAAATTCAAAAATATAGCTGTTACAGACAACATTAGTTGCGCACAATTTTTGATTGTCAAACATTCTAGCCATTGCAAAAAGTTATCTAAACATTCTTTCATGTAATTTATCAATGTTTGAACTTTAAGATCAAATAATAACTGTTGAATTTCACAAATAGAATATTCTTCGATGGTTGAATGCATTGAGGAAACAAACTCTATAAATACTCAAGCCATGCACAAGATTAAGGTGACCAATTTTGGAAAAGAATTCTCTAAAACAGAATGAGAAAGAAAAGAAAGAAAAACAAGAGCTAAGTTGAATATCATCATCCTGTGTGTTCATATATTTTCAAGCTATCAAATTCAAGAGAGAGTGAAGAGCTTTTCATTTCTTTTTCTCTGATTCTCTCTGTTTGTAATCTTATATTCCCTAATGAGCTTCTCATTCATATTTTTTTGAGGGTTATTTGGTTTTCACAATGAGATTTTGCTCAAACATTTTTATCTCTTAATTTGTTGTTAGGGTTGTTGCCTTATCCTTGTAAAGGTTATTGCTTAGCTCGTAAAAGTGGAAGTTCCAACTTATAAAAGTTGAAATTTCAACTAATCTTGTAAAAGTTGAGGTTATAGCTGAACTTATAAAAGTTAAACAATCAGTGAACTGTTGAAATACTTAGTGAGGAGCTAAAGTAGTGGATATAGGTAGTTGGCTGAACCACTATAAATATTGTGATATGAATGTACTCTTGAAATACACTCTCACAAAAAACTTTCTCAAAAAAAGCCTGAAAAGAAATGATACAATGATAGCTCAAGCCTTTGACAAAGAAAATAAGAGTAAAAATGAAGTGCAGAGAGATTTGAGAGCTTTTAAAAGTTGAAACTTAAAGAGCACAAGATGATTCATCTTCGAGTTTCAAATGCTTTCCTATTTATAGTCTTCGTGGCCCTCTCAATAAAATGTAGTCATTAGAGTCAAATGTTTGAGAAATATAACTTGTAGAAAACAAGTATAGTTAGTTGTTTTAGTTTTTGCAACAAAACTGATTGACTGATAGGAATAATCGATCAACTAATTTTTAAATTTTTAACGAGGTCAGCCGTCAATTTATAAAAATTGATTGACTATTCTCGAAACGTTCGACCAAAAATGATGCAGTGGCTATCAACAACAAGTGGCCAAAAGCATGGAAAATGAGCGATTGATAGTCTAAAAATTCATTCAATATTGTTTATGATTTTTGTCGATAACTTACAAGGACTGATTGATTATTTTTATTCTAAAGATTATTTTAAGGAGAAAAACTAAGAAACAATTGATAGTTTTCAATATATGGTCGATAGTTTTGATAAACATCCTTAAATTTTATAACTTTCATAAATATAATTTAAAAGATGTATATTTGTTAAAGTATTATGTAAAACATAGTGATCATCAAAACTCCATTTATACAACAATAGGTGGATCCATGATACAATATGAGGGTATCCATCTTATAACACTAGGGTATCCATACAAAATTGACATTTTAGCCCAATGTTTTTATAATGGGGAAAAAGATGGCTAATGTGGAGAAATTGTGACTATGTTTTATACTATAATAAAATCCTTTTAAATTATAGACAAAAAATCATTTTAAATTGCATAAAATAATATTGTACAAAATGAAAATTTAACATTGACAAAACTTACTAAAAAAAGATACAATGGATGTTAGTGATAATAATAAAACTTGAGGCATGCATGTGAGAAAGGAATAAACATATCATGTGTCCCATTGCACATTAGGACACTTGTATTTCACTTGTTAATAGTCCCAATTGCCCTTTCCCCAATTCCTTTTCTTTTGATCTTTATTGATTAGTGCTATTAGGAAATAATAGGGATTCAGTATCTAGTTTCTCGCCTCTAATGTCAATCCAGGGAGAAAGAGATCCAGTAGAAGGGTCTTCGAGATCCCTTAATGGTAAATCAAGAAGACCTAGTCAATATGAGATGCAAAAAAGAAGAGATTGGGACACTTTTAGTGAGTACTTGAGCAGGCAAACTCCATCGGTTCCAATCTCAAAATGTCACAGCAATCATGTACTCCAATTCCTTCAGTACGTGGATCGATTTGGGAAAACAAAGGTTCACTTGAATAGTTGCTTGTTCTATGGAAAACGTCAATTGTCTACTCCATGTACTTGTCCAATTAACAAGCTTGGGGGAGTCTTGATTCCCTTATCGGGCGTCTGAAAGCTTCTTTTGATGAGATTTATGGTTACAACAAGAATGAAAACCCTTTTGCTAGTGCTTCAATTCGTATTTATTTGAATGATGTGAAGGATTCCCAATCCAAGGCAAGAGGGATCCTATACCAGAGGAAGAGGAAGATGGAGAATTTTGAACCGCAGATAAAGGATTGAAGTCACCAGTACTAATCATGTAGTTTCTTTGGAGATAAACCTGGTAACATTTCTTTACAAATATATGCTTTAGTAGTTTTCTCTTTAGTGCATAAATGTCAAAACTATTTCAATAATAAAAATAATTCATTGAGATACAAAACAAGTATACAAAACACTTTGTAATGATAGTGACCCTCAATTGTCAATCATCGAATATTATCTTAGATAGAGAATATTTTTCACATGAGTGCATACAAATAGGCCAATGATTAATAAAGTTTCTTTAGATATCTACTAAATTAGAATAGTGTAATACTTTTGTGTTACCTTAAACATATTTTATTTTGTGTTTTGCACAACTTTGCCACAATTGGAAAATTGTTGTACATTATGTAGTATTTTACCTATGAATAATTTAATTTGGTTGCCTACATATTTATAACCTTGCAAAGTGCACCTCATTCATCAACGTAACCCTCTAATTTTTAAATTCTAATGGTTAACATACAATTTTAAATAAGTAATGCAATCCTTTGTGGGTTTCTTTTTTGTAAATGTCCTAAAAAATGAACAAGAGTCAATGAAATGACATTTTTTGCAATGATACATGAGTTTTTCTTTTATTTTCTTCTTTTTGTAGTTTTGTTGGTATAGTTGATAGAAGGATGATACTCATAAGGATCATAACTAGTAGTGTTGAATGCAATGATTAAGTAGTTATGTTATAAATGTATCCAATCTTATAATTTTGTGATTATCTAGTAGAGAAGGGATGGAGAAATTGATTACATTAGTTATATCTCATATGGGAGTGAAAAAGTGCCACCTTTTTTAGTATCAAAATAATTAACTCTAACCAAACCATTCATCTTGCCAGATTTTCACTACCTACTCATTCTTAATTCTCCATCTCAATATATATAATAGTTATTAGGTCATTTACTCCAAATACACATTAGCAAGTGAAAGAATGAATCAATCATAGTTTAGCTTAAAAAAGTTCATGTTATCTGATACTGTTGTTTCAAGTTCCTAGGGGAAAAAATTGAAACAATGTGAAAAGGCTAGAAGGCTAAAGTTTTGTCCTATGTAAGAAAGACTTTCTTACTAAAACAACTATATCTATCATCTCTAATTATGCCATTAGTTTATATATGTATATCAACAAACTCTCCAAATATATGTGCCAAGAAATAGACTCCCTAATGTGAAATTTTGATGGAGAAAGGGAAAAGGTAAAAGGAATTATTACAGTTGATAACTTGGGATTAGCTTTATAAGCCAAAAGAATAGGGTGGTTTAGGGTTTAGTAAGACAAACCAAAAGAAACAAAGTGTTTGAGGCTGATCTTGGATGAAGTATGTGCCCTAAAATACTATGAAATTCATTTTTCATAGAATTGGAAGGTAAGAAGTCATTCTTTGTTATGGAGGACAATTTTAAGTAGTAAGGATCATATGTGAAAAGAGGCTTGCAAAGAATTAGGAGATGGAAAACAATTGACTTCTGGGATGATAGATGGGTTTACATATATTCAAGTTTAGAAGCAATGATAAGAAAAGTCTAAAGAATATTTTGTTAAAGATATGATCGATTGGGAAAATCTAAAATGTAATGGGACAAACCAAAATAAGTTCTCAATCATAACGCAACTACTAGAATTGGAAATACTCATATTCCATTGATTAATTATAAACACTCAGAGCTAGATTGTCAACACAGAAAAAAAAAAATCTACAAAGTCCAACATTTCTAAAATATCAAGACCTGAAGCTCCCTTTTAGAAAATTTTGTATAGTTTTGATATAATTTGTTAGGCATATAAAAAAAATATATAATTTTGATACCATATGTTGTAGCAAAACACTACAATGCACAAACTCAATAACGATCAAAATGAATCCATAGAGACAAATTTAATGTGGTTGAGCTTGAATTACATCTATGGATGGAATAAGAGAAATAAATTTTACTATCCAAATATTTGCCAACTAAATAGCCTAAACACTAATAGAAAGGCAACTGATCTTGAAAGCTAAAATATGGCACAATAAAGGAATCTAAAATCTATTTCTTCGTGAAGTGTCTTGTGCTAAGGACTCTTTGGTTGTTAATTGGGGAATTCACCCTACTAGGTTTTAAATACAGAATTTCCAACAATAGTTTGTCATTGTGTCACATTCTCAAAAAATAAGGATTTATTCTTCAATTGAAAAAATTACATGCGGTACATATGATGATAATCATAATAGAAAGGATTTGGAAATGGAGGAACAATATCAAGTTAAAAGAGCAAAAATGAATCTTTGTAGGTTACATAAAAAAATTACATAATGCTACAAGAAACACAAAAATCTAATTCATTTGAATGGATAAAAGGTAACAAGGGACAAGAATTTGGTGACAACTAGATTAATTTTGATCTAGAGTAGGCTCAATATGGTTTCCTATAAGTTAATTTTGATCGATGTTGCATTCAAAGATGTATCCATGGGAGGTGGTGCGTTTCCCATAGATCATAGTGGCAATGCAAATGGAAGTTGATAATAAACGATCAACTTAATTAACTCATGCGAACACTAGTAGAGAGACTTGTGATTGGTCTTGGAACTTGGGCTGGAACTTCACTACTTTTAAGTGGATTCCCTCTCTATAACTAGTTGTGCAAAGAAAAGGCTAGACTATCAATGAAATATAGTTGTATAGGTGGATAATATCCAATACACGATGAGTAAGAGGAGTTATTGAAAGATACTTTGTGCTTCGATATCTAGCAACATAACAACACATTCATTGATCAAGGAACAATTATTCATGAATAGAGGTATAAATCCAAATCGAAAGAAGTTATCAGAAGCTATCAAATGGATTTGTAGAGAGGAAGCTTAACATGGTAAATCTATTCTTTTATTTGATAATAGTTTATGTAGTTTGTTTCCTAGTTCTTTTGGTTAACCCAAAAAAAAAAAAAAAAGAAAGCATGGGAAATTTAGGATGATCCTGTAAAGGGTGGAACTAATATGTTTCGTACTAAAAAGGTTTTCATTGATGATGCAAAGTGTTTATTCTATGAATAAGAACCTAGATCAATTCTACCCATCTTTGCAACTTATGACTAGGATAACATAATTTGGTTCATAACATGGTGATTGAGAGCAACGATTTGGTTATTGTAAGACATACAAGGATGATTACTTCAATGTAAACAACTACTTTACCCTTTTTGGTATAGAAAATTCATAGGAAGAAGATAGAGATATGCCCACCCACTATAATAAAAGGATATTTTGATTGATGATAATGAAAGCTCCTCTATGTAGATGCTTTGCCTTCATCTCCTAAGCTACTGGGTTTTCATCTTTATTATTGATCGCTATTTGTTGCTATTGATTTGAATGCTAGAAACCTTGAATAGAACTTCTTGAACGCACACTTGCACACATGAATGTTACAAAATACAAGAAAAAACAGAATAATACAAATTATAAGAACAGTAAGGAAATACAAACAAACAAGAACACTCACATGACAAGACAATTTATCCTGGTTTAGATCATCATGGATTTGATGATCCTACATCCAACCTTAAACTGAGAGCCAATCTTTTCACTGATCTTGATTGAACAGTACACAAGAACACGAGCACTGTTACAAAGATTACAAAGTCTATCACTCACTAGGCTTTCCTCTTTTGAGACACTCGTTTGATTCAATGCATCTAATCTAACAATCCATCCTTCTATTTATAGAACATAGAGGCAGATTTTACAATGTAGGAGATAGATAATTGTTGTTTCAAATTTGATAGTTACCGTTACAGTTATGTTAACTAACTGCCACCCAACTACATGAAACTTGACTTGGATTAGAATGTGCCTTTGGGCTTACTTAATGCAAAGAAATAACATTTCTCCACCATTTGCGTAAGAACTACCCAAACTTCTTGATAAAGACCTGTTCTCATCTTGGCTCTCCTAGCATACTTGATCATTCACATAGAATTACCTATAAAAGCCTTAAATAGTGTTGCAACTTGGCTATTGGAACAACCTTGGTGAACATATCAGCAACATTATTTTCCCCTATGACTTTTATTAGATTTGCCTCCTTCTTTTCCAGAATCTCTTTGATAAAATGATGCCTCACATCTATGTGTTTAGTTCTTTCATGGTGAGCTTGATTCTTAGCTAAGTGTATGGCATTTTTGCTATCACACATTTAGGTTGCCTTTATAGTTTTCCTAGACAATTCACTTGTTAAACCTTTCAACCATAAGGCTTCTTTTATAGCTTTTGAAATAGCTATATATTCTGCTTCTGTGGTTGAGAGTGCCACCACAGATTGCAAACTTGTTTTCCAACTCATGGTTGAATTCCATATCTTAAATACATATCTTGTGGTTGATCTTCTTCTATCTAAATCTAATGCATAATCAACATCTGTATATCCAAGTATAATTCCTTCTTCTTCTGTATTAACTCCACCATAAGCCAAAATCATATTAATAGAACCTTTTAGATATCTAAAAATCCATTTTACAACATTCCAATGAGCCTTCCCAGGATTTGTCATAAACCTGTTGGTGACACTCATAGCATGTGCTAGGTTAGGTCTTGTACATACCATGCTATACATTAGGCCACCAATAGCACTTGAGTAGGGTATCCTCTTCATTTCCTCAATACTTACTTCCTCGATCAGTTGGTGATTTCTCAGAGGATAACTTAAAATGTTGAGCATATAGAACATTCACACGTTTGGCTCCTGACATATGAAACTTCTTGATAAGTTTCTCAAGGTAGGATCTCTGTGATAGTAGGAGTTTCCTTTGTTGTATGTCTCTTGAAATTTCTATACCTAAGATCTTCCTTGCCTTCCCCAACTCCTTCATTTCAAAGGCAGATTTCAGTTTCAGCTTTAGTTCCTGAATCTCCTAATTTGATTGATTTGCTATCAACATATCATCTACATATAGGAGTAGGAATATGGAGATCCTATTAGAAACATGCCTAAAATACACACATTAGTCACATTAACTCCTTTTATACTCTTGATTTAACATGAATGCATCAAATTTCTTATACCATTGCTTGGGGGATTGTTTCAATCATAGAGTGACTTTCTCAGCAAGCATACTTGTTCCACTTTTCCTCTTGATTCAAATCCTTTTAGTAGTTCCATTAGAATGTTTTCTTCTAATTCACCATGTAAGAAGGTAGTAGTTATATCCATTTGTTCTGGGCTTAGATTTAAGTGAGTTATCATAGCAAGCAAAACCCTAATGGAAGTATGCCTTACTACTAGTGAGAATACTTCATTAAAATCTATCCCAGGCACTTAAGTGAATCCTCTTGCTATCAACCTAGCCTTATACCTAGGTTTTCATCTTTTCTAACTCCCTCTTTAATCTTAAGCAGTCATTTACAACCAACCACCCTATGTTCGGTGGTCTATCTACTAGAGTCCAAGTTTGGTTCTTCCTTAAAGACTCCATTTTAGATTTCATGGCTGCTATTCATTTGTGAGAATCTTTCAAGTGAACAGTTTCTTCATAACTAAGAGGCTCATCTCCTGTTACTTCTATTGCACTTGTCAGTGCATATGATACAAGGTCAGAGAATCCATATCTCACTAGTGGCCTGCTATACCTCCTTGCCCTATCCCTAGTGAGGTTATATTGTTGTAGATTTGTCTATTGGTCTGTATCTATGACATCCTCATGTTCCTTACTATCCTCACGATGATCAATTTCTTGATTATGAGGACTATCTAAGTTATTATCATGGACTTTATCTTGGAGTTCAACATCCACTATCTTATATTTTCCCTCTAAATCCTTTTTATCATCTACCTTAATGTCATTAACAATGGAATCCTAGTCAAAGGTGACATCCCTACCCACAATTGTCCTAGAAAAACCTTGTTCTAAATTCCATAGCTTATATCCTTTAATTCTAGTTGGATAACCAACAAATAAACATCTCTTTACTCTAGGTTCTAACTTTCCTTGTTTTACATGTGCATATGCTAAGCACCCAAACACCCTCAAATGGTCTAGACTCAGCTTATATCTAGACCACATCTCATAGGGAGTCTTAAAATCTATAGTAGCTAATGGAGACCTATTTAGAACATAGGTTGCAGTGGCTACTACCTCTGTCTAAAATGCCTTAAGTAATTTTGCATGAAACAACATTTCTCTTACCCTCTCAAGCAAAGTCCTATTCATTCTTTTGTTTAGGATTACTTGGAAAAGTTAGGTGTCTTAGTATACCATTTTTCATTGCATAACTAGGTAAATTCCTTATTGCAAAACTCAAGGCCATTATCTATCCTAATGATCTTTATTTTCATTTCTTTTTGATTTTCTACCATGGTTTTCTAGGTTTTAAATGCCTCGAATGTATACCCTTTTGCCTGTAAGACATAAACCCAAACCATTATAGAGTTATCATCAATTATAGACAGAAAATATCTAAAACCACCACAGGATAAAGTTTGTGCAGGGCCTGATATGTTTGAATGGATATAATCTAGAGGAACCTTAGAGGAGTGTATTGCTTTCTTAGAAAATTTAACCTTTGTAGCCTTTCCAAATATGCATGACTCACACTTGTCTAAATCTGTAATCTTTTTAGTACCCAATATTCCTTGTTTAGATAATTCTTTCAGTCTTTGTTAATTGATATGTGCCATCCTAAAATGCCATAGTATAGTTTGTGTATATACTCTATTTTCCCCTACTATAGCTTCACCACATAAAGTGGAAGCTTGCAGAACATAGATTCCATTTTGCAGATTAGCTTTCATGCATATAAGACACCCCCTAGACACTTTAAGAACTCCACCATATCCTCTATAGGAGGAACCATTTTATCCAATTCACCTAATGGTTTCATCATGTAATTTAATTTTTATATCTCCTACTTCCATTACTCTGCATTCATGGTTATTTCCTAGTAATACCTTCCCTCCAATTTAGGCTAAAAGTTTAGAAACCAGTGCCTATGAGTTGTCATATGATATGACAACTAGAATCCAAAATCCATACCTCATTTTCTACCTTTTTAGAAACCACAAAGGCATCTGAACTATCATATCCAAATTCAAAAAAGATGTGGTATTTTTAGAGTTACCTCTATCTTGTAACTCTTTCTTTCTCTGTAAACAGTTCTTCTTGATGTGTCCTTCCTCATCGCAATGGTAGCATTTTATTACTTTCATACCACTCCTTGATCTAGACCTTGACCTGTTCCTGCCTCTAAGGTCTCTCTTGCCTAGTCTTTGTTGGTCCCTTAGGGAATGGCCACTCAAGAGGGGGCTGAATTGAGTGATTAAAATTTTTCATAATTTTAATAAATATTCTTGATTAATGATTTTATTTAAGAATATATATTTGATAAATATAATAAATGATTTTTGAGATCAATAATAAATGCAACCCACAAGATATAGTAAAATTAAATTAAATGAGACAGTAGACAATTTTTAGTGGTTCAATGTCTCCACACACACATAGTCCACTCTCTCAAGGTCTAACTACTCTTGGGGTTCCACTAAACCAATTCCACCAACAATTCAACACTAGCTCTGTAACGACCTGTTTCAGGTACCGATGAAGTGTATGGACTGGGAATAATTATTTTATTTGGATAATAATCTTAGAGAATTAATTGTGATATTACAGGTGGTTGTTAAAGGCAGTGGAAATACTGAAAAGTCAAAGAGGTAACTTGAGTGGTAACGGGACTTGCAAGTATACAAGGTAGGTGTGTGAATAATTTATGGAAATCTTATTATGGATTAAATTGTATTTGGTTTGAATTTTATCAAATAATAGTAGTAATGAGAATTTATAAAGATGGGGACATGCAAGTCATTACCATTAAGGGAGTAGGGGCATTTTGGTCATTGTGGAATATGGATAGATATATGTGTGGAGAATTCTTCATTTAGAGAAGGAAAAGCAAAGGGAGAGAAAGGAAAGAGGGAGCAACTAGAGAGGAAGGAAAAAAAGAGCTAGGGTTTTGATTCTTCAACTTTCTCTTCATCAATCTTGGTTTTTAGTGTATCAAAAGGTAAGATTCAAGTTGTGGGTGGCTTCATCTCCCTCATATTGCTTATTTTCTTTTGTTTTGGGGTGTAGGAAAGTGTGGTGGATTTTGTAGAGTTCTCCAAGCAAGACCATGGGGAAAGGATTATTAAGGCAAGTTCCCCTCTTCTCTTCTTCATCTGTCCCTTTGGACTTAAAGTATGGTGGGTTTGGTTATGAAGATGTCATATTTTCCCTAAAGGATTGTTGGGTAGGAATTTATGTCAAAATTTTTGTAAATCTCTCCTCTCTTCAAATTAATCCCATTAGTTTCAATTAGGTTTTGAAATAGAGGTTGATACACCTTATGAGATGAAAAGAGTGATGTAATTTGAGGTTTGATGGAGTATTGGAAGATTTGGTATGGTTTTAGGTGATTTTGGTCTTTCTGTTGGTCTTTCTAGCTCCATGAACCGACTAATGGGGGTTCTAAGTCGACTCTGCATGATCAAGCCTCGGTTTAGTCGACTACATCACCTCATTAGTCGACTATTCATAAGTCAACTCTACATTAGGCACCTTATACTATTTCGGCCATAACTTTTTGTATAGATATCTGATTGAGAAACCGTTTAAAGTGTTGTAAACTAGACTCGATAAGATTTGATTGGGTATATAATTTGGGGTTATTTGGACAATAATTGGACCAGTTAGAGCCCTATGAATTAGTAGCTAGAAATCTAACTCTTTAGTTCCAATCCAACAATATTTTGGTGCTTGGGGCATAACTACTTGTGGTGATATCCAAATCGAAATCCATCCTTGGTGCCATAGTCTAGATGTCACGAAATTGGTTTTGATAAACTAATTGAGTAATTTGGGTATGAGTTGAATCCATAGCAGTCCTATCAAATTCTATCTAGATACTGGAATTCTTCTACTATGGGAGATTTGCCTTGCTCCAGTTTTATGGAATAAATATATTTCTTTGGGGTATGAGTAGAACCATTGAGGGGTTAAGAGGTGATGCTTCTAGTTGTGATTCCCTAGTCAGTTGGGAGAGTCTTATTTGGCATTTCTTGACGTGTCTTGTTTTCAATGGCTGGGTAGGGCTTGATCTCCTTACGTTTCTTTTGCAAAATGATGTTAAACCTTAATAGGGTAGGTTCTAGATGTTGCTATTTGGGGGTGGTGTTTTATTTTAATTTATTTATTACTACACAATGCATGGTGATGCATTGGGACATTAGGCTATGGGTTTGCATACATTTGGGGATTATGCTTTGTATTTAGTGGAGGCTTGAGCACTAGCATGACATGGTTGCCTTGTGATAACCAACTTGTGTATTGTAGATGAGCATAGACACATGGACCATGCATATGTGTGAGTTCTTATGTGGGTGTAACATGGCCTGATACTTGGTTTATGGGGGCCTTGACATCACATTTATGCTGCATAACCCATTGCATTTCTTTATATGTTGCATTGCATGGATCCTTTGCGCATAGTGGTCTAGTCCGTGAGATGTACATCTATTCCAGAGATGGGAGGACCGTTTCAAGGGAGCGCTGGCTCATGAGGTCTACTATTTTGGGTGTCAAGAGTACCATCCCAATAAGGCTTGGCTTGTGATTGTGATGTGTAAGACTGGGGGTTCGAGTCCCACAAAACTTGAGATCTTTGATGTGGTGGTGTTCATGGTTCCGTTGTGGTAGCCTACCATGGTTGCTGATAGGTTTGTATATAAGGCCTTGAGAGCCATTGAGTATGATCTCTTATGTGGGCCCTAAGGATCATATGTGTGCATTTATGCATTTTCGATTATGACTTGGCATTATGGTACATGGCATGGATTGATATGCGATACATATTCATGTGTGGGGATGTTTATGGGCGAGTTAGCTATCAGCTCTAGTATCATTTTTCTTATATATATACTTGCTGAGTCTTACAGCTCACTCTTGCTTTACATCATTCCAGGTTAGCGTGGAAAGGCAATCAAGGGTGGGTTCAACCAAGCTTAGCTTTTCCTATGATAGATGTCGTGTATAGAGGCACCTTAACTAGAAGATTCTTGGGCGTTTCGTCTTGTTTTGAGTTCAGGAAGAAGATTGTCTTGCCAGGCTAGCCATGGTGTTTCTTGTGGGATATACGGGCATGTGGGCCCTATTGTTGTCATTGAAAATTGTGTACTAAATGACTTCTGCTTCTGTTGTGTATATTAATGAAAAACTCTTTAGAGATTTTTTTTAAGTCTACATCTATATCCATTTTCGTGAGGGCTTTCTCTCGAGACTCCTGTGTTTACGGGACTTTCGGGAGCGGGTCCTTACAAGCCCACCTTGAAAATTAAATGCATATCTAGATTACAATGGGTTCTAGGCAATCACTACACCAAAGTTTCCACCCTAACTTACCTTGGAAACTAGATTCACCTAGATTTTAATGGTTCTAAGAAACTTATACAATCCACAACGATACTCTAAATGTTTACAAATAATTGTCCATACTTGGACAAAAATAAATAAGCAATTAAGCACAAAATATACAAAGTAATAATATTTAAATAAATAAATAATTTGGTGACCTTAGATTTGACGAAAAAATTCAAAGTAGACTCTAAAATGTTTTTCTCCTCTTGCCTTGTGGCTCTTCGGTTGATGTGCAATAACGCTTCAAGAGTCTCAAATTGCTTGGATGTTAGCTTGAAAGCGTTTGGGATCTTTTGAATGCTTTGGATATGCAACATGTGCAATGAATGAACTCCAAAAATGAGTTTGGGGGTATTTATAGGTATTTTTGGGCACTATTCTAACAGTCAAAAAGCTGACCGTTAGGCCAAAAGTCGACTTTCCAAAGTGGGAAAATCGACTCTCATTCGAATGAGAGCAGCAGTCAAAAATCTGATTGTTGGCACTAAAAGTTCAGTTTTGAAAATTGAAAAGTCGACTTTCGGAAATCAAAAAGTCTGACTTTCGAAAATCAAAGAGTTGACTTTCAATGTAGCGGTATTGTAGCAAACAATAAATTACTATAACAATAGTCAAGAGTTGATTTTTGGCATCCCAATAGTCGACTTTCGGTCCAAAATTTATAAAAAAAAATAATTTTATATAATTTTTATACATTTTATAATTACTTAAAAGATAATTTTAATGAAAAATAATATTTTTGGTAATACATATAATATGAAAAAATATTTTATAAATTAATGAAAAATAATTCGGTACTACAATTAGTATATTTAAAAAAATACTTTTTTTGTTAATCATCAAAACACTATAATTTGTATATTGAAAAATATCATTTTTGGTTAATAATCAAAACTTAATTAATATAATCAAGTTGGCTCAACAATCTTATCTTGACAACAAGTACATCTCCAGTGGTGCTCTTTCCCTCCACTTTATTATGCAATTCTTTATAGTTTAAAACACCTATAACATCATCAAAAGTTAGGGTATCTCTACCATGATTTAATATATCCACAAAAGTTTCATAAGATTTAGGTAAAGAATGGAGTAATACCAGGGATTTGTCCTCATCATCATACTTCACCTCTATATTTTCAAGATCTAGGCACAACTTATTGAATTCGTTAATATGCTCTTGTAGTTTCTTCCCTTCATTTATCTTGAATATAAAAAAACCTAGCCTTCAAGTACAACCTACTTAGAGAGATTTGTTCATATATAGGCTTTCCAACTTAAGCCAAATCTCCACTATTGTCTTCGTTTTAGACACCTCTCATAGCACCTTATCTCCTAGACTCAAGATCAGGGTATTGAATGCCTTCTTACTAATTTCTTTCTTCCTTTCTGTGGCATACACAACAAGCATCGTTGTTTTCCCTTCGAGTGCTTCCTCCAGTCCAAGGTTTCCAAGAAAAGCCCACATCTTCATCTTACATAATCCAAAATCATTTTGTCCATCAAAGTTTTCAATATCATACCTTGTTGTAGAAAAAGTTGATGCCATTTCCACAAGTTAAAATTCTTGATTATGACTTTTAAACATTGAATATTGTTTTTCTTGACTAAATGAACGGGCTCTAATACCAAGTTGTTGATTTGAATGCCATAAACCGTGAATATAACTTCTTGAATGCACACAAATGTTAATTACAAAATACAAGTAAAAACAGACTAATATAAATTATAAGAACAGTAGGGAAATACGAACAAATAAGAACACTCACAAAACAAGAGGATTTATCCTAGTTTAGATCATCATGGATTTGATGATCCTACATCCAATTTTAAACTGAGACCCAATCTTTTCACTAATCTTGATCGAATAGTACACAAACACGAGCACACTTACAGAGATTACAAAGTCTATCTCTCACTAGGCTTTCCTCTCTTGAGACACTCGTTTGATTCAATGCATCTAATCTAACAATCCATCCTTCTATTTATAATGTAGCTGATAGGTAATTACCATTACAAATCTGGTAGTCACCGTTACAATTTTGTTAACTAACTGCCACCTAACTACATAAAACTTGACTTGGATTAGAATACGCATTTGGGCTTACTTAATGCAAACAAATAATAGTTGCTATTAGTTATCTGTTCTTCTATTTTTTAAGCTTAAGTTGGTTTGCTAGCTTCTCTTATTTTGAAATATAATTTCATGATGCTAGAGCCTTAGACTCTCTAGTATTGATAGTCGAAGTGTAACACCCCAAAATAAAATAAAGTAGTTTCAAAATTTTTAGGAATTTTCCAAGTGACAGTTCAGAGAACTAGAAGTCAGTGTAATAAGCCAAATCCACTTGAGAGAACCCCAAGACTCAGATACATAAAAGAAGGACATGATATTAACGAGCATCTTGAGACAAGATTTATGAAGCTAAAAGAAATCAAAATAGTGACAGTTTCTGGCACAACTAAAATACAACCTGGAAAATCGAATAAGAATAAGGGACCTCCGAAAAGTCAATGAAACCCTAAAGAGGCTCTGGTTTTATGTAAGAATTAACCCTGAAATAGTTATAGGACGAAACGTCCTACCCTTGAGAACACGAGTTGATTTTTAAAATGAGTCGAAGTCAACATAAAGATATTTATAAGTTGATAAGTAAACGAAAGTGTTTATCTTTCCAAGAGACGTGTTATGATTTGAGGAAACATATAGTAAGTTGTTATAAAGAAAGACGTGAGTTTCTAGTTTCACTACGAAAATTTTATTTGAGTTGTAAGACAGTAGGCTAAGCTATTAAAGTTATGCTAGGTATTGTCAAAGACCCGGTGAGAACTAAAAGTTGTCTAGTAAGGTTATCATTCAAGGAAGTTGTATGAAAACTAGAATCGCCTAAGAGGGACGAGATTAAATCTACTCCTAGAATCATGGATAATAGGGATCTTGTTTGAATCAATAGAGAGATTATTTCTCACGTGAAAAGGATATGGAAAACATTGCTTAGTTGAGATAGAGCAATTAGCGATTCTAGGGTGAGATGCCACAAATAACGAATGGATTTAAGTGTTTTAAATTGATAGTATGATTATGAAATATTGTGGTAAAAGGAAATAGGGAATTAAAATGAAACGAGGAGTAATATGTTGAGACAATTTGGGTCATGATTGATGGTCAGTGTTTGAAAGAGAAATAGTAAGCATGTCAGGATGCTGTAAGAGAAATTGTGTTTTTGAGAAACCTATGTCGATGATTTGCATGACCAGCCGTAAGAGGCTGAGAAATTATCTCTAAAGATAATATGCGATCGAGATAATTGAAAGAACGATACGATGAGTAAGTTCAATGTTATCAATTTCTGTGCCATCATGGCGGCCAAGTTAGCACAATCTTGGTGTGATCATGACATTGGGTTGGGAGATTTAGGAGCCAGATAAAATGTAATTTGAGGACACAATTGGGAATGATATTAGGTTTTATAAATTGCTTTGGAATACGTGTAGCCGTTTGTAAAGAGCTACAACGGGATATTCTGGAAGATCAGAAAGAAGTCTAGTAAACCCAAACCCGATGGAGATAAAAGTTATGAATGATTGCTAAGAACTAGGAATGGTATTTAGGACATTACAATGGTGGTGATACAATTATCACGGACCAAATTTCGAGGACGAAATTTATTAAGGGGGGAGAATGTAATACCCAGGAATGATTTGAGGTCATAAATAATATTTAATGAAGGGTACAAGTGGAATTATCAAATAAATAAGGCTGTAGGACACACTGTTATAGTCTTAAAAGACTGAAACGACTCGAGGGAGTACCCCAGACCTTAGATAGCCAAGGAAAATGGTATAGTATCGACAAGTGATTTAAATTATGATTTTTAGTGATGAAAGAAATTGGATCGGAACAGTTTTCGGTACAGCTGTCGACTGGGCTGAGAAAATCGAATCGACGTTAGAGATATTCGAAAAGTCAATGGAACGTGTCAAGGACTAACATTTAATGTGTAGAACAACCCTTAAGTGATTTCGGGTTGAATCAAATGGATTTAAGGTCAAATCGATCAGTCGAGCCTAAGTGTAATTTTCTAAATTTGCCCGAGGGAGGTCAAAACGGTAATTTTTCAAGAGTTTCGAGGGTCAAATGAGATGTACTAAACTTGAGGAACTTGGTGATATAATTGGATTTATCAGGGGTGCTTTAGAGGGGGCAGAAATGTCATTTGGAAAGTCAAGGGGTGAAAGTGCAAATTATCAAAAATGCAGTGTGAACGCACAAAGCCAAAAATCGGTCGCCGCCTTCTACTGCACATGGGGGCTATTTCCGGTGATGGGAAGGCCAAGGCGGATCTGGGGACGGTCGTATACGGCCGAGGGAAGGCTTGGGGACTAAGCTTGGCCGGTGATTGGCCGAGATCCGGCCGGAAATTGAGTATAAAAGGAGTGAGGGTTTCGGCCGAAAATTGGCAAGAAAATCGACCGCGTTTTGGTGCGATTTTGAGACGTTGGATAAGGGGTTATTACTCCTTGCATCAAGGGGAAGAGTTCTGGGTTTTTTGGGAGTATTTTCGTGGAGTTTTAAGGCTGTTCCAGCAATGGCCGAAGTCGGGAGGCGGACCGCCTAGGGCCGCCTGCAACCGGCCGTTTGGGCCCTTTTTCGGTGGCCTTTCGGCCGAAAAATGGTGCCATCTGGATCGATTCTCCAAGGGCTTCAAGGGGGTATCCTTTGTTTGGGCATCGGAGATGTCGGCGGTGACCGAAAAATTGGGGAAGAAGGTGGCGCGTGGCTGCACGCGCCACACACCAACCGCACCCACGCGCTAGGTGCGTGAGAGCGCGTGCGAAGGGCTATTTTGGTAATTTTAATTCCATTATTTTTCTTTAATTATTTTAGGATTTATTATGTTGAAATATTTCGGAAAATAGCTGAAGAAATAATTATTTTGGAATTATCGAGGTGAAAAATGGGAGAAAAATAGAGAAAATTATGAAAAAATTGAGGAAAATAGATTTTAATGCTTCTTTAATTAAATATGATGTTTAGGAAGTATCTTGGCTTGAAGTACAAGTTCAAGTATTTGGGATTTTGTACGTAAATCGAGGCGTTGCACAAGGATCGAGACGATCTGAATGCGTTCAAGGTGAGTGGTCTGACTCTAGTTTTACTCTTAGCTTGAAAATATGTTGGAATGTGTGTTGTGGGTTCAGGTGGGCGGTGTTACCCTCCCGAACTTAGGTTACACGCAATTAGGACCAATTCTAGTGAGCGGTTTTTACCTTCCGGAACTTGGGTTGCTCTGCAAAAGCGTTTTACTTATGTATTTGTGGCATCATTTGCATATTGAACATGTGATATATTGCATCAACTGTTTTTACTTACAAAAGAGTCGGTGCATGGCGTGTGATTTTCATATCATTGGGGTATTGATATTCATGTCAATGTTGTTTTCTGCGTGGGACGGGATGGGGTTTACTTGAGAATGGGACAAGGTTGATCCAGGTGAACGGGTGTCACACTGAGGCATTCGAGGGAATAATGTTAAACCAGGTGAACGGGTGTCACGACGGTGCACTCGAGGGATTAACGTTAAACCAGATGAACGGGTGTCACAGTGGGGCATTCGAGGGATTAAGTATGTCAAGGAAATTTCTCAAGTTAGACGTGTCTTGCATGTTGTCGCTTGTCTGAGTATGCCATGCTCGTGTGTCTCTCATGCATTGTATAAACTGTTTCATACCGTCACTTAGATGTTTTATCATCTAACTTGGGCTATGCCCCTAGAACGTTAATTGTTCCAGCCAAGGACTGCTGCGAGGGCAAGGATGTGGCCTGTTGAGGGCCAATGGTGCTTAGTTTGTTAAGTTGCTGTAACGTTTGGAGGCTTTAGTATGTATTTCAGGTTGTAAATGATCAGTTGTATAATAGCAATTTTATCATTTGATCTGTATTATGTATTTTGCTATGGAAATACAATGTAAGAACTATAGTGTTTTGGTATTAATGTATCCGTTGCATTGTATTAAGACTCGTTTAGTTTAAGATTATTGATATTGATAGTTAAACGGGCAAGGCAGGGGTTCACGGGGTTTTGTATCTGCATGTGAAGATTGTTCTTGATATACCGCGCGTGTTGAACTTGAAGAGAAAGAAAAAGAAATCCCGGGAATACCTTTATAGTGACACGCCTAGCGAGACGGGGTGTTACATGCGAGGACACCAGGGAAAAAACGTACTTATTGAGTGACTTTAAGTTATTAATTTTAGAAGTTTGGTATTTTAATCCAAATGAAATTGATATTTGAGGATATTATTACAATTATAGAATGTTTAAAGTGGGATTAAGAATTTAATTGAGCCATTTATATATAATTTTCATGATTCTAATATATAATATAATAAATTATATATATGTATATTATGTACAATATACTCATGTGAATGGGTGGAGGGCAAGGTATGTGCATGGTGCGCAAGGGGCAGAAGGCAAGCAAAAGAAGAGAAGGAGGAGGGGGAAGAGAGAGAAGAAGAGGAAAAAAAGAAAAGAAAGGAAGGAAAAAGGGGGGAATAGGTAAGAATTTTTGAAAAAAAAAATTAACAATTAATTTGGAACTAGAGGAACATACTTAAAGCCAGGAAATCGTCTGGACATGCGTTTCGAGGTTAATACACACAAACTGAGAAAGCCTGAGAGGCTAAGTCAAGGTGAATGATTTTTCTCATAAATTAATTTATGAATTGTGGTAGTGAGAAAATTGAGAAAATAATAGGGAATTATTTGGTGTGGAATTATTAAGCAAAAATGGGAAAAAATAGAGAAAAATTTGAGAAAATTAAGAAAAATAGAATATTGATATCCTTGAATAAATATGATGGCCATGGTACGTTGAGTTTTTGAATTGAGTACATTAGAAGCCTAGCACGAGAGCTGAGGTTGATCATGAATTTTGAGGTATTCTGAATTGTATTCAAGGTGAGTGGTTCTACCCAAAAACTGATTTTGTTTCATGCAAATGGTTTTGGCATGTGAATGGTTGATTTCATGTGGATGGTTCATCCAAAATGTTTATTTACATGTGCATTGAAAAATGTGCATTGAAATGTCGTTTTATGTAATGCATCATTTCATATTGTGGTTATAGCATTGGCATGTGTATGGGACATGGGTTGGTGTTTCCGGGATGCTTTTGAGTGAAAATGTAATCTCTGACGTGATTTTGGTGAGCTACCTCCTGTATTAATGTTGACCTTCCCATGTCGGGAGTGGTAACAATTGCCCCTCTTAAGGTAGGATTGTGTTGTGCTAATGCGTCGATGTGGTTATGTTGCCCTTAGAGATATTGCTCTTTTCTCGTGGTACGAGTTAAGCGCTGTATGAGATTCTCTTGGGTTGGGATATGTTAGTTTATTCATAGTCTTCCATATATTCATGAAAATATTTTTGAACTCTCACTAAGATGATTCAACATCTAATTTAGACTTTGTCTCTGGAATGTTCAAATGTTCCTGGTGAAAACAGCGGTGCTAAGGGAAAAGAGGTCATCGAAATGTAGTAGTTGTTTACATATTAGATCTATAGTATGTCTTTCACTCTGTGTGAGATATTCAGTTATCGTGTATTTTGTTTTAAAGATATGATGTAAAACGATGGTATGGTTTTTAGGTTATAAATGAAGCATTTGTAGTTATGTATCATTTGAGGTTTCAATCTCACTTCCGCATTTTTTATGATGTTACATGTCTTAACTTATTGATTGTTAAGTTAGATATGATGAGAAGGTGGAATGAGATTGTTGGGGAATGATTCAAGTTAAGTGTACGTTAAAAAAAATATATTCCCACAATCTGGGGATAACACCGCACTTAGGAAATGTGGGGTGTTACACTAAGCACTTGCCTACGTGTCAAATTTGACCCTTTTGGGTTACATCCCACCTTTCTCTAAAGTAGTTTAAGCTAATTGAATTAACCCCCTTTCCATATAATGGTAAGGTGATTAGGTCTCCCTTTCCTAGAGGCCCCCAAATGTAACTATCTCTTTATTGTGTTTGGTCTATTTTTAAGCTGTTAGAGGTCTATGTTGGTACTGTGTTTTGTCATTCCACCTGTTTAGCCAAGTCTTCCTTGTTATCCCTTATATGGCTTCATCCTTGATGGTTTCCATTTGGCTAAAAAATAATTTATCTGTTATTTCCTACTTTGCTTGTTCTTGCCTTCTTTTAGGTTAATAATGAATCTTTACCTAACAAAAACAAATAAAATAATAAGAACCCTCCAAATAGATGTAGGTTTTCTTATACTGCTTTAGTATTCATTTCATTTGGTCCTACAAAATATCAACAAGTTACGAACAAGCATCTATGGTTCATTATGTTGAATCTTGGTGTCGCTTTAACATCTTGCATCCTATTCTCTTGCTCAACCTTTATTAATATCCTTAACAATGGCTCATTCCTTTTGATAAATGAGCATGTTGAAATGGGATCAGCTTACCCCAAAGTTCCCTTTACACTATCCTCCAATTGGTCCATTGCTTAAAAAAAATAAAGAAATATATATCTTCTCATTGGACCACCATTTAACAAAACTAAGAAGGAAGCTGTCATAACATATTTGGTTGATCAATGTATAAATTGTCATGGAAAACCAATCATAGTCAAGATCCAATTCATAAAAATTCCTTTCATTCTAACATAAGCTTTGCTATATCTAATTTAATGGCCATTAGTCACTTTTTCACTTTTCTTCCATAGTTGGTCCAGAACTTGTTGTACCATATAATTTTTTGAATAGAAAGGTAAAGGATTTAAAAGATATAAATTATTCTTGAACACAAGTTCCCAAAATAATATGCAATGTTTTAGACTCCCAAACAAATCCCTATGCATAAAGGGATAAAAAAAAGTTTGAAGTTTGAAAGTGAATTAGGGTGATAAAGAGAGGGCGCAATGTGATGGAAGCCATATATAAGAGTGAATGTTAAACCATATGTATAAGGGTGATTAAAGAAATTCTATTTTGTTTTTGTTGGTTTTACCACAGGAATATCTATATTTAATTTTCTTCAAGGTCACTCTTGATGGAAAGAATCTTACATTAAGTTAAAGAATTTAATTGAAAGTCTCTTCTACTCACTTTGTAAGATATGGAAACAGGAAAAAAATGAGAAGAAAAAGAGGTTATAACTTAAATGGTGGTTTATTTTTGTGGAGAAATGGAAAAAAAAAATTATAGCCATAATTCCATTAGAAATAGTTTTTTTCTATGGGGTTCATAGTTCTTGTATGTACGTAATTATGAGAACTTTTCAACTATTGTAAACATTTAGGGGAGATGGTGTGCATCATGGATGAAGAAACACTTAAAAAGAAAAGTTAAATGAAGAAGTTATATGTGTTTATTTCAACATTCATAATGACAAAGATTGATGAAGTTTTTAGGACGTATTTTATTTCTTTTTTTATGGGGAAGTTATTGAGTTGATACTTTGAAATTAAACTTTGATGTGGTTTGAATTGGTCCTTCAGACCAAATAGTTTTCTCTTTGATAATTTTGGCAATAGAAATGGGGTATAGAAGTTTATGGTGTGAAACAGTAAAAGTTAGACTCCTTGCAAGGCGAGCAATTGTGTTAGGTGAAATGAGAAATTCAATAAGCAAAATTTCTCATGAAGATCATAGAACAATAGAATGTGACCATTGTTGCCAAGGTAGTTGATTCCACGTAACTGTTTCAAATGAATAGTCAAGCGGAAAAAAGGGCTTATGTGATTTGGGGGGGATCAAAGTGAAATATGTTATAAGAAGAAGAAGGAGGAGGAGGAGGAGGATGTGGTTGATTACTTAATAATTAGGGAGATTTTGCTAGACTTTCCTCTCATAGTTGGTGCCCTCAACATGTCATCTTCCGCATGCACTTGTTACATGGGGTGTGCGCGTTAATTTCTAGAGACATATTATGCTAACCATCCTCTTCCTTGCATTCGAGTCAGCATCAGTGAGGAATGTTGAATCCCAACTCTCTCTAGAGATTCATATTTTGAGCTTTGACTGTTTTTGGTTTCCCTTTTGTTGGTTTTTCTTAGGTTTGTCCCTTTGTTCTATTTGTCTTTGTTCTTTCCATCGAAAAAAAAAAATAATGATTAAGGAGACTAGAGGAGGACCAAACCAAGAGATGAATAGTGGAAGCTTACTTGAGAGAAAAAAATGTGGTCGTGGGAAAGAATTGATCTAGGGATTGTGATTTCAAACAAGCATAAGGAAAAAAATTATCAATAGATGTAAAGTTCTCAAGTTAGAAGTAGAGTGCATCTTGGAGATTGGGATTCTTCCCCTTTAAGAAGATATACAGACTAATAAGGAAGAGGAACATTATAACATAACTAAGAAAAAGTAATGAAATAACAGCGCTAGGGAAGCATTGAATTAACACTAGTGTGGCTAACTTAGCTGAGAAGAGTTTGTTAGTGGATCACCATTTTATTGCTTTGCATGTGTATTTTTAGAATCAATTTAATCTCTCTCATTGTCTTAGGTTATGGGTATTCTACGAGGATGGATGCTTTACATACTAGCTCAAGTCTATCGTTTGTAACTAATCATTAGTAAAAATTTTAAATTTCTTACTCTTATTACCCATGTTGTCAGTTCATGAGTTGGAAAGTTTGTTAATGTAAGGATAACCTTGAGAGACCATTCTGAGGGAATAGTTGGGGTTGAAGTGGAGGAGAGATTACCATGTAGAGGAATTGAGAGGTCATATTCCACATTTAGAGTCCACAAATGATATGGAAATTGTTCGAAAGGATAAAAGGAAGCACTTAACAATTAAGAGGGTTCAACATAACTTTGAAGCAATTTAAAAATGAAGAATAATATGTTAAATCCAAATAATATTATACGGGTTTTGGTAGAGCAATTGGTAGAAAGGGCTATGGATGCAAATGAAGAATAAAACAATTCAAATATTGGGTTACAAGGAAGGTAGTTATTTGACAGTTTAAAGATAACCATGTTTTCAGCACAAAAACAATGTGATGAATGGTCTTTGGCTTTGAGAAAGAAAAATTTTATGGGTAGTATTTTTGGAGAAAGAAAGGAAAATGGAAAAATTTAGGCCGGGTAGTGGTATCTAATGGAAGAACTTGGTAGGCTAGGCTCGGCTAATTTTGATAAGAATACAACCTATTAGTAAATGGTGGGAGTGGTATAACACCCTTTTCCCCTAAGGATTCCTTCAGTTGATCATTGTTGCAATGCCATGATGGTCCGCTTTCTCTCCTCAAAGCTCTGTCGTGATGCTTTACTTTTCTCCTCTAAGTTCTATCGTGATGCTCTATCCTATTCCTTTCCATGATTTCACTTGATTGTTAATTGCCATTGGTCTCCCTTTCTTCCCTTTTTGAACCTATAATCATTCTTCAACAACCCTCTTCCCTACTTCTCGTCACTTCTCCTTTTCTGTTCTCTCCACTTCACCTCCTCTATCTTTTCCATTTGGTCGCCCTCAATCACTTTATTGCTATAAATCTACTAGATTTGGCTTCCATAATCTCTAGTCTAGACATATGTACTTGTACCTGGATGTGCAATGCCCATCAACTTCAATGTAGGACATGAATGACTCATGTGAGCTATTTAACCCAATAGATATAATCCTTATCCTTCACCTCAGCCTCCTCTATATGATCCGAAGGTTGTTTAGTCATGTGGCTCCTCGAGATGCACTAACCTTAACATGTTTGGTATACAAATTAAAATTTAGTATTACTATCTGTTAGAATCCACCCATGTTTGGCACAACAATAATCCTAGGATTAACTTATTTGGGAATTAAACAATCTCATGGGGGTAGGACAAGGATTGAGAAAAAATTTAATTTGGCAAGTATGCCCTTTCTCTCATTAATGTTGTCATCTTCCACATCCTCTCTTCCCTTAGCTAGCTTCTTCTTCAGACAAACACATCTTCTTCTCATTTCAAATCTCTCTTTCCCCTCTCTCTCTGTTTGTACTTATTATTAGGAGACATTAATATATACATTATGTTTGCACTTTAATAAAACTATAATATAATGAAAATATAATTATATATAAATATCAAGATATATATGAATATATAATTATTTAGAAAATTATATCTAATTATATATATATATACACGATAAGGAAAAGGACAATTTGGTAATTTCGTATCTTAATGCCAAGTAATACCTCATTCACTTTTTTACACACCAAACGTCAAATAGTTACAACCTTAGGAGGTAAGACCCCTTATACTACTTGTGATCATACAATATTACATAAGTTCATCTCTATTTTCTCTTAATCCTTAACTTTATTCAATCACTATTTTTTCTGCAAACCAAACAACAGTAAAATGATATTTTTCATCCCATTTTTGGGAATCTAAATCCATCCATAATAGCTATTTTCCATGGACTATGGTACATGTTCCTCTAGTTATTTCTTCCTTCGTTGATAGGGTTGTTTGGAGTAAAAGGTCATTTCTTGCCGGGTCATTACTGTTGAAAATAGTAATTTTAGAATTTCAAGATTTATAAGTTCATTTGCTGTCTCTAGCTAGATGCGCGTAGAAGTTCAATTGGTGTGTGTATGTGCTTTGCTTTGTTCTTGGTGCTACATGTATTGGTTAGTTAATGTATAAGGAGATTAAAGAGGTTCCTGTAGCTAGATACCAAAAAGTCACACAAGATGCCTATATATACCTATTTATATTTAGAGTTTGATTATGGTGAATAAAGTATCCTTTTCAAAATAATACTCTACCTCCTATAATGTGGTATCAAAGTGGTTTGTGGATTGATTTGAAACAAGATTGTTTTCAATGGATAAGTGTAATCTCTAGGTTGATAAGATTGTCTATTGGGAGGCTTGTTGTGAGTGGTCTTTGGGTTAGACAAGGAACCCAATGAGCGAGTGTGAGTTTATGATTAACTCCACAAAAGTGTGAAGAGAAAAGGTCTCAATTTCTTGAGGACACTTAGGTTGACAACCAACTGTTTTGAAGTATTAAAGAGATGGAATGTGGAGTCAAATTGTCAAACTTCTATTGGAGAGAATGAGGATCCACTATTTTTAAGAGTCTTATGGGAAGTTTGAGATACTTGACACTAACAAGGCTCGATTTTCTTTTTGAGGTTGGGGTAGTGAGTCACTACATTTAAGTTAGGCTCTTGTTGGAATTAAATGAAACTTCAAACGACACCGTTTTTGCAAAGGGCAAGCAGGTCTTTTGGCAACCCTCATTGGTTGCCCAAAACGACAGCGTTTTGAGCCCATGAGTTGGACAACCAAAATGGAAACTGCCTTTGCCGTTTAATGTGGCGTGCCTTATCTTGTCGTTTAGCCTGCCTCTTCTCGATCATCGATACTACCTTTATACGACTCGATCTTCACCGTTGTTTTTCCCTTTATATCTTCTATAGTAGCCTCGAGATGATCAACGCACAGCCTCCGATTTGTCTTGCCTCTGTTAGGGTTTTTCTTTCATTCTTTGTTTTACTTTCTCTATGTATAGTTCTAATACAAATGTTTTTCTCCAGGGTTTGTGCCTCTAATCAGTAGATTTGTGGTTATGGGGCCGATTTGATTAGAGAGTTGTTTTGTACAGTAAGATTAAGAGATTGTGGCTTGTATATTGAGACTGTAATAAATTTTCTCGATAATGCAGTGAGTTCTCTTTGCCGAAACTCAACGTGAACATAACCCTTATTAACGAGTGAACCACGGTAAAAATCACTTGCATTCTGTTTGTGTTTTATTGCTGCTTTCTTGTTCATTTGCATGCTTGAGTTATTGAAGGCACTGTGAATGTTCTTGACTCTATTTTGGTTTCTGTTTTTGAGAAATGGTCGAGAGTTATCTCGACCCAACAACTCCACTCACATGAAAGTTGATAAAATGATTCTTTGCTGCATAAAAGGTACAACTGGCTTCGGGTCTTGTGGAATTTTGTGATAGTAAATTCGCAAGAGATGTTGAAGATAGAAATAGCCCCTTGGTTTTGGGTTTTTCATGGGAGATTGTGTTGTCACATTGAGTTTTAGGAAGCACCATTGTCACCTTTTCTATTTGTGAATTTGACCATGTGGTGGCAACTTCTTGTTCTTGTCATGTTATTTTGCTTAGAAGGTTGTTGAAGGAACTTCATTTGCCACAAGAGGAAGCTACAGAGATTTACATTGATACAAGTTGATGTAAACACGTGCTAAGAATTCAATGTTTCATGATCAAAGCAAACATATGAATACAAGGTATAATTTATTATAGATTGCATTGCCATGGATGCAAGTGGAGCTCAAGTTTGTGAAGACTAGAGATCAAGTTGCATATATTTTTATAAAAACCCTAAAATTTGAAAGTTTACAAAGATGCCTTAGAGTTAAGAAGAAATTTAAAAATTAAGGGAGTCTTGGAAATAATAATTTTTGGATTTTAAGATGTCTGTATTCATATGTCTTTCGATGTCTCTAGCTAGGTGTATGTAGAGGTTTAATGGATGTGTATGTGCTTTGTTTTTGGTAGCACATTCATCTAGTATTAAGTGTTGTTCATATGTATGGGTTAGTCCATGTAACTAAATACAAAAGAGTTGCACATGATGCCGATATATAGTTACTTGTACTTGGAGTTTGCTTAAGGTGAATAAAGTTACCATCTTTCAGATATTCCCCTTCCTCCGACAAAGTGGTATTAGAGCCCATCATACTTTCAACTATTGTTGCCCTTTATCTGGTTCTTTGCCTTTTTGAGTTTAATCTACAATATGAGCTTGTTATGTGAAGCTATATGCAATGTTCAATGGTTGAAATTCATCAAGTTTTCAATTAGATCATTGGTGTTTTGTTGGATTTTCCCACTTATTTTCCTTATATATCATCATATATATTGGGGTTTGTTAGTGGTTGTTTCTTTTCGATTTTTGTTGGGGATACTTTGGTTTCTAGCTCCAAGGATCTTTAGTTTCAAATGTTGCTAGGCTGCTTTTGTTCAATTACTTTACTTAGCAAAAAGTCGAAAGGAGAGGTATAGGTCTAAGCACAAGACTAGAGCAAAACTACTTTCATTTGTTGCCTAAGTATAGGTCTAATGTACAGAAAGATGTTCTACAGTTCACTAGTAAGAATGGAGTTCAACCTTTAGCGGGAAATCGGGGATGCAAATGGCTGGTTGAGAATGGTTCTTTGATGAGTTTATGGTATTCTAGATGGCTTAGGAAAAGTTCTTAAAAACAAAGATTTTCTTTTTTAGGTTAGTTTTCTTATAGTAAACAAATTGATAAAAGTAAAAGTGAGGTGATTTTTCCTTAAATGAAAGGTTGAAAATGGTTAGTTCACTTAGGCAATGTTTGTTTGTCTTGTTGGCATAATCTAAGTTCTACTAGCCATTTCCACCATCGCGCCTATTTCAAATCTCACATTCTTGCCAATTCGTGACCCATGGGAGCAACCTCTACCTAGCATCTCTACAAGGTCATGTGATCTGTCGATGGGACCCTGAAATAGTTATATTGGTATTAGGTATTGATTGCTCCACATGTTTGTCCACCAAACCCGAAGTTGCAACAAGTGATTTGAATGGCCATGACGAGCATTTTGCTATAATAGTTAACATCCCCCCTCTTCTATTTTTCATCTTTTACTTTGGCCAAAAGACCTTCATCACTACTTATGTAGCATTGGCATTTCAATTAGAGTGCAATGATCTTTTATAGTCATTTACAACCCCCACTGTACTATTTGGTTCGGTTTTACTAGTTGTTTATTATGTTTTCTATTTAGTGCTTATTTTTATTTGTTTTCACTATATCGTCTCTGTATTTGGGCTGGATCTTATGGTATCATGTTAAGATAACATCATGTATATGGATAATGGGAGTCAACGTAATGGAGAGAATCTCTAGTAGAGATTGTTGGTAAAATATGAATGTGATTATCGGTTGGAGAATATTCCTAATTAATTTTCTAATCATAGATTCATAAGTTGATTGTGAATTTTGATATTAATTAATTTCAAATTGTATATTTGGTTTTCTGTTTAATTATGGTTCATACGTTACATATTTCCTGAACTTTATTCCTATTGCAGGTGCTCGTGATGTGGGGGAGGCTTCTAAATAGTTGGTTTTGTCAGCTTCTATTTTCAGTCAGTGCGCGTGATATTTATTTGTTGCTTTAAGACTTTGGGAATCCTGTTGGAACTTAGACTTGAAAGTAGTCTAAAATTAACGCTTGGTTTGGCTTTGAGTGTTGAACTTTTGGAATATGTATGACATACCGTTTTGGACTATGCTTATGGGCTCTTTACCTTTTCCTGTTGGTGCTGTTTGATAGACTAAAGCAATTTAATTGAGATTAATATTTTCTCTTAATTTGGTTACTGTGAGAAAAAAAAAAATTGGTTAATTAGTGTGGGAAGTGGTGCTTGCTAGAGGATTGGGTTGGTCACTATGGTCATTTGAGACAAAATTTTATTACATTATTCTTTTGTATTGATTTATATATATATTGTTGTCGTCTTACTGACTTAATTAGAATAACTTACAGTTAACAATAACGATATAACACGGTAAATAATTTGGGGTTATGTTAATTTTGCCTTGAAGCTCTTCTCTTTCTTTATTGACTGAACCAAACCTTTGTTCATTCCATCTTTTTGAGCGGTGGCATGAAGGAGGGTTTGATTTTTCACTTAATGAATAGTGTACTTCTGTTTTTATCTCATGCCAATTGCTTGCTTTGTCTTCTGGATACTTTCAGTGCTTCCTTTGTTTGCTGTTTCTTCTGTTTCATGTTATTTCTCTGCGTTCCCTTGTCTCCAAAAATTTTAGTAATATATTTGCTTATAAAAAAATAAAAGCAATGAACTCTCCTAGTACAGCTTATGGAACTGGGGTTTAAAAGTTGAATATTGTTGTATGACTATTCATTAAGGAAGCCAATTTTTTTGGTTTTAGATAACTACTTAAATTCAAATTTAATTGATAATGAGTTTCTCATGTAAAATTGATTGTGAATTAGAGATAGAGATGGACAAGATATAATTTATATAAAGTTGTGGCAACCAATGGACACTCCTTGTTCACTGTTGATAGACTACAATAATGTTCTATAATAATAGAGCTAGATTGTTATAATTGTATTTTACTAAGGTCTCTAAAAGGTACGTAATCAATAGGTTTGAAGGCGTAAAATCCGAGATTGTAAGAAAACAAGATATGACACCCAAATAGTTATGGAATATATATACTTGATAGACTTGGATCTGTGTCGTGAAACACTTCCCATTTCATGGATCACAAAATACTGTGTCTTACGATATAGCACCTATCAATCACCATCCAAATGCTGCCTTTGTTTGTGTTTTTGGAAGAGAAGAAGGAAAGGCTGCAAACAAACCACCAATAATCCTCCCTAAAAACTATATTCCAATCGACACCCCACTACCCTTATTTTTGGACGAAAAGAAAGAAAGAAACGCTACACACAAACCACCAATAATCCTCCCTAAAATCTATATTCCAAGCGACACCTCACTACCCTTTTTGAAGGGGAAGAGTCCAACCACTTAGCTAAATTTAAATTTTGAATCATTATAAAAAAAAAAAAATCAAAATACAACTTAATTTGGTCATCTCACATGCTGGCCCCAAACCCGATTCAATCTACAGGGATAATTAATTTTTAGTTTTGCCCATATAAATTTTTTGTTTTTTTTTTATATAAAATTGCGCATAATAATCCTCCCTATAAAGTTTTGTTGCTTAATTGGCTGTATTTATTATTTTTATTATTATTATTATTATTATTTCTTTTTTGGACTTTTGGTGTGCGTTGTTATTGTGGCGTGGTATAATTCTCATACGGAATCCGCAATCAGTAGTGATTGCAGCCAACAGTTAGCGCTAGGCCTTTTATTCTCCGTCACTATTGATAGAAAAGCTATTGTCACGCCATTCAGCTGTAAATTAAACCCCAGAGAATCATTATCATTGCTCTCCATTGTCAGTCCTGATCCTGCAGCTGTAAGCTGTATTAATTCAGATCCACTGTTTCAAAGGAATCAAAACCGATGAATATCCACCGGAGACATCTGACTGGACCATCATCTTTCCCAGCTTTAATCAGATCCTCCAAATGCCTCTGAAAGCAACATGTCAAATGCCTCCAACTTTTGCCGTCACAGTGTTCCCTAGACTTGTCTTTGGAATCTTGCTGAACAGAAAGGGTATATCTGAGAATTTAGGGTTTTTTTTTTTTTTTTATGTATTGATGATACCCGACCCCATTCTCACTGCACTGCACTGAGGGTGGATTTGTTGGATCTCTGCTACTGGTGGCACTATTTATTCTATTTACACTTAAGAATTATCTATATATAGATGGCATGCACTAGCAAGAACTTTTATTAGGTTTCACTGTCATTGATCATTTAATCTCTAAACTCAATTGATAAAGACAAAAGACAACACAAACACCTTCAAAACATGTGAGACTCACAAAACTTTAAACATTTATCACGACTGTCAAGCATTTGATGAGTTTTATGCGCCATTTACTATCAAATACGACTCTCTTTTGTCCAAATGTATGAATGTTGTTACAATTATCTCCAAGCTTCTTTGGGGTCCTGCTGCCTAAAGGTTAAGTTTTTATCAAATAGAATTGCTCCAAAATATGTCAATAAAAGGTTTCTTGTTTAGATCATCTGCTAGCTATTTCTTAATGGGTGAAATATCAAATTAGCTCGCTCATGTTTCGCTCGGACTATGCCCTAAGTTTGTTTGTATATAGTTTTTTCTTTTTTGTTATATATATTTTATTTATAAAAATAAATAAATTAACTCATGTCTTTCGGTTAGGGGTTAAATAGGTTCTCTTATTTTTAAAAGGATTAAATAAGCCCTTGTATTTTTTAAATTTATGGAAAAATTAGCCATCTATTACTCTCGAAATAGTCAAATAAATTATACTGTAAAACCCAAGTCCAAATATAGTTGAAGTAAAAGCAAAAGCGTAAATTTCATAGACTAGCCATGAAGTTTGTCTAAATTGTACTCAAATGGGATTGACCTCCCTTGAGGTTAACAAACCAAATCAAATGACCATTTATTGCTATATTTAAGATATTTTATTCTTTTTATCTCTTTTCTCTCCCATTTCTTTGTCTTTCTTCTACTTTTTTTCTGTTTTAGGGGTTGATCCAAAAAGGAGGGTTGGGCTAGACTGAAAAAAATTGAGGGTGGACTGGACTAAATTTAAGTTGGGCTATTACTAAAAACTAAAAAAAATTATCTTACACATTTAAATTTTGTTGTGAGCTCCCCTGGTCACATTAATAAATCCGCCCTAATTCCCTCTTCACTTTGTCATGTTGCCAATTATTAATCATTGGTGATTGATTTTCCTTTCATTGTCGTAAGGAATGGTAAAAGACTCCATTTTGTGCGCACTTGGCACAATAGCGATATGATTTTTTTTTCACATCATATCTCTCTTTCTTTATACACACACAGATATTGGAATGACCTACCCGACGAGCTTTTTTTATTTTTTTCTATGTAAATTTATTGTCAATAGTCTCTTTCTCTATATATATGTGTGTATCTCTTTTTTTTTTTTTTCTGTATCTCTTTTTTATCTATATATATCACTTGAACCAAAACGCAATTTGGGTTCTATTGAACCCAAATAATGTCTGTGTTTCTCAATTGGAACCTATGCCATTATGGGGGTTCTAGATTCAGTTAGGCTATTTAATTCTTTTTTTTTTAACAAAGAAAAAAAGAGTAGAGAATGGAGTACATTTTAAAAATTTTAAAAAAATTAACTACTATTATTTGATGACAAGGAGGTATGTGTTAGGGGTAATCAACTTGCAGAGATGTCAGTGCTATTTTTGAAAATACAAAGGTGGTTAGTGCAATTTAAACAAATATGAGAAATGGTGTATGAAATTTTTACTCATAACTCAAATTAGAGTCCAAATTGAATTCTCAGTCCTAATTGCACCGCACAATCCCATTTATAGAATCATTCACAATCAAAAAACCCTATATCATCTCAGACACCTAACCTTTTCTTGACCAATATTGTCAAGTTTCGAAAACAAAAAAAAATCATTGAGGATTTAGCATAAGTAAATACCACTTATTTTTTATATTATTTGATACTATCTTTTGAAATTTAAAAATAAAAAATTTTGAAATCATTTGGATTTAGCTCCAAATCCATTTTGGATCTAAACCCATAAAATATGATGAGAATCTAGAAGCAAAAAATATAAGAATTTGAACTGATTAACATGTAGAGGTGTTACTTTGAAATGTGTATAGAATTCAAAATGTAAAAAATTTTAAATAACATAATGTAAAATTCCTCTATTCAGTTGTAACAAAGGGAAATGATTTTTTTTGTGTAATATATAGGGGTCGACCCAACAAAGCCACCCCATGCTGAAACCCCTGTTAGAGCAAAAATAAGAGGGCGGTTAATTTTTTATACGATATCATTTGGAAGCCAAATATATAAACTTAGTATATTATACAATTAATATGATTTTGGCATTAAATTGGGTTTTCTTTTGTCTTGAGAATTAAAACATGCAAGAATGATGAAACCCAATTCATTCCAACTTGCAATTATCACTAATTCACGCAGAAGTCCCTTCATCTCATCAGTTTCCACGCTGGAATAATATGATCATCCGATCGATGAAAGTTTGGATTTCCAATGAACAGTTTGCAGTATCGAGAGAGAGATCGAGAGAGAGAGACTGTATATAGCTTGTATTATTGGCATGCAGAGAGAGAGAGAGAGAGAGAGAGAGAGAGAGCGACTGTATATAACTTTTATTGGCATGCAAAGTTCACTGAATCTAAGCTTAATTTGTTCATTAGCTTTTTCTGCACATAATGTCTTGTCGGTGGATGAGGGGAAGATGACTTTACTGGGCGATAATCCAACAGTGGGATTCACCTTGGATTGGGACATAATTTGGCTGCAACCTATTCGTCCTCTATAATTGAAAATTATATGGCCGCCTTTTGTCGTTTCCTTGCTCAGATTATTTCACTTAGATGTTAATGTCACTTCTTTTAGCTGTCTGTCGTGCCAATTGTAATACAATGATTTTTTTTTTAAGTGAACGGGATATGTGTAGATAGAAAGAAAATATCTGTATAGAATACAGATCAGGACATACCTGAACGTATTATTTCATAGAAGTGAAAATAGACACTCAAGATCCACACACGACTAAATCTAAATAACATAGAAGAGAAAGAATGAAAGTACGTAGAATAGAAAATAATGAACAACTCCAAGTGAATTCATCTCCAAGGCCAAAGACGCTCCAATACCCGTCTTTTTGATCAACGAGAAGACCAGAAACAAATAGCCAAAGACGCTCCAATGCACGTCTTCTTGATCAACGAGAAGCCCAGAAACAAACAGCGAACTTGAAGGTAGCCATGAAAGAGCTACCAAACTGACAATATGTACAGAGTGAAAACTAGAACTGGAGACATGAACATGTAAGTGTCACCAAATGGCCCCAGAACACATACAGTGATCAAGTCTAGGTATAACTACATTTTAATTGGTCTCATTCACTTACAACTCCTATACAATACTATCAATCCATTAAGTTAAATTAAGAAAGATTCTAAAACTCAATTAGTAAAAGACTTGGAGGCCAAATAAAAATCTTCTAACGTCCCCTTCCCTTAAATCAAAAACTTACACAACCTTTCGGTGGGATTTACCATTTTCAAGTAAATAACTAATAATTTTACCACAACTTTTAAATTATAAATATATTTATGCTCATACGAAATGTCTCATTTTACTTAAGGTAAATGTCACATTTTCTAGTCACAATGTTTCCCTCTGTTCTCCAGAATACATGTATATTACCATAAAACATGATATATAACACTTCTTATCATTATAAAAAATTATATTTTTATTTATTAATTATAACATAATACATATATATTATTATAAAACTTGTATTTGTTATATTTATTTATAAAATAATATTCATTTTTTATTTATAAGTGTTGCCGCATTTATTGATTTACAATAATTTTTGCCTCAAAAATATTTTATGCCAAAAAAAATGGAGTCTTTGTTTAAAATAATTTTTTAAAATGTTTATTTAATGTACTAGAGTCCTTTTTAGAGCCAATTAGCTTAAATCAAATAGGAGTTTTTTTTTTTTCTAGGTAAAATATTGAGAAAATGCAGCCTAGCTAGTGACGTTACAAATTAGGGATCGGAGTAGATGCATGCCATATGATCCAATTACAAAGGCTGCATAACAGAAAGAAATAAAAACAAGGCCAAAACAGTGAACAATTATTCGTCAAAAGAAAAAACATTGTAGAGCAGTCCGTACCAAATATATAATCAATTAAGACGGGTAAAATTGTCCCATAATCCGACTTTTCCTTTGCTAGCTCCAATAACTATGGACAAACTAGTCTAAAGAACATGGAAGTCCATGGAAATGAGCAATTTCAAATAGCATTAAATGCTCACAAAATGACTATAAAAGGTCAGTGTACACTGTTAATTTAGATGATATGTGTAATGGGAATTAATGATGTGCTTTTGTAAATTAATAAATGGTTATATTTTCATTTATACTCTTATTTTATATACATATGAATAAATCCTTAGACATCTTATTAAAGATTTTATTTTTAAGTTATTAAGAATATACGACAAAAATCTCTAGTTCAAAATTTTTTATAATGATTCTCGATCCTCAAATTTATCAAAAAGAGAATATAATTAATCGATCATGGACTGACAGATGAGCTACTACTATGGATTGGCATGAGATGTTAATGATAATGGATACAGAATCACATGCTATATTGCATGATATGCAGACATTAAACATATGGGTGAGTGTTAATTACTTGAAAATCTACTAAACGTGACCTTTATAATAAATCACGTAGCTAAGAAAATTAATAATCTCTTACTAGTTTTTGATTGTATATTTGGTCATTTGATCGAAGGCAACAGAGTTGGTTTGTGCACTAGTGTTGGGGATTTACCGTTGAGTAGAACAATTCGGAATAAGAGGTTGGAATACTCTCTGTGCAGTCTTTGTATAATGGTGTATCGAGGTAAATGTTCATTAATGGAATCCATTAACCTTCAGTATGGGATGAACGTTTTATGTTGTCTCAGTTGATTGTGGTCGAAAAATCCTGGCCAAGGTGCACATGATTGAAAATGAGTTTTTGATGTAAAAAAAAGTTTTGATATGTCATCTCGATCACATCATATTAGATTTAACATTGTTATCAAATCTTGTAAATTTAATCAGTTGATGACGCTCACTTGATTGGGATGTTAGTAAGTAGAAAGAATATAGTGTACGGTAATTGAAATTCTAAATAGTTTTACTAGAAGTATTGACTCCATGTCATTAAGATAGTTTTGAATCCTTCCTAGAGCACACTCGGGATCTTTCAAGATGCTTTGGAGAGATTAAGAGATCTTTATAGTAAATTGAAGTGTTCGATAAGTATTAAAGAGTTTGATGTGTCATGACTACTATATGACTGTGAACTTAGAAAGTTACACGCATACTGAGTTACGTGTTGGATTAGTGATCAACTATTATTAATGTGTTTTGTAACATTAAGGAGTTAATGATTGTGGATATTGTTAAGAATTAACAAAATGATCAACAAATTAGGAAACCGTTAAGAATTAACAAACATGTTATTAAGAGTTAACGAGAGTCTTGATTTTATTAAGAGTTAATGAAAATACTATTAAAGTTAATAGCAGGGCCTACGTGCAATAATTCGAAAGTCACAATTGAAGACACAAATGAGTTGATAATTGCTTTATAGACAATCGATAGTCTCCCTTGAATGGGCTGAAACGGTCAACTAGCTCTTGTGAGCAATGGACAGTTTTGTGAGCAAGATTAAACCTGCGTGTTTCTGTCTTCTATCACTTTTGGCAACACAACATTAAATGCTCTATTGCAATTTCATCCAACCGCGTGGTCACAGGAGTGTCTCCTGATAGCTTTGCCATGCGGTCGTAGGCTGGTCAGCTAGCTCTTGTAAGCAATGGACAGTTTTGTGAGTCTATCACTTTTGGCAACACAACATTAAATGCTCCATTGCAATTTCATCCAACCGCGTGGTCACAAGAGTGTCCCCTCGTAGCTTTGCCATGCGGTCGTAGGCTTGCCAAGGATAGGGCTATCGTGCCTCAGTTGTGACCCCAGTTAGGGTACCACTACTAAAACATTTCCCTGAATACGATAGGGGTCGGATGCAACATGCAAAATAAGAAAACTCTAATTTTTAAATTTTTTTTGAATATTTTAATAAAATAATATGTAATTATTCATAAAAAAATTATAATTTTAAAAAATTTACGAAATATAGAGATAAACGTTATCTATAAGAATCATAACCTTAACAGATTAGCAAATATCGAAATAAATGTTATCTGTAAGAATTTTAATTTTAGATTACTAAGGATTACTCCATACCCGTCTATAAATAAATTGACACTCATTTTATAAAAGGTACATTTATGATACTGGTGAAAATTCTACTTTACAATTATCTACTTCTCTAGTGTCTGGCTTAAACATCAGAGTGTTTGTGTGAAGACTTTCTTGCACCCTCCGACTGTTTCTTTTCTTAAAGACTCAAGCAATCAAACGACGACATTCTCAATCAAATAAATTTATTATTATATTTTAATAACATAAAATTTTGATAGAGTCAACATTAAGCACAGTTATCAAACACTATTTTTATTGAACAAAAATCACAACAAACACAATACAACACTATCAAATGGGCTTAAATCAAAATATCTATTAAACAAAAATTGACAGAAAGAACGATTTTTTTTCCTAACGTCCTAAACTGCAGATTACTGTTTTATAGTGGTAGGTTGACACGTATTAACTTATACCAAAGTGCCATACCCAAATGTTAATTTTATCCGAGATTTAATTTTGACCAAATGGCCTGCCTTTCTTTAACTCAATCTCAATAGATCCATACGCATGATATCATAATAGTGAGAGACATCCACTCAATCAATAATAATGTATCTCTCTTGAGCAGGGAAATTACAAATCCTCTCATTAAATAGTCTTTATTGGAAATTCTCTCAAATTTTCAAATAACTTGGTTACTTAATGGTGAAAAAAAAAATAATGGTTATGACTATTGAGACATGGCCACAGGGAATTACAATGAGGATGTTTTATGAGCAAGTCATTTTTATTAATATTACTTAATATTATCCTAGAATAAGTGAGACTACCATTAAGCTTCCATTTTTTTTTATTGTGCAGTCTCTCATCGTTTGTGTTTTCAATTTTAGTAAAGGAATTAAATCAGAATTGAAGACTTTGTCTCACTACGCAAAATAAGAAATCGAACTCACGACATATTAATAAAAATTTTAATTTATCACGATACAATTATTTAGACTGTGCTCGTAAGGAAGAAATGAATGAAAAGACTGTAACACTTGTTTTGAGGGAGCAGGAGGACGTACGGGTGTGGGAAAGGGCACTCAGCAAGTCCTGTTGTGCATCGTGGGTGGGTTAGGGTATCCTTTTCAATGGAAAGGTAAAAAGAGACTGTTGGAGCAGTGGTTTCTGTTTACACCGACATGCCAACATACGGCCAAGAGAATATATTCCAAGGATACGCATAAGATTTTGCCAACCGTATTTATATATTATGAACTCAACGAATTACCTAGATCGATCGTGACGACATATGTTAAACAGTCGCCTTCTTCCTTCTTCTTCGTCGGTAGCGAAGATGACAACCACAACTACATGGATCCCGCAAATTATGTAACCATTCACTTCTGTTCCTCCTTGCGCTCAGTGGCATGCATTGTCTGTCTTTTTTTCATTCACTTTTTTTTGGGGGGATATATAATTAATATGAGGTGTTTGAATAATCAACCTGACTTGTACGTTTATGAGTCCATGTAAATCGGCCCATCTACCATGCACAGAATAAACTCCACCCAAGCAAATGGCAATAGTATGGCTCCAAAAAGTCTTTAAGGTATAGGTCGAGTAGTCAGATAAATAATATGTCGGTGTCAATTGAGTAGGTTGTGAGTTTGATTCTTGTCCTACGCAAGCGCCAAAGACTTAACCTGAAATTTATTTCTCTTGATGTAATCGAGAACACGAGTACTAAAAACTGCACAAAAATAATCATCCTCATAGCAACCTTGCGTTCTTGCCATTGTCCTGAGAGTCGTGTGATCCTTCTTAGATTGCTCAATGGCACCGTCAATAATTATAAATCAAGATTCTTATTCACCCCCCAAAACTCTAGTTTGACTCCATAAGAATTTTTGAGAAAAATTTGTATTCTTTCGGTTGTCGTTTCTCTTTTTTTCTTTTCACAAATTAAAATATATTGTAATTTAAGACTATCGTCCTTCTATGGTATCTCATTATTCGTTCTCTCGATTTCAATAAAATAGATAAATTATAGATAAAATTTTTATCTCATTGTACAAAACAATAATTCAAACTTATAATTTATTAATACAAATCTTAATTTATCATAATTCAATTACTTAATTTATATCTTAAGAATTAAATATATTATAAATTACTTTATTGGAGGCACACATAAGTGGACAGATTTGAGTTCAAGATTCAAACCAATAATCTTGCGTGCATCGTCAATATCTTTGCAGAGTTGTGGGGGCACAAACCAGCAGTAACCCATCAAATCGAGACACTTTAATTTCTTGAGTGGGTCAGGGAATCATCCTTGAAATCATAATTAAAATACCTCTCTCTCCATACAGATCAGTTTACAATCAATATGGGTTTGCGAGAAGGAGCTAGAAGGGTCATCAGCTCGAGATAGGAGAAAAAAATTATTTCATGATTTTTGATATTATTTATTGAATGTAATTTGTTATTTAATATAATAAATATAGTACATAATCAAAAAAAAGTTAAACAAAATATTATTATCTAATGTCATCTAAATCTTCCATTATGCAAGTTGCTGTGGACAGTGACAGACTGAGTGATTCACATGTTACCACTAAGTGTTCCATTTTCCTCTCCAAATAACCATATGACAGTTTTTAATAGGGCAAACCGCTGGACTTTCCTACTTATATAAAAATTTGTATTATAGATGAGAGAGAATTTAACCTTAACTTTTAAATAGGCACTCCCCTTAGACAACCTAATAACTATCTATACATTTTCATATCACACATAAATAAATGTTAAGGTAGACCTAAAACTAAAAAATTGATTGAATCACTTTAAATGTATTTTATTGATATGATCAACTCATTTTTTATAATCTAAAATTCTAATTAATGGTAAGCATTTAATAAAAAATTCTATCATTGTTCTATTTAGCAACACTAATTGGGTTTCAATGTTCTATAAAAATAGTTTATTTAACAAAATGACTTTGGTGTTAAATAATTATTCTTTTTGTAATGCGAAAATCAAGAGTTCCTCGATACACAACAGTCTTCGGCTCGGACCATCACACCCTCCCTATAAACCATGGTCCACCTGCTCGAGCCAATAGGTTAGACATGTAAGTCTAGGTCGAAACCCGAGCCCTAACCCCTCGAATAGACGCAAACAATACACTATTCAAACGGATCCAAACTTGAACACGCAACCTTGCAGCACCCAATCTCTCGAACGTGTGCTAATGATCATCCGCACTATCCCGAGGGGTTCAAAATAAGTGATTCGAGTTGAATAAACTTAAATAACCACATATTTAAAATATCCTAGTTCACAACCTTGTTCAAAGAAATAATTAACATTGAATCCTGACAATTATCACACCATAAGATAGTGTAAGATTTTCAAACATAATAATATACACAAAAGTGCATATCTATATAATGAATAAATGTTAGTTGTATATCATGGGTAAACAAAATATCAACTGTATATAACCATAACAACAATATCAACTCCAAATAACCAAATACATCAAAAGAAATTAAAATTTTCATGTTCTTGATATGCCTATCAAGATCATTAAGTCCAAGGCATTGTTTAATGGATCAGGAAGAATACAATTAGTGGTAATGTGTTCATACTGAATATATATCACCATTGTGGACATATTTCTTTAGCTTGAAAATTTTTTAACTCTATATATTTTGTGCTGGTTGAATTCTTTATGTTCTTTATAATGAATATTCTTGAACTGTTTTCACAATGAATCTTTATTGACCTAGAGATAGAATCAATAACGTTCAGACTTGTGATAATTTTTTTGTCATTTACATGAGCACCAGCTTCATAACATGCAATCACCTCAACTACATGGTGAATGAATTTACTAGAGCTTGCTTGGAACTAATTGCACTACTTGCAAGTATAAAGATATAATATGTAGATTTTCTATTATATGAATAATGAGCTAAATCTACATCTAGCTTATAACTTCGACGTGATCATTTTTTTTTTTTTATATAGATTAACATGTGATTTCTAATTTTCTTAAGTGTCTCATCACCTTCTTTACACCTACCTAATATTCTTTTTTAGGATTAGATAAATCCTTGTCAAGAACACTCATTGTATGCATAATATCATGTCTCATATGGATCTTTGCATATATTAAAGGCTTAATCGATTGGTTTATCCTAAACTTAGAGTCATTTTTGTGATTTTATCTAGTTTTGACTTTTACTTCAATTTGATCATCAAACTTTAATTTTAATTATAATTTTATCCTCAATTGGCTAAGTGTGTGCCCTAGCATACATGGCGGCCGAGGTGGCGTGCATCAGTAAAATGACTCGTTTTATCATTTTGATCCATCAATGTATATGGTAAAACAACGCCGTTTTGCCTTGTGCATAAAATACCCTTATCCATCATCACTTAGGGTTTTAGAAGAGGAGGAGAACCTGACGAACGATGACCACACGAGGGAGGAAGAAGGTGACGCATGACGAGAAAGCAAAGGCGATGACAATGGCCACAGAAACGAACCACAACGCCAGAGACAGAATTGACACATGGCTTCTGCTAGGCATCAAGGCACAACTTGGATGGTGGCGGAATCGATAGATGGCTTCGACGGTGACAAAATCGACGCACAGATTCAACGATGATAGAATTGACGACAACGACAAACATTGGCAACGACTAGGCATCTATTTCTCTTTCTCGAGTAACCCAACTTCTTTTTGGGTCTCACGCCAAAATACTCACTCGACTAACCCGACTTCTCTATCATGGTCGAATTGCATATAGATTCCTTTGTTTTATACAACACATTGCCGCACTTTAATAATAGTTTTTGATGATATGTGTTAGGTGAAGCCCGTGGAAAATTGTGAATTTGTGGTCCCGAATCTATGGTCCCATACTTTTGTTCTATTCTGACCTTGGGCAAAAGGTAGAAAAGGAAATGAGGGTAAGAATTTATGGTCCCCTATCTGTGTTCTGTCCATGCTTCTTCCATGTTTTGTACTTGTTATGCAACAATATGCAATAATTACGTTATTAAATTATTTGATAGTTGTTTTGTCTATTATCGTCCATTACATTACTTGATAACAATATGCAACATGTTTTGTCCATTACATTATTTGATAATTGTAAGACCTAATATATATGCAACAATTTTGTCTCCTAACATGTTAAATAATGTAAGCATCTACCTTAATATATACATTGTTAAAGCATGTCTGTCCATGTTTTATGCAACGTGTTTTGATACTTATGACAGATATGAATCCAATAACCAGAGTTGTGCTCACAACTGTTTCATATCCATTGTAAGTGGACCACAAAATCTTTTTCTTTTTTTCATTCTTTTTCCATTTCCAGCCTCAAGTTTGACTTCAAATCTCTATTTTCCCTTGACAAATCAAAAGCCCCAATAAGAAGCAATTTAGCCATATTCGACTTTCTTGTCATAGCTGTCTATTTGTTCTTATTGGCTATTAGACATGGTATTGATCAACAAATTAAGAACTAACTGAATAAGTATAGTGGGTCTGGCCTTTTAGTGAGAATAATACTTAATGGATTAAAGTTCACAGTTTGTTTGCTATAGTGGGATGATTTATGGGAAAGAAAATAGACTTTATTATATGTGTGTGTGTGTGTGTGTTAAAAATTTAATTACACAAAATTTTGCACTTAAATTAATTTCTCTCATATTTTATGCAAGATGCTACAGATTCTAATATAAATATGTTGTTTCATATTTAGAATAAGCAATTGTCTTTCACTCTAGCTTCCCATCCTTTCTTTGTTATCACTATATGTTGTTGCAGCTAGCCCAATTCAAGCTCTTTTGCTTTTTTTTTTTTTTTTCTCTTTTTGCATTGAGATTCTTGGTTTCCATCATATAGGGTTCTGGGAGTGGGCATTAATGGATATCCAAGCATGATTAATTAGTTTAACTACCTTTTAACTGTAAGTGCCATAACATATAGTTTTCATGGTGACAACATACTTGTGGAGTCATGGCATGGGGTGTAACGACCCGTTAGCGGGATTAGGCCGCCCAAACAACATTTTAAGGTAGGTTGGATTTTTATTTTTCTAGAGTATTGAATTTGAAGATTATATGTGTTAATATAGGTGTCATGAGGAAACTCAAGCAAAGGGAATTGTATAAAGATGTGTGGAAAAGTCAAAGACAAGGGTGGAAGTCAAAGTAAGGAAATGGCAAGGGAACTTCAAAAATTCAAAAATGGAGTAAGGTATGTATATATATATATAATATTGAATTTGTCACACTAGGAATATTTATATATATGGGCTAAATTAGAGAATTTTTGCTTAAGTATATTAAGACAAGTATAAAGGGGGATATGTGGAGCATTTGAAAATTAAAGGCAACTAGAAGGGAATTGAAAGAGAGGGTCGATGGAATTGAGAGAAAAAGCTAGGGTTCTTCAAGTTTTCTTCTTCTTTTCTTCAATCCTTCCTTTCCCTTGATCATAGAGGCCCCATGGGAGGTGGAGAGTGCTAGTAAGAGCTTTGTTTCTCCATTTTTCCTTTTTGCTGTCTAGTTTCTTTGTTTTGAACTTTGGAGTGCAAGATCTCCTCTAGTAGTAGCTTTCTTCAAGTAAGAATCTAAAGGAATCTAGACTAGACAAGTTCTAACTCCTCTAATAGTTCTAAAACCTTGAGTCATTTGATCTTGATGAATTTTTAGTGGAAAAACTCTCTATTTGGCAAAATTGTCCATGTGTGAAGCCTATGTAGAAAGCTTTGTAAATCTTCCTTGATTCTTGATGATTCTTGTTGAAGCCTTTTGGAACTTCAAATAGGGTTTGTGCCACCCTATAATTTTCAAAGGAATGATGTATTTCTTTTTAAGGTGTAGATCATGCAAGGGATTTGGTGTGGCTTGCGTGTGGTGTGATTGAAAATGCTCTGTTTTGGGTTGCAAAGCATCTGCTGGACAACAAATGGTTTGGGGTTGTCGATCGTTTTCCCTTAAACGCATTTTCGATCGACAGATGCCTTGGGAGCTATCGACCATTTAGTTAAAAATGGGCGAATTGTCGACCATTTTTTTGAGGGTTGTCGACCAATGCTGCTATTTCTCCACTATTAAAATCAAGTTTCTTATTAAGTGTTTTCATCTTGATTCCACTTCTTGAGTAAATGTTTTTGGGGGGATAAATGTGCTTGTATGGGCATGATAAAGTGCTATTGTTGGGTCATGTGGAAGCTTATGATTGGAAAGCATTTCATATGCATTTTTTCATATGCTATGTTGTGTATGTTACTTGTGTGCCAAGGCTTTGGGTTGAGCTAATAGGCCTCAAGGTTCATATGTTGTATATGGGTATAGTCCTTGAGTTGAGCTAATGGGCCCCAAAGACCTCGTGGCGTATGATATGGTAAGACTTTGGGTTGAGGAAATGGGCCCTGAGGACCATATGCTATTTATGGGCATAAGCCTTGAGTTGAGCTAAAGGGCCTAAAGAGTCGCTTGATATGTATATATATGAGTTTATGTGGTTTCAAAAATTTGCAAACCTTATTCTTTGAGCATGTGAGGATGGTGTGTGGCATGGGTGCATTTCATGTGGCTAATGGTTGGCTATTCCATGAGTTTATCTATTGTTGCAATCCTTATTCTTATGCTCTTTCACTTTATATTATACTTGTTGGGTCTTGTGACTCATTCTTGTTTTACATCATTCCAGGTCAAGGCTAAGGTGGAGGGTGATTCTAGTGGGGCATGATCATTTTGGGTTAGATGTGTACAAAGCTCTCCTGAACAAAAGGTCTTGGGATGTTAGTTGGTTTGTGCCATGCTAATGGCTACATTTTTGTCATGAGGGCTTGATGTATATCTTTTCAGAAAGCTTAATGAGATGTAAAGAATGATGTTTATTTTGTCTTGAATGGAAAAATGGTTGTAGTCTTTATTATTTTGTGTAATGGAGTGAATGTTCCTAATTAAGTTTTATCCTGTATCCATTCTTTTATGGCATCTTCTCTTGGACTTCCTAGTCATAAGGATTTCGGAAGAGGGGTCGCCACACGGTGTACTTTTGTTAGTGAACCCATGATGATGTATGAAGATGGTGAGGTTGTTTTGATTCAAAATGTGGAAGGGTTGACATAGAGGGATTTAGTAAATAAAATAAAAGACTTAGGGTATAGTTACATAATAAATGTGACATATTAGAAGCCTAGATCTAAAGGTTGGGAATGGTTGGTGTTTGTGGCAAGTGATGAGGAATTCTTCCAGATGGCTAAGGTTGGTTTAGGGTATGGGTTCTTAAAGGTATATGTTCAATCTAGCAATAATAAGAATGTTGTAATTGAAGATGGGTTACATACAGTTGAAGTACGTGGACAGAAAACAAAGAGAGATGCAACAGCTAATGAAATACAGGAAGAGGATGACGAGAGTAAGGGTAATGATGACAATTAAGATGATGACTACCACCCCGTTGAGGAAGAACACTTAGGGAGCTTGTCAAGTTCTGGTCCATAGTCCTTTGATGACGACGACGACTATGACATTACAAAACGAAACAGAAGAAGTCTGAAAAGAACTAGTATAGACCATGGATATGGTTTAGGTCTCAATAATATGGACAATAGGACAAGCATTACTTTATTAGGAGTGATGAAGATGATGGAGATAAAGTGAATGGTAGTGACGACAGTGGCTACCATAGTGTATATAATGACACTAATGATGATGACAAGACATCGGACAGTAGTGAGGAAGGGGACTTGATTGTTAAGGTGCGAAGGAAGAAGAAATTGAACATTTACAACCCTAGGTGTGACCACAAGGAGTTTGACTTTTCTCTTTGTATGAGACTTGACAATACTGCACAATTCAAACTAGTTGTTCAAAAATATGAAATTAATATAGGGTACAACATAAGATGGGTGAGAAAATCTGATACGAGGATGGAAACAAAGTGTAATAGGTGTGTAAGTGGAGGATATATGACTCTCAGAACAAGCATGAGAGAACTTTTATAGTTAAGACTTATGATTCCAACCACACATGTTTTAGATCCATGAGTAACAGGCAATCCGCAATAGAGTGGTTCATAATGAAATATTTGTCAGAGTTTAGGAATAACCCTAACTATCAAGTGCAAGCAATGGAGAAGGATTTGATGGAGAGATATGACCTGTCTGTTAATAAAGTTTCGTGTTATAAGGCAAGGAAAAAGGCTTTGAGAAAAATTAGAGGAACTCTGAAAGAACATTATGGATGGTGATTATATTCTTGAGTTAAAAAGGGTGGATCCTAAAAGCACATTTGAGTTGGGAGTAGATAGGGATAATGAAAATAATGAACTTACATTTAAATGGTTGTATATAGGTTTCAACAGTTTGAGAAAGGGGTTTAATGAGGGTTGTAGGCTTCCGATCAATGTAGACGGTGCTTTCTTGAAGACTCTAATTTGTGGGGCCCTTTTAATTGTAATAGGAAGAGATGGAAACAAATAGATGTTTCCAATTGCATGGGCAGTTGCGAGGGCTAAGAATGAAGCTACTTGGATGTGTTTTTTATCGATATTGGCAACAAATCTAAGGATGGACACTAGGCTTAGTTATACTATCATCAATGACCAACAAAAGGTTAATCACTATAGCTTGTTTCCCTTTGTCTTATACTTAGTTACAATGTTGTTTCTTTTTATATATGTTATTAACGCATAATTTGTCTATCTTTTATATAGGGCTTATTAAATGTTATGCCTAATCTTTTCGTACATGTTGAGCATTGAAATTGTGCAAAGCACATCTATGCAAACTAGAAGAAAGTGCACAAGGGATATGAACTGAAAAATCTCTTTTGGAAGGCTGTGAATGCAACTTATAAGGTCGAATTTAATGCTGCCATCAAGGAATTAGGTGATGAAGTACCACAAGCTACTGAAGATTTCTTGAGCAAAGGGGTGCACCACTTCTGTAAGGCTTTTATAATCATTATTCCTAAATGTGATAAACATAGATAACATTACTGAAACCTTTAATGGTTATGTTTGTAAGGCAAGAACAATGCCTCTTATTTAGATGTTAGAAGAGATTAGGATACCACTTATGGAGATAATGCACAACAAAATGAACATGATAGTAAAATGTGATGATGTGTTGTGTCTTAGAATTAGAAATAAGATTAAAAAGATGAAGCTAAATTCAAGATGGTGCACTCCTAAACTAAGCCTAAACAATAAGTTCCAAGTTAGAGTTAGGGAAGGTTAGTTTATTGTGGATTTAAATGCATGTACTTGTTCATGCAGAGTATGGAGTGTCAATGGTATTCTTTGTTGTCATGTTATTTCTTACATTCATTACATGAAGCAAAACGTTGTTGATTTTGTGGATGACTGTTATAAGGAAGATGCTTACTACTCAAATTATAAGTATGGATTGGAGCCTTTAAAGATAGAAGGATATAGCCTACTACAGAGAGAGAAAAAGTGAAACCACCACCTTACAAGAAAGGTCCTGGTAGACCTAAAATTAATAGAAAAAATAGTTGATGGGAGAGAAAATTCCTCCTGAAAGATGTTGAGAGCTGGGGTTAAAATACAATGCTAGATTTGCTATGAATATGGGCACAATAAAAAGGGATGTACAAGAAAAGACAATCCTCTGCCTCCTCCATCTAGGCAAGACAATTCAGTGAGTTTTCTAACTCTTTTATTTTTATATTCTTCTTGTGTTACATTTTTTTATTTTGAGTCATAACACTTTTATATTATTGCAGTCATCAAGAAGGAAAAAGGCCAAGGAGAACCAAGTTAGTTCATCTCAAGCCCAATGTACACCTACTTCATCACAGACTCAATCTATTCCTATTGAGGCACAACAACAGATGGAAGCACAAGCCAGTTAAATAAGTCAAAGGCAAGTAATGAACAAAGAGAGAGCTCAGGTATAATTGTTAAATTCAATCTTGAAAGAAATAATAGACATCCAAGAGGGGTGAATTGGGTTATCAAAAACTTTTCTTGCTTTTAATAAATCTTTGAATAAGACATTTTGGACTTTTTCAAACTATAAAGATTGATGTTTTAAACATAATCTTAACAGAAAATGATATGTAATAATTATGAAATAAATTCAATACAAAAAGAATGATTCTTTTAAAGTTTCAGAAAGCTATTATAGTAAATTATAAAATTGATATCAAAGATGCTAAAAAATGACCCTTGCTGAATGTAGAATGAAAGTGTTGAAATGTAAGAAACTAAACAATTCACACACAAATTTTATAGTCATTTGGCTCAACCAGCTTACCCCACTCTCTTAGCTCCTTACCAAGGATTTAACAATCCACTATAGCTTTTGCAGGCTTATAACCTCAATTTTTAACAGATGCAGTTATAACCTCTACTTTTCACAGGCTTTGCAGTAACCAATTACAAAGCTTTACAATTGTTTTTAAAGCCTCAATCAAAACCATTTTCTTTTAAAGGATGAGGCGTAGGCGGAACCACAACAAGATACGAAAAGTTATCAATTTGAACACCTTGAGAAGCTCTTACAAGATATAGAACAAATAACAAGATTGGATTCTCACAAAGAAAAGAGAGATAGAAATAATATAAAGAATATAATTCTCTCTTTTTCTAATTGAAGATGGAAGCTTGAAGAATCTCTTTGGCTCAAGTTAGTTCAAAGAATTCAAGAACAACAACATTTTTCTTCATCTTCATCTCCTTTTATTGTTGTTGTCAAAAGATTGAAATTTACAAGGACAACCATGATTTTCCTATAAAATAATCATTAGAATATTTAAATATCATACTAAATGATTAAAGAAAAAATTAGAGCCTTTTTGGAGCCTAAACATCCAGAGGTGTGCATTAAAAGCACTTGCAATGACTAGTTCAACGGCTCTATTTTTCAACTTCAGTACAAAAATAATAGATTAATATAACATCTTACTCGAGTGTTATAGCTCATTAGTCGACTATCAAATGTCATTAGTCGAGTAAGTTTTGAGTGCACTCAAGTATATTCAACAGATACTTGATTATTTCTCAAAGATCTCGAGTATATTCAACAGATACTTGATTATTTCTCAAAGATAGTCGATTATACATCAACTTATACTCGATTGCTCATGAAAAATACTCGATTAAAAATAGATAAAACCTTATAATCTTTTTTTAAGGGCTATTAGCACCAAAAAGCCAAACGTTTTTGGGTTTTGGCAATTATATCCAATGCTTTCAATTTTGGTAAGAAGAGCCAAATTTCTGAAATTAGTTACAATTTTAGCCAATGCTGAAATCAATTTTGACCGGCGTGTGGCTTTGCCCAGGTGCCATGTCACTTGGCATTTAATTTTTTTTTTCATCTTTTTCATTATTTTCTAAAGAAAAATGCTCTCTCTTCTCTTCTCTGCACATACACACAACATATATATATATATACACACACGCAACAACATATATATATACACATACAACAACATATATTTATGTACACACACAAAAACACATATACACACACACATACAAAAATGTTTACACATAGCAACATTTATATATATAAACATACACACACAACAACATATATATATACACACACACAATAACATATACATACACACAACAATATATATACAATGGCCGACGACAGAAGGGGGCGAGGGACGATTGATTGAGCAGTGGTGGGGGATGACGGCAGCGCTGGCGGGAGGGAGAGAAAGGGTGAAATAGAGAGATCAATGATGAAGTTTGACGGCCTTCATCAGAGAAATCCAATCAGAATTCTCCAATTAAACTTCTCTAATCGAACTTTTCTAGCCTTCATTATCGGACTTCTCCGATCAGACTTTTCCAGTCTTTGTTATCAGACTTCCATGGCCTTCATTATCGGACTTCTCTGATTGAACTTTTCCAACCTTCATTATCAGACTTCTACGCCCTTCATTATCAGATTTCTCCAATCAGACTTTTTCGATCGGACTTTTCCAACCTTCATTATCAGACTTCTATAGCCTTCTTTATCGGACTTTTTCGATTGGACTTTTTCAGCCTTCATTATCAAACTTCTACGCCCTTCATTATCGGACTTTTCTAATCAGACTTTTCCAATCAGACTTTTTCAGCCTTCATTATTAGACTTTTATGGCCTTCATTATTGGAATTCTCCAATCGAACTTTTTCAGCCTTCATTATCAGACTTCTATGGCCTTCATTACCGGACTTCTCTGATCCGACTTTTCTAATTGGACTTTTTCAGCCTTCATTATTAGACTTCTACGCCTTTCATTATCAGACTTCTTCAATCGGACTTTTCCGATTGGACTCTTCCTATGTGTATATATATGTATTAATGTGTGTGTATATATGTTGTTGTGTGTGTGTGTATACGCTGTTGTGTGTGTCTGTGTGTGTATGTTTCTATGTGTGTGTGTGTGTGTGTGTATATATATATTGGTGTGTATGTTAGAGAGAGCATTTTTTTTAAAAAATAATGAAAAAAGTTAAAAAATAAATTAAATGCCAAGTGGCATGCCCCTTGGGTAAAGCCACACACCGATCAAAATTGATTTCAGCATTGGCTGAAGTTGCAACTAATTTTAGAAACTGGGCTCTTTGTGTCAAAATTGAAAGCATTGGATAAAATTGTCAAAACCTGAAACATTTGGCTTTTTGGTGCTGATAGCCCTTTTTTTAAACATAATCACTTGACTATTGAATTGAAATACTCAATTATGCTTAGCTCTTAGCAGATTAAAAAGATATAACACTCGACTATCATTCAAACAACATATATTGTTTTGAATGCCATCATCAAAACAATTTTCTCCTCAAAATAAGCATCTAAATATCATAAACATTGAGCTTAAATATAAAACTCAATTTTCTCATTAACATCTAAATAATAATATATAAACTTTAAGCACAAACAAATACAAGTGTTTTTTGTGAAAGTTGGTTAAAACTAACTTTCTAATCACATTCACTTGGTTGCATAGAAAACCTTGTATGTTGCTCAACTAAAAGCCTTATATGCTACATGGCTTTAACAAGTTGAGAACAATATAGTTGCTCGACTAAAAGCCTTCCTTTTTTAAGATTAAAATAAGAATCTTTCTACTAGGCTCATACATTATTACACAACATGTAATGTAAAGGTGCATCATGGTAACTTTATGAAACATACTCACATGAAATATTCATAAGTCAAGTAAGTTACATTTACTTGACTGAAACATATAGAACATTGCAAATATGTTGAGCACAATATATGTTACCCAACAACAAAACACAACATATATTACAAAGATACGCTACCTTGATCATCATGATATTTCATTTTTATTTATCAAAACTAAAGTACACATTAGACAAATAAATCATATCTATGATGTATATTATATAAGCTTTAAATCATATTGATTTTTCCAGTCATCCTTACAACTATAAGAACACATATAAACTTAACAAAGCATATATGACTTCTATTCTATAAGCTCTAAGCCATCATAAATGTATACTACCAATACATATTTTGAGTGATTATGATATTCTTCAACGTTAAGTTTACTCTAAGTGTCATTAGGATATATGATATTTATCCATGACACTAATGCATTAGAATACTTAGGATATCCCTTGAAATCTAGAGCAACTTATCAATAAAAGCAAGAGCAAGATTAATCACAAATATAGTACGGTTATTAACACAATCTCGACATGAAGGATAAGACAATATAAGTCATACAAATCAAAACTCAAGTACCATCACTTGAGTATACGTTCATTTGTTGTTTTGGTTTTGATAATGAAAAATAATTAGTCTTATATAATATCTTAAATCAAGTTATGGAAAAAACCTTGCCTCAACCAAGAACTCAATTTCAAGCCAAAATGAAATTTCATATTCTTCACAAACAACTTATTTCTTTAGCACAATTTCGTAATGGAGTTTGGAAAAACAAAATGGTTTGTCTCAAACATATCTGTAAAAATGTTTCTCAAAAATTGATTTTAAAACTTTGGAGAAAATGGACTAAAATTAAAAAAACATAAATAAATAAAAGACAAACTGTCGACCAGTTCTAAGGAAAGGTCAACTACTTTGTCCCTTGCTGTCGACCTACCCTCATAGGCTATTGACTGGATGAAATGTGTGCTCTTAGTAGTTTATTGTCGACCACTTTTGCATCAAGAACTGTCGACTGTTCTTTAAAATGGTCCACTGCCTTGTTTCAATTGTTGACCGTTGTTTGAATTTTTGAGCTAACTGGTCGACCAATTACTTGAATCAGTCGACCGTTTGTATCACAGATAGTTCCAACTACTAGTTCGTCCACTCATCCAAAGTGTTCTTCCTATTACCTACTACTATATTCTTACAAGATCTCGTGAAACACTATAAATGTAACATCTTGCATCGAGCGATAGGAAGGACCATATCAACTTACCCTGATGGGCCTACACAAACTTCCCAAGGGTCACTCATCCTTGAGCTGTCCTAGCTCAAGCACTCTCAACTCGGGAGTTCTTTATTCACATTCAGCTTAAAAGATATTCAGTTGGTATTGTTTCCTTCCTTACTATCCTCGATATATATACTAGTTTCTCTAGAGTCCCTTCTTGGACTTGACCTTAGGTTCTCGGGGTATTACATTAAATTGAGGGCAGATGGATGATTCAAGACATACAAGTGATCATATTACAATTTCTCAAGTGTTCATTCATTTTTGTGCTTCATTGTTCCATTCATTTTTCTCTTCAAGGCTTTGCATTCACTTTGTAGAATTTATTTTCAAGCCTTGCATTCATTTTTTAGAAGAATTTGTAACTTAGAGTTTTGTCTCTCAGATCCTCTCTTCTATTTTATCATTCTCTATTTTACCTAACTTATAGTTAGAGGGCTTGCTTGTTTAAAGCAAGAGTTTTGTAAAATCTAACTTGTAACTAGAGGTCTTGCTTATTTAATGAAGAGGTTGTACATTTATAATGACCCGTTAGTGGGTCCAGGCAACATATTTTGGTGTAAGATATTTATCTCATTAGAATAATGATAATTTGGTGGAATATATGTGATATTGTAGGTAATGTGCAATGGAAGTGGAAAAGTCAAATATTTGACTTAAGTGGTAGTGGGACCCGACATAAGGCATGGTATTTGTTGAAATATTATTTGGAGTTTAAATGGTGTCCAAATTAATATTACAATGATTTCCATTTAAAAGGTTATATCATAGGGGCACTTAAGTAATTGTGGAGATGTGTGTATATATATATAAGTGGAGTGGCCAATTTGCATGAGATGAAGGAATGAGAAGAGCAAAGGAAAGAAGGGAAAGGGGAGAACTGATTGAGAGAGAGGAAGCAAGAGGTAGGGTTCATTCTCTTCTCTTTTTCTTACTTGCTTATGATTTCAAAAGGGTTGTGGGAGTTAGTTATCTTCATCTTCTTCCTTTCTTTCTCTTTTTTTCTAGTTCTCTTATTGAGTATGCAAAGTAAAAGGACTTGGAAGCTTGTTGGTTCAAGAAGGATCACCAGGAGAGGTTGTCAAGGCAAGTTCTAGTTCCCTTAATCTCTTTTTTAAGCCTTATTCATGTTGTTGGAGGGATGATGTATGGAGATCCCATGATTTCCCAAGGAATTCTTAGTTTGGAGGGTAGAAACCTTTGTAGATCTCTCTTGTGGTTGGTTTAATCTTGTTGGTCTTGTTTGGGCCTCAAAATGGGGTTAGTTTCACCCTACAATCCTAAGAGGAATGATGCTTTTGGGTTAAGGGATGACTTGTGTGTGTTTTCCCCCTCATTTGGTTGCATTCGGGTATGTTTGGGGGTTTTAGCCATGTTGTCGGTCGACCGTTTGTCCATAATTGGTTGACAGTTGGGTGTAGAGGGTTCTGTCGGTCGACCGTTACCTTAAACGATCGACAGTTTGGGTGTCTAAGCCACTGTCGGTCGATTGTTTCCTTCCCATCGATCGACTTTTTTTCGCATTTACAGCCTGCGTATGCTTTGCTATTTCGAGCATAACTTTCTAAGAAATATCAGATTTGCGAACCGTTTAAAGCGTTGTAAACTAGACTCGATAGGATTTGATTTGGAATAGAATTAAAATCATTTGGATGAGTTTTGAATGGTTTCATATTGGCTCCAAAACATTTCTAGAGGAGTTGGGGTTCATGAGAGGCTTATGTTAAAAGGGTGAGTTTGGGGTGATTTCTCCATGATCCCCAGTAATGTTTATGCACCTTTAAGGGATTATTTGGGCATTATTGGGTGTAGTTGGGGGCATGATTTGGGGTTACACGAGTGTGGTAATTTGGTGATATATATTAAAAACTTGCTTGCAGATGTTATTGTGGGCTTACTATATGGGTGAGCCAAGGCATTGAGTGGAGATGATTGGCCTCTAGGGTTACCCGTGCATGGGCGCATGCCCTAGGTGTTGAGCTATTTGTCCTCAATGGCCTCGTGGCGCGAGTCATGTGGGGACCTTGGGTGGAGCTAACTGCCCTCAGGTGTTAACCTGGAGTTGAGCTACTTGGCCCCAAGTGTCAGTCGGTGTGTACACAGACCTTAGGTGGAGCTGGCTGGCCTCGGGTGTCAACCTGGAGTTGAGCGGTCTGGCCCCAAGGGTCGGTTGATATGTATGTAGACCTTGGGTGGAGCTGACTGGCCTCGGGCATTGCCTTGGGGAGTAGAGTTGTCTGGCCCCGAGTGTTCAACAGTATTTGGGCTCATAACACTAAGATATGGACTTGTGCGCACTGTGCGGCTATGATATCACAGGCGTGTGCTCATATGCTAGAGCTGAGAACGGGTTGAGGGTACTGTTATAGTGGGACCACTACATGCTTGGTGTGTGGTATCGTAGATGTGTGATAGCGCCGTGGAATGGAGGGGTCTTATGAGCCCAGAGTAGGGTGTCTTGTGGCATGATTATCATGTTACTGCGAGACAATGAGTGTGGTGCTTATAGCATTATGTGGGTCCTGGAAATTGTGTGGTAGTAGAGTCACCAAATTGTACCTAGATGATGGTGGGAGCTAGATAGTTGAGGGAACTACAATGATTCTCAGTATGTCTTTCTCGTGATGCTCCTTGTTTATATTTTTTCGGTAATATTCTTTGTGAAGGTCCTATCATGTATTGTTGGTTGTTGCTTATTGAGTCTCTATTGTAATATGTCTTATGCTCCATTTCATTGTGTTGTACTTGCTAAGCCTTGCAGCTCATTCTTTCTCTTTGCATCATTCCAGGTACAGGTAAAACAGAGGATGAGAAGAGTCCTGGCATGGCATGGTCTTATGGGTTAGATGTGTACAGAGCTCACCTGAACAAAAGGTCTTGGGCATTTTTAGTTTGTGTCATGCCATTGGCGATACCTTTTTTTATTTGGGCTTGTTGTATCTCCTTTGGGGCGGCCTAAGGGAATGTAAATGGTTATGTTTATTTTGTTTGTATGAAAAATAATGGAATCATTACTAATTAATGTTAATGATGTGAGTAACCTTGGTTGAGTTGCATTTTGATCCCATCTTGTGTGGACTTTCCCTCGAAATTCCTTTGCTAGCGGGACTTCCGGAGGTAGGCCCTTGTAGTTTGGTGACAGAGCCTTCTATTGGACCTTTGGGTTATTACAACATTCCTAACTTGTTACTAGAAGGCCTATCTGGAGTGATAGGATGATTATAGTGAATTGCTTTTAAATTTTTTAGTGACAAGGTAAGGGAGTGGATTAGGCTTGGTTTAATCCAAACTACTATATATCATTGTGTCCCTCAATTGCTTTGAATGTTTACTTCATTTATTGTGCTTAGCAAATCACTTCCACTTGCATCAAAATATGATTTTCCATAAAAAAGAATTTTAAAGATCAATTAAACTTTTAAATAAACCAATTCACCCCCTCTTAGATATTGGTGCCATTGCTATACAATTCTGACATCATTTACTTAACAATCTTCATATTTAACACTTAAACTTCATATATAAAATAATATAGAACACATTACTCTTAAACTTGAGTAATACTGCCACATATATCATTTAGTATATCATGAGCTTTCATAAATACTCATGCATTATCTTTGGGATAACCCTAAAGAGAGACATAATAATAAAGCATATGGATAAAACCATTTTAACACAAATGAGACATTAATATATAAATCATATTAAAAGATAAACCTATCAAGGTTCCTTGACCTTAAATATTCTCAAGGAAATCTTAACATATACTCTATCCATATAGGCTTAACATATCCTTAAGCAACATACTAATGCAAAACATATTAATAAGCTTAAGGGAACATTAAAGTTTTGGTATAAAGAAGTCATCATCAAAACATTTAGAACATAAAACTCAACAAGTCTTAATAATTTTATTTGGTCACCATATTGATGCACTCATTTTAGTTTGATTTCCCACATACTAGAAAATGATATGGAGTGAAAATGTTTTCTGAGACTAGGAATATGTATTTACGGGTAAGCATAATAACTTCTCAATGTGTTCATTTCAAATTTAACTTGCATATATTGAATTCTTATTATTGTATTTAATATTTTCCATAGATGCCAGGAGAAACGAATGTCATATTTATTAGTGGGCCTTTTGCAGCAGCAGTAGCTGCTAAGGCAATCTCCAAAAAAGTTGTTGCTAAGGTAGTACCCAAACGAGCAACTGATTAGGTAGGGCCCAATGTGAAGTTGTCTACTTCATCCAGGTGTCAAAGTAATTATGTCCAGGCAAGCACTCATCTTCCTTCTCAGTCAGTTACTCCACTCCAGTCTCAATCTATCCAACCAAATACTATCACTCATTTGCCTCGATCCCAACCACCAAGACTAAAGCACCAGTGAGGAAGCCATCTACGATTGCAAGTCAAGTCAAGAGTAGTTCTAACAAGAGCACTGAGAAAATTATTATTGATTAAAACAATAATTTCTATTGCTGTTATTGTTATTATGCAGAGATGGGACGAGTTTACAAAATGTGATGATGTTGTTGGTGTTATGAATGCTTGTGGTGTCAAAATTTTTCAGAGACGGGTTTACAACCAACCTATTGTTTCCAGCGTGAATGCTAACGAAATTATGAATGGTTTTAGGGATTGTGATTGTTATTGTTGATGTTTTTTAGGCATATTTGTTATGAAACAGGCATATTTGTTTGTGTTTTTATAAAATAGGCATATTTGATATGAATGTTTTTGTTATGAAACAAGCATATTTGTTGATGTTTTGAAACATGCTACTATTATTAGGATATGAATGCTTTTGTTAGGAAGCCAATTTTTTTCCTAGTGTTTTGTACTTGTTGGTGTTTTCGAATGTTAATGCTTTTGTTATGAAATAGGCTTTTAAGGATGTCTCTAAATTGGCACATCTACTGACTCATACTGTCCAAAATGCCAAAAATTGTGTTCATGTTTTAGCATTGACTAAGACACAAGCATCAAGATAATTAATTAACATGTCATTTTACATTAACAAACAACAAACATATATAAAGCAAGCTAATATGAAAATACATAATTAAAACAACAAACATACTTATATCACTTAGATAGAAATACATTAATAAAGAAGCAACCCAACCCTAGCACTTTCCCACCATACTTCATGCCTTACAACTATTCATACACTGATTACACTAAAGCGAAATACCTAAAGCTACTTTCTCCATTTTTCATCACCCATAAAATGAAAAGAAAACAACCTAACCCTAACACTATCAGACCCCTAACAAACTTAATTTCTTTTATCCTATGCTCTTAGAGCTCTATTTTCAATTGAAAATTTTCTTCCATAGTACACCTATGGTCTTTCTCAAGCTTTAGTAGCTTTTCTTTTCTCCTTAAGGCTTTTTCTTCAATAAGCCTCGCTTTTTCTTGTAGTATTCTCCCTTTTTCAACCATTTATGTCATGTTACATTTCATTCCATTTAAGTTATCCAACAAAACTCCACAAAATGCTTTCTCACTAGCTGTGCATTCATCATCAATTCATTCAAACAATCTGTAATCATTATCCTGTCCACCAAACCATCTAACAATCAATTTCAATCACATTAATAACTTTTTCATTTATAAGAGAACAAATTACCTTCCAGAATCGACACATAAAAAATTTCCTTCCAGGAATATCTTTTTTCTCCATGATGTGTAGCACCAAATAGATAGACTATGCTCACACACGATTCTTTGATACAAGGTAGATGAGTTAATTGAAACTTCACTCATTCAAATTGGAAGTCATCTTAACTGAGATAGTAAAATTTGATTTACTTAAATGATTGTAGCTAAAAGGTTTCAACATTGTTAATATCCTCCAATTTATATGGTATAAAGTATGTAAAAAACATTACTAATGGATCAAGTAAATTAATAAAGTGCATTGTCTAATCGATATTACCTTTTTTGTAGCCGTCGCCATCATTATTCCATCGTCAACTGTAAGGGCTGGTTTCATCTCTGTTGCCATGCGTCAATTCTATAAGTGTTGTCATGCATCGGTTTCATGACTGTTGTCATGCATCACTTTTGCCTCCTTTATCGTGTGTCTATTCTATCGAGTTGGCTACCATTGCCATGCGTCAATTCTGTCAGGATTAGTGTGGGTTGCTTCCATGGCCATCGTTTCCTCGCCGTGTGTCACCTTTTATCTCCCTCACATGCGTCATCGTTCGTCGATTTTGTTAGCAATAGTGTGGGTTTCTTCCTCGCCCTGGGTCTCCTTTCGTCTCTCTCATGTGCGTCGCCTTTCGTCTCCCTCGCATGCTTTGTCGTTGCCATTCGTCGATTCCGTCAGCAACAGTGTGGGTGGCTTTCTTGACTGTCACCATCACTGTCACTTCCTCGCCCTAGGTAGCCTTCCATCTCCCTCACGTGCATCACCGTTGCCATTATTGTTGGGTTCATTCTCCTCTTCTGAAACCCTAAGTTACGATGGGTAAGGGTATTTTATGCACAAGGAAAAATGGCGTTGTTTTTCCATGTGCATTGATAGATTATAAAGGTAAAACAACATCGTTTTGCTAATGATGGACACATTAGCATGCCACCTTAGCCGCCACATATGTTGGAGCACACGCCTGGCCGATTGAGGATAAAATTGAAACCAAAGTTAAAGTTTGATGACCAAATTAAAGCAAAGGTTAAAATTGGATAAAATTGCAAAATGATTCTAAGTTTAGGATAAACCAGTCGATTAAGCCTATATTAAACTACCCACAATATTGTTTCAAGGAATTATCTTCATTTTAGTTTTTTCAAGGTCAATTTAGGGTATTGTTCATTTCCAAGCTTATCTTGCTTAATATAGGAGTTGCACCCAATTTGCAATTCTTCATGTTAAATTTGTTCAACAGCCAATAAATATATGCAGATAGAGATGAATCCAATAGTTTTTTATTTCTATCTTTACATATCTCAATGCTTAGAACAAAATTTTAGCAAAATCTTTCATGTCAAAGTTTATTGATAGCATTTTTTTCACATCCTGTAATGATCCCAAATTACTATCAGCTAACAAAATATCATCAATATATAAAACCAAGAAAATAAAGTTACTCCCACTAATCTTGAGGTGTATGAGAAGTCAACTGTATTTTTCAAAAATTAAAAAGATGAAACAACTTTGTAAAATTTTGTATACCATTATTTTGAAGCTTGGTTTACACCATAAATGGTCATCTTTAGTTGACAACTGTATGCTCCTTACCATCCATCTCAAAACCCTTTAGATTGTTGCATGTATGCTCCCTGAAAAAGATCCCTAATTAGAAAAACTATTTTTACAATAATTTGATGGTACTCTATATCATACTATGTAGTTAACACATAATTATTATGAAATAATCTTTAGAAGGTATGAGATAAAATATCTTTGTATAATATCCTTTCTCTGTATATGCCTTTTAGCAACTAGTTTAGTCTTAAATCCTTTAATGACACCTTTGAAATCCCATTTGATTTTAAATACCCATTTACATCCAATGGGTTTAAAACCTTCTACAAGATCAATTAATTCCCAAGCCCAATTTTAACCCATAGATTATGTTCCTTCCTAACCAAAAGAGGACGATCGGAGGTAGGGTCACAATGGCAGGGCGCGGGCTCTGGCAACTGATCCATCCGGGGGACGGCTGGCACCTGCAAGCACTCCGACACTCGAGTGAGTAAGAGAGTGAGGAAAAAGCAATGTATCAGTAGGTCAGAGGTCAGAACATACCTTGACTCTAAGAAGAACTAGTTGATATAGGAGAAGCAGACGTCCTCCTGCATGCATGCATCGTGCATTTGTAGGTGATGGGACTGACTATCCGGCGCCGGTGGAGGTTCCCAGGTGGTAGCATGGTAGCAACGAGACCCTTATTAATGTGGATAAAATCCACCATTAATGAGGATGGGATCTGAGGCAGCTACGTGGATACTCAGTGGGGGTTGTAATAATGCCATGGCAGGTTGGCGCTGGGCTGAGATTGAGCCTGAGGAGTGGGCTGAGATTAGGCCTGAGGAGAGGGCTGAGATTGGGCCTGAAGAGAAGGCCGAGATTGGGCCAGTAGACGGCCGAGATTAGGCCTGGACGGTCCACAGTTCCCTAGGTCAGATGCTCGAGTAACGAGCTAGAAAAGGACGACCTGGGTGATTTTTGCTGCATGCACTAGTTTTGGAGAGTCAGATTAAAATGTGACCAAGGTGGTCGATCGAGCTGATTTCGGCTTTGCTTAAATGGCGGTCCTAGAGTCATTTCGAGGTAGATTTGACCTTGAAAGAAAAGTGGTTTCCCTGTGCACTGACCAGTAACGCGTATGGTTTTAGGATTCGAGGCATTCTACTTAGGATATGGGGGTGCTACCTGGGTAATAATGACTGATTCTTTTCGATGTGTGATAGGTGGCAACTTTGTGACAGTAGATCTGTGGGACGTATCGTAGGCGCTCTTTGGCGATCCTTATCAGGATCCCCTTTTGAGTGATGGTTTACTCGCTTTCTTAGTGACAGGGCGAAAGAGGCAGGCACGGGGGTTTTTGGTAGACTTTGTGAGTGATAGCCCACTCAATTACTCCTGCGGCTGGGTACTTTGTAGGGCGAATGGCTTCTGCGTACCGCAAGAAAGATATCAAGGAAGAGATGGACTTGCTTCGCAAGGAGGGAGGCAAAGTTACGTCGAGTACCGCACCAGCGGATAAGGTAGTTGGTAGGGCCTTAGCTGTGCGAGTACTTATTGTTCCCACCATGCAACCTGCTGTTATGGTTGCTGATACCACGACTTTGCCTTGGGGAGCCTACAAGTTTTGAAGAGTTGGGCCAGTATATGAAGCGTCAGAAGGGTTCTAATGGGGAGGTTCTATCACCTCATGGCTCAAATCTTATCGGGAATGGTGGCCACTTGGTTTCATTTCAGGACCCAGAGTTTCGAAGTGTCCTCTTCATTGACGCCTATCTTGATCCGTTGTCGAATCGAGGGGGATTACCAGGTGCTGGCTTGCTAGCCTCATTTCATCAGGTCGAGCACCAGGCGCTCTAACTTGCTACGGATTTCCACTTGCTTGAGGCAAGTGTGGCGACTCATTTTTCCGAGATGAAGGTGGATCACGAAGAGGAGTTGCACCAGGTTCGGGAGTTAATAAGTGGAGAAGTGAAGAAGGCTGTGGATGTAACACCCCGTCCCTATCGAGGGGCGTGTCACTATGCTGGGGTCCATCGTATACATACATAATCCCTTTCCTTATACATCAAATGCCGTATGTCAAGGGAAACCCCCCAGCAAATCATTACATATACGGAAGCGATAATCGAAACCTGATACGGTACATACTTGAATTCACTATATTTAAAACAATATAAGAATCTGTACCATATATTACCATCATATCCTCAAATACATAAATACAATGAGACACGTCTCCCGAGATAACATCTAACACCCTAGGTGCAATCATATGAAACCTCGAATACATACATCATCATTTCTCAATAAATAAACTATTGAAATCTCCTGCTGCATCCATCGGCCACGCCATCACGTGCCGTCATATCTCAACCTGCTCCTTGCCCTAACTGCAAGTCTCAACTGGAACGTTGAATGTTCCAGGGGCATAACCCATTAGAAGATGAAACTTCTAGTGAGGGTCCAAAAACATATATATGATACATGATGCAATGACATGAATAAACATATACCCATAATGTAACTTCCCAGGCATCCCCAGCCCGGCTAGGAATCCTAGGCAAACCCCGAACCTCTGCGGGATAGGCCTAACGTTATTCCCTCAATGCCCTAGGGGAATTACGGCTACACTCTGAGGGTATCATCCCATCCCCATGCACAAGTTTCAATATGACAATAATATCGTGCAACGAAAATATCACGACTTTCAATGCAATATGACAAGTGAATATTGCAATTCATAATAACATGCATATATAACAAACATATCATGAATATAAGTTCTTGTGAGAATACCACTCACCTTTGCCCAAAGACAAAGACATCTCGAAAAGTGTGCATCGCCTTGATATGCGTGTCCCGCCTTGATTCTCGTGCCAACTCTCAAAAGTTGCACCAAACTCATCATCTCGATCTCCTCAATCATAAAATAATATTTAATTACTAAATATCCTCAATATTCCATTTATTTCTTATTTCCTTTCATTTTCCTTCATTTTTCCTTCTAAAAATCCCAATAAATATACCAAGACTATTTCCTCAAATCTAACTTCACAATAATTCATCATATCCAATGAACTTTAAGAGAAAAACACTGGACTTACCCGGATGGTGCATTTTCACGCAAAACGAGACTCTTTGGATCTAAAATCGAGGCATCGGGAATCCCAAATCCCAATCTTTTTGCACAAACCTCCATAAAATATTTTTCTCTATTTTTTAGCATTTTTCTCTGATTTTTCCACCCTCACACGCGCCCCCACGCGCTCACACGTGCCTAGGGCGAGTGGAGCGCGTGAAGGCCAGCGCGTGCATGCCACGCGCCGGTCGTCTTCTCCGACGATCTGATCGCCGGTGATCTGAGGCGACTCTACCATCTTCTTCCTTTCTTCCAGTCGATCATCATGGCACCTCTTGTGCCTCGAAAGGAGCTCGGGAAAGCCCTCAACCGGCCGGCCAAAGGCTCGGCCAAACCGTCCGCCTCCTCTTTCCGGCGAAGCTCGAACGACCATCAAACCTTGATGAAAATGCCTCATTTTCTCCAGAATCAATCCTCTCATTATGGGCAACAAAAGCCCCTTAAAATGGAATGCCAATTCGTTCAATAAGTGGGTCGATTTGAAGCTCAAAAACCCTAAGTTTCGGCCATCTTTGAACGCCTATTTATAGGCTATGTCGAGCTACCAAAATCCCTTGGCCGCCTTGCCCATCACTCATAGAGGTTAAACCTCCCTTAGATCGGCCTGGATCGAGCCTCATCCGACCAAGAAACCAAGTTGCAGGCGCGACCAAGAACGACCAAAAGTTCGGTCGGTTTTCTTCAAAATTCGACCACTCGAGTGGTCGTTGTCCCCTCCTTCCTTTACAAAAAATCATCCCCGACCAAGCCTCGTGCCATCCCTACGGTTGGATCGGCCGAAATCGACGACCGGAGACTTGGTGGTGATTGGCCAAACTTTGCTGAAATTGCACTTTGGCCCCTTGACTTTTGGCTATTTCATTTTAGCCCTATCCACTTAACCCCTCAACTTTTCTTTATTGTATTTAGGCCCCTCAAGACCTAAAACATCATTTTGACCCTCGAAGATCCCAAAACAACCTTGTCTCGGCCTCCCACTAGCAATTTCTAAAAACTGCACTTAGGCCCGAATCTTCGTTTTGGCCTTAAACCCATTCGTTTCTTCCTGAAACCTCTAAAGGGTTGTTCCTCATGAAAAACCGAAGCTCCCTCAAGCTTCCGTTGACTTCTGAAAAGTCGTTTATGAAAATTCGGTATTGCAGCCCAATTGGCAGCTGCCTTTTTAGCTGTACCAAAAATTGTTCCCGATTTCATTTCTTTCTGCACCATAAATCCTATCTCGGGGTGCTCATTAATGCCATATCAATTTCCTTTGACATCTCGACTCCAGGGTACTCCCGGTAGTCGATTCAATCATCTATACAGTAATAATTACCGTTTTACCCTCAATTTATCCTTAAATCCCATTTTTACCCCAAGGTAAATTACTCTTGAGTCCTTTAGAATTTCCCGGGTATTACAGTGGAGGCAGCTATTGTTGAGGCAAAGAGGCAGGTTGATGAGGCCTATCGTGTAGTTTGTGTTCTTCAATTTTAGCTGGATACTGCTAGCGCGGAGTTGAAGAAGCTAGAGGTGGAGGTGGCATTATCCAAATCTGAGGTGAGAGTGATGGGAATGAGAGTGAGGGCCGAGGGGGCTGTTGCTTAGTTCGAAATGAGAAAAGTGAAGACGAAAGCAGAGGAGTCGAGAAAGGAAGGGTATAAAGCAGCCCTGTTCGATGTCCGAGCTACTTTCCTGGAGTTGGATCTTTTGGGTTTTGGTCTTCTCAAAGAGAGATGAGTCGAGCAGTGATTTTGTATGGTAGCATAGGTTTTTGGTGTCCGTCTTGTAATTTTATCGAGTGCTACTTGGTTAATAACAAATCACGCTTCTTTCCCTATCAGGATACTCTGTCCCTATCTTTCTCTTCGTGTGTATCTTGCTTGGTCCTTGCGATTTTGATGTCATGACTAGTTTATCATGCTCGTAATTTTGGTTCGTGGGATGGGATCGAGCTGTCATTCTTTCGAGGGGCTTGGCGTTTAGACTTTGGGTTTTTGTTTTGGCAGCCTTGTTTGATTGCGTGGGGCTCCATAGGCTCCGAGAATCAAGGCGTCTTCCCGAGGGCATGAGGCATCACCTGTAGGCATGAAAGAATTCACCGCCCTGGGTAAGGCAGGTCTTTCAGGGTGCTCATTGCGGGACACGTGACGGGTTTTCATTGGTCGTCTATTAGGTGCCTTGTGTGATGCCTATTTATATGCGCTGCCCCATGTGTGTGTGTCCCTTACTTTTGTTCTTAAGCCTGTCCTCTATCTTGGGATTCTTATTTCAACTTTCGATTGCTCCGCCTAACCGGCTAGTCTGCTTGTAGATGGCTATCTCTACTTCGAGTTCGCCTATATGACTAGGTAAACGAGGAGGTTACCCAGATTGCGTCAAAGTTCTCTACGGATTCGTCTTTGGGCACGGTGAGGGGAAGGATCATCTCTTGGAGCGGAGAGAGAAGGAAGAAGGACGGGGAAAGGGAGGTTTGGGGGAGAAAGTTCGTCTGCCTTCCCTGTGGCCGAGAGGAGTGTGTTTATCATTCAGCCCCGGACTCCGGGTTTCTATATATGTACGAGGTGCTATTTATGAGGCTATGGTTGCGACGTTCTCTGACCGAGTTCAAAAGTTTGGTATTGAAGGCGATGAACGTTGCCCTGACGCAACTACACCCGAACAGTTGGGGTGTCATCCTCGGCTTTGAGGTACTGGCTGAGTTCCTTGGCAGCAAACCTAACAAGGCAGTCTTCTTCAACTGCTATCACTGGAAAGAAGCCTACCAGGGTGGTTGGATTTCTCTAACCAACTGTAAGGGGAAATGGGTGTTGAAGGCCTTTACTATGTTCTTCAAGCATTTTAAGGATGGCTTCTTCAAGGTGGGCTTGAGTGAGGAAGAGCTTAGATTTTTCCTAGACAAGGAAGGTAAGGAGAAATACCCTTTGTTCTAGTAGTCGAAACCGAATCCTCCTTTGAAGGTGGAGTATGGAAGTCTCGATCTGGAGGACCAAGCCCTGGCGGATGCCTTAACGTTTTCCCCTTAGCTTGAATTTGCAAAGTGTAATACCCCAGAACTTAATGTAAAGCTTGGATGTTGAAATGAAGTGAATGGCATTTTGATTCAAATGAGTGAAACCTTTAGTCCTATTGAATTGGGAATGTGTCAAAATGTCATTAGAAGTGGATCTCAGATGTTAACGTAATAAGGGAAAGGAAGGAACCAGGCCTAGGTGCAAATGCTATAACTTGTTTAAGGTAAATGTGGATTTAACCAAAGGTAATAAAGGTAATAATGAATCCTTATCCTAGGTGCACATAGAGGCATGACTTGGAAGAAGGGATTGGATTTGGGAAAAGAGATAATTGTAATAATGAACTTTTATCCTAAAGTCACATGGAGGAATGACTTGGAGGAATGAGATTGGATTTGGAAAGAAAAGAGATAATGGTAATAATGAACTTTTTCCTAAAGTCACATGGAGGCATGACTTGGAGGAATGGGATTGGATTTGGAAAGAAAATAGATAATGGTAATAATGAACTTTTATCCTAAAGTCACATGGAGGCATGACTTGGAGGAATGGGATTGGATTTGGAAAGAAAAGAGATAATGGTAATAATGGACTCTTATCCAAAAGTCACGTGGAGGCATAACTAGGAGACTTGGGATTGGAAGAAAATGGAAATTAGAATAGAAAGATAATTCAAAGGGATAATTCAAGGTTTAGTAATGATGACTTGGGAAGAAAAGGATGTAACTTAAAAGCTAAGGGATATCTTGAGATGTAGGAGTCTTGGGAGACTATATAAAGGGAGAAAAGCTTATGTGAGTATAAAATATGGCAAGTGTAGTGGATGCGCCAAGCAAAACAAAAAAGGAAAGAATCAAAGGAAGCAAGGAAGAGGAAGGGTGGAGACACCTCATCAGAAATTAATAGAAACAGCGAGGAAAACAAAGAGGTAAGTCGATTTTCTTTGCATAGGGTCGTAGAGCATGAAAAGGGGAGTCCGTGGTTCAAACAGAAGATGAATCAGGGCTAAAATGAGCAAGTTATAGCATTTTTAATTTTCAGTTATAGGTTTTGTCGCAAGGAAAGGGACGGCGCGTGCATCGCACGTGCCAACTACTGTTGCGCGTGGCGGCTCATGGCCACCCTTCTGGTGGCATGTGAGGGCGCATGACAGGGCCTCTTCCTCTAAAAATTTTCAGCTTTCTTCCTTAAATTATTTCCTAGCATTTTATGTAAAAATATTGTAGAGTGGTGACTCGAACTATGTGAAACTATAGCCAAACCGAGCCAAAATTCCTATGAATAGTGAACTGGCAGGGCTAGCAGCTAGAGTGAGTGGTTTCTTGCATTATTTGTGCTTCATATTGATCATCTATTGAATCACTTGTGTTGGTTGTGGACCTACTCACTTGCTTTCCCTGTTTTGCATGTTTCTTTACTTGTTTCATCACTACATGGCATGAGGTATTATGGCAAGCTAGTGGCCGTCATGAGTGACTCTTGGAGTCACATATTTGTGTTGATGTGAGCATGACGTGTGCGGGGGTGATTGCAACACCCTAGCATGGCTTCCACAAAAGGGGGTTTCACTTTGCATATGTGCATTACATACATGTTTCACTTCTGTCATGAAACCACTTCACTTAGATATACATTGTCTAACTTGGGTTAATGCCCCTGGAACGTTCTACGTTCTAGGTATGTTTTCCATGTTAGGAACTAAGGAGGCAAGTGAGGGAAATGGAAGGGAAATTGTGGACGCCTAATGTTTTCCTATTATTTTGTGGCTTTATGTAACCTTGTTCAAAAGCGTTGTATCAGTTCGATGATTATACTATTTTATGTCAAATTTACACTCTGTCTAAATGCAAGGCTCATATGTGTTTATTTTGACCTAGGAGACCCTTTCAACTTTCTGGCAGGTTCGATCCATAGCTTTCGTTGTTTAGGGTTTCCTAACACCCCTTAGGCAGTTGTGTGTATTCTTGTGATATTTGAGTCGAGGGGATTTTACACAAAGCTTGTGGAACTGGGAGAAGACCCTCGGGCTCTGGCCAAGTATATGGGTACGTTATCGCTGTGTATTTGCGCTTTGCTTTATCTTAATGATGGCTCTCATCGGGGCTTATGTTTCAAGGCAAAGGGCGCTAGGCTTGACGGTGGAAGAAGTGGCGAGACGCATGATGGAGAAGGACGTTTGCAAGTGGGGCAAAATTTATTGTTGCGAAGCCGAGGGGTCCCATTCATGCCTAACCGATTGTTGCAGTCTCCGCTGGCACTCCCTCCCCGCTAGAGGACGAGGAGGTGCCCCTCTTGCGGAAGAGATGTCTGGTAGCTGTCGAACTGGGGTCTTTTGATCATGCTCCTGACATGTTGGGCTCTCTGAGCCAAGCTGTTGACGTACCAAGCTCTTCGGGTCCTGGGCCGACTACCGATGTCGCAGGCTCTTCGGGTTCAAGTCCATTCACCGGTGCCTCACGCTCGTCTGGGTCAGATCGGGCTGACAGTTAGTCAGCACCTCCCCAATTGATGCGTGCTCCTCAGCTAGGCTTGTGGGGTTGTGACGATGCCGAAAATGATCCGCAAAGTCTCTAGAGCCATGTCTTTTGACTGGGGAAGTTTGTCCAAGACCAGGTTCTTGTGAAGGCCGATCAGAAGAGGTTCGCCTTCCTTGGGGAGGAGGGGTTGTTTCGATGGGTGGAGATGTCGCAACTTCACACTGTCAGCCCCACTCACCTGCTATTCATGGAGTCAAAGCTAAGGAAAGCAAAGGCTAAGGCTGACTTTGATAGCCTTTATGGGCGGGTTGCTTCGACTGATGAGGAGGTGGAGAAACTAACGTCCAGATATCTGAAAGTGGCGGGCTAGAGGGACGAGGCGCGAGGGGAATTGGTCGAGATGGGCGAGAGGGTCAAGGAGTGGCAAGCGAAACGAGACGCTTCTCACTAGGAAGTTGCCCGCTTAGAGGCTTGTGCTAAGGGGGAAGCCCTTTTGCAATACCTTGGGGGTTTTGACGCAGCGTTAGCGTAAGTTTCGTTACTCCATCTAGGGGCAGATTTTACTGGGTGCGATCTTGCCAAGGAGGTAGTGGGTGGTCGACTTGTGGATCTGGGCTTGGCAGATCCAGTCATCGAGGGTGAAGCTTCGGAGAAAGTTCAAGGGGTGGCCGATCGAGCATAGGGAGGTGCCGAGCAATAAGGTGGGGTTCTTGACTCTACTCTGTTGGATCAGCCCATCGTCAGTCCTTAGGGTGGCTATTACTTCTTTTGCTTTCATTCTATATAACTGGCTGACATTGTGACCCTGGCTTTATTTAAATAAACTAGATATTTTCGAATATGAGTCGGCTAACTCTTTTTTCTTTTCCCCCTACTTTTCCTTGTTGTCGCTATGGGCCCGGGATCAGGGTGCCGAGGTTGATCGGTACCTACTGGTTAGAGGGATGCGGGGTTGCTCCATCCTATCCTTGATTTTCTTTTGGATGCCCTGATTACAACAGTTTGGGCACTGTATTGCGAGAATGTGCATGACACGGAATCAGGGGCGCATGGCTATAAGGGCAAAATAACGCTCGGTGGTGTAGAACACGCCACTTTCCTGGGAGGCACTTTCAACAGAGAAGGGGGCGTTTCCCCAGGAAGTGTGTCGGCTCCCTAGGGAGGGGCATTGACTACTTAGCTACGTGGCTTTGTTTCGATGGTGGCTCTTTTATCGGTGAATGCAGGGCATTAATGTTAAAGTGAGTGGCGTTACCATAGGTGAGGTAGATGACGCTCAGTATTCCTTATTATGCTTATAAAAAGAGGTTATTCCTGCTTCTTTTTGCTTATCCTCTACTTAGTACCTGAGCGTCCTCTTTTAGCTAGATATCTTGGGGCCTGATGGTTGGTGATGTTAAGTCGAGTCGAGGTTTTTTCGATCCGCAGTGCTATCTCTGGCGACGACGTGGTCAATTCAGGCGATGTGCTTACAGTTGAAGTTAACTATGATTTGTGGTTCCGGGTGTTCGTGATATGCGGGTTGGTAGTTCCCGATGGTCGCGATACTAGGGTTGATTTACTCCTTAGCCTTGAGGGGTTCGCCTTCTGTCACCATCTCCTTCCTGCCTTCTCTGGAATTTCGGGTTCTCTAGGGTCTGCGATCATCATGCTGGTGTTGTCAAATTTCCTTGACCTCACTGTGGGGTTCTTGCTCATGCCTTCGCTCGCGTGGGTCTGCCTCACTAAGGTGTGGCTTGCAGGGTGTCATTTAGCTGGAGTACGGCTGAGAGGGCCTCTAGCCAATTTCTGCCCCAGGTCATCAACTCCAGTGCCAATCATGATGTTAGCATCAGTTTTCTGGAGGTTTGTGCTGGGAAGCTACTAGGGGCTCTATGGAGGATGGGTGTTTGATAGTTGAGTCGGCCTTGTTGTGCTAAGGCTTGATTAGCTACGTTGGTCTTGTTGTGCTAAGACTTGATTACGGTAAAATATTAAGCTAGTTTTGAGTGCATTCTTATTGTAAGCAGACCACCGAAAGTGTAATAAAAGATCTTGTATTGTGAACATGTTTTGTAATGGAATGGAGTAATGAAATGAAAGTTTTCGAGTATGAGTACCTTGCACTTTTCTTTCACTTTTGTTTGCTATAGTGTTTGACCGCCTGATCATTGTGAGTATCGAACGATTTAGGGTTGCCACGTCCGCCTACTTTGTGGTGGGCTTTGGCGAGGCCGACGAAGCTTCTGATTGGCTTTTACTTGGATAGACTCTATGCTATTTTTCTTAAAAAAAAGGGGGAAATACTGAGGTGACTTGTAGGGCAGATCGAGGAAACTCGAGGTCCGACGGGGCTTTGCTTGTTACAAAGCTTTGTTAGAGATAGGCCGAGCTAATTCGAGGCTAAAGGCGGCAGACTGAGGTAACTCGAGGTCTGCCAGGGCTTGTTTGTTACAACGCTTTGTTGGAGATAGACCGAGGTAACTCGAGGCCAAAGACAATAGACCGAGGTAAGTCGAGATCTGTCGGGGCTTGTTTGTTACAAAGCTTTGTTGGAGATAGGCCGAGGTAACTCGAGGCCAAAGACAGCAAACCGAGATAACTTAAGGTCCGCAGGGGCTTATTTGCTACAAATCTTTGTTGGAGATAGGCCGAGGTAACTCGAGGCTAAAGGGAACAGACCGAGGTAACTCGAGGTCCGCCGAGGCTTGTTTATTACAAAGCTTTGTTAGAGATAGGCCAAGGTAACTCGAGGCCAAAAGTAGTTGACCGAGGTAACTCGAGGTCCGCCGGAGCTTGTTTCTTACAATGCTTTGTTGGAGATAGGTCGAGGTAACTCGAGGCCAAAAGTAGTAGACTAAGGTAACTCTAGGTTTACTGGGGCTTGTTTGTTACAAAGTTTTCTTGGAGATAGGCCAAGGTAACTCAAGGCCAAAGGCAGCAGACCGAGGTAACTCGAGGTTTGACAGGGCTTGTTTGTTACAAAGCTTTATTGGAGATAGACCGAGGTAACTCGAGGTCTGCGGGGGCTTGTTTGTTACAAAGCTTTGTTGGAGACAGGCCGAGGTAACTCAAGGGAAAAGGCAGCAAACTGAGGTAACTCTAGGTCCGTCGGGGCTTGTTTGTTACAAAGCTTTGTTGGAGATAGGCCGAGGTAACTCGAGATATGCCGAGGGTTGTTTGTTACAAAGCTTTGTTGGAGATAGGCCGAAGTAACTCGAGGCTAAAGGCAACAGACCAAGGTAACTCGAAGTCCGTCATGGCTTGTTTGTTACAAAGCTTTTTAGAGTGAGCTGAGGTAACTCAAGGCTAAAGGCAGCAGACCAAGGCAACTCGAGGCTTGCAATAAGAAAAGAAACTTTGGGTCTTTACCCACATGAGGATTTTTTCAAGTAATAGAAGGAAGTATATTTATCTGAATGATATATGAAAATAGCCACTCAGCTGTAATACTTCTGCAGGCTGGCTGTGTTCCATGATCTAGTTAAGGGTTTTCCAGAGAGTTCGGCCAAGTGGTAGGCTCCTACGCCGAGGTTGTCGGTAACTCCGTAGGGGCCATCCCAGTTTGTTCCGAGTTTTCCTTGGGAGGTTTGATTTCTTGGGCCTTCAATCTTTCTTAGGACCAAGTCTCCTTCCTGGAATCGTTTGGGATGAACTTTTTGCTTGTATTTTCGAGCTGCCTTTTGCTTGACGGCCTACTCATGAATTTGGGCATGGTCTCAAATTTCTTGGACAAGGTCGAGGTCGACTCGCTACCCTTCACTGTTGGTATCCTCCTAAAAATACTACCGCCTGGGGTTGGGTTCCTCAATCTCGATCGAGAGCATAGCTTTTGTCTCATAAGTGAGTCAAAAAGGCGTTTCCCCAGTCGAATTCTAAGAGGTGTTGTGGTACGACCATAATACTGTGGGGAGTTCTTCTAGGCAAGCTCATTTGGATCCATCGAGTCACTTCTTCAGGCCCGCTAAGATGACCTTGTTGAAGCTTCAGCTTGGCCATTGGTCTAGGGATGTTCAACTGAGGTAAAGACCTGGCAGATACCAAGCTCTTGGCATAAGTCTTGGAGCCTGTCGTTGGTGAATTGAGTGTCGTTGTCCGACCTTAGTACCCAAGGAGGCTGTATCGGCAAACTATATTTTTCCAAATGAATTTTTGGATCCTCTCAGCGGTGATTGTAGCCAGGGGCTAGGCCTTAATCCGTTTTGTGAAGTAGTCAACTGCTACCACCATAAACTTAAGTTGTCCTACTGTGGTTGGAAATGGTCTAAGGATGTCTATCCCCTATTTGTAAAATGGCCAAGGGCTGCCAAGGTTGTGGAGTTCTTCAGGAGGGGAATGATGCACGTTTGTGAACCTCTGGCACTTGTCATAGCATTTTACATAGGTAAGGCAGTCATTCCTCATCGTTGGCCAATAGTATCCTGCTTTTAGTACTTTTGCTGCTAGGGATTGTCCGCCGAGGTGGCCTCCGTATAGTCCCTCGTGTATCTCAGCCATGATGTGGGTGGACTGGTCGAGGTTGATACAATTGAGAAGTGGCATGGAGTAACCTCTTTGATACAACTAGTCTTTGAGTAGGGTAAAGTAGCAAGCTGTTCTTTTGAGTCTTTTGGCTTCTTCGGTGTTGTCAGGGAGCACCCCGTTTTGTAGGAATCGGATGATAGGGCTTCCTGTATGGCTGACTAATTGTTTCAAGGCTTCTTGGTGTTGGCGAGTTTTTGAGAGTAGATCTGCTCGTGCATTTTGTTCCCTGGGGATATATTCAATTTGGAAATAGTCGAAGGATTTGGCCAGGATTCTGATCTTGTGAAGGTATCAGCCAAGCTGTGGTTCCTTTATCTGGAATTTGCCCTTTACTTGGTTGGTTACCAGCTGGGAGTCGCTCTTAGCGACTAGTCGGGATGCTCCGATTTCTTTTTCCAAGTTTAACCCGACTATAAGGGCCTCATATTCTGCTTGGTTGTTGGTTGCCTTGAAGTTGAAGCAAAGCGACTGTTCAAGTATCAGCCCGCTGGGCCCTTCTAGGATGATCCCAGCTCCACTTCCCTTTATGTAAGAGGCTCCGTCGATGATTAATATCCAAGGGTTGGGCTCCAGGTTTTGATCAGGGGGAGAAAGTTTAGTACAGAAATTGGAGAGTACTTGGGATTTGATGTGTTTACGCGGCTGGTATTGTATGCCGAACTCGGAGAGCTCGACTGATCATGCAATCATTATTCCTGAGTGCTCTGGCTTTTGGGGTATTTTTCAGATCGGTTGATCAGTTTGGACAATGATCTTATGGCTTTGGAAGTATGGTCTGAGCTTTCGGGCCACCGTTACCAATGCTAACCCTAGCTTCTCGATCTTCTGGTAGCGTAATTCGGCTCCCTCAAAGGTTTTGCTGTTGAAGTATACTGGCTGCTACACCCTGCCTTCCTCCCTGACCAGTACTGTGCTAAGGGCATTAGTGGTGATGAAGAGGTAGAGTGAAAGTTCCTCTCCAGGTTCTGGTCTCGAAAGGATGGGGGGTTACTAGGAAGGCTTTTAGCTCCTGAAAGGCGATTTCGCACTTTTTCATCCACTAGAACTTGACTAACTTCTTCAGCATTAGAATAATGGTTTCTCTCGGGTTGCCAATTTTGGGAAGAAGCTGGATAAAGCCGTTATTCGGCCTATTAGCTGCTGGACCTCCTTTAGGTTGGTGGGGCTACGCATTGCTATGATGGCTTTGCATTTGTCAAGGTTGGCTTCAATTCCTCGGTTGGTTAACATTAATCCCAGGAACTTGCCGACTTGCACCCTGAAAGCGCATTTGTCAGGATTAAGTCTCGTGTTGTGCTGCCTGAGGCAATGAAAGATCTGGGTTAGGTCCGAGCAATGGTCCTGTTTTTCTAAAGTTTTTTTCCACCATGTTGTCCACATAGACTTCGATGTTTCGGCCAATCCGTTTGGCGAATACTTTGTTCATCAGTCGTTGATACATTGCACCTACATTCTTTAGTCTAAATGGCATGACCTGATAACAGAAGTTGACATTCTTCGCGATGAATGATGTTTTTTCTTCATCTTCAAGGTGCATCCAGATCTGATTATAACCAGAGTAAGCATCCATAAAACTTAGGTACCTATACCTAGAGGCTGCATTTACAAGTCAATTGATGTTGGGCAGCAAGTATTAATCCTTTGGACATGCTCTGTTTAAGTTGGTGAAGTTGACACACATTCTCCACTTTCCTAAGGATTTTTTTTACCATAACTACGTTAGCTAGCCACGTGGTGTATGGGACCTCTCTGATGAATTCGGCTTTTAGGAGTTGGCTATTTCTTCAGCGGCTACACGTTGTCTTTGTTCTCCCAGTCTTCTTTTTCTTTGGGTGACAGGTCTGGCCTATGGATCTAGTGCCAACCTATGGCAGATAACAAGTGGATCTATCTCAGGCATGTCAATGAGGATACAAGCGAAGAGGTCGGCGTTTTGTCAGAGCAAGCTAACGAGCCTTTCTTTCAGCTCATTTGGTAACGTAGAGCCAATGCGGACGATCTGTTCGGGGTAAGGACCCAAGCTTACAACGTGGAGCTCTTATAACGCCCCACTTTTCAAATACATAATGACGCTAAATACAAGCTAATATGGTATTCATTATATGCTAATGATAACCTCGGGAGTTATTGGAAACCCTTAATCAACAGAAGCGATGGATCGAATGTATAAGCTTAACCAAAGCTTAATAAAGGAGGTTTCCACTCTATTTCCTTCACAAGCAAAGTAATGCATATGACTTTCAATACTCTAGAAAAACACAACATGTCATTTGGATTACAAGGGTACATAATGAAATAAAACCCAAAGCTAGCTGCAAAACTCAAAACTAGCCAAGCACCACCCCTTCGCCCTTGCTTGAACTGGAACTGAGATCACCTGACACGTCTTAATATACTTGGGACCTCGAATATCCTAGGGGTATGAAACACCCAAGTTAGATTGTTACATCTAAGTGAGTGGTACAAGAAAAGAAACAACGTATACAAGTACAATATGCAATTATGCAATGAAATATGCAAAAATAAGTACGAACCTCCCAAGATCATGTCAATATAAAACCTCCCATGTTGTAACAAGGTCAGGGGGTGGCAATCACCCTCGCAGTCATCATGGTAGCTCACCGCAAGAGCACGAGATCCCTCGTGATGTCCCGCAATCATCATGGTAACTCACTACAAGAGCATGAGTTCCCTCGTGATGTCCAAATAACTAGCCATAGATATAAACACCGTGATGCGTATAAAATAGGAAAGATATGCTCACGCAAGGAAACATGAGATGCAAGCCACCAACTATGACATGTTGTATGACAAAGCAAAAGGAATATGATGTGCCAGCCACAAGCCACGCATGAAAGCCATCATGTTCAAACCTGATGCAACAAACTAGAAAGGATATGCTCGTAAAAATGAAAATATAAGATGTAGGCAACAAACCATCGACAATGAACCCAAGATTGATCAAGAGGAAGCAAGAAGTATGCATAAACCACTCACCTTCCAGTTCACCAGAAAGTACCATTTTCTCGCAAATCGAGGTTGTTTACTGCCAAAACACGAGTTTTCGTAAGGTAAATGTCAAATATTTTTATATGAAAGTGTGGGTAATGAATCAAGGGTCATTACTACAAAATTTCAAGGAAAAATGAGGCTACACGTGCCCCAGGAAGGGTCCCCACATGCTGCCACGCGCAGCCCCTCCCAACGTGTGAAGCTCACGTGTCGCCCCTACCTCACGCCCAGCTTCCAATTTCCTTCGTTTCTTTACCATTTTCGCTTCCATTTTTTTTTTTTTGGCAGAATCGTCCCCTTACTCTCAAGATCTTGTTCCTCACCACACTTCCTCTCAATTTGGCATAGTTTTGGCTCAAACTCTAATGGCACGCTTTGTGAACACCTAAGGTTCCTATTTATAGAAACCACGGGCTAGTCTTGTGTCGCCATGTGTCCTGTCATTATGAGGCATCATCATGACTCCCAAGTGGCCCATTAGTCTCTTTCCACTTGTCCCAAAATTATATTGGAATTCCTTTTGGAATCCAAAACCAAATTTAAATGTTATTTGAAATCCAAAATATTTTGAAGTTCCTACTTTTTACACCAATTCCCAAGACTTTTGGCCATTTACACTTTTACTCGAACTTCAATAACTACAATTTTACCCCTGGCTCGGAAAATGAACTTTTGCCTTAAGGCTTCCTCAATCGCTTGAAATGTCATATTTTCTCAAACATTTGAACTTAGAAATCTCGGGTATTACACTCTTCCCCCCTTAAAATAAATTTCATCCTCGAAATTTCACATCATTCCTCATGTTCATGGTACCTTTTCCAAGAGATATTATTTCACTTCTCAAGACTTACATTGGGTTCATTGACTTAGTTGGTTTGGCATGCCTCGTCCGATTTAGTTTGCCTTAACTCTTGGCCTTAAGGACATAAATTCCATTCAATACCCACAGCCAGGGGTTTTGACCCATTCCCAACTGTCAACACATGACCATACCTTTGAGTCTTCTGAAATAGCTTACCAAATCTGTTTGTCAGGGGGAGTGAATTGCCAAACTAGCGACGCAAACAAACGTTTCCTTAGGGAATCACATCCATTAACAATGGGCTAAAAGCCTCTACCAGTCCCCATCCTCGGGTTATCAGAACTGGTTATCAGAGCAAGCTCGTTCTCGCATTAGCCACCACATTCACATAGATCAGGCTACTAGAGCAGGCTCATTAGCCACCACGTTTAACCTCCCGGGATGGTACTAGATCACACAACCACAACCCTTCGAATCCCTCTGAAAGAATCCCTCTGAAAGAACAAGCACCTCAAGCGATCATGAAAACCTCGAACTTTCATATAGCGCTGCCATAGCACACCCACTACTGCATCAACATCCGTGCTAACAAGGACAAAGTTTAGGATAATCAAATTAGAGCCAATTGCTCACAATTTCTGGGGTGTACAACAATCTGTATACCTGATGTGGGAATTTATTCACACATTTATTGGTCATAATTGAGTAGTATTTTAAGTATTTTATATGTGTTTTATCTATAATTGTCTAGTATTTTGAGTTTCTTTTATATATATATATATTTAATTTTTAGTATTTTTTTTGTCATTTTACATGAATGTTACTTTGTGTTTGGGTTGAAAAAAAAATAAATATAAATAAAAATAAAAAAACTAAAAAGAGGATATTACAAAGTTAATATTACAAATTAATATTATAATATAAATAAAAAATAAATATTATAACTAATCAATATTATTAAAGTTAATATAAATAATAGTATATTAAATACTATATTTTATTTTATATATTATATTACTTATATATATATATTATATATTACATTATGTATATAGATTATATATTATATTATTAATTTAAGTGTGTGGGCGTGAATGTGCTAGGGTTGTGCGTGAGGCCTTACATACACATATATATAATATTAAATGAAGATTTAAGGGAGTATTGATTTGGCGGAGGACCTGTGGGAGGCGGTGGAAAAACGGAGGGAACTGAAGGCAAGAAGGATTTGGCAGAGACTTGGGGCAGAGAATTGGAGGTGGTTGTGTGCACGGAAGGACTTGGACGGAAGCTGGAAGCAATGCACGCAAGGGGTGCACGCAACAGCAGCCAAGGATGTCACGAACGCAGGCGGCAACAGCTCCAGCTCTCAGATCTGGAATAGATCTGGGCATAGGGAATTTCTTTCTTCTTCTTCCTTGTTTAATTAATTCTCCTATACTTCCAATGTCACTTTGGATTTTAATTAATTCTATCATGAACTAATTTGTTGAACTAAGGCTATGTATTGGCCAAAACTATGATGATGCATTTTTTATAATTTTATGTGATTGAATAAATTGGGTTATGTTGAGTTGTATGGTATTGAATTTAATGTTTGTAAATAATTGGCCACTATTTACATGATTTGATGCCTAATCTTGAGACCAAAAGGAGATAGTTTGGGGATTGCATCGTAGGTACCATACACCATAAAGTAAAATCGACTAGAAATAGAATTCGATTTCTTTGTACGGCTTTTAGCGATAAGCTAGGAATTTCACAATTTGTAATGCGTTTTCATTAAATTAAACTTTCATAGAAATATAGGAAGTTATTAAATGAAAATAGACTCGTTATAGCCTAGAAATAGGATAATGAATGCATTAGGAGATTTCGTCGTCACAAGTGCCTTAGTTATTAAAATTCACTGATTTCTTGATTCAAGTTTCCTTCTAAATCAATTTTATTTTATTAATTTAATTAATTAATTTTTTTTATTTATTAAATCTAGAATTTTTGATTATCCAAATAATAAAGAAAGTTTATAAATTTGGTATTTGAAAACTTTCCTCGTGGGAACGATATTCTTACTTACTATTATATTACTTGTTTGACCCGTACACTTGCGGTATATTTTAGGGTGATCAATACCAAACTGAAGGTCAAGTCGGTAACTAGAATAAAATTTCCCTTCCCGAAAGGCTAAGTATGGGAACCACAATCCCATTGCTTGCTATTATGGGAAAACACATTTCTGAAGCAAGCCCACAACACCTTACATGCCTACATCGGGGAAAACATACCACTCATAGTTATGACCTACCCTGACCCACGTATGCAATTACCATTCCATCACCCTCTTTTCCAAACCTTCGATTTCCCAAGCCTATTTAGCACACGATGTAGTAGTCACACTTCTGGTACCGACACTTTCTGATACTCGAATTCTCTCGAGGAGAACAAGTTAGATATCGGTCCATAAATATAATCACAAACTAATCTAAGTATGATTTGAACACCTCAATCATCAACTCACAAAAGTTACAGGTGCATTTGCTAACCCCAAATATCATTACTGGCTTTTCATAAAAATTCGTAACAAGGTCTAGAATAGTCTTGTTACATCTTTCTTTTTATTCTTAATTGCATTCCTTAAAGTCACAAACCATACTCAAGGTTACAATTAACACACATTAACTCACAAGTATCTAACTTACTACTTGGCATCCTTTCTTTTGCCACTTTATAGGTTGATACATTTATCATCATTCCTTAGGTGATGTGAATGGGCAGACCGGGGACTGATTAACACTCGCACAATTGCATTAAGGAGGATTCGAGGTACCTTGTGAAGGATCGTCAACGAGGATCAAAGCATGCAACGGAAGCGATTTTAAACAAAATCGATCCTTGTATAGATAAGAATCTAGAAGACTTACTTTTTCTTCGGATTACCGGTCGGAATGGAGCGACAGAAGGAGGAGGTGCGACGGCTTCTTCGCGTGGTGGAGATGACGGCTGTCCTGCGATTCGTCGGCTCCTTCGCATCAGGTCTCTTGATCTTCCAAAGTATGACTCAAACTCGTGGCCTCTCTTGGTGAAGAAGAGAAAATCGAAAATTAGGGTTAATAACAACTAGAGAGAGAATATATATAGGGAGAACCCTAGGGCTAAAACCCTAGTGGGCCAAACCCTAGTGGGCCAAGTCCATTTTAATTAATTCTCTAATTGGGTTAGCTCAATTAATTAATTAAAACCAATGAACTATTAAATAATTTTCTCTCAATGTAATTCACCCAACAGGCCAAAATGTATTAAATAATACATGAGTTACATCGAGCTACCCTGGGGACCAAAAGACAAATTATTCATGGCTGTTAAAATGACCAAAATATCCCTGCTACCCAGTAGCTATATTTTGTCATTCTAAGTGTTCCAACTATCACCATATGGTAACACTGACCCCACGAATAATTTTGCATGTGCGATGTCTTTGACCTACTAGTGTAATGACGATAATACCCCTCTGTGTAACACCCATCATTTAGAAAGGAATAATGTACTAACACCTCTCTAAATGACTTCTACCATCCTTAGATCACTAGTCCAATAATCCGTGACTAATCGAATGTACTTGCTTATCACTGGGAGCTACCCAGAAGCACACACTCTTAAGTCACGTTCCCAGAGCCCTGGATTATTTGATTATTCTTGGGCAATCACAAGGGGGTGAATCACAGAAACTATATTGTATCAGTCTGTCTTAGCTAATTAGAAACCACACTCCTAACTCATAAGGTTGCTGATCTTTGATAGACCTCACCTACAGTGAATCTAAGAATATAGTTCTAGGCTCACTAGACCACCAACTAATACTCAAGTATTAGAGTACTCGTCCACGTAGTAGCAGTGATAGACCAGCTCCATGATAATCAGTACTTTGTCATTAGCTTCTATCACAGGTCCACTCTACGCATTCCAAATGCGCTTGTACAATTAGAGTAAACGGACTGTTTACTGGCTAAGGCAAGCCATCCTCCATTAGGATCTATTGCACAATGATCTTATCATGATAGAATGCCCAGTTCTATCAAAAGATCAAGAGTAATATTTTTCTTGCTTATTAAGTACCCATGATTCATGCCTAACTGTGAAGAACGACCCATCACATGAATCACTTACTTAATAGCATGGACATTTTTCCAACAATTAAATGCAAATGATATATGTGCAATAAACTGACTAAAAGAAACATCATTACCATAAATTAAATAAAACGTGTCTTTAGGGCATACATTTCCAACAATCTCCCACTTGCACTCAAAGACTATGAAAATCCATAAGTTCCCACCCCTATGACATCTAAGTGTCTTCGAAAGACCTTCTCTGCCAAAGGCTTGGTGAAAGGATCCGCTAGATTGTTTGATGTAGATATCTGGTCCACCACTATCTCATTCTTCTGGATGAACTCCCAAATGAGGTGGTACTTCCTCTCAATATGCTTGCCCTTTCTGTGGTTCCTTGGTTCTTTGCATTGTGACACTGCTCCATGTTGTTACAATAAAGGATAATAGGCCTTTCCACATGCGGTACAACTCCTAGTTCTATAAGGAACTTTCGGAGCCATACTGCTTCCTTGGACGCCTCTGATGCAGCTACATACTCAGCTTCCATGGTGGAATCAGCAATACAAGATTGCTTGATACTCTGCCATGAAATAGCTCCTCCAGATAAGGTGAAAACATATCCACTAGTGGATTTTCTTTCATCCTTATCAGACTGGAAATCTGAGTCTGTGTAGCCTACTGGAACTAAGTCATGAGCTCTGTAAACTAGCATATAATCCTTAGTAGCCTTAAGGTACTTGAGTATATGCTTTACAGCTTGCCAATGTGCTTCCCCTGGATTTGACTGAAATCTGCTTATCATGCCTACAACAAAGCAGATATCTGGCCTGGTACACAGCATGGCATACATGAGACTTCCTACAGCTGAAGCATAAGGAATCCTACTCATACGCGCCTTTTCTTTCTCTGTCTTGGGATAGTCCCTGGAAGATAAGCCCAATCCGTGTCTAAAAGGAATTAATGCCCCTTTACACTGATCCATACTGAACCTGACCAATATCTTATCAATATAAGAAGATTGGGATAAACCTAACATTCTCTGCTTCCTATCTCTTAGAAGCTTTATACCGAGAATGTAACTAGCTTCTCCCATATCTTTCATGCTAAATTGACTTGATAGCCAAATCTTTATTGATGACATCATCCCTACATCATTTCCTATGATGAGAATGTCATCAACATATAACACCAGAAAAAACACATTTTCACCATTTGTTTTCTTATACACGCATGGTTCATCTACGTTTGGAATAAATCCATAAGACTTTATAGACTCATCAAAACGTTTGTTCCATGCCCTTGATGCCTGCTTAAGTCCATAAATGGACTTCTTAAGCTTGCAGACCATGTGATCTTGGCCTTTCACAATATAGCCTTCTGGTTGGGACATATAGATGTCTTCACTAAGATAGCCATTAAGAAAAGCCGTCTTAACATCCATTTGCCATATCTCATAGTCATAATGACATGCTATGGCAAGGAGTATGCGAATGGATTTAAGCATGGCTACTGGTGAAAAGGTTTCCTCATAATCGATCCCTTCTTTCTGAGTAAATCCTTTTGCAACCAACCTTGCTTTAAAGGTTTGCACCTTTCCATCCGCTCCTCTTTTCCTCTTGTATACCCACTTACACCCTATGGGTTTTACCCCTTCAGGTGTAGCTACAAGATCCCAAACCTGATTGAGATGCATAGACTCAATCTCGGCATCCATTGCAAGACGCCACTTGTCCACATCGACATCAAGGATAGCCTCCTCGTATCTAGTGGGATCTTGTTCCTGATTGTCAGAGACTAGCTCGAAAGCTTCTCCTGTCCATCTATCAGGAACTTTAGATTCCCTCCCACTACGATGAGGCTCCGTGTGTATAGGAACACTCGGTTGTGTCTCTTTTGGTTCCTCAATTGGGACACTAGATGTACCTGAAGTTTGTTCAGAAGACAACTTCTCATCTAGTTCTGCTCTACTTGAACCCTTAGTGGACATACTCTGATCATCCTCCAAGTATCTAGCATGAGTACTGATTAGTACTTTCTGCTCCTTAGGATAATAGAAATATCCACCACGAGTGCCTTTTGGATATCCTATAAAGTAGCATAATTCTGACCTTGGTTGCAACTTATTCCCCTTAGTCAATACATAAGCTGGACAGCCCCATATCTTGAGATGATTTAGACTAGGCTTTCGTCCGGTCCACATCTCATAGGGTGTCCTAGGTACAGACTTGGAAGGTACCAAGTTCAGAATGTATGCCGTTGTTTCTAAGGCATATCCCCAAAAGGAAATAGGAAGAGATGCATGGCTCATCATGCTTCTTACCATCTCCATTAGAGTCCTGTTCCTTCTCTCACTGACTCCATTCTGCTGGGGGGTCCCAGGCGCAGTCAATTGAGAAACTATACCGTGATGTACTAAGTAGTCCTTAAACTCTCCAAGAAGGTACTCTCCACCACGGTCTGACCTCAAAATTTTGATTAATTTACCTGTTTGACGCTCCACTTTAGCCTTAAACTCTTTGAATTTATCAAAAGAATCAGACTTGCGCCTCATAAGATAAATATAACCAAAACGAGTGTGGTCATCTGTAAATATGATGAAGTACTCGTAACCTCCTCTAGCAGGTGTAGTCATTGGATCACAAACATCACTATGAACTAACTCTAATATGTTTTTGGCTCTACCTGCCTTCTGAGTAAATGGCCTTTTGGTCATTTTGCCCATTAGGCATGATTCACACTGAGGCCATTCTTCCAATCTCAATGAGCCCAAGGGTCCATCATGGATTAGCCTCTGAATCCGATTAGGATTAATGTGCCCTAATCTTAAGTGCCATAGATAAGAATCATTTGATGATAATGTTCTCTTCTTATTAACTGGTTCAATTTCAGAGTTGTTTATTTGACTTTTAATAGGATTAATATAATAAAGATTCCCAAATACGTTGCCTGAACAAATAACCTGTCCATTTCTACTGATAGTGACACCAGAATGGAACAAAACAGAATATCCATAAGAAATCAATTTAGAAACTGAAATTAAATTCTGTCTCAAAGCAGGAACGTATAAAACATCTTTCAAAATTAAAATCCTATTACAATCAAAAAACAAATGCAAAACTCCCACTGCTTCAGCCCATACTCGAGCTCCACTAGCTACCAGCAATCCATGCTCTCCTTCAAGTAGAGTCCTTGTCTTTCTGAACCCCTGCAAAGAGTTACAGACATGATCAGTGGATCTTGAATCAACTATCCAAGAGGATGAAGATCCTACCAAACTGATGGATTCTAAGTAAAGAGCAATACCTGGTGCTTTCACCTTGAGGGCAAGACAATCTTTTTTCCAGTGTCCTTTCTGCCCACATTTGAAGCACTTGCCTTTGGGCTTGGCATCAACCTGACTAGCTCCGGGCTTTATGGGCTTGCCCCCTGCTTTGTTCTGACCCTTCTTCTTCTTAAAGTTCTTGGCTTTAGGGCCAACTCTAAGAGAAGATGCAGAATGAATAGCTAGAGCCTTCGAGGTAGGCTTCATGATCTTCTCTGCCGCCTGGAGCTCTTTCATGAGCTCCACTAGATTCATCTCTAATTTATTCATGTTATAGTTCAATTTGAACTGTGAGTATGAATCTGGCAAAGTCTCTAAGACCATGTCTACCTGACTCTCAGCATCTATCGTCGCTCCCAATACCCCGGCTTCCTCGAAGTAAGCAATCATCTTGAGCATGTGCTCTCGAACTGATGCCCCCTCAGCCATCCTGGTAGTCATAATCGCCTTAAGAGCTTCCTGCCTTACGGGCCGGCTCTTATCAGCAAACATGGTGCGCAACGATAAATCAATATCATAAGCAGTGGGGGTATGCTCATGCTTCGACTGAAGCACATCGGACATGGAAGCCAACATGTAGCAACGTGCCATCTCGTCAGCTTGCTTCCATTCCGCCTCAGCCTGGCGCTCCTCGTCAGTGGAGTTTCTCCCAATCACAGGACAGGGGTCAGTTAGAACATACTTGTACCCTTCAGCTGTGAGTACTATGTTCAACTTCCTCTTCCAGTCAACATAATTACCCCCATCCAGCTTTGAATCCTTGAGGATCATAGCAAGGGGACTGAAAGAACCTCCACCAGACATTCCTGTACAATTTATGGAAAAATAAGACATTTTAGACAATGCACATATAAACAAGTATTTTGCACATAAGCTCATATTATATCTTGCAAAATAGATTTCCCTCAAACTATTATCAATAATATGTCATTTGGCTCTTAGAAGAACTAACAGAGCTCTGATAGGGAGGTTAATAATTCTCTAAGTTAAGTGTATAACCACCACTAACTAAACTTCCTGAATAGGAAATGATCTAGAGAATAATTTCGTCGATAGGGCGGCCATTATCTCACATTCCCTACGGATAATCTTGCATTATTACCTCCAACGATAGGCCGGCCGATAACAAACATATCCTAGGTTTTAGTTATACTTTTACCATTAGATCTAGATCCTTATGGAATACCCATCCTATAGGGGGTCATGCTCAGAATGACACGAGGGCATCCATGATCTCTAATTAAAGGTGTGGAGGAAGCCATGGGGTCGTTGAAACCCCTCTCCCACTTAATCTTTTAAAACAAGGGTTTTGATTAAAAATGTTTTTCCTTTTGGATTCCATTAATACTTAGAAAAATATCTAAACTTGAAAAACTCTCTAATCCAAGGATAAAAAAAAACTTTGAGAGAGTAAACCATAAGTTAATTTTTCTTTTGATTAATCAACCCAAATTTAAACCTAATTATGAAATATCTAAGTCTACATTTACTTTCTATACCAAGGGATAAATCCTTTGAGAAAGCAAACCTGTAAACTAATTTCATCAATTGGCTTAACAAAACATTTTTCATGAAATAACTTCTCATATGATCACAATTGAAAAAGCACAATAAACTAGTTACATGCTTTTCTATTCATTATTCCTAAGTGACCATATAATTGATTAAACATCACATAGAATAAATATTAAATGTGATCTTGTTTAATCCTAAGGTGGTTCCATCCTTTTACTAATTATTTTCATGCAATATATCACAAAGGTAATCTAATTGCAAATAATTTAACCTCCAAGAATGGTTTTTAATTAAAACACCTAACTACCCGATTTTCTTGCCAAAACTACAGCCGCCAACTGTTCCAAGAAACCCTAGATCGCTCCTTCAGCCGCCGACTGCTCCTTGGACAATCCCGAAAATCTGCAATGCTGATTTCTTGTGATGGTCGATTCAAGCCCTTGGCCGAAACCAGATCTGGCCGATTCTTCCATCACATTCAGCCTTTGCAATCGATGGCTGCTGGTTTTCTGAAAAACGCTGCAAGAATGGCCGATTTCTGTAATCTGGTTTCGCAAGCAATCGCTGGAAAAACGCTGCAATCTTGCCGATTCTGAAACTTTGCAACCGATGAACGCTGGTTTTTCTAAAACGCAAACAGCGCTGCATTCTGATTCGGCCGAAACCGCAAGCCTTTTTTCCGAAACGAACAGGCCGCCATCTCGATTCTGCAATCTGGTTTTGCAATCTTTCTTTGATCGACCATTACATAAACATATAATAAAACCGATCAAACCAACCATCAAATCTGGTTGTACATCCGCCTATACCCCAACCGCGAGGTTTACATCGAATCTATTTGAAAAACACAAACGATTACAACATCCTATACCTCCACTCATGAGGTTTACAAGGCATCTAAAACCATTCTTGGAGGGATCCATAAACGCAAACAAAAACAGCATTTAATCAATAAAAGGAACCACCCTTTTTCCGATTTTTAATCCTAGGCATGCTCCTAAATTCAAACCAACAAAACCGTGGCTCTGATACCACTTGAAGGACCGTCAACGAGGATCAAAGCATGCAACGGAAGCGATTTTAAACAAAATCGATCCTCGTATAGATAAGAATCTAGAAGACTTTCTTTTTCTTCGGATTACCGGTCGGAATGGAGCGACAGAAGGAGGAGGCGCGACGGCTTCTTCGCGTGGTGGAGATGACGGCTGTCCTGCGATTCGTCGGCTCCTTCGCATCAGGTCTCTTGATCTTCCAAAGTATGACTCAAACTCGTGGCCTCTCTTGGTGAAGAAGAGAAAATCGAAAATTAGGGTTAATAACAACTAGAGAGAGAATATATATAGGGAGAACCCTAGGGCTAAAACCCTAGTGGGCCAAACCCTAGTGGGCCAAGTCCATTTTAATTAATTCTCTAATTGGGTTAGCCCAATTAATTAATTAAAACCAATGAACTATTAAATAATTTTCTCTCAATGTAATTCACCCAACAGGCCAAAATGTATTAAATAATACATGAGTTACATCGAGCTACCCTGGGGACCAAAAGACAAATTATTCATGGCTGTTAAAATGACCAAAATATCCCTGCTACCCAGTAGCTATATTTTGTCATTCTAAGTGTTCCAACTATCACCATATGGTAACACTGACCCCACGAATAATTTTGCATGTGCGATGTCTTTGACCTACTAGTGTAATGACGATAATACCCCTCTGTGTAACACCCATCATTTAGAAAGGAATAATGTACTAACACCTCTCTAAATGACTTCTACCATCCTTAGATCACTAGTCCAATAATCTGTGACTAGTCGAATGTACTTGCTTATCACTGGGAGCTACCCAGAAGCACACACTCTTAAGTCACGTTCCCAGGGCCCTGGATTATTTGATTATTCTTGGACAATCATAAGGGGGTGAATCACAGAAACTATCTTGTATCAGTCTGTCTTAGCTAATTAGAAACCACACTCCTAACTCACAAGGTTGTTGATCTTTGATAGACCTCACCTACAGTGAATCTAAGAATATAGTTCTAGGCTCACTAGACCACCAACTAATACTCAAGTATTAGAGTACTCGTCCACGTAGTAGCAGTGATAGACCAGCTCCATGATAATCAGTACTTTGTCATTAGCTTCTATCACAGGTCCACTCTACGCATTCCAAATGCGCTTGTACAATTAGAGTAAACGGACTGTTTACTGGCTAAGGCAAGCCATCCTCCATTAGGATCTATTGCACAATGATCTTATCATGATAGAATGCCCAGTTCTATCAAAAGATCAAGAGTAATATTTTTCTTGCTTATTAAGTACCCATGATTCATGCCTAACTGTGAAGAACGACCCATCACATGAATCACTTACTTAATAGCATGGACATTTTTCCAACAATTAAATGCAAATGATATATGTGCAATAAACTAACTAAAAGAAACATCATTACCATAAATTAAATAAAACGTGTCTTTAGGGCATACATTTCCAACACCTTGTACGACTGTCGAGTTGTCACTGGCACCTTTTCCCGTTAACTGGAACACATGACCTCGTTGCGGCTCTTAGCCTCCTTGGTTCGTCCGAGACTAACTAACTTCTCTCCTTGGTGGGCAATCATTAGAGAAGTGGTCGACTTGTCGACAGTTGAAACACAAGGGTCCTTTCAAGCAATCTCGAGATATATGGTCCTTTCCTTCACAATTATAGCACCTTGGGTTCCCTCTTTTACAAGGTTTTCTTGGATGAAATTTTTGGCATCTGGGACAGTTCTCCTTGTATTTGAAATTTTCTTTTCAAACCCCAAGATCATGTTTTTTCCCAAGTTTTCTGTCCTTGGGTTCCTGGATCTCCATCCTTAGGGCAGTCATTCGGTGGAGATTACTTTCCACGGTCAGGGCTTGTGAAACCCCCCTCTGCGTAAGTACGTGCCCCTAAAGAGCTTAATGCTAGCTGAATTTCCAACTTTAGCCCTCCAAGGAATTTCTGGGCTTTTGCTTCATCATCCAAATTGTAAATATGCATGTACTTGATCAGCCAAGTAAAATAATCTTCATACAGGGCAATAGACATGTCTTAAGTTTTCTTCAAATCCATGAACTCCCGGCTCTTTTTCGTTTTCTTATACAAAGGGAAATACTTAGCATAAAACAATTCCTTAAATTATGCCCATGTAACAATTGGCGTACCTTACCCCCCCAGATCCTTGTAGGGTCCTTTGCATGGTCTTCCATCATTGATCTGCTTCATCTTGGCATGAAAGTGGCACAACCTACTTTTTCCCCCTCGTCGCAGCCTATAAAATTAAAGATTTTCTCAATTTGCTCAATCCAACATTTGCTCTCACTTGGGTCGGCTCCTGGTTTGCCTCGAAAGATAGGCAGATTCAACCGTTGAAACCTGTCAACTATATCATGAGTTTGGGGGTTAGCCTAACCTGTTAGGTGTATCCCTTGCATGAAGTTCAGCATATTCTCCATCACCATCTCCATTTGATCTATGCGGCTTCCACCCTCTGAGTTTTCTCCTTGAGACGGATTTCCTTGTGAAGTTTCTAATATCTCCTCGCAAGAATATTGTGTTTCCTTCCCTTGGGTTTGCTCTCACGGTGGTTTGGGGTGACAGGATCAAATCTTCAAGAACGTCGAGTTTTCACCATCTGAAATATCCACACTTAAAATCATGAGGTCAACATTTAAACCTTAACAATAAAATAATCCTAAAACATTTATAACCAACTAATAAGACCAAAACACAAATTATAAGTTTTCGACTTTCTCGTCTCACATGGATCTAGCTGACGACTAATACAACAAGTTTCAAACATCCGTATTCCCATATCGGTACAGGGATTTCATGAACTAAGTGCCTACTAGACCTTATCAGGTTCCTAACCTCGGTTTAGAAAATCTTTCAAATTCCACAATCCCTGTGAAACAATTTGACAACAAAATAATCTCTCGAGTGCTTATTGTCTAAAATCCTCAAGATTATAGATCCGTCAAATACTCGTACCAAGTCTTATCTTGTAAAAAAATTAGGCATCCTTCAAGCATTTAGTGCCTAGAATCTTTAAGATCCTTTAAGGTCAAAGGGGTGCAAGGTGAGGTAGTCTCCCAACGATTATCACCTAGCATTCCCTGAAGCACCAAACTCATTGAGTCCTTGTGAAGCAACACAAGATTCATAATGGACTATATCTATTATAAGCAACATTGTTGTTAAAATCCCGATTTTATGCGTACGATTTTACGATTCGAAGACCTCTAAACGATTCAAATCCCATGTAAAATCCAATTTGGGATAAAATCCTATAAAATCTCGATTTTATATATACGATTTTACGATTTTACACTTCAGAAATCCCCAATCGATTTTACGATTCAAAGACCTTCATTGATTTAAGTTGCAATTTAGAGGATGCTTCCAACGTCTCAATGTCACATAGCATCTGACATTGGAATTTATACAATGAATTGCTATATTTTGCCTCTAAATTAGGACTTGATTTAACATTGATTGCATAAGTTCTAATGTCACATAGCATCTAACATTAATTGCATAAGTTCCAATTTACTTGATTTAAATTATAATTTTTACTTGACTTAACATTGATTGCATAAGTAAATCAAGACAAACAAGTAATTAATTAATGGACCACCAAACCCCAAATTGGGATTTTACTTGATTTAATCAATGTTAAATCAAGAAAAAAATGCAACATAAATCTAATGGAAGACGTTGAAAGAATCCTCTAAAGAATTTTAAGCTATATTTTTCTTTTAAATTACCTATATTTTGCCTCTAAATTGCCTATACTAACCTGCTAGTTTTTTAGCTATATTTTGGAAGTATCATCTTTTGAACTATAATAAGGAATAATCAGGTTATTAAAAGATATTAATTCATTTTCTACAAAATTATGTTATTATAAACATATATTTACAAAAATTGAAGGGTATTTTTAATTATCTCTAAAATCTTACGATTTTACGATTCGATTTTACGATCCGATTTTATGGACACTTTTTCGATCCCACTTAAAATCCCGATTTTAACAACCTTGATAAGCAATTTCTCAAAACCCCAAGTGGTCGCTTATAAGAAAGGTTGTTTCCAAAATCCAACAAATCACTCATGATCAAGACTAGGTGTAACACCCCGTCTCGCCAGGCATGTCACTATAAGGGTATTCCCGAGATTTCTTTTTTTTCTTCAAGTTTAACACGCGCGGTGTATCAAGAACAATCTTCACATGCAGATACAAACCCGCGAACCCTAGCCTTGCCCGTTTAACTATTAAGATCAATAATCTTAAACTAAACGATACTTAACACAACACAGCGGATACATTAATATCAAAACACCGTAACTCTTACATTGTATTCCATAACAAATACGTATTACAGATAACCCAAATGATAACAACGTTATCATACAACTAATCACACACAGGCTGAAATACATACTAAAGCCTCCAAACATTACAACGACTATCAAACTAAGCACCATCGGCCTTCAACCGGCCTCGTCCTTGCTTTCGCAGCAGTCTCTGGTTGGAACACCCCGTCTCGCTAGGCGTGTCACTATAAGGGTATTCCCGGGATTTCTTTTTTTTCTTCAAGTTCAACACGCGCGGTGTATCAATAACAATCTTCACATGCAGATACAAACCCTGCGAACCCCAGCCTTGCCCGTTTAACTATTAAGATCAATAATCTTAAACTAAACGAGACTTAATACAACACAGCGGATACATTAATATCAAAACACCGTAACTCTTACATTGTATTCCATAACAAATACGTATTACAGATAACCCAAATGATAACAACGTTATCATACAACTAATCACACACAGGCTGAAATACATACTAAAGCCTCCAAACGTTACAACGACTATCAAACTAAGCACCATCGACCTTTGACCGGCCTCGTCCTTGCTTTCGCAGCAGTCCCTGGCTGGAACATTAAACGTTCCAGGGGCATAGCACAGGTTAGATGATAAACATCTAAGTGAAGTCATAAAACAGTTCATACAATGCATGATAGACACGAGCATGGCATACTCAGACAAACGAAAATATGCAAGACACGTCTAACTTGAGAAATCTCCCTGACATACTCAACCTTCCGTGAAAAACACCAATCCGCACACCGTTGGGGTTGACCTTGCCGCGACATACTTAATCCTCGAGTGCCCTACCGTGTCACTCGATCACTAGCCCCGGATGCCCTACCGTGTCACCCGATCACCAGCACAAGCCCCGGATGCCCTACCGTGTCACCTGATCACCAGGATTAACCTTGTCCCATTCTCAAGTAGACCCCATCCCGTCCCACACAGAAAACAACATTGACACGAATATCAATACCCCGATGATATGAAAATCACACGCCATACACCGACTCTTTTGCAAGTAAAAACAGTTGATGCAATATATCACATGTTCAATATGCAAATGATGACATAAATACATAAGTGAAACGCATAAGCATAGCATCCCTAGTTCTGGTGAGACCGCTCACCTAAACCCGCTACACTCACACCAAGACATTTTCCAAACAAGGGTAAAACTAGAGTCAAACCACTCACCTCGAACGTAAACAGATCGCCTCGTTCCTTGTGCAACACCTCGATTTGCGTGCCAAATCCCAAATACTTGAGCTTATACTCAACCTCGATCCACAACACATCCTAAACATCATATTTAATTAAGGAAGCATTAAGATCCATTTTTCTCAATTTTTCCATAATCTTCTCTATTTTTCTCCCATTTTTCACCTCAGTAATTCTAAAATAATTATCTCCTCAGATATTTTTCAAAATATTTCAACACAATAATTCCAAAAATAATTAAATAAAAATATTGGAGTTAAAATTACCGAAATGCCTTGTTACACGCGCTCTCACGCGCCCTGTGCGTGGCTGCGCATGAAAGCTGGCGCGTGCAGCCACGCGCGTCGTCTTCTTCCTCAGGACCGGCCGGCGAGGACCCCTCTGATGACTGATCTGAGCATACCCCCTTCAAGCCTTTGATGATTCGATCCGAATGGCACCATTTTCCGGCCGAAAGGACACCAAAAAAGGGCCCAAACAGTCGGTTGCAGGCGGCCCTAGGCGGTTCGCCTCCCGACTTCGGCCATTGCTGGAACAACCTTAAATCTCCACGAAAACATTCCCAAAAAACCCAGAACTCTTCCCCTCGATGCAAGGAGTTATAACCCCTTATCCAACGTCTCAAAATCGCACCAAAACGCGGTCGATTTTCTTACCAATTTTCGGCCGAAACCCTCACCCCTTTTATACTCAATTTTCGGCCGGATCTCGGCCAATCACCGGCCAAGCTTGGTCCCCAAGCCTTCCCTCGGCCGTATACGACCGTCCCCAGGTCTGCCTTGGCCGTCCCATCGCCGGAAATAGCCCCCATGTGCGGTGGAAGGAGCCGGCCGATTTTTTGGTTTTGTGCGTTCACACTGCATTTTTGATAATTTGTACTTTCACCCCCTTGACTTTCCAAATGACATTTCTGCCCCCTCCAAAGCACCCCTGATAAATTCAATTATATCACCAAGTTCCTCAAGTTTAGTACATCTCATTTGACCCTCGAAACTCCTGAAAAATTACCATTTTGACCTCTCTCGGGCAAAATTAGAAAACTGCACTTAGGCCCGACTGGTCAAATTGTCCTTAAATCCATTTGATTTAACCCGAAATCGCTTAAGGGTTGTTTTATACTTAAAATATTAGTCCCTGACACGTTCCGTTGACTTTTCGGACGTCTCCTACGCCGATTCGATTTTCTCAGCCCGATCGACAGTTGTACCGAAAACTGTTCCTGATTCAATTTATTTCATCACTAAAAATCATAGTTTAAATCGCTCGTCGATACGATACCATTTTCCTTGGCTATCTAGGGTCCGGGGTACTCCCTCCGACTAATTTGGTCGTCCAAAGCTGTGTTAGTGTACCCTATAGCCTTATTCTTTCGATAATTCCAGTTTTACCCTTCATTAAATATCATTTATTCTCTTAATAATTTCTCGGATATTGCACTAGGGGTTTAATTAAAGTACTTACCCATACCTTACCTCACTCTACTTAGCCACTAGATTCCGTTGACGCTCATCTATATCTTTCGAGATTCCAACATTCCTATAGGATAAAATAGTCTTCGAAACTCCAAAATTTTAGTAGAACAGTTAGACAATAAAATAGTTTTCCAAGTGCTTATTATCCTCTAATAACCTTTTATGGAAATGTTTCCAAAGATCTCGTGCATTACCCAAGATGGTAGCAAAGAGTCTTAGTCCCCCAATTAATAGGAATACTTACTTGCATCTCATCCCTTGCTTACTTACCCATTGGACTTACCATAGTCATCAGGAACGACCTTAAATGTCACATAACCTATCCTATCACCAAACAACTTAAAGGTTAGTAACAATGAACACCATAACCCTCATACTATAGACATCTCATGTTGCTACTTTATCCTTTATGATCCCCACAAGTAGCCCTATGTGTTATCCTGCCGTCATGAAATTCAAGGGCTAGTAACACCAAACGTATCCTAAAGTATCCCATATCACCATTATATCTTCAACGTTAGTTAGCTCAAATCCAAAGCAACCTACTTATTCTAGCTATGATACCAACTATAACGCCCCACTTTTTAAATACATAATGATGCTAAATACAAGCTAATATGGTATTCATTATATGCTAATGATAACCTTGAGAGTTATTGGAAACCCTTAATCAACTGAATCGATGGATCGAACCTGTAAGCTTAACCAAAGCTTAATAAAGGGGGTTTCCACTCGATTTCCTTCACAAGCACAAGTAATGCATATGACTTTCAATACTCCAGAAGAACACAACATGTCAATATAGGTACATCAACTGTAGGACAATCATACACACCTTTTACAACCTTGAGTATCCTAGTCGCTATTTACAATACATCATTTGGATTACAAGGGTACATAATGAAATAAAACCCAAAGCTAGCTGTAAAAGTCAAAACTAGCCAAGCACCACCCCTTTACCCTTACTCGAACTAGAACTTGGATCACCTGGCGCGTCTTGATATACCTGGGATGTCGAATATCCCAAGGGTATGAAACACCCAAGTTAGATTGTTACATCTAAGTGAGTGGTACAAGAAAAGAAACAACGCATGCAAGAACAATATGCAATTATGCCAAGAAATATGTAGAAATAAGTATGAAATCTCCCAAGATCATGTCAATATAAAACCACCCATGTTGTAACAAGGTCAGGGGGTTGCAATCACCCTCGCAGTCATTATGGTACCTCACCGTAAGAGCATGAGATCATAGTTCACTGCAAAAGCACGGGATCCCCCGTGATGTCCCGCAATCATCATGGTAGCTCTCCACAAGAGCATGAGATCATGGCTCACTATAAGAGCACATTATAAGGGGACATATCAAAAATGTTTTCATTTTGAAAACTATCTCTCGATATTTTGATAGCTAATATTCATTGTTTTTAAAATAATCTTTAATGAACTTTTGAAGAAATAGAAGGTATGTATTTTGGGGGGTGGTAAAATCGCTAAATTTTGAATTTGTACTAAAATCAAAAATATATTTTCTTATTGTTATGGATTTTGATTTTTTAAATATTTTTATTGAATCCAAATGGGGGGTACTTTCTTATTTACATTTATGTATTAAAGTAAATGGAAGGTAAATATATTGTAATGTATACATGCTATGGATGCTATCATCAGAGTAAATCTAATTTTTCTAAAAATCTAGACTGAGAGTCGACTCTCGGTGATGGACAATCGATAGTGGGTTATGTAGAGTCGAGGTAGTTGAGAGCAAGTTTGGCCAGTCAATTGGGAGTCGACTGTAGGCCAATGAAAGTCGATTGTCAGTTTCAAGAGTTGACTATGGGTGTCGCATAGTTGACTGTCAGTAAGAATAATCGACTACTAGATTCCAACGGTCAGATTTTTCTAGTCATTACAGATTCGTTGAAAGCTTAAGTATATATCAAGAAGATGTTTTTTGAGAAGACTAATGCACTATGAAGATCTATCATAGTGCATTAAAGAAAAGCATTAAGAAAAGCAATCCAAGGCCCAAGCATTAAAGATACATCATTTGGAGCCCAAGGCAAAGAAGAAGTTTTCTTCTTGTTGGTAATTCCTATATCATTTGTATATTTGCCTTGTAATATTTGTTCTTGTATTCATATCCATATTAGTCCAAGTTTGTTGAACTTAGGATTGTTTATTTGTATTAATTGTGGATTGTGAGTTGTAACACCCCGTCTCGCCAGGTGTGTCACTATAAAGGTATTCCCGAGATTTCTTTTTTTTTTTTCCTCCAAACTCAACACGTGCGGTGTGTCAAGAACAATCTTCACATGCAGATACAAACCCGAGAACCCCAGCCTTGCCCGTCTAACTACCAAGATCAATAATCTTAAACTAAACGAGACATAATTCAACGAAGCGGATACATTAATATCAAAACACCGTAGTTCTTACATTGTATTTCCTTAGCAAAATACGCAATACAGATCAAATGATAATATTGCTAATATACAACTGTTCATTTACAACCTGAAATATGTACTAAAGCCTCCAAACATTACAACGACTATCAAACTAAGCACCATTGGCCCTCAACCGGCCACGTCCTTGCTCTCGCAGCAGTCCCTGGCTGGAACATTAAACGTTCCAGGGGCATAGCACAGGTTAGATGATAAAACATCTAAGTGAAGGCATGAAACAGTTTATACAATGCATGATAGACACGAGCATAGCATACTCAGACAAACGACAATATGCAAGACACGTCTAACTTGAGAAATCTCCCTGACATACTCAACCTCCCGTGGAAAATACCATTCCACACACCGTTGGGGTTGACCTTGCCGCGACATACTTAATCCTCGAGTGCCCTACCGTGTCACCCGATCACCAGCCCCGGATGCCCTACCGTGTTACTCGATCACCAGCACAAGCCCCAGGTGCCCTACCGTGTCACCCGATCACCAGGATTAACCTTGTCCCATTCTCAAGTAGACCCCATCCCGTCCCTCACAGAAAATAACATTGACACGAATATCAATACTCCGATGATATGAAAATCACACGCCATGTACCGACTATTTTGTGAGTAAAAACAGTTGATGCATTATACCACATGTTCAATATGCAAATGACGCCTCAAATACATAAGTAAAAACACTTTTGCAGGACAACCCAAATTCCGGAGGGTAAAAACCGCTCACTAGAACTGGTCCCAATTACGTGTAACCTAAGTTCGAGAAGGTAACACTGCCCACCTGAACCCACATCACACATTCCACATATTTTCAAGCTAAGGATAAAACTAGAGTCAAACCACTCATTTCGAACGTATTCAGATTGCCTCGATCCTCGTGCAACGCCTCGATTTACGTGCCAAATCCCAGATACTTGAACTTATATGCAACCTAGAGCCATAACACATCCTAAACATCATATTTAATTAAGCGTTAAGATCCATTTTCCTCAATTTTTCCATAATTTTCTCTATTTTTCTCCCATTTTTCACCTCAGTAATTCCAAAATGATTATTTCCTCAAATATTTTCCAAAATATTTCAACACAGTAATTCCTAAAATAATTAAAGAAAAATATTGGAATTAAAATGACTGAATTGCCCTATTACACGCGCTCTCACGCGCCATGCACGTGGCTACGCGTGAAAGCTGGCGTGTGCAGCCACACACCATTGTCTTCTTCCTCAAATTCGACCGGCGACGACTCCTCCGACGGCCAAAACGATGATACCCCCTTGAAGCCCTCGCTATGTCGATCATGACTATACCAATTTTCAGCCGAAAGGCCACCGAAAAATGCCCCTAACGGGTAATTATAGGTCCGGTGAGGCAGACCGCCTCACATTTTCGGGTGAGCTCGAACCACTCTCAAATGAACACCAAAATACTCCAAATTGCTCCCAAACTCTTCTCCTTGATTCAAGGATCGAAAACCCCTTAATCACTCTCCCAAAAACATTCGAAAACAAGGTCAATTTCATGCCCCAAAATTCGAAACCCTCGGCCCCTTTTATACCTCAAAATCGATCGGATTTCGGCCAATCAACGGCCATGGCTTGGTCCCCAGGCCTCACACCGCCAGATACGACCTCCCCCAAGCCTCTCTCGACCATCCAATCTCTAGATTTGGCCTCCATGTGCAAGGTTTTTCGACGGCCGTCTTCACCTTTCGCGTTCACACTATGCATTTTTTGATAATTTGCACTTTCACCCTCTTGACTTTCCAAATGACATTTCTGCCCCTCTCCAAAGCACCCTTGATAAATCCAATTATATCACCAAGTTCCACAAGTTTAGTACATCTTATTCGACCCTTGAAACTTCTGAAAAATTACCGTCTTGACCTCCCTCGAGTAAAATTAGAAAACTGCACTTAGGCCCGACTGGTTAAATTGACCTTAAATCCATCTGATTTAACCCGAAATCGCTTAAGGGTTGTTCTACACATTAAATACTAGTCCTTGACATGCTCCATTGACTTTCCAGACGTTTCTTACGTCGATTCGATTTTCTCAGCCCGGTCGACAGCTGTATCAAAAACTGCTCCCGATCCCTCTTCTTTCATCACTAAAAATCATAATTCGAATCACTTGTCATTACTGTACAATTTTCTTTGGCTATCTAAAGTCCGGGTTACTCCTTCCGACTGATTCGATTGTCTAAAACTGCGTTAGTGTGTCATATAGCCTTATTCTTTTGATAATTCCAGTTATACCCTTCATTAAATATCATTTATACTCTTAATAATTTCCAGGGTATTACATGAGTGGTCTCCTAGAGCCAAGTAATCTAGGTTTATAGTTGTAATAGTTTTCGGGGTGAACTAAGGAGAAAACCTCAGTGTTGTGCAAAAGTTTTCTAGGTGAATTTGTTCGAAAACCTATAGTGGAACCTCAAGTGTCGAGTTGACCTTGAGAGAGTGGATGTAGGTGTCGGAGACACCAAACCACTATATATCTTGTGTTAATATTGTAGTTGTTTATGTATTTATATTGCTATCACTCACAAACAACATATATATTTATAACAAGTATTTTCTTTGTATAAGAAAAGCTCAAGAGTTTGAAATGGAAGAATTCGGTTTAATAAGTTTTTATCACTCAATTCACCCCTCTTCTTGAGTGGCCATTGTGTGTTAAGGGACCAACAGTTCTCTCATGTCTAATGGGAACTATAACTATACTTATTTCAACTACATCGTTCTATTCATGTGAACATTCACAACTACCAATGTCGTGCTCCAAAAACTTAACATTGTTTAACTCAACAATCCTTGTGTCAGTTTTAGGATAATAGAATTTGTAACCTTTAGAAGCCTCAAGGCAACCAATGAAAAAATTTGGTATAGTTTTGGGGTCAAATTTCCTTTTAGGGAAGTTACAATTTTTGACTTTAGTTTGATAACTCCAAGCCCAAAAATGGTTCATGTTAGGTTTTTTTCCTTTTTGAAGTTTGAAAAGAGATGTAGGAACAACTTTATTGGATATTCGATTTAAAATAAGTTATTTTAAAAGTTTATCCCAAAGAAATTTAGGCAAACTGATTCTACTCATTATACCTCTAATCATATCTTCTAGAGTGCAATTTCATCACTCAAGCACACCATTTTGCTCAAGGGTTGCTAACATTATATATTGGGTAACTATATCACAACTTTGTAAGTACTTAGCAAACAACCATTTAAATTAACCAACATCTATATGTTTGTCATAGTATTCACCCCTACTATTAGACTCAACCATTTTAATTAACTCTTATAATTGTTTTCAACTTCGTTTTATAAATCTTGAATTTTTCAAGCATTTTAGATTTATTATTAATTAAATACAAATATCCATACCTAGTGGTTATTAATGAATGTTATAAAATATCTTTTACCACATAAGATAGGTGATGAGCATCCTCATATACTAGTATGAATTAATCCTAAAAGCTCATTATTGCATGTTGATTCATACATTTTGGCTTTAGTCAATTTACCCTTTATGCAATCAACAACAAAAGTTTCAAAATTAGCAAAACTAAAAACAAGAAAATTTTCTTTTTTAATCAATCTTTCAATTTTGTAATCATTTCTTTTGAAATATAACCCAACTTGTTTTTGCAATCATTTCTTTTCTCCTAGTCATTTCAATGAATATAGTAACATTTTTAGATGTTAAATTTAGTCTATATAGGTGGTACATTGATCAATTAAATTAGAATTGAAAGATAGTCAACTTTTCCATTTTTGAACTTAAAAAAAAGAACATTATTATTAATTAATGAAACTGAAACTAAATTTCTTCTCGTGGATAGCACGTGTGTTTTAAAAAACAAGACTAAAATCAATTTGAAAATTTAAAACAAGTGTTTCTATAAATTCTTTTATTTTTTTTTTAAATAAAAGATAAATTAACCAGAAAAAGCTGCCAAGTGTCTACATCTTACATTGGGGCATACCCTAGGCAAAGAAACAAACAAGCAACACAAAGGGATGAACAAAACAAGAAACATAGAAAGTCACACATGACGCACATCAAAGGACCGAAACAAGGAACTAACTCATCATGTTGAGTCCATGAGCACAAGACCAGCATCACCAGAACCGTGCTTGGCCCAAACGAGAGCGTTCTTCTTCTTCTTCCTTTCTTTCTTCCGCTAGGACTTGGATTTCACTAAGGCATAGTCAAAACCTGAACTATTTGCCTTGTCAAAAGAAAAATCCTCATCCTCACCCGAGACTTTGATACCCCTACCTTTAACTGCCATCTTAGCCTCATCAATATGCCCTGCCTCCATAGAAGGAAGCAACTCCCTTGTAGAGGCATACCCATATCCTCCTTCATGAGGATGCAAAATTAGTTTTCAAGAACCAACCCCACCTTACATGACTTGGTCGGAATAGTCTCAAAAGTGTGCCTAACAATCTCTAGAAGGGATGCATGGGAGGAAACTTTGCTTTTATGCTGAAATTTTTGTTGAATTTCATTCCCCTTAACACCACAAACCCCTTTCCCTTATGACTCGATGAATGCTAAGCCCCCAAGCCCGTATTCAGCTCAGCCTGAGCTAGATAGGGAACCTAAGGAAATTTTGATATGTGATGATAAAAAACATTACAATGAGTACACCTAGAGGGCACCCATTGGCACTCCACCGGTAAACGAGCAACTTTGGGCTCTCCTATTAAATCATCCACACCTTGATCCAGAAGAATATATTTAGAAAAAAGGAAGATACATGTATCTCCACGTAAACCCTTGAATAGCCCAACTTGGTCCTGTCCTCGGTCATAGGGTCAACATGAATGGGTTTACCCAACCCACTAGTAATAAAAGGAATCCCATTTACTGACCACCCCTTTAGGGGCACATTAAATATTTTGATCCTCATTGGAATAGATATATGGGACTTTTGAGTGAGAAGCATCCTGGGCTCCCAGCATTTCAACAAAATGGATTGATTGGCAAAGTGCCATGTGCCCACATCAAACACTCCAACATGTGATCTTGAGGATCAAAATGAAACAAATAAAAGCCACAATTATTAGAGATTACCTCGATAAGACCATACCACTTCCATAGCTTCATAGCAAGGGACCAAACTGTTAGATTTGAATAGCAATGACACTAATACCCAAAAGGGGGGTGAATTGGGTTATTTAAAATTTTGATTGAACTTTGAAAATTTTTTGATGAAAAATGAGATTTTGGTGCAAGTGAGGATTAATGAAATGCTAATAAATGGAATAAAAAGCACAAGTAAAAGAGGGGACACAACGATATATACTAAAAACTTCCTATCTCTTCAGATAGACCCTCTAGCAATAAGTTAGGAATTTACCTCTTGCTTAACTAAGCAAGCCCTCTAACAACAAGCTAGGTAATACAACCTCTTACTTAAACAAGCAAGCCCTCTAACAATCTTGCTAGAAAAACCAAGAATAATAAAAGAGAGGATCTAAGAGCAGACACTCTTAGTTACAAGTTCTCTCAATATAAATACAAGGCTTGAACAAGATAATACAAATGATAATCAAATAAAATAATTAAGCTCTTGAAAGAATGAACACTTGGAAGTTTGAAATCAATCCTCTTAGTTGCTTTGAATCACCCTTTTGACTTGTATTTGTAGTGCCTTGAGAGCCCATTCATGAATCTTGTCATTGGTAGTGGAAAAACAACTTTGTGTGAGTGGAAAAACTAGTCATTGGGTGTTTTTGTAATACAAACGATCGACAGATGCAAGACATTGGTTGAGAGATGGGTAAAAATTTAAAAGCTGATAGACAGTTGAGTGAAAACAGTTGACAGTTTCATTGTAACATTTTCTCCAGTCGACAGGTCGAAGAAAACAATTGACAGATGAAAATTGCATTCTGCAGGTTGACAAATGCAAACAGAAAGGAGAAATATCGGTAGACAGTTGGAGAAGAATCAATCAACAGATTGCTATATATATTAGTTTGTGCGCACACATACACAAGGGAACTTCTAGATGGAGTGGTTCCATGCCCATACTTAACTCTTGGGCTTTGGCTAGATCATAGGTGTAACACCCGAGATTTTGTTTATTTCCTTTCTCGGTTCAAATATGTAATATCCAAGAACTTTCAATTGTGATATATATCAGGGATATTTAAGTTCAGATATATGATGAAATGAGACATTTTCAAGTGGTTATGAAAATCCTAAGACAAAAACTTAGTTTTTGAAGTAGTGGCAAAATCGTAAATACTAAGTCCGGGTAAAAGCGAAATTCTTGGAAACACTCGAGCACAAGTGTAATATTGGTAAACTAGCCAAAATATCAACCAAAAATATCAAGGATTAGCCAATGAAGACCCTCCAAGTTTCCTTGTGAGGTGGAAGCATCCTATTGGGTGTTTAAGGATAAGATCAACGATGACGTGGCACAAAGCTATTGGCCGGATTCCAATTAAAGTCTTAAGATGGCTTAGCTTGGAAGTTGTAGTAATTAACTTTACCCCAAAAGTCTTAGAATGGCTTACCTTGGAAGAAAGAGATTGATTTACACCAAAAGTCTTAAAATGGCTTACCTTGGAAGAAAGAGATTGGCTTACACTAGAAGCCTTAGAATGGCTTAACTTGGAAGAAAGAGATTGGCTTACACTATAAGTCTTGGAATGGCTTAACTTGGAAGACTTGACTTGGAAGACTTAATTTGTAAGAATTGTATTGGCTTACAAAAGAAGTAGAGACTTATCTTGGAGGCCAAGTGAGGGTTTGGATTGGAGGAGAATAGAAGCTTGTATGGGAAGCTAAAATCAAAGAAGAAAATATTCAAAGTTTGTAATGATTAATCTTTATCCTAAAAGTCTAAAGTTGGAAGATTAGGATTGGCTAGGAATTAGCTTGCAAAGGAAGAGGATGATAAAGCTTATCTTGGAAGTGTACTTGGAAGCCTAGGATTGGAGGAAGTAGAAGCTTGCATTGGAAGATTGGAAGAAAATTCAAAGTTGTAATAATTACTATGGTGGAAAATGAATAACTTGGAGGCCAAGTGAAATCTTGAGATTTGGGGAATTGAAAGACTATATAAAGGGGAGGATGAGAGACTCACGTGAAGCTTAAACAAAGCAAAAGAACAAGTGCAACAAGGAAATGAAAGAAATCCAAGAAAATGAAGGAAAGGCAAAGGCTTGACGAAAAGTGGACAACCGCAAAGATCTATCATAAAAGTCTTCCAATTTGAGAGATAAGTCTGATTTCTTTCCATAATCATGTATACAACTGAAATAGGAGTCCGTAGGTTCAAACGGAAGTCGATTCAGAGTTAAAATGAGAAAGATATGGCAAAAATATGAAAGGGTGTCAAATTTGCCCCCAAGACGTGAAAATAGGTGCCACCTTTTCTTGGGGCGCGTGAAGGCGCGTGGATGCCCCTTTTTTCTTGATATTTCACATATGAACCCCTTATTTGATTACCTACAATCAAATATAAGATTACATGAGTTTTAGTTCACGACAATATGCATTTTGTCTACAGAAAGACAAACTCGATAAGGTGTGAAGCCTTAAACATTCGAATCTCATCCAACCAAGTTGAGGTAAGTACATTATGAACTATTTATGATGTTTAAGCATGCCCATGAATTATGTTATGTGGTCCCTCATGTTATGTTATGTTCACGCAAGTTTCAGGACCGGAGCTTGGTAGCGCTACGCACGAGGGTTCGTGCCCCCGTAGTTGGTGGAACCTCTCGTGTCTCCATATGATATGTTATGTTATGTTATGTCATGACTTGTTTAAATACATATGATAGTTTTCTTGTACTTATTGAGACTCGCAAGAATCTCATCCCATATTTTTTCCCCCAGGTGATTATGAATGAGGAGAACGGAACGTGGACGTGGAGTGTGGTGGATATTTGAAGATAATTTTTAATAATCAAAATGATGTTTTGTAATATTTTCGATATTACACTCTTATGATATATGTACACGATTGCTACACCATATGTTCTTAAAGCTTATATAAGCTTATGAAAAGAGCCAAGTCTCATTTTAAGTTTAGATTTCTCAGTATGGATGCTATTATGTTTGCTAAGTCTTTCTTTCTTTTTTTGTGAAGCCATGTTTTCAGTATCAAACTTGATATTTACACGAAAAATACTCTGAATCTCATTATGTGCGAAATTTTACTTAAGTTTATAAAAGTTTTGTTTCTCAAGTTTTCCATCTGCGCTAAACCTTGAATTTCATATGAATATTATTATTATTAATCATGCTTTTAAGATTACGGGTGTCACAATAGGTTCAAGTCAAAGCAGTAACATTGGATTTATTTTTAAACTCTTTGAAAAATAACTTTTTGGAGCATTTTTAATCAATTAAAAATCATAATATTTCAAATACAATTTATCACATGATGAAATTAATTTTCACTTAATAAATATTATTATATATAATTTTTTAATCAAATAAAAACATAATATTCCAAATACCATTAAGTAATTTATCCCAAGATATTTTGGCATTGGATTTAATTTTTATTCAATAATTTTGAACAAAATATTTCAAACGTCATGAATAAATTTATCACAAGATTTTTGATATTAAAATGCATGATGAAATTGACTTTAATTTTTGGTGCTTTAATAGATCATATAAAATTAATTTAGACCACAAAGGTAATAACCATTGATAAAATAGTTTTATCATCCAAATGCAATTAATTTTCCTCATCAAAAATATATTAAAGGCAAAAACATCTATCATTAACATACATTATGACGATGATTTTTGAAATGAGGAAACTGAAACTCACATCCAGGAGAACCAACACACCCAACACCCTACACTCGAGAAGAATTAGAGGGTTGACTAGACGTCAGATGGAAGCCGTTAATGGAGTTATCGAACTGACTACCATTATCCTTAAGCCTGTCAAAACAAGAACTGACCCCTAATAACTGATCATCCTCACCATCTCCCCTCTCCGAATTACCAGTTATCGACAAAACCCCACAAAGGAGACTAACCCATGGCTTGAAGTCGAGCCCTCTCCCAACCAATTCTTGGACGAGCAAACATAGTCACCCGTACTGTTAGTCCCATCATCACATAGATGAGCACTTGAAGAAAAAGGGCGAGAGTTGCTGCTAGCTTGAGGTTGTTGACTAACCAAGGTTAAAACATTAGGAACTAAGCTACCATAACCACCCAATTGATTGCCATGAGCATCTACACCACCCAGGCTACTAGAACCATCAACACCGACAACCAAATCTTGATGCGCAACCACTCCCTTTTGTTGGCCATCATCCATCTCAAGCAGATCAACCTATTGACCTAAGAGACCTGACTTAGGAGCGAAGCCCTCAACCATAACTTGAGAGCATAATCAAACCCAATACCCCACCACCATGTGGATGGATAGCATCCTCCCTCAGTAAATCCTAACTCTCAAAAATAGGGTTCACAACCCTCATGACGAAGTCCTATGTAGCCATTACCATCACGTCATCACCAACGAGGGATGAAACATGATCATCGGACGCCTCTTCAAGGTCATCCTCTTCTAAGCGAGAACCCAAACGAGAAGACTTACTAGAATCCATCTGCACACATTTCGGTAGAGGCAGACTACATTGATCTATTGACATTATTTCTTTATCCTCAGACCCACCATTAATCTCTGATCTTGAGAGTTATTAGCAAAGATGTAGATTCTCGGTTCGAAAATAGCCTCCTGATTGTTGGACGTAGATGATGATATTCTCGAATCCCCAAAAATTGAGTGAATACGATGAATGGGCAACTAAATGTACCTTTGTTCATTCGGGAATAGCTCTATATGCAAGTGTGCAAAACAAAATCCATACCTATTTTCAATAAAACCTCCTACAACAACTCATCAACCTTGCACTTAACATCCCATTCCAATGACCCAAATCTTGGATGCCCTTCCTGAGTTTCTAATCCTGACCATCCCCACTATGACCCATAACCCGCTGACCACATCATCCCCAGCCATAGGAGAACTGAGCACTAGATGACTTGAGGTGCCTTGTGCTTGATGAATCGAGTCATCTGAATCATCATCCATACGATTAGTTCCCAGCCGTAACTCAAAACCAAATCCAACAAGATGATTTACCACTGGATTCCTCGACTGAGAGTGACTTGATAGCTTAAAGCTACCCTCTATAGCATTGTCTACTAGCGAACGTGTAACACCCCAATTTTTCTTACCGAGCGTGTTACTATGTTGGGTCCCAAAATATACATAAATTCCTTTTTATCACGGTACATATCTTAAATCTCAAGTACCGAATTCCGAACAAACCCCCCCACAGCATATCATAAAAATTACGAAAACGATAATCGAAACCTGATATGGTACATAACTGAATTCACTTTTGTTATATCATGAGAATTCGTACCATAGTACATCTTCAAATACCTCAATACATGGAGACTCATCATTAAGAGGTAGCAACTAAATACCTCATTTATACATCCAGCCATACTTACATTTAACAAAACTAAACCTCAACGGAACATAGCTAAAACATGCTACATACGACAACAGATAACTTAATCTTCAGCTATCTTCTTTCCCTTAGAGCTGCTCGCCAAACTTGGAACATTTGAATATTCCAGGGGTATAACCCAATTAGAAGATAAATCTTCTAGTGAGAAACTCCAAAACAGTTTATATCAATGCAAGCACGAGTATAAAACGTATGAGAAAACAACCAGAACTACTCTGAAGTGCCTCATGAACATGTCAGCCTCCTCCAACGAGAGCTTTCTCAATGGCGCACGCATAGTGCCTCTCAGGAGGTCCTTAACCATGTCACCTTGGCCCGACCTCATAGAACTCATTCAAACACCACATCCGTTGTCCCTTAGACTCACGATCTTCCCCACGAGAGCTTTCTCGATGGCGCACGCACAGCGTCTCTCGAGGGATATCCCGACTTTTGCCCTCGAACAACAACAGATAGGTACAACAGTATGGCCACACGAATTTTATAAATGCAATAGTTAAAAACCAACAACATATATTTCCAAGAAAATACATTTCGTATATGCAACATAATTTTACGTAAAAGAACAATATGATTTTGCGTACAAAAACGTTACACAAAACACGTTTTATGCAATAATAGTCTCACATAGGAGAACAAAAATAGGATTTGAAGTATAGGAGTCTCACCTTGACTTAATTTCGGGATTCCTCAAAATTTGTGCAAATCCTCAAGTCTTCTGACCAAACCACCTTCTCACATGCCCTCACGCGTTAAGCAAGTGCTTCTTCTTTTCTAGGAACAAAAGCTTTCTATCCACTAAGCTCGAAGCACTCTCGTCTAGCACGAATTTCTCACAACTTAGAATGAGGAAACCCTTGGCCATGAGCATCCTATTTATAGGCTTGGAAACTTAGCCACCAAGTAAGTCACAATCATTTCAAATCTTTTCTAAATCTTTCAAGATATTTCAATCTTTTCAAATCTTCTAAAATATTCTCTAATCATTCCAAATCTTCTAAGATATTCTCTAATCATTCCAAATCTTCTTAGATTTTCTACAATCATTCTTATCCGAATCAAATCTTATCCAAATAAGATCTTATCAAATCTTATCAAAATCAAATCAAATCTTATCCTTAAAGTCATCATGAGGCTTAATATTTATCTCTAAAGTCATCATGAACCTTTATCTTATCTCTAAAGTCATCAATAGCCTTCATCTTATCTCTAACGTCATCATGAGGCTTCATCCTTATCTCTAAAATCATTTATGAGGCTTTTTTCTTGAATCTCCCAAATGCCCATAGTAAAAAGGTTTGAAGAATTACACTTTGGCACAAACTTTTTAGGTAATTGCACTTAGACCCTTTTCAATTTAGTCCCTAGGCCAATTTTTAATTGCATTTTAGTCCCTGAAGAAATGACTAATTACACGAATACCCCTAATTTTTGGCTAAATTACACTTTTACCCGAACTTTAAAAATTACGATTTTGCCCCTGGCTAAAAAACTAAACTTCTCCCTCAAAATCTTCATACCCCTTTGAAATGCCTTATTTCCTCAAGTATTTATGTCCCAGGGTACTCCTTTCCATTGATTCGATAATTTATCAAGCCATTCTTTGGTATTTTAAACTCACTTAAAATACGTGGTAATCTCACGAAAATATGGGATATTACAAGACGGTCGTAAGGCCGCGATCTTGCCAGTGAATACTAGCTAGAAAGCATGGCAGTTATATTTTGCTTTGGATTTACCACAAGAGTGTTGCTTTTTCTCTCTACCTAGAGAGAGAAAACTGTTTCTATTTCTATAAATTCAACCTTAACTTTGATGTCGTGCACCACATAGACATCAACTTCATCTTCATTTACCTTGCATTTGCTTTTTTATCCCTTCCAAGAGAACAACATTATTAATACATGTATCATTCTAAAACCATCATAAATTTGGTGGAACATCTATCATGCACTCAAAACAAACATAAACAAACAAATTATCTTTCTTTACTTTCTTCTCTATGCATTTTTTATTTTAACACATTCATTTTTCCTATCATTACTTGCTTTACAAAACCAGCATTTAAACTCTTTTCAAATGTCAACCTTGGGACCCTTGGGATTGTTATTGTTTCTAGATTTTCCTTAATTCTACTCTTTCTCTTAATTCTTATCATTAGATTGTCCTTTTTCTGTTATGGTGATTGAATTTCTTAGTATGACTCTTATTTTGGTGTGCTTAATGTACTAAATTCACAACTTCAATATTCTCCTTATTCATCCTCTCTTCATCTTGAACACAAAGCCTAATAAGTTGGTTAATGGTCAATGTCTCCTTTTGGACACTGTAAATGATCTTGAGCTATTAATAAAAAATAGGAAGGGAATTCAAGGTTTGATAAATAAGGAAAGCATTAGCAATAATCACTTTAAGATTTGCGAGACAGTTGGTTATGTCTTACATCTAAAAGATAAAGGTTCTCACCCCCACTAACCCCATCATACATTACATTACACATCTTTTGCATTAATTCCACAAATTTGACCTTTTCAATTCTTCAAAATTCTTTTCTATGGCCTCAAGAAAATTTTTAGTATTGTTGTTTGTGGGCATAATCCCTTGAAAGGATATAGATATAAATTTTTTGATAATCATCAAATTTACCCTATCTCCTTTTTTGATAAAAACTCTTTCCTTCAACATCCATGAGCTTAGGGGGGCTTATTCTCACCAATGGTAAGTTAAGACCAAAGAGTCTAGGAGTAAGTTCAACATCACACTTCCACCTCTTATAGTTATTCCTAGTCAAAGTTTCAATTAGAGTAAATTTATTATTAACAACAATATTGTTAACTACAAAAGAAGTACAATTTTTAACTAATGATACAATAAACATGCATTGAAATATTTACATGAGAGTTCAAAACATATCAATACACATTCCCTTCAGAGTAGAACATATATAATATAATTTAAACTCACACTCAAATGAAAGTGAAAATAATTTTTAGAAGATTTAATTATCCTCTTTGTGTAGACAAAACTTTTCAAAATTATTATTAAATTAAAGCAAATAGTAACTCTCTTCAATTTAAATCAGTGCATATAATAATTCAAATAGTCAAACATGTCCCAGAATTCTTATTGAACTATTTAATAAATATTAAAAAAATTCACTTCAGTTGTACAATTTATATCAATCTATTAAATCATTCGACTAGGATGAATTTCCTTCATATCTACTATTAATTGTAGGCATGCAACATATGTAATTTCTTAGGAAAAACATCTTGAATTTCAACTTATATAAAAAATTGCAAGAATTCATTTTTTTTATAAAAACAGAAATATATGCTTACAAAATTCAACGTCAAAGTATGTAAATATACCTTACATATTAGGAAAGTACAACATTTCAATATATCCAAGATATAATAAGGATATTTTCAATGAAATATCAAGAAGAAATAAATCTTAATGCATCAAAAAATCAATTTATACCCCTCAAAAATATTAAATAAATATTTTTTGACATGGAAAAATTATAAAAAATATACAAAAAAATTTTGTGGCGAGTGAAGAAAAAAGAAGTAAAACCCACTAAAAAGTGTGCAACAAAGAAGTCATACGCACCCCCAGATGCCATTAGTGCTTGTAGGACTAGGTTGCACACTCTAGATGTAACATCCTACATCGAGCAATAAGAAAGACCAGATTAACTTACCTTGATGTGCTTATTACTACAAAAAAATTGATTTTTAGCAGACAGTTTTTTTGTGGCGGTTTCTAAAACCGTCGCAAAAAATGAAATTTTGCGGCGGTTTGCAAACCGCTGCAAAATACTATTTTAGCGATGATTTTTTTAACATTTTGCGGCGGTTTTGAAAAATCGTCGCAAAATTCATTAAAACATTCAATTTTGCGGCGGTTTTCAAAAAACCGCCGCTAAATTTAGAAAATAATTAAATAATTAAAAAATAAAATTTAATTTAGCGGCGGTTTTTGAAAAACCGTTGCTAAATTAAAAAATAATTAAATAATTTATAATTAAAATTAAATTAATATTTACAGCGATCACCACTAGTTAACTAAAATTTTTTTTTTATTTTTATTTTTTTAAAGTCTCCCATATATCACGCGGGTTCACCACTAGTTAACTAAAAATTTAATTTAAAAAAATAAAAATAAAAATAAATTTAACAAAATTTTAAAATATATATAATTTTTTTATTTTTAATAAATTAATTTAGTTAATTTAATTCAATTAATTTATTTTTAATTTATTCCTTTATTCTTTTAAAAAATAATAAATTAATTAATGTTTTTCTTTCTATATTAAAAAATATAAAATATAATTCTGGAAAATAGTGGTATATAATTTATATATGCGGTTATATAACAAGGGAGGTTGGTAGATCAGGCGGTTTCAAGCATGCAATGGCATAGGGGAGGTTGTGGGTTCGAAATTGGGGGAGGTTGGAAATTTCGCCACGTGGCGCGCGGATATGCAGCCACGTGGCTAGGCGGGTGGGCGCGGTTGGTTGGGGCGGGGGTCCAACCGAGTGGGCGCGGGCGGGTGAGAGAAATTAAAATTTTTAATTTTATTTTAATTTTTTAATTTTTGCGACGGTTGAAAAATCGCCGCTAAAATAAAAAGTTTTAATTTTTTTTTTAATTTTAGCGGTGGTTGAAAAACCGCCGCTAAATCACTGATTTTGCGGCGGTTTTAAAACCGCCGCAAAATTAGTGATTTGCGGCGGTTATTCCAACGGTTGGTCAAAATCGCCGTTAAATGCTCCACGACGGCTGGTTTAGCGGCGGTTTTGAAAACCGCCGCTAAATGCAAAAAGAACCGCCGCTAAATACCAGTTTTTTTGTAGTGTATGAGAACTTCTCAAGGGTCATCCATCCTTGAGCTACCCTAGCTCAAGCACGCTTAACCTGGGTGTTCTTTATCCATATTTAGCCCAAAAGGTATCCAACTAGTGTTGTTTCCATCCTTACTATCCTCAATATATATACTAACTTCTTTAGAATCCCTTTTTGGACCTGACCTTAGGCTCTCGGGATATTATATTCTCCCCCCATCCCCACTTGAGAACATGATGTCCTCGTCATGTGATCTTACAACTGCTCCTAGATCTTCTCCGATTTAAGGGCTGTCATCCTAGAAGCTTTCCAGAAGTTGCTCTTTGTTCTGACCCTCGTGCCCCGGCACTACTCCTCGCCTTCATTGGACTGCTTTCTCCAAGAGTCGGTTCTAATACGACTTGTAACATCCCACATTAAGCTATAAGAAGAATTGGATAAACTTACCTTGATGGGCCTAAGCGAACTTCTCAAGGGTCACTCATCCTTGAGCTATCTTAGCTCAAGCACGCTTAATCTGAGAGTTCTTTATCCACATTCATCCCAAAAGGTATCCAGCTGGTATTGTTTCCCTTCTTACTATTCTCAATATATATACTAGCTTCTCTAGTGTCCTTTCTTGGACTTGACCTTGGGCTCTCGAGGTATTACACTAGAGGTTTTTTCAGCTTGACAGGTTGATCCACTATGGAAGGATCAAGCCCTGACCCATGCACTACACCACCTTTTGTGCTATTGTATTTCAGGCTTCAAGATTCAGATCGCAATCCTTAGGCAAATGCTTTAGAAAATCATGATAAAACTCCAAAAAGCATGATTCACCTTATGCAAACATCAAATTGACACAATCCATCCAATTCCCAACTAATTATCAATGTTTTATGTTAAAAAATTGAGGAAAATAATTAATATTTTTGAATGGGTTAGACAGCTAAAGTTGTTATCACTATGAAAGCAAAAAATAACTAAAACCTAGATCAAAATCTAATTTTTATCATATGTTGGACTAAAAATAGATTATTATGTTTGAAATTTGTTATTATTTGACTTTGATATCACTTGTCGGATATAATTTGTTATTCAATACCAAAAATAAAACACAATCAAAATAGTGTTAAAAAATACAAAAGTTTGAAGCCATTTGAATCTTTTGTTGAGCGAGATATTGATGGATCAAATCAACATGAGAAGATTCCCATGTTCTAACTAGGTGCTCCCTGTCCCTTTCCAATAACTATATAGTATTTCTCAATGGGACAAACCACCATGGTTTCCTATTTATATAAAAAAGCATATCTTAGATGGGAGAAAGTAACCTAGCCCTAGGATTTCCTTAATGGGTCCTCCCATTAAGTGACCAATAATTTACAAATGACTCTCTACACCTTTTCATATCACACATAAATGTTGAGATAGACCTAGACTAAGAAAACTAATTAGATCACTTTAAGTAGGTTTTACCAATTTGGGCAACTCGTTTTTCACAATTCAAAGTTCTAATTAATTAGTGGCAATTCACCTATAGAAAAAATCTAATTATGTCAAATTGCATATGTGAGTCTTCTTATTTGCAGCTCCTAAGATTCTTTGACTATAAAGTTGTTGGTTAAATTGTTCTTTTTCAATGTATTTTACATAAAAGGAAGGAAGTGCATTAAAGAATTTTATGAGTATCTAATCTTTTGTGGATGTTCTCTTTTTAGGACTCCATTAGAGTAAATTCTTTACTATCGTCATCCTTGGTATTGGTTAGTTTCCCCTAACATTAGATAAAACCTGATCTTGGAGGGAAAGAAGCTCCCCAAAGCCCCTATGAGATTCACCATTGATGTTTCCCCCTTCTATCTTCTAGCCTCCCTATTTCCATTTTGCTAAATTTTGTTTCACCATCTAATCGATTACATATCTTTCATTCATTCCCCTTTCTTTAAACCACTGTAACCCAAAATCCCTCTTTGTCCTGAACCCCAACCTTATCCTTTCTCTATCTTTCTCTCTCTCTCTCTCTCTCTCCCTCATCCCTCCCTCCTCCTTGCTCACCACTATTCGATTTCCACTCTTCATTTTCCACAACTGTCTTTCCCTCTCACTCATCATCCTACTCTTTCTAGATAACTCTTGCCCTCATCTCTCTCACATCTAACAAAGCCCAATCACACCATGGTTGGCTCTGTCGTCCTCCCCCTCCCCTCATCTCTCTTATGCTTATGTTATATTCCTTTTTTCTTTTGCCAAAATTGACTACAACATGGTTTCTTTTTAGTTGATCTCTATTTTTACCTTTTCTTCATATGTGATTGTTGTATCAATTTGGAGGGAAAGAGGGTTGGTTATTGACTTGGTTTTGGGAGTGGTTATGGATTTACTATCCTTTAACTCTTAACTACTATCTATCTAGGGGTGTTAACGAGCCAAGACGAGCTTAGCTGCGCTAGGGTTAAGCTCATTTACTTCTGGATGTGTTCAACCTCTACAACTAATATTCAAGCTCTATCCCAACTCAATTTGTTTAAATTAAATAGGCCCTTATCGACCATGTTTATGAATAATAAATGAGTCTAGTAAAAATTCCTAAGCAAAAACAAATTTCATTTTGAACAATTGTTCATGAACAATAAACAAATTTGTTTGTGAACAATTATTTAAAACAATGGATTAAAAACCAATACATGGGGCTATATAAATATCCAAATGCTACAAGCTCAAATATACTAAAAACTATGGATCAAAGACCTCCAATTCGTAAAACTTCTAGACCATCACAAAAATAGACTAAACTAGAAGCAAGGAAATAGATTTACTAGACTAGAAAGTAAGAAACATTTAGCCAATGTTTACTATATCAAAATCAAAGGGATCCTCAACCTGCCATAGAAATCTCATATCTAGGAAGAAATAAAGGAAGGATGAAGTTGAAACATAGATCTCTGGGTGAGAGGAAATAAGTGCAGACAATGAAAAGGTATAGATATATAAAGATGATGAAAACGAAGAAAGAAGAAAGGAAGAAAATGATAACCTACCTTCGTGAAGAAAATGAAGATGGAATGAATAAAAGAATGAGAGAGAGAGAGAGAGAGAGAGAGAGACAAAGATGTGCGAACTTTTTTATGATGGAAAATTCCAAATCCACTAAGAGATCACTCCAATGAGACTTATCCTAGCATAAAGGCTAAAAAATTTTACCTTACATATACACACCCTAAGCAAGCATCAAAATAAAGAAAGAAACCAACCCAAACACTAGATCTAGTTTCCTCCTAGATCTGGGTTGAGCCATAGAACTCCACATTATAGTTTTATCCCAAATTAGGGTTAAATCCTTATCTAGGAGGGAAAAAAAAATATGAAAATAACTTAGGAAGATGACAAAGATAGAGTAAAGAGAAGAAGAATGTTTGGAAAAATAATCGTAAAACATTGAAAATAAAATTTCATAATGCCTATATAGAATCAAAATCAAATAATGTGCCTACATCCATGGAAAAAGGAGAAACCAAATTCATTAAGTGAATATCAAGTTTACAATAAAAGATAACTCCATCACACTTAACCTTAGAATCCCATTACACCCAAACTCACCACTATCTAAGTTTCCTTGATTGATGCACCTCATTGCCATCTGATAATCAAATATCTAGCTCTTGAAATAACTAGAATAAGATAAGTTCTAAATCCAAAAATCACTGATTTTTTATTTTGTATACTGGACCTTCTAGGCGCAATCTTGGCCCTTTCCTTTAACCCAATCTTGGCCCTCTCCTTAGGCCCAACCTTGGCCCAGCACCAGCCTGCCACGGCATCATTGCAACCCTTGCTGGAAATCTGCGCAGCCGCCTCAGATCCCATCCTCATTAATGGTTGATCCCATCCACATTGATGAGGGTCCCGTCGCCACCATGCTACCACTTGGGAACCTCCACCGGCGCTAGATAGTCAGTCCCATTACCTGCAAATGCACGAAGCATGCATGCAGGACGACCCCTCCTCCTCCTATATCGCTAGCTCTTTTCAGAGCCAAGGTATGTTCTAACCTCTAACCTACTGATACACTACCCTTTCCTTACTTTCTTACTCACTCGAGCGTCAGAGTGCTTGCAAGTGCCAACCACCCCTTGAACAGACCCATCGCCGGAGCTCGCGCCCTACCGTTGCGATCCTGCCTCTGATCATCCTCTTTAGGTTAGGAATAAACATCTGGCGCCCACTATGGGGCTCGATAAAACTCACGTACCCCAAAATTTCACTAAAGCCTTTCAAACTAACCTCCCGGTTACCATACCATGACACGAACCGAAAACGCCTATACCTACGGATCGAGCGACACTCGCCACCACCTAACTATGCACACCCTTACCCACATCAACCCACCCCCAGCTGATTGGATAGTTGGAGTCATTAACACCATTTCTGGAGGTTTTTTCAATGGAACACCAAACTCGACACAAGAGCAATACTCCCATACAGTCATGTCAATAAATGATACCAAGAAGAAACCAGGAAGAATAACCCGACACCCTACAATCTACTTCACAGACAAAGACTTCGAAGGAGTTGATCCGCACCCCGACGATCCCATGGTAATCTCTATCGTCGTCGAGGGCTTTTCATAAAAAAGGTTCTGGTCGACCAAGGCAGCTCGACTGACCTATTATACCTACCAACCCTAAGAAGGATGGGTATCCTCGAAAGGAAGCTAGGACTATTTCACGGGAACCTGATCGACTTCTCAAGAGAGTAGGTAGGCATAAGGGGTTATATCAACCTGTCGACCTCACATGGAGCACACGATATGAAGTGCTCCATAAAAAGTCATGCTCCATGCTCATACCAACATGTATGCACATAATGCCACGTAATAATGCTAATCATGTCATAATAAATACTAAACATGTTGTTTGATCTTCAATATATTGGAATACATAGATTCTATGAATTTTGTATTATGGCATGGGCATGTTAGATTTATCATACTTGGCAAGAGAATTCAATATTTAAAAGTATTGAATATTTTAATTTAAAGAAAAACTTGGATTAAAACATCACTAGAAGTTCACTTGGATTTCTGGAAAAGCCATCCGGATATTAGGAAGGACATATGGATATGAGGAAAGACATTCGGATATGAAAAAGGCTCATTCGGATACACTTGCGTTCAAATCAGAAGCTATTCGGATATGCTAGAGCTTATTCGGATATAAACTTCAAAACTTGATAGAGGTATCTGGATATGAAACAAGACATCTGGATATCAACTTGACCCATCCGGATATACTGAGTAAGACATCCAGATATCACACACAAAAATAGAAGGACACATCTAGATATGACTTAATATATCTGGATATCACTCACAATGGAATAGACACATTCGAATACAACACAAGGTATCCGGATATCACTCTCAAGGAATCACTTAACTCATCTGGTGTGGATCAAAGCATCCGAATATCAAACAAAGGACATCCGGATACGAACAAGACCATCCGGATGTCTCTCACATAAATCTTTTTCACTTATTCGGATAGGCACTTCCCCCTCAAGATGACACTCACATACATAGATTAGCTCATCCGGATATGAGAAGACCCATTCGAATATGTGCAATTAAATTTAACGAACATGAACGCTAATAGAGACTAAAATCTATAACAAAACTTAATGATTCTACACCATTCTAAGTAAAATCTTGGGAAAACAAATCCCAATTGATATAAAACAACTTTGAGGATGATTCAAAGATAATATTTGATTGAATCGCTGTAAAGATCATGCATATATGAGAACTTTCCTCTAAAAGAAATAAAAGGAAGAAGGAACTTGCAATCCAAAATAGAGAAGGAGTAATAGAACTTGCAATAAAAAATGGAGAAGTAATAGAACTTGGAATCCAAAATGGAAAAGGAGTAATAGAACTTGTTCATAAGTTCACTGCTATATGCATATATATATATATATACGTCTCTGCTTACTGATATAAATCTAAAAACTACAACGAAGAATTGAAATAATCTAAAAACGAAACTAATATGAACCTGTAATGGAAGGGATTACAGGGAAGATACTTGCCTTATAATATTGATCGAATCAAACACTTTCAATGAGACCTCTTAAGCAAAGCAACTTCTACAACTCACAGAATTCTTGGCTCTTTGCTCTTTACGCGACGTGAAGAACACTATGGCTTATGTGACTTTATATAGATAAAGAAATAGCCCTAGAAGCCCATCTCCTTCTCCTTTTATAATTTGGAGTTCTTATTCTTAATTAACTTGGAGACTTCAAACCTAAACCTTCTCACGTATGGATGCCCCCAATTACATAATATCTCTAATTAAATAATTTCTAATAATAGGAAATTAATATTTAAAACTTTAAAATTACCTTCATGCCCTTGCATTTAATTTTCACATAATTTAAATGTCTTTAAATGCTATTCCTCTCATTTTAAAAAAATCAAAATTGCCACATTAAATAATTAATTGGCAAATTCTCTTAGCTAAGAATTAAATAAATAATTAAATAATTCTTAAATAACTTCTAAGCCCTCTAACGGGTCGTTACAGTGTCGACCTCGACCAGTCCGCCTACATCACGATCGAGATACACGAAGGGGTATGTGGAGGCCACCTCGGCGAACGATCCCTGGCAGCAAAGGTACTGAGAGTCAAAAACTATTGGCTAGCGATGAGAAATGATTGTCTGGCCTATGTAAGATGCTGTGACGAGTGCCAGATGTTCACAAATGCGCATCATTCCCTATCGGATGAACTCCACAACCTTGGCAGCCCTTGGCCATTTTACAAATAGGGGATAAACATCCTCGGACCATTTTCGATCTCAGCAGAACAACTTAAGTTTATGGTAGTAGCAATCAACTACTTCACCGCCGAAATAATCCAAAAATTCATTGGGAAGAATATCGTTTGCCGATAAGGCCTCCCTGGAGTGCTAAGCTCAGATAATGACACTCAATTCACCAACGGCAAACTCCAGGACTTCTGCCAAAAGCTCGGTACCCACCAGGTCTTTACCTCAGTTGAGCATCCCTAGACTAACGGCCAAGCTGAAGCCACCAACAAGGTCATCTTGGCAGGCCTAAAAAAGCGACTCGACGGCGCCAAGGGACACTAGCCAGAAGAACTCCCCACAGTGTTGTGGTCGTACCACACCACCACTCAGACCTCGACCAGGGAAACACCTTTTCGACTCACTTACAGGTCAGAAGCTATGATCCTGGTCAAGATTGAGGAGCCTAGCCCTAGGCGGTAGTATGTTTTGGAAGACACCAACAATGAAGAACAACGAGTCGACCTCGACCTTGTCCATGAAATTTGAGACTATGCCCAAATTCATGAATAGGTCGTAAAGCAAAAGACGGCTTGGAAATACAACAAAAGAGTTTATCCCAGATGATTCCAGGAAGGAGACTTGATCCTAAGGAAGATTGAAGGCTTAAGAAAACAACCCTCCCAAGGAAAACTTGGCGCCAACTAGAAGGGCCCCTATCGAGTTACCAACAATCTCGATGCAGGAGCTTGCCACTTAGCCGAACTCTCAGGAAGACCCTTGACCAGATCATGGAAAGCCGCCAGCCTGTGGAAGTTGATGTTCTACCCTTGTGTTTAGTTTTGATGATGAAAAACAATATCATGTTTTATCCCCAAGTCATGAGTCAAGTTTATGGTTTTCAACAAAAATCAATTTCAAATACTTTATTAAAATGAAAACCAAATGATTTATATTCTTATACATGAAGATTTGAACAAGCATGTATTATGATAAAATCTCCTAGAATGTTTTTCGATTTAGTTTTGAAGTCGTTGGTCAACATAGAGCTAAAATTGTTCTAAGGCAAAAGACCAACTAGAAATTCAAATGAAAGGTTTTCAATATAAGTTTTTCATATTTTGAAACATGCATGAAAGGTTTTGACTTGAAACTTAAACGTATGAAAAATCCTTTAGTTCATGCATCATGAATTGAAACTCATTTTGATATCGTTTCAAAATTTTTCTAAGTCTGGAAGACTAGCACTTTATAAGGAGACATATATGAAAATGTTTTTTTTAGAAAACTAACTCCCGGTAATTCAATAGCTAACATTCATTAGTGATAAAATGATTTTTAACGAATTTTTCAAGAAATAGAAAGTGTATATCTTGGAGGTGCTAAAATTGCAAAATCCAAAGTTCCTACTAAAATCCAAATTCTACTTTTTTATTCTTATGGATTTTGATTTTTTTTGATATTTTTATTGAATCCAAATGGGGGGTACTTCGTTATTTACATTTATGTATTAAAGTAAATGGAAGGTAAAATATAAATTAAACAAAATGAGGACATTTACTTAAACTAAAGAAATGTAAATATCTTGTGATGTTGTGTATCAATCAAGTGAGCTTTTTATGTTATCAGTTGAGCTTTAAAATTTTTCATAGTGGGTAGTCGACTATGCTGTTTGGGCTGTCGACTATGTTATATGGATAGTCAACTATGCATAAGGATAGTCGACTATGTTAGTTTGGTCTGTCGACTATTTTTGGATCTGTCGACTATCATGAAAGGATAGTCGACTATGGCTTTTCATCTGTCGACTATTTTTGTTCATAAGTTTCAAAATTTTCTTCACATTTTTGCTCCTGTCGACTATGCATGAGTATATGTCGACTATAAATTTTTTGTGTTAGAAATAGTCGACTATCTCTTTCTGTCTGTCGACTATTTCTTGCTTTACATGTAAAAATAGTCAACTATGCATTTTCTTCTGTCGACTATTTCTTTTGCAGAAAGCTTCCAACGGCTAGTTTTTCAAACTCCAACGGTCACAAACGGCTATATTTCTCTTCAATCTCTTGGGAAGCTTATAAATACAACTCATGGAGCATCAAGGAATGGCTAATGGAAGGGAACGAGTTGATCTAAAGAGTTCAAATCATTTTTACTCGAAGCTTACAATCTTTGTGCTTTCACTGTTATATTTTCTATCCAAGGCTTTGTTATTCTATCATTGTAAATTTATTATTAAGCCTTGTTTTCATTGTGAGAGAACTTGTAACTAAGAGTGTTAACTCTTAGCTTCTCTCTTTCATTTTTATCGTTGTTATTTTCCTAGCTTTGTGCTAGAAGACTTGCTCGTTGAAGCAAGTGGCTGTTTTTCCTAGCTAAGTGCTAGAGGGCTTGCTTATATAAGCAAGAGGTTGTAATTCCTAGTCTTGGACTAGAGGACCTACTTGGTTTAGTAGGGGGTTTTAGTGGATGGTTTGAAAAATCCTTAGTGAGGAGCTAAGGTAGTGGATTAGGCTTGGGATAAGCCGAACCACTATAAATCCTTGTGTTTTCTTGTGCTTGTATTCTTTGACATATTTATCTTTCCAAGCATTTTATTATTCCTCATTCGGTTCAAATATTTATTTGTGTAAACTTACATATTTCATTTTATATGATTAATGTTTTAAATCACTAAAACCTCAATTGGGTCAAAAAGGATTTCAAGGTTCTATCAAGATTTTTAATTATGCCAATTCACCCCCCCTCTTGGTGTGTGCCATAGCATCTCCTGTTCTAACAATTGGTATCAGAGCCTAACTCCCTGTTTCAAGGTTTAACAACCTGAGGAGAGATCCATGGCTCTTAAGGAAGGTTATCCTACAAATGTGGCACCATACTTTGATGGTTCTTATTATGATTTTTGGAGAAAAAAGATTTGTATTTACTTGCAATCTATTGATTTTAATTTGTGGTATATTGTAGAAAAAGGATTTGTTTCAAAACCAAAATCCGTTTGGAGTGAAGATGATAAAAACAGTTTTGTTTTAAATATTAAAGCTATGAAAATTTTGCATCAAGCTTTACTTGAAAATGTTTATGCAAAAATTTCTAAGTGCTCTAGTGCTAAAGAGATATTGAGTACTCTTGATTCATTATATCTCTCTAACAAGTCTTGTGAGCATGTTGATGAAAATTTACAGGTTAAAAATTCATTGAATCATCAACAAATAGAAGAGAAAAAAAGTTCCCATACCTCTAGTGAAGAAAGCTCAAACACGTGCCTCATTGTAAATGAAGAAGATGAGGTAACATCTACTTCTACTGTCGATTTTAATGACTCTAATGATATTGAAAATAGTCATGAGTCTTGTTCTTCGTATGTTTATAATGATAACAGTGAGAATGATTTTTCAAATGAAGAGTTATTGAATGCTTTGAATGATTTATATGAAAATTTTGAAAAGTTATGTTTAAAAAATAAAACTGTTCAAATGAAATTAGATTTATTGTCAAAAGAATTGGAAGCATTAAAATCTAAAAATGAATATTTGATTACTTCCAATAAAGAATTTTTAAAAGAAAATGTTTTGGAAGAATTTGAATTGAAATCCTCAAACAGTGCATCAAATGAGATATCCATTTTAAATGAAGAGGAGATTAGTAATTCATATGATCATGACAAAGGTGTTGAAATCCTTCATAGTTCAAGAGCAAAAGTTAAAAACTCACATTTACACACCTATCGTGAAATTAAATGCTTTTATTGTTGCAAGATAGGCCACATGACATTTTGTTGCCCTTTTAAAAGGAAATCAACTAGTGGTCTTAATTTGAAATGGATTCCTAAGGAAACTAAGCCTTCAAATGTTTCTCATGTAAATCCTCAAGAATCCAAGCATGTTTTGATACCTAAAAACTCTCATTTTAAGAGGAATGTGCATAACGATAAGAAGCAAACAATTTTCATAAAAAGGAAACAAAAATCTTTTGCTTCACATCCTAACTATTGGTATCATGTTTTTAACAAAGATTTTATAAGGAACTATCCCAAGGTTCTTAAACAAGTATGGGTTCCAAAGGGAACCTTCTATGCTAACAGTGGTGATCCCAAGGTGGTTTGGGCACCAAAGGGTTGTGGATAGTCATTTTTACAGGTTGCTTGACATCCAAATGAACTTTAAAGAAAAATTTTATGGATGAGTCAAGCATGAAAAAAAGGGGGATAAAAAGAGATTCAACCCCAAAAGAGATATTTGAATTTCATCCTTGGTGGTATATTCCCTAAACTCTATGTTTATAATTTTGATGATTCTGATCTATGAATTTTTCATTATGATTTTGTTGAACATTTCTGTTCATAATGTCAGATGTATTGGTTTCTCAAAATTAAGGGATATTTATAGTGTTTTGATATAGGCAGTGACTAAGGGGGAGAATAAAATTTGTTTCCCTAAATTGTGTGCTAGAAAATATTGCCTTGATAAATGGTCTTAAGCACAACCTAATTAGCATTTGTCAATCGTGTGACAAAAGATATTAAATATACTTGAATGCCTAATCATGTGATGTATCTTGTCACAAAGCAAATGAAATAAAGATCATAGAAAATAAGATAGAAATTATACATAGACTTATTCTCATCTAATATAAGAGAAATGACTAGTATCATTCATCTCCCATCTATTTATATATGGCATAATGAGCTAAGTCATGCAAATATGAATATGCTTCTATAATCTATCCAAACATGATCTTGTTGAGAAATTGCCTAAAGCTTAAATATGAAAAATATTTGTGAGGCATGCATGAAAGGCTAACAAATAAGTATATCATTTGAGCCTTCAAATAAAATCTCAACCTCTAGGTCTCCAATCTCAATCGACTTAGATCTATTTGGACCTATGAGAACCCAAAAGCCTAAAGTGAAACACATTTTATCCGTGTCATTGTAGATGACTATTCTAGGTAACTTGGGAAATATGTCTTATATCTAAAAGTGAAACATTTAGCTCATTTGAAATATCTTCAAAAAAAATAAAAATTATGTATTTCAAAAATTAAAAGCAATCATGGGGAGTATTTTGAAATGAACAATTTAAGCACTATTGTGAAGAAAAATGATATTGGTCATAATTTTCTAGTGCTAGAACAAAATGAGGTAGTTGAAAAGAAAGATCTTTACAAGAAATGGCTAGAATTGTGTTATGTGACAAAATTTATTTTTAGTCTAAGCCATTAACACCTCATGCTATATGTTAAATAGGATTTCTATAAAGCCTATCTTAAAGAAAACCCCTATGAGTCACATAGAGAAAGAAAATCAAATATTCTAGATTTTCATGTTTTTGGTAGTACATGTTTTATCCTTAACAATGGTAAAAACTCTTTGAGAAAGTTTTGATGTTTAGAATGATGAAAGAATTTCCTTAGGTTATTCTACTCAAAATAAAGCATATAGGGTATATATCAAAAGAACTCTTGTAGTAGAAGAATCTGTTCTAGTTATAGCTAAAATGTGAGAGTTGAAATTCTAAAACCTGACGAAGATTATGATAATGAATTAGATCTCAAGGAAATCAATCCATCATCAAAATGATAATAAGTTTAAATGCTTAATGAAGAATATGTGGCTCATGAAGAGAGAGAATCATCAAAAATCTATGGAAGATAATGAGATCATAGAAGATCCTTTTAAAGAAATAAAGACTAGATCATTTATTTATAATGAATGTCAATTTGCAATCTTCTTATCTCAAATAGAAACATTATAAACAAAAACCTCTATTTCAAAATCTTATTATCCATATTTTGAAACTTGTCTCTCTGCATTTCAAATCTAGGTTTATTACTTGCAAAAAGGGATTGTCTTTACACGGTTGATACCTCATCGTGCCATTTCAAGGTCTTGAGGTTTAACAAAGCCGTAGCCTTCACCGGTGACATCCTTCATTTGAAAAAGATCTTTTGAAAAAGAGATTTTTATTTTTCCAAATTCAATCCTCTTATGGAAATTCTTTTTACCATTCTCACACCAAATGGGTGTTTAGGAACAAAATGGATGAAAGAGGAATAAAGCTAAATTAGTAGCTTAAGAGTATAGTCAAAGTAAAAGGGAAAGATCATAATGAAACCTATGCTTCCATAGCAAGTCTAGAAGCATTAAGAATATTATTGGCATGTGGATGTCATAAGAAGTTTAAGCTATTTCAAATGAATATTGAAAGTGCATTTTTTTTAACAATTAAAAATGAGGAAGTATATGTAGATAAATTCTCTTGGTTTTGAAAATTCTCAATGAAAGGATCATATGTTCAAATTTTCAAAGGAAGTATATTGTTGAAAACAAGCCCCTAAGTCATGATATGAAAGTCCTAGCAAATTTAGTCTAAAGGAAGAAGCTAAAAGAGGTCAAATAGATATAATACTGTTTATCAAGCCTCATATCATAGAGATTCTAGTAATTCAAATTTATGAGGATAATTTTATATTTGAATCAACAAACAAATCCCTATGGAATCAATTTGTCAAATCTAATGCAAAGGGAACTTGAGATAAGTATAATATAAAGAAGATGAAGGGATCCTTATGTCTAAGCAAACATTATATCTTCTTAAGAAAATTAATATTTTTGAAAAGCTGCATCTCAAAAGAGCAGTTCATCAAGCCTAGACATTTATGGAAAATCCAAATGGTGGAAAATGAGGTATATAGATATATGATTGGACCATTGCTACATTTGATAGCTACTAGGATGAACATCATGTTTAATGTTTACCTATGAGCTAGACTTCAATCCAATCCTAATGAATTCCATCTTGAAGGCAAAATAGCTAAAAAGAACACTAGTGATCCATGTCAAGTTATAAGAAATTTCCTAGTGTCTTTGTTTAGAAGGAAGTGAATTTTCATTCCATTCTCTTTCACTAAAAGTGATTATATAGTTGCTTGAATCCTATGGATAGAACAAAAAGACTATGGCATAAATCCCCACAATATTCCAAATCAAATGTGCCAATACAAATGCTATAGCCCTAGCAAAAATTCAAAGAATATTACTCAAAAAGAAAATATCAATTAGTATCATGTCCAAATCTATTGGAAATCATTTTCTAGATAAATCCCTATCAATCCTTGAGTTCAAATGATTTTATCTGAAGAAGTTTCCCAGAAAGCTTCATTTTGAAACACATTGTTCTAAGTTTTGAAACCTTTGATTCAAAGAAGTTTAGATCCTTCATGTCTCTCAAATCTATCATTGGTTAAATCACAAGGATTCGCCGTCAATCTCTTAGATCTCAAAAATTGATAAATGATATACTTTTGATGGCATATAGTATTCATGTCTTGAATCATTTATAATGCTATTTTTCTTGTATGAAATAGCTTGATTATCTTTGTGTGACAAATGAATACTTGAGTATGAAATCATGCTTTATTTGCTAAAGGATCATTTTGCTTCTTGAAGTTATCTATATGTAATGATCCTATGTGATTACAAGTATGGCTAAGATTATCAAAAGACAAATGCATGTTCTTACAGCCTATCCTTAACATGTCTTGCATTAAATTTGCCATAACTTGTTTAGATTTATATTTTTTGGATAACCACTTATTCTTTGAACTTGAATATATGGAAAGTAAGTTCATGTGGTTCATTCCTCAAAAACTTGGCCATTGATATGTTCTACCCTTGTGAAAATCATTTGAATTGAGTCAATTACTATTTTTATATGAAAAATGTCTCTATGGCTAAAATCTCCCGTGTAAGTTTAAGGGGGAGTTCTTTTAAAGAGAGTCTTTCTATGTGCTTGAAATGATATATTTCACTCTTATATTGATCATTTAATGTATATGCCTCTTATATGATGAATGGCTATGCATTTGATCTAGTACTTTGATTGTTTCAATATGAGTGATTACTTTGAAAGATATAGATCGACTCTAATATGATCATGAGTATGCAATATGGTATGAAAAATTTTCAATATTTAGCATCTCATGAATAAGGTTTATTTGATATATATATGACATGTGCTCAAAAATTATGTTTGATATTAATAATGTCATCTTACGGGGGAGCTATCTCTAGTTCTTAAAATTATCTTTACTTGATTATGATTCATTTCTATTGAAAAGATTTTGGTTTAAGGGGGAGATTATTTATTTTAAGATTTGTGAAATCGTTTGCAATATTTTTATTTAAATATGAAGTTTTTCAAACTATTGTTGGGGGAGAGATATGTATTGGGGGAATTATATGTATCATTGCTTGGTAGTATTATCTCCAACTCATTTCTATTAAAAAAAAAAAAAATAAATTTGGTCTAAGGGGGAGAGTATTTCTTTTAAAATTTACCTTTTTGATTTATGACAAAAAGGGGGAGAGATTTGCTGAAATTGATTTTAAGTTTTGTCATCCTCAAAAAGGGGGAGATTGATGTTCTACCCTTGTGTTTAGTTTTGATGATGAAAAACAATATCATGTTTTATCCCCAAGTCATGAGTCAAGTTTATGGTTTTCAACAAAAATCAATTTCAAATACTTTATTAAAATGAAAACCAAATGATTTATATTCTTATACATGAAGATTTGAACAAGCATGTATTATGATAAAATCTCCTAGAATGTTTTTCGATTTAGTTTTGAAGTCGTTGGTCAACATAGAGCTAAAATTGTTCTAAGGCAAAAGACCAACTAGAAATTCAAATGAAAGGTTTTCAATATAAGTTTTTCATATTTTGAAACATGCATGAAAGGTTTTGACTTGAAACTTAAACGTATGAAAAATCCTTTAGTTCATGCATCATGAATTGAAACTCATTTTGATATCGTTTCAAAATTTTTCTAAGTCTGGAAGACTAGCACTTTATAAGGAGACATATATGAAAATGTTTTTTTTAGAAAACTAACTCCCGGTAATTCAATAGCTAACATTCATTAGTGATAAAATGATTTTTAACGAATTTTTCAAGAAATAGAAAGTGTATATCTTGGAGGTGCTAAAATTGCAAAATCCAAAGTTCCTACTAAAATCCAAATTCTACTTTTTTATTCTTATGGATTTTGATTTTTTTTGATATTTTTATTGAATCCAAATGGGGGGTACTTCGTTATTTACATTTATGTATTAAAGTAAATGGAAGGTAAAATATAAATTAAACAAAATGAGGACATTTACTTAAACTAAAGAAATGTAAATATCTTGTGATGTTGTGTATCAATCAAGTGAGCTTTTTATGTTATCAGTTGAGCTTTAAAATTTTTCATAGTGGGTAGTCGACTATGCTGTTTGGGCTGTCGACTATGTTATATGGATAGTCAACTATGCATAAGGATAGTCGACTATCTCTTTCTGTCTGTCGACTATTTCTTGCTTTACATGTAAAAATAGTCAACTATGCATTTTCTTCTGTCGACTATTTCTTTTGCAGAAAGCTTCCAACGGCTAGTTTTTCAAACTCCAACGGTCACAAACGGCTATATTTCTCTTCAATCTCTTGGGAAGCTTATAAATACAACTCATGGAGCATCAAGGAATGGCTAATGGAAGGGAACGAGTTGATCTAAAGAGTTCAAATCATTTTTACTCGAAGCTTACAATCTTTGTGCTTTCACTGTTATATTTTCTATCCAAGGCTTTGTTATTCTATCATTGTAAATTTATTATTAAGCCTTGTTTTCATTGTGAGAGAACTTGTAACTAAGAGTGTTAACTCTTAGCTTCTCTCTTTCATTTTTATCGTTGTTATTTTCCTAGCTTTGTGCTAGAAGACTTGCTCGTTGAAGCAAGTGGCTGTTTTTCCTAGCTAAGTGCTAGAGGGCTTGCTTATATAAGCAAGAGGTTGTAATTCCTAGTCTTGGACTAGAGGACCTACTTGGTTTAGTAGGGGGTTTTAGTGGATGGTTTGAAAAATCCTTAGTGAGGAGCTAAGGTAGTGGATTAGGCTTGGGATAAGCCGAACCACTATAAATCCTTGTGTTTTCTTGTGCTTGTGTTCTTTGACATATTTATCTTTCCAAGCATTTTATTATTCCTCATTCGGTTCAAATATTTATTTGTGTAAACTTACATATTTCATTTTATATGATTAATGTTTTAAATCACTAAAACCTCAATTGGGTCAAAAAGGATTTCAAGGTTCTATCAAGATTTTTAATTATGCCAATTCACCCCCCCTCTTGGTGTGTGCCATAGCATCTCCTGTTCTAACAGAAGTATTATAGCTAAGCAGCTATTTTCTTACATCATTCAGATAAATATACTTCCTTCTATTACTGTTAAATCCTTATATAGGTCTAGACCCAAAGTTTTTCTTTTTTATCACAGATCTCGAGTTACGTGGATCTGCTGCTTTTGGCCTCGAGTTACCTTGGCCTATCTCCAACAAAGTTTTTGTAACAAACAAGCCCCGGTGGACCTCGAGTTTCCTCGGTCTGCCGCTTCTGGCTTCGAGTTACCTCGGCCTATCTCCAATAAAGTTTTGTAACATACAAGTCTCGACGGATCTCGAGTTACCTCGGTCTACTGCCTTTGGCCTCTAGTTACCTCGACCTATCTCCAATAAAGCTTTATAACAAACAAGCCCCGGCGAACCTCGAGTTACCTCGGTCTGCTCCACAAGTCACCTTAGTACTCCCTTTTTTATTACTTAAAATAGTACAAAGCCTATTCAAATAAAAGCAAATTAGAAGCTTCATTGGCCTCGCTAAAACCCATCGCAAAGTAGGCGGATGTTGAAACACTAAATCATTCAATACTCACAATGATTAGACGGTCAAACACTGTAGTAAACAAAAGCGAAGGAAAAATGCAAGGTACTCATACTCGAAAAACTTTCATTCCATTACTCCATTCCATTACAAAACATGTCAACAATACAAGATCTTTTATTATGCTCTCGGTGGTCCACTTACAATAAAAATACAACCAAAACTAGCTCAATATTTTACCCTAATCAAATCTTAGTATAACAAGATTGACACACCTAATCAAGTCTTAGCACAACAAGGCTGATGTAGCTGCCAAACACCCATACTCCATAGAGCCCCTAGCAGCTTCCCAGCATGAGCAACCAGAAAATCAACATTAACATCATGACCGACACTAGAGTTGATAACTCAGGGCAGATATCGACTAGAGGTCCCCTCAGCCGTACTCTGGTTAAATGACACCCCCACAAGCCACATCTTAGTGATGTAGACCCATGCAAGTGAAGGCATGAGCAAGAACTCCAAAGTGAGGTCCAAGAAATGCGACAACACCAGCTTGACGATCGCGGGCCCTAGAGAACCTAAAATTCCAAGGAGGGTAGGAAGTTGAAGGTGACAGAGGGAGAACCCCTAAAGGCTAAGAAGTAAATTGGCCCTCGTATCGCGACCACCTGGAACTACCAACTCGCATATCGCAAACACCCAGAACTAAAAATCATGGCCAACTTTGGCCATTAGCGCATCGCTTGAACCAACAGAACCTAGACTCGATTTAACATCACCAACCATCAGACCCCAAGATATCTAGCTAAAAGAATGATGCTCAGGCACTAAGTAGAGGATACACAAAAGGAAACAGAAACAACCCCTTTTTATAGGCGTAATAAGGAATAACGAGCGTCATCTACCTCACCTATGATAACGTCGCTCATTGTAACATCAATGCCCTGCATTCACTAATAGAAGAGTCAACATTGAAATAGAGCCATGTACCCAAGAAGTCAATGTCTCACCTAGGGAATTGGCACACATCATGGGGAAGCGCCCCTTCTCCATTAAAAGAACCCCCCGAGAAAGTGACGTGTTCTGCACCACTGGGCGTTATTTCGCCCTTGTAGCCACGCGCCCCCGACTCTGTGTCTCTCGAGTTCTCGCACCACGACACCCAAACCACTGCATTTGGGCATCCCAAGGAAAATCAGGGATAGAACAGAGTCACTCTGCATCTCGCTAACCCGTAGATACCAAACAGCCTCAGTGCCCTGATCCCGAGCCTATAGCGACATCAAAGAAAAGCAAGGCGAGAAGCAAGAAGGGTAAGCCGAGCCATATTCGCAAATATCTCTTTTATTTAAATAAAGCCAAGGTCACAATGTTAGCCAGTTACATAGAAGGAAAGCAAAAGAAGTAAGAGTCGTCCTAAGGACTGACGGTAGGCAGATTCGAACGAGTAGAATCAAGAACCCCACCTTGTTGCTCTGCACCTTCCTCTACCTGATTGGCCACCCCCCGAAGCTCCTCTGAAGCGTCTCCCTTGACGACTGGATCCGTCGAGCCCAGATCCACAAGTCGACCACCCATTACCTCCTTGGAAGGGTTGCACCCAGTAAAATCTGCCTATGGACAAAGTAACGAAGCTTGCGCCAACGCCACGCTAAAACCCCTAAGATATTGCAGAAGGGCCTCTCTCTTTGCATTGGCCTCCAAGCGGGAAACTTCCTCTCGAGAAGTGTCTCGTTCCGCCTCCAACTCCTTGACCCTCTCACCCAGCTTGACCAATTCTCGTCGAGCCTCGTCCCTCAGGCCAGCCACTCTCAAATAGCTAGACGTTAGCTTTTCCACCTCCTCATCAGCTGAAGCAGCCCACCCATAAAGACTGTTAGAGTTAGCCTTAGCCTTAGCCTTAGCTTTCTTTAGTTTTAAATCCATGAATAACAAGTGAGTGGCACTGACAACGCGCAGTTGTAGCATCTCCACCCATCGATACAACCCCTCCTCCCCAAGAGAGGCGAGCCTCTTCCGATCGGCGTCCACGAGGAACTTGTCCTTAACAAATTTCCTCGGTCGAAAGACATAGCTCCAAAGACTCCAAGGATCATCCTCGGCGTCATTGTAACCCCACTAGCTTGGCCTTAAAGCACGCATCAATCTAGGTGGTGCCGGCTCGCTATCAGCCCGATCCTAGCCTGACGAGCTTGAGGCATCGGTGAGTGGATTTGAGCCCTAAGGGCCTGCAATGTCAGTAGTCGGCCCAGGACCCAAAGAACTTAGCACATCTCAGAGAGCCTGATGCGTTAGGAGCTTGATCAGAAGCTCTCAGTTCGAGCTTGACAGCCACCTAGTGTATCTTCCGCTAGAAGGGCGCCTCCTCAGCCTCTAGCGGGAAGGGAGTGCCAGTAGTGACTACAACAATCGATTGGGCATGAATAGGACCCCTCGACTTCCCAACAATGACTATTTCTTTATTTGCAAATGCCCTAGATGACACCCCGACACCCTTTCTTACCGTGTGCCTCGCCACTTCTTCCTCCATCAAACCCGGCGCCCTTTGACCTGAAACATATAGTCTCGATAAGAGCCATCATTGAAGTAAAGAAAAATGTGGACACACAATGACAACATACCTATATACTCGGCAAAAGACTGGGGATCCCCTCCCAGTTCCATGAGCTTTGCAGATTCGAGCTGAGGGGAAACATGAAGGCATCTGCCAGGGCTTGATCCTCCAGATCGAGACTTCCATACTCTACCTGCATAGGAGGATTTGGTTCTGAATACCAAAACAAGGGGTATTTCTCCTTACCTTCCTTATCCAAGAAAAAACTAAGCTCGTCCTGGCTCGAGCCCACCTTGAAGAAGCCATCCTTAAAATGCTTGAAGGACGTAGTAAAGGCCTTTAACACCGATTTCCTCGTACGGCTGGTCAAAGAAATCCAACCACCCCGGTAGGCTTCTTTCCAATGATAACAGTGGAAGAATACTGCCTTATTAGGTTTGCGACCAAGAAACTCGACTAGTACCTCAAAGTCGCAGATAAAGCCCCAACTATTCGGGTGCAGCTGTGTCGGGGCAACATTCATCGCCTCCAAAACCAAACTCTAAAATTTGATCAGAGGAAGCCGCAACCGTAGCCTCATAAATAGCAACTCGTACATATACAGAAACCCAAAGTTCAGGGCCGAATGATAAACACGCTCCTCTCGGCCACAGGGAAGGTAGACAAACTTTTCCCCCCGAGCCTTGCTTTCCCATCCTTCTCCTTTCCCTCCCTACTCCAGGAAGAGATCTTCCCCCTCACCCTGTCCAAAGACGAATCTGAAGAGAACTTTGACGCGATCCTGGAAACCTCATTGTTTACCCAGTCATACGGGCGAGCAGAACTCAAAGTTGAGATAGCCATCTACGAGCAGACTAGTTGGTTGGTCAGAGCAATTGAACGTCAAAATAAGAATCCCAAGACAGATGACGAGTTCAAAAATGAAAATAAGGGACGCACACACACGGGGGTAGCGCATATAAATAGGCATCACACGAGACACCTAACAGACTACCGATTGCCAATGAAATCCCACCACGTGTCCCGCAATGAGCACCCTGACGAGCCTACCACGCCTAGGGCGATGGACCCTTTCATGCCTATAAGTGACGCCTCACACCCTCGGACAGGCGACTCGATTCCCGAAAGCCATGGAACCCCACGCAATCAAATAAGGCCGCCAAAGCAAAAACCCAAAGTCAAAGCACTGAACCCTTTGAAGGAACGATAGCTCGACCCTATCCCACAGACTAAAATTACTGGCAGGACAAACTAGTTAAGACATCGAAATCTCAAGGACCGAGCAAGATACACACGAAGAGAAAGATAGGAACAGAGCATCATGGTAGGGAAAGAAGCGCGATTTGTTATTAACTAAGAAGCACTTAACAAGATTACAAGACGAATGCCAAAAACCTAGGCTACCACATAAAATCATGGCTAGGCTCGACTTTCCTTGAAAAAGCCAAAACTTGAAAGATCTAGCTTCGGGAAAGCAGCACGGACATTGGACAAGGCTGCTTCATACCCTTCCTTTCTCGACTCCTTCAGTTTTGTCTTTGCCCTTGCCATCTCGGACTGAGCAACAGCCATCTCTACCCTCGTTCTCATCCCCATTATCGTCACCTCAGATTTGGCTAATGCCACCTCTGCCTCCAGCTTCTTCAGTTCCATGACGGCAGCATCCAACTATACGACCAGCCTCATCAACCTGCTTCTTTGCTCGACGATAGTCGCCTTCACTTCCTTTTTAACCTCTCCACTTATTAACTCCCGAGCCCGATGCAACTCTTTTTCCTAATCCTCCTTCATCTCAGAAAGATGAGTTGCCACGCCCACCTCGAGCAGGCCACAATTTGTGGCAAGTTGGAGCGTTTGGTGCTTGACCTGATGAAATGTAACCAGCGAGACAGTTCCTAATAATCTCCCCCGATTCAACAACGGATCAAGATAGGCATCAATGAAGAGGTCACTTCAAAACTCTAGGTCCTGAAATGAAACGAAGCAGCCACCACTCCCAGTAAGATTCAAACCACTGGGTGATCAAGCCTCCCCATCTGGACCTTTCAGATGCTTCTTATGCCGGGCCAGCTCTTCAGAAATGCTAGGCTCCCCAGAGCCAGCGCCCAAAGCCATGGTAGTAGTAACCATAGCAGCGGGTTGCATGGTAGGAACAACTGGTACCAGCGCAGCTAAGGCCCTCCCAACTGCCTTATCCGCCAGAGGGGAACCCGATGCAACCCCACCTCCCTCCTTGGAAAGCAAGTCCATCTCTTCCCTGATATCTTTCTTGCAATATGCAGAAGCCATTTGCCCTACAAAGCATGTAGGTGTAAGAGCAATCGAGTAGACTATCAGTCACAAAGTCTGCCAAAAACCCCCGTGCCTACCTCATTTGTCATGTCACTGAGAAAGTGAGGAATCCCTCGCCCAAAAGGGGATCCTTATAAGGATTTTCGAAGAGCGCCTATGACACGTCCACAAATCTACCATCATAAAGATGCCATTTGTCACACATCGAAAAGAATTAGTAGTTATTACCCAAATAACACCCTTATCTCCTAGGTGGAATGCCTTGAATCCCGAAGCTATGTGCATTGTGGGCCACCATCTAAGTAAAGCCGAAGTCAGCTTGGTCGATCGCCTCGATCAGATTTTAATCCAACTTTCCCAAACTAGCACATGCAGCAAAAACTGCCCAGGTCCCCCCTTTTTTTTTCTAACTCAAACATTCGCTACTCGAGCATCCAACCCGTGGGGCTATGTACCGTCCAGGCCCAATCTTGGCCCTCTCCTTGGGCCCAACCTTCTCCAAGTGCCAGCCTGCTATGGCATCATTGCAACTCTCGCTGGGTATCTACGCAGTCGCCTCAGATCCCATCCTCCTTAATGGCGGATGCCATCCACATTAATGAGGGTCTCGTCGCCACCATGCTACCACCTAGGAACCTCTACCGGTGCCGGATAGTCAGTCTCATCACCTGCAAACGCACGATGCATGCATGCAGGAGGATGCCTCCTCCTCTTATATCAACTAGCTCTTCTCAAAGCTAAGGTATGTTCTGACCTCTGATCTATTGATACCTGCACTTTCCTTACTTTCTTACACACTCAAGCATCAGAGTGCTTGTAGGTGCCAGCCACTGCCCAGACAGACTTATGGCAGAAGCCCGTGCCTTGTTGTTGCGATCCCGCCACCGATCGTCTTCTTTTGGTTAGGAAGGAACATATACAAATCCTATCTCTATCATAATTAATTTCGATTAGGTTTTGTAAAACAATCCAATCACTAAACTAATTTAAATTGGGTTATTAGAATTAGAACTTAAGCCAATCTAGTAAAGACGTGAAGACGGAGAAAAAGGTAAAAACCTAGAGTGAAAGGGAGAGAAGTGGTGAGAATTGAGAAAGAGAAATAAAGTGGAGGAATTTTTAAGATGTTTGTATTTGTTGTTATAATTTTGGATAGAAAACAAACCATGATCAAACCATCAACCACACAAATGAACACAAAATTTAACATGGAAAACGTAAAGTGAGAAAAACTATGGGAAAAAGAACAAAATATCACTAAGTGGATATTGCTACAATAATTTTGGGATACTGGCCACCTATTTATAGACCTAAAATCATCTATAAGAAATTATATTATAATCAAAATCAAATTTGACATTCTAATCATAGTAAAATTTGAGTCCTAATCACGGTTAAATTAGGAATCCCAATCATAGATGAATTTGAATTTTGAGTCACACTTATCACAAATACATCTTGACTCAAAATTCAAATATGGAATTATCTAGAATTTTTTCTTCCAACAAAATCATAGAGAATTCATCTCCCTAACAAATACTAACCAAAACCACACCACGGGGAATACCAATCAAATCTACACAATGCTTACTATAGTGAATATCTTCATTCACACTCAACAAGATTAGCCTCAACATATTTTTACTAACCTTAATGACTCTACATACACTAATGTAAATCCACCTTCATGACTCTACCATAATCTAAATCGATCTATGCCAAAATTATATGTATCTTAACTTGCCATAATGAGAATCTAATATTCTGGTTCAACAATGGAATATCATACTTCAAAGTAGCCATTACGAAAATCAAATAACCCCAAATAATGCCAAACAATCGATAAATAAAATCTCAATAGAAGACAGACCAACATACCAGATTTGGGCAAACAAATAGATTTACATCTGTCAAATTTGGGTTGGCAAATATGGCAGGTCGAATCTAGTCTAATGGTTCAAATCTAGGCTGACTAGATCTAGAGTGGATTGAACTTGGCGGGTTAGGTTAAACCAGATTTGGGTGAAGAACCTTGAAATTTCTTTAATGGTAGAAGTTGCAGGGATGCTAGAAGTTAACGATGACGAATGAGCTGCAGCATTGGCTGGCAAAGGGCGAGGAAGGTTGATGGTCGTCGGTGATGCAAGGGTGGCTGTTAGGCAACTGTCAGTGAGGGAAAGATAAAACAAAAAAAAAAAAAGGCAACCAAAGAAGAATAGATAAACTGATGGACAGTTTGTGAAGGCGGAACGACGGTGATGACTGAGGGTTAATCAGCAAAGAGTGAAGCTAAGGGGCCGTAGATCAACGATCGTAGAGGTAGATAACGGTTGATGGTGGCAGAGCAAAGCAACTGTTGGAGGTCAAAGAGGCAGATGCATGTAAGAGGAAGACTAAAACAGAGGAGAAAGTCTAACAGTCACACGAATGACAGTGGATGAGGCATGGTCGACAATGGTGGTGGTGGTTAAATGGCAACATCGATAACCAGTGGTGGCAGCGGTTACAACAACTAGGAACCCTAGCTTAAAAATATACAGCTACCATTCTCAAAGTCGATAGCTTTGATGAACAATCAATATGTAACATCCACTATTGACTACAAAAACCACCTTTGGGGGTCACCAAACCAAAGTGATTGCACATGTTATTTAACCCATTGCATCCAAAAAAATTGAATTTATTGACTACTATTGTGCTTATATCTATATATTCTAGTTGTCCTATTTGGATGTGGTTTGGTTTTGGATTTTCTTTTTGTATTTCTTATTGATTTGGATTGAGGTTTGTTGTTAATCATGTGATATATTCTTGTTCCAACTTTTCTTGGATCCTTTTGTTTGTAGCCCCACTAATTGATTTTGTTAATGTCGCTAGCTAGGCTACTAGTTTTAATGTTCTCACTCAACCCAAAATAAATATTTTGGAAGCTTCATATCAACATGGACAAAGCCTTCAATATATACCCTCATTAGTTTTGGATGATGGAGTGGAGCAATATAGGATTGATCTTTTCTTTCTTCTTTTTTTTTGTTAGGCAAAGAAATGATTGATCTTATTTAAAGAAAGGATTTTTCCTACTAGGGAGCAAGTCACGAGGTGATTGATTTGATGGGTTGTTGTTTCTACATCAAGCTTGTATCTCCTCTTGTTGCTCCATGATGGCAAGAGAAAATAGTGGAAGCAAGGATACTTGGGCTAGATGAAAATGGATAGATCTATTATAGAAACGGTGGTGAAGAAAATTTAAAGGTGTCAAGTAGGAGTGAGAAGAGGATTGAATCATTGGAGTAATGTCGAGAATAGACAAAATAGTACCAAAATGGGAGAGCACCAGTACTCGTGGAGGGACAAACCATTGGGGATGTTAAGCTTCTACAAAACAAAAACAAGGTCAATTAGAACTATAACCCAACAAAGCAGCTTGTTCCTTAGCCACATGGGCGTGCAAAGTCCTCAATGAAGCTTGCCTTGATCCCAAATATGAGTGTTGTTTCTCAATTAAAACAATGAATTTATAAATGGAAAGCTGCCTTACGATGACTCAAGTGTGGATTATCTAAACAATGGGTGACTATTAAGAACGATGGATGAGTCTCTCGAGGTGGAGCAACAACGATAGATGACTCTATCGGGGGCAGCGATAGCGATGGATGAGTCTCTCAGGGTGGAGTGGCAACAATGGACGACTCCTTCAAGTGACGGATGACTTGTCCAAAAAAGAAGATCGGTTAGGGGCTTAGGTGAAGATCCCCACGCAAGCCCATCGATGCCTAAGTTAGCCTCTTGAAAGTGTAGAGTAGTCGAACGTAAGAAGGAAATATGAGTGTGAGAGATCGCATACTAAATTGGGGGGGGGGCGGGGAGAGAGAACCCTTCTATTTATAGCGATGGAAGAGGCTACTAAGTGTCGGGTGACCCAATTTTCTCAGTGAGTAACTCGGAGGTAGATTTAACCGGGCCTTGTGAGGGTGACGGCACGCGGATTGCAGGCGTGGGCATGAAAAGGCGCCTATGGCACCCCCGAGTGAGGGTTACTCGGGGGTATGGGCATGGAAACCCCCTAGTAAGGGTCACCTGGGGGTGTGAGCATAGGCGCAGCCACATGCGTGATCGCCTGGGGTTGTGTTGGGCTGCGTGGGGCCACGCGAGGTAGCAAGGGGCATTCCTGAGTAAGGGTCACCCCAGGGTGTGGGTGCTGGGTTGCTGCCATGTGCGCGGCTGCGTTACGGGTCGCGACCATGCCCACGGGGGCTTCTGTGGGGTTGCGTAGTGTTGTCTCATTTTTTTTTTATTCTTGCATTTATTTTTGCTAATCCACTTTGTCCATTTATTTTTATAGGGCACATCGATTACTCCCTACTCCTTTGCCTGAGTGCCTTGGACGGAAAAGTATCTAGCCTTGTTAATCTCGTACACGCCTTCTTTTTACTTCTTTCACTTTTAGCTCTTCTCCACGCACTCGACTTTTCAAGTCTCTGTGTCATTTATAGTTCTAGTGTTTTTGTATTTCGACTTCCCATAAGCGTCAATGGTGCAAAGATAGGGAGGCAGATGCTTTGCATGACGTGTTGAAGCTTTTACTCTCACAAGAGGGGTATGTGCGTTTAGTTCTTCATCTTCTAGAAGCGTAGAAACAATTCCTTCATGTCCTCTCGGCTCCTGAGGTGGAGGGGGCTCTTAAAGATCTTCCAATCAACTCAAGAGTGACCCTGTCGTTATTAGCTCATATATGTATCTACATTTTTGTCGAGAGGAGAATTAGCATATTGGGGAATTTTCTTTGAATCCGGGGGTGTTCATGATGATTGGCATTCTATTTCCTGGTTGTCGGATTACTTGCGGGATGATGAATATGACATCTGTTCTTGCAGGAGAATGGCTATTGCGCCATTCAGTCACCAAACAAAGCGGCGTAAGTCGTTTGCGAGGCCACTGATATTATATATGATTCCTCGATGTATGGCTAATCGTGGGATGATAATATTATGCCTTCTCATTGTCAGACTACTTACAAGGAAATGGGATGTGTTTGTCTCCTCGTTGCCAAGCTGTGAGCAGGGCAACGAGACCTTTTATTTTTTCCTAGTTGTCTGGTTATGTGTAGGGCAACGAGCCTGTGTTTTCCTCATTGTTGGGCTATAAGTAAGGCAATGGGCCTTTTTTTTATAGTGTCGCGGCTTCATGGATAGACGTGACGCCTATGTCTGCAATTAAAGAGCATCAGTATTTTATTTTTGTGGTTCGGCATAATGCTTACGTCCACGATTAGAAGGAATATCCATTGTTGGGTTATGTGCAGGACAGTGTCTTATTTTTCATCCATTGGAAGGCTACATACAGAACAATGGACTTGTTATCTTCCATGTTGCTAGGCTACGAGCAGGGTAATGGGCCTTTAGCTTTCACCTCGTTGTTGGGCTATGTGCGAGACAACGAGCTTTTATTAATGGGACAACGAGTCTCTGTTTTTTACCTAATTGTCGGGCTATGTGCAGGGCAATGGGCGTTTTGAAGAAAACTTTTGATTGATCTTTCCTTTCATCCTAAAAAATGAAGACAAATTATAATAGAAATAATAAGGACAATGTATTACATGAGAGAGTACAAGCATTTCTTTTTTAACATGGTTCAGCCAAATGTGCCTAGGTCCACAGTCCCACCTTGGGCTCATATTATTAACAATTGTCAAGCATGCAATTCATATAAGAGGGATAATACAACTTGGGGTTTCGCCACCTAAAATGGCATGTATAGCCTAGTGTGTCGGTTCATTATCTAAAGGTCAATTCTATCTATAGTTTCTCCCCACTCTTGTTATCTCTGATTATGTCTCTTCTGTCCTTCAAGTCTCTATTTCCTTATTCGTGGCTCCTTATTGTTTTCCCCTTCTTCCTGTGTGTATCTTGTAGGTGTCCATCCCAAATAAACATCTCAATATGATTTTTCTATTCTCGACATTGATCAGTGGAATAGCCACAAGCTCTATGGTATCGACAATACTCATCCTAATTCTTCCCTATAGGTCAACCCACCCTTTTTGGAAGTTGGATGAGGCTTAATCCTTCTATGGTTGCTAATATGGAAGACTAAGGTTGGGCGAGCCGAGTGTAGTGATTGAATTGGGGCTTGACATCCTCCAGCCTTTGAGCTCTCTCTTGTCACCGATTACAGTCTTCTCTAACATCTCGCTCTTTTCTTGTTCGCTCCCTATCCTCATCTAATGTCATAGTTCTCATTACTTTCGTATGGTGTATGTATGCATTTGCTCTGACAAACAAGTCCGCTAAGGATTTCAGGGGCTCTAGAGACAAAGATCTTTGAAAGGAAGTTAGTCGCGTCCCTTATAACATAGTAGACATTGTCATTTCAATCAGTAGATTATCAATCTCAAGCGTGGCATTTCGGAACCTGTCCACATAATGGCACAGGGTCTCTTTGCTCCCATGTCGAATGCTATGGAGATATGTTGTTAGAAACCGGGCAACCGTGAAGAGTAGATTCTGCATTGATTGATCCGTAGGGTCGCAAACACGAACTCCTCCAAGTCGGTCCACACGATCGGCCGTTTCCACGAACGCCTTGAGTAATGCTAGTAACCCTAGGCGCCTATGAGAGATCCGAAATTTTTTTCTTTTTTTTCCATCTTCTTAAGTGGCCTATTTATAGAGTTTAAAAAACCCTAATTGTGCCTTTGGAAAGCCCCTAAACGTTTTAGGCCCGGCCCCTAATCATATTGGGCCGTATCTCTCTTTTAATTTGTGGAACGGGTTCGACCCAAGTGTGTGACCCCTTAGGTCCATCATTGGGCTAGATGTAGGGCCAATTCTAATGGGCTATATGAAGGCCCAACTCATTAGAATAATTAAACTCTTTAATTAAACTTATGGGCTTCATAATTAACTCATCTCATGGGCTTCTTAATTAAACTCTTTAATTAATAGTTTTAGAATTAATCATATTAATTCTAAAACCCTACATATCATGGTTAACGTCTACCAACATGCTATGAATTCCTAGCCAACGATGAAAAACACCGGACCTTTCCGATTGCAATTACCGTACAGTAAAATCCTTTCATCAATCTATGTCCCGATTGAATTTTGGATATGGTTTTATGACAAAACCCTAGTCATTCAACAACTATGTATCCATTCCAGATTTATGACTTGTTCGATGAAATCAAAACACCTTTTGATTTCCACCTCACCTTGGCCAAGGATTTCCCCAGTCATGAAATCATCGGAATACATAGGACATCTTCTCATCTTGTCGATAAGTAATGAATCCTATTTCGACATTCACAAGCCTTCATATGTGATAAGGTTACGCCCAATGATAATTTGTTAATGACTCCATTGGAATCCAAAAAGAACCAAAGCGTAACCAGTCAAATATAAGACTACCATGATGTCTCAAGTCTAAGGACCAATCTGCACTATTGTAATACAGAAATTCCAATTCAACAATCAACAATTACCATTAGGAATTCTGTAGCGGGTCAGTTCAATGTACTTATTCTTATAATAAGCACCCACATATATGCACTAGTGTCCATACACCAATGTCCATGAAACAAGACATTCTCCTAATTGAGCATGCATCATATATGCTAGTCTATCCGAGTTATTAGTGTCTAATCCTAATAACTCTACAACTAGGAACATTTAAGATCAAGGCTTATAAGGAATATGTTTCATGATCGTCATCTCTATGCACGACCATATTCCACGAGCCTATCTGATCTATGGACTTTGTCAAATATGGAAATAATAAAGACAACCATCAATGACAAACAAAAGACATAATGCCTTGCAATAATAATTGATTGAAGATAAAGAGTCACAATATAAAATATGATCAATTCCATGTAAATATAATTGGCTTGTGGGGCATATCTCTAACATATGTCACGTCTTTCTTCCTTTGGCTGTTAATAATGAACACTTTAATGAATTATGCCTTTAGTTTCCCAAATGAGGAAATGGATGCTTTGGGTAAACTATTAAACCAAGCCTCAGCATGTCCATCTAGGGTTAATGGGAAGGCCCTACACATTATCTCATCGTTCCATCCATGGAGTATCATCAAAGACTCATAATTCTGAATGTGATCATAAGGATCATCCTTACCTAAGTAAAGGGTTATTTGGGGCATCTTAAACTTCCTTAACAAGGGTTTTTCCATTACATCTTAAACAAATGGTAGTCTCCCTCGGGATTTTTCTTTTGAGACCGGTAATAACTTATTTTTTTGTAGACTCACTAAATCATTTTCTTCATGTCCACTGCCTCTCAAGCATTAAAGGCAGTAGGGTTGTCGCCAAGCTCATCGTTCTGCCTTGTTACAAGTTTAAGAGAATTCTGACCTCCTTCCATGGGGATGTTGGCCACTGTTTTGGAGTATCTCCCCCTTTAAGAGCTTCGTCTATCTACCCTTGGAAAATCAGTCCCTTTTTGATTTCCCCGATGGGGAGAAGTTTGGGTGTGAGCTCCTCTCATAGAAGACCTTAGTTGATTGTTTCAAGGAGCGGATTGGGCATGAGTCTTAGGGGAGGCCTCCCGATAGGAGCTATTTCCTAATACCTCCTGACAAGCCAAATTGGACGGAGCTATTTCTAGTATAAACTTTCTTAAAGTGGCTGGGATTGATCCATGAGGAACCAAGCCTTGCAGAATCCCAACCATTTCACGAAGAGCTTGCACCCCCTCGGCGTGCTATTACCGTAGTGCTTCGTACTCAGCCCAAGGAACCATAGATGGGGCTTGTATACTTGAGCCAATGTGACCTGAAAAATAGGGTCTTAAAAGGGCATGTAAGGTGTTAAGGGGCAGCATTTGAAGCTGAATCCCCAATGGGTGAAGAAGCCTTAAAGAAGGCGATTGCTGACGAGTGAGGGATGGATGACCCTCACGAGGGGACTGATAGTGAAGGGTGGCTAGCCTTCATGGAAGAAGGGTAACTAACTCTCACAGAAAAAATGATGAGTGGGGGGTAGATTTCCCTCACGAGTGGACTAATGTTGATCTTCTACACGAGAGACGATCTCTCGTCGAGGTGATTAAGCACCATGAGAAAGGGTGACGTTTGTGCCAGACGATAGAGTTGCTTCATATATGGACTTTTGTTGGTTTCCTACAGATGACGCCAATTGTTGTTACTCAATTACAATAATGAATTTATAGATGAAAAATCGCCTTAGGATGACTCACATGTGGATTATCCGAAAGATGGGTGACTATCGGGATCGATGCATGACTCTCTCAGGGTGGAGCGATAGTGATGGATGACTCTCACGAGGGGTAGCGATAGTGATGGATGAGTCTCTCCGGGTGGAGCAACAATGATAGATAACCGTTCTAAGTGATAGATGACCTATTCAAAAAAGAAGATTGGTTAGGGGTGCGGGTGAGGATCCCCGCACAAGCCCTCCGATGCCTAAGTTAACCTCTTGAAAGTATAGAGTAGTCAAAGGCAAAAAGGAAATGCAAGTGTGAGAGATCGCATACCAAATAGGGGGATGGTGGAGAACCCTTCTATTTATAGTGATGGAAGAGGCTACCAGGTGTCGGGTGACCCTATTTTCTCAGTGAGAAACTCATAAATAGTTTTGACAGGGTCTTGTTGGGGTGATGGTGTGTGGATCACAGGTGTGGGCACAAGGGAGCACCTATGGCACCCCTGAGTGAGGGTCACTCGGGGATGTGTCGTGCGGGGCACCCCCGAGTAAGGTCACTCGAGGGTGTAGGCATGGGGAACCCCCGGGATAAGGGTTACCCAGGAGTGTCAGCACGGGCGAGGGTGCCTGCGTGACCACCCGAGGCCGCGCTAGGCTGCATGGGGCCATGCAAGGTCATAAAGGGCACCCTCGACTCAAGTCACACGAGGGTGCGAGCGCTGGGCCATGTGCACGAGAGGGGCTGTGCGGCTGTGTGAGGGGCGCAGCGCTGAGGCATGTGGGAGTGCACGGGGGTGCCGTAGTGGCTGTGTGGCGGGTCACGACCATGTGCAGGGCTTTTGCTTGACCACATGGCGCTGTCTCATTTTTTCAATTCTTTCATTTATTTTTCTAATCCACTTCCTATATTTATTTTTGTCGGGCATATCAATGAGAATAGTCAAGTAGATGGTATATCTTTGTTTACTCTTCATTGTCATTGTAGTTTAGTTCTGGTGTGGTTGTCTAACATTTATATCACAAAATAAAAATAAAAATATTGTTGCTGTTCTTCATGTTCTACTGACGAAATGGATCTTAGCTAGTTTTGAAAGATGATCACTATAAGATTGTTGTTACAGAAGCATGACTTCCTGTGACAGTAGCCCATATTTTGGTGGAGGCTTCTCCCCATGTGATGGACTAGCCAATTAATGTCCCCATCAAGGAGTTTAGCTTAAAATGTCAACCTCCAGATTATATATGTTTACATGAATATTCAAGATTACAGCTGATTGGTTATGCATTTGCCATTGCAAGGACAGAAGCAACAGAACCATGCTTCCATTGGCCACACATCAGGTTTGATGAATTGTTGATATAGTCTCCAAGGTTATATCACTATCTCTTTTAATTTGGGATTTCTATATTGTATTCCAGCTACCTCTTGGATCTGCATCGACAGCCAGAAACAGCGACTTATAAATATTAAAAACAAAATTCAAACAAAACAAAGTATGTATTAAAGTTAAACTAGATCTAGATCGCTCGCATTTACCCTTCACTATATACGTTACCCAGTGAAAAAATCAAACACTTGGTTAATTACTGTAGTTCCTCAGCTTAATTTGGTTGCGTAGCAGCTCATTAACTTGTAATAGTGATGTTTGTTACATTTGTAATTAAGTCCATCCCAATTGTATCAAACTTATTCGTAATTAGTAATTAGATTGGATTTTTTTGGGGTTTAAAAAGTTAGGAAAGGACTGACCTAGCTCACTTGCACTGACAGCTGACTCATCTCGTGCTTTAAGTAGTAATTTTCGTGATTATGCTTTGACAAAATGATAAAGATAATATAGACAAAACAGTGTACAATAATTGTAAGTTAAGTGAGAAACTACAGTGAATGCTAATGATACCATCAAAAGAAAAGAAGATGGAGAAAAGAGGGCAGAGAAAGCAACTTCCGTGGCCCATTGCATGTCAACTCAATTTGGCCCATGATGTGATTTTCGTCTTCCACCACTCCAAATTCTCTCCTCCTATTCCTTTAACCCCCCTCCATCAGAGAGTTGGGTTTTATTAGGAACAGTTGGGAACTGGAACTGATCATTAATCTTCATCAATTAACAGCTTCTGATCGATGTCTATTGATAGAGGGAAAGATTTGGCGGATGGGGCGTCCAGCTCCCCCGGCGATCCACCGGCGACGCCAAGCCGATACGAGTCGCAGAAGCGGAGAGATTGGAACACTTTTGGTCAGTACCTGAAGAACCAGAGGCCACCAGTCTCAATGTCGCAGTGCAATAGCAACCATGTGCTGGAGTTCCTTCGATACCTCGATCAGTTCGGGAAGACTAAGGTTCACTTACAAGGTTGCATGTTCTACGGACACCCGGAGCCACCCGCTCCTTGCACCTGCCCGCTCAGACAGGCTTGGGGCAGCCTTGATGCGCTCATTGGCCGTCTGCGAGCTGCTTATGAGGAGAATGGTGGCACGCCGGAGACTAACCCGTTCGCTAGCAGCGAAATTCGGGTTTATCTCCGGGAGGTGAAGGATTGCCAAGCTAAGGCAAGAGGGATCCCGTACAAGAAGAAGAAGAAGAAGGCGGGCCAAAGCAGCATGCCGGATGATGGATGAATTGAAGCCTGAGCTGGTTCTCCTGATCAAGAGCTGCTTGAGTTATGGTAACTTTCTGCATATGAATGTTTTTAGTTCTTATCAATATATGGCATAAATTTCAACTTTTGAAGTTATATATATCTAAGAAGTCATATATGTAGGAGATTGTTATACATGAAATAGCTATATATGTATTGCTTTTCTCTAGATTTGTATGTGGTTAGAAAACCATTGAAATCTATTTGTCAAACCCAAAACTTAACATGAAAAAATGTCCTGATTACTCATAGTCAGATGGGACATCTCTTCATCAATTCCTCAGTAGTAAACCCTAGTAACAGAAACCCAGAAAGGACTCATAAAAAAATTTAAAAATAAATAAATAATCCAGAAGCAAACAATAACCCCAACAATATACTCGCTTAAAGAATTTGTGCAAAAAATTATCAGTAATTAACTTAATTCCCCCTCCATTCGAGCATCAATGAGAATAGTATATAGTGGTGAACAAATAAGTTTTAACCTCATTAATTCGTATATTGAGTTTACGATGCTCTCTCTCTCTCTCTCTCTAGAAAACCTAGCTAGGTGGAGGACAGATCTTAATTTAATACACAGAAACTTTTCATTAATTTAGGTACTTTTTGGATTCTGCAGATCTTGGGCTCCAACGGATCGTCCTTCTTAGGAATTAATATCTAAAAGTAGGACCAATAATTTGATAAACAAAAATTTCTGTCCGGTTCTCACAAGTAATAATTATATTTGAGGGTCCATGCAATCTCTCTGTATTACCCTTTCAGTTATATTTTTAAATCCTTGAAATCATCATGGCATATCTCCCAGATGTACGAGAAACAAATTCATAGTAAAAATATTGCTTTCGTTTCATCATATCGGCAACTATATTAATTCAGATTAATGCCCCCAAATTGCCCTCTCTATCGTGCATAAGGGTAGTTCAGAAATTTTGTATCTGCATATGTAAGTGTCCTTTGTATCTTTGGTAGATTGCTCATTGTCGTCTTCAGATTTTGTGGGACATTATATTATTCCATTTGTCACCTGTCTTTAGTTTTTTAAGTCAATAATGCATTGTGCGCTTGCATTAAACTCTACATGGAGAGGATGACCATCAATTGGGTGATTCTTGTCCTTCAAGAACACCCATTTTATTCTCAATCCATAACCAAATTTTTTTTATCACTGTTCATCTGGAAACTCCTTCCCTTTAACTGTTTATGCTTCTAGCTGATCTCAAATAGGGAAGTTTTTATCGGAATCTAGAGTTCAAATATCATTGCTTTTAATGTGGAAACCATGGAGCTTAATTAATTTTTGTATATGGTTAATGAATTTGCTTCGGTTCATTTCTCCCGGATGATCATCACCATTCGGATGAATTTGCTTGGTACACACCTTTCTCAGTTTGATTAATTAGTGATCTGGGTTTAGTTTCTTCTACCTACCTCTAACAAATCTCCCCAAATGCTGTTGTTTGCCTTTTCCCTTGGATTTTTCTGTTTTTCTTTGGGTTCTATTATTGTTTCCCTTGGTTTTTGAGATGGTTTAGATCTTGGTCTTTCGTTTAATCATGTTTGAGCTAGTTGAAGCATTAAGACTAAGTTTGTCTCAATGCATTTGCCCTAATGGGCCCAGGTTGGCCTTGTGCCTAGATTGTAATTCACTACTAGTAAATAAAAAAAATTAAAAAGCAAACAGAAGTTACTTGAAGGATGAAATTTCAACTAGAATTTGCACAATTTGCAGCTTTAGCAATTAGTTGGACCTAGGATCTCAGGGTTTCCCAAATCATCCTTCTCGGATGAACTCTTTAGCTAATGATGCTTTGGTTATACATAATCCAAACCCACAAATTCCTCAACAAATAAACTTACTTGGTCCGAGTGAATTGTTGTTTTTGTCAATTAGGCTACATTTCATTCTGTACGGAAGAACGATTGTGTAGAAATGCAAGAATAGTACGTGGTGGGAATGGAATCAAACCACTGTTGGAACTCTATTATTGGGTACTTGCTCAAGTTTGAATAAATAATATAGAATTGGAAGCCCAATTCAACGCTAATCCAAAATTCCAATATTTTGAAACAATCACAACCTACAAAAGCAAACAAGCACATTGATGGAGACAACTCCTCCCCCACTAGCAGGTGAAATCAAACTCAACTCAACAATTATATGCTTGAGAAGATAACTCATCACACTCAGCCATAGATTGATGTAGCACAAATCCCATTGCTCGTTTTGCTGTTGCATCCCACTACTCATTTCAGCAAGCATAAAAGTTGGAATCAATGAAATTGGGGTGTGTTTGATAGCATGGAAATTCTATGAAAAATGTCACAGCTAAAAAACTGAATTTCATCTTTATTATTTGACACATTGCATTTTTCATGAAATTAAATTTCATGGTACAACCATTAAAGCATGTTTTAGCCTATTTTTCATAAAAAAATTCATCTAAGGGGATGGTTTTTGTTTTCCATGTAAGTTAAAAAATATTTTCTTTTTTAACTAAATGTTATCAAAGACACCCTAAAAAGTCAATTCTATTTCTTGAACTTTGGTCTTTGAAGTTATTCTACTCGTATTATTTGTACCTCCATCCCATATTTTTTTCCTGTTGCTTGGTTGGTTTTTGTCCGTAGAGATGTAACCTACCCAATACTCATTCTTTTTGTTGGACTCTAGAATTAATCCTCTTTTTAGAAGGGGAAAAAAAAAAAAAAGCCAATCCTATTTGTTTAGCAAGGGCAAGTATTATTTTGATAATTTATTCCTGTTTATTTGAATTTGGTTGTAAATGAATTGAATTCCTGGCCCCACTGGACCTTGTCGCTTGTTTGTTTAGCCAAAAACAATCATCTTAACCTTTTATACTCAAATGTTATCAAACCGAATCTCTACTCAGTATTGATTAAAGTCATATCTCTATTAAGATACATATTTTAACTCAATTTATTGATCCCTATACGAAGTTATAATAACATAAAAGGAATCAAGATAATATCTAGAAAAAGTATATATTTATGACTGTAGGGATCAATATCACTTCCATCCCAGCTATGTACTTAATTAAAAGGTGTATATGTTGAGTCAAAATCTCGTATTTTTTTTTCTTTTTCTGCTCTAAATTTAAAATAATAATGAGATTATTAATAATAAGGATAAATAGATTTTTTTATAAAAAGAAAGTGTGCAAAATATAATTAAAATAATTTGATTATATAAGAAGAAGAGAAGACTAATAGAGGTTATTGTAAAGAGAATAGGTAGAATGAAATAAGTATTAAGTAAAAATAGAGGTTGATAAATATCAAGAAAAATTTGATTAAAAACTCTCAAGTATGATATGAACTATAATTCAAACCTTATAAACTATAAAATCATAAATAAAAGTCTTTGACAAAATATAATGCAAAAAATAAAATTAAAACTTAATATACTATAATTGTTATTAATCTAATCTCAAAATAATAGTGCATGAGGCCAATATCCATCAGTTCAAAGTCCAAGCCTAATGATTTCTGGAGTTGTATCAGCACTTCACGTCTTCTATAGATTAATCAATACATACTAGCAAATACAGTCTCATTACTCTATTTGGGTTTTTCTTTGTCAACAGATGGTTGATAATCTTTATTATTGCAAAAATATTTACCGTTTTACTGTATCAAGGCCCCTTGGCACATACACCAATCAATACTAGACTCTCTTCAGACTCTCTTCCTTTCAAATTTTATCTTCTTCCCTTTAATGATCTAGCCCATGTGTTATTGAAAATAGCCTCCGCCTCTAAAAAAAAAAAAAAAAAAAATATTCATAAAACTGAATTTTAGATCCAAATGGTGTCGTTTCTCACTTCTCTTCTACGTGGAGTTCAAAACCAAACAAATTCGTTTCTTAAAAGAGTTTTACTATCGAGTGTCGATTACTAGTTAAAAGTACACCTAATGCACTTAATTTTTAACATTTAAATATTTCTATTAATTAGTAAAAATTTTCAAATTACCAACTTTAGTGTTTACAGAATGGAAGACAATTGTTTGACAAACCATAGAAATGCCCCCCCAAAATTAAGTTCATAAATTCATTTAGAATCATATATAGATGGTGAGGGCATGTTTAGTTCTGAAAAATAAGTTTTTGTTTTCTCAAGTTTATTTTTATTGAATAATTTATTTTTTATTAAAAATAGATAACTTAATTTTTAAATTTTAACTCTATATTATAAATTAAAAAAATATCCTTTTTAATATTTTTAAAACATAAATGGCATGATTTTTTGAAACATAAAATGTGAAAGATATCCTTAATTATAAAATGAGAATAAAAAGGTATTAAATATGTTTAAAACTGAACGGGACCTAAAAATATATTTTTAACTATTTCCATACCAATTGAGTCGTTTCACAAGCATAAGCACATTTCTACGCATGCGCTGAGACGTGATCTGGTTTTCTCTCCAAGACTTGACTCTTGTGGTCTCATGTTTTGAACATTCTTCCATGATAATCATTATATTTTAGACTTCAAAATAAGCTAATTTGTCCTATAATTCTTTCTTTGTGCATGTTTTTCATTTTCCACACACTTCAAACCATGTAGTGGATCCTACTAAGAACCAAATATTATGGGACAGCCAATTATATTCAATATCAAGAATGGGTGGCTTCTTCTAATGACTAGGTTCTCACCCTAAACAAAGTGATTATTTGATCTTGTTAAGGCTCCCATCCTTAACACCGCCTATTTTTTCAACCCATTTCCCTTTTTCATATACTTCTCAACAACATAAAATGTAATACAACTTAAATGTGATTGGTTTATGGTATTTTTGTGATTGGTTAACTTGGTGTCTACCTACGTGTCAACTTAATCCTTTTGTGATCTCATTCTAAACCTCTATCCAAAGGAAAAAACAAACTCATTTAACCCCTTCGACTATATGATAAATGATGGCCTTTGTGCTCATACTCTTGTCAATCCCAAACACTCCCTTATTTCTGATTGTCTGTGGTCATTTGTGGTTATCCCTTAGTCGCTTAGTGGTTAATTTTGATACTCAGTGTTGTAGGGTTTGTTTTATGTTTTTGTCTACCCAGTCTTTATTATATTTCTCTCCTTTTTATAGATTTGGATCATAATTTCAATATAGTTAATATAATCAAAGATAGCATTAACAAATCCTGAAGACTTAATAAAGACAAAAGGAATAACTAGAAGTACTTTTCATGTCGCTAAAAGAATGTCCCCTATCACTATCTAAATATATAGACAATAAATTAATTAATTAAAGCTATCAAGACAGTACATGAGGTAGTTTGTTAATTAGTTAGTTATTTGTTAAAATTAGTTGGTTAGTTTAAGTCAGGTAGAGTTGGTTACAATAGTTTTGTATATATTTCGTGTTCTTCTTTCTTCTCTATAACTCTTAATCAACAAGAGCAACATCATACTTTATAGAATTCCACAGTTTTTCCTATCTCTGTAATCCTTTTTCTTACATGATATCAGAACCTGAAATCTAGGGTTTCTATGGCTTCTTCTTCCTCATTTTTCCTCAATGATTCTCATTGTCTTCTTCTTTTATGGCGACTTCAACTTAATCCCTAGTCATATTAGTTGAAAATCCTCATTTGCCATATTATCTTCATCATCGCTCAGATAATCACAACACTGTGCTTGTTCTTGAGCTTACTTGGAGCAACTACCTATCTTAGAGTAGGTCATTTATGCTTGCGCTTTTGATCAAAAACAAGTGTGGATTTCTCAATGGCATTGTCTCGGAGCGTAGGGCTATTGATTTTCTCCACATTGCACGGAAAAGGTGAAATGATTTGATTGTTGCTTGATTGCTATGGTCCATTTCTCCATCGATCACCTTTACAATGTTTTACATGAACTCTATTTCACAAATATATGGGACACTTTGAAGAAGCGTTTCTCGCAACTAGATGATTCGATGATTTTCCAGCTTTAGTACCAACTTAGTATCTTGACTCCAGGTACCAAATCTATTGATTCCTATTTCATAGAGCTCACTGGGCTATGGGAGGAGTTGAGGTTGTTTCAACCTCCACCATATTGTTCTTGTGGACGATGTAATTCAGAGTGTTTCTAGAGGTTTGTTGGCATTCATCATAAGGCTTATGTGTTCCATTTTTTGGACAGACTGAATGAGTCCTATTTAGCAACTAGGTCTCACATTCATAAGATGAGGCCTTCTTCTTCTTTGGATGAAGCCCATAACCTAGTTATTCGAGATGAATCAAAGAGAAATTTGTAATCTATTACTTAGCCATTCACAATCCTCTACGATGTCACAGCTAACAAAAAGAAAAACAAGTCATGTAGCATATGCAATTATTGTGGGGAAATCGAGCATAAAAAGGAAAGCTATTATAGGTTGATTGGTTTCCCTCTAGATTTCAAGTTTACAAAGACAAAAACGTCACCAAACTCCAATTGAGTTGTAACAGTATCTAGCGCCACACCAAAGGAGAGTTCTCAATCAGAATCATTTGCACGACTTGATCTTTCTCAAGCTCAGGTTCAAAGGCTCATAACAATCCTTGGCGAGATTGAGAGTTCACTTAACACTTGCAACTCAACCATATAGTGATTTATCATGCACCAACTATTACCTTTTATTCCAATGCTACAAGTAACTTTCTTGGCACCCTGACCTTATGTTCTACAACTTATTGTACTTTGGTAAATCAGTCAACAACATTGATATCAAACACTTAGATCATAGACACAGGGGCTTCTGATCACATCACATGCTCTTTGGATTCTTTTATTTCTGCTCAACCATTATCTTTGTTTAGTTATCGAATGGTAACAATTCCAAAGTCACTCATATTGGTACTATAGTTTTGTGTCCTCGATTAATTCTACACAATGTTCTCTATGTTCCTTTTTTTCACATTCAATCTCTTTTCTATAAGTCAATTCAACAAGTCTCTAAACTATTGTCTAATCTTCCTTGTTCCAACTTGTTTGATTCAAGATGTCTTCATGGACAATGATTGGGATTGCTAGGGTGAAGGTTGGTCTGTACATTGTACAATTTTCAGATGCAAGCTTTGTCCATGAATTAGTCTACTTCTATTTCTGCTAATAACATTGTTTCTTCTTCCACATCTATTCCTTTTGATTTGTGGCATTGTCGTTTGGTACATGTTTCTATGGACATAATTAAATAGATTCAACATCATTGTATTGATATCAAATGTAATCCCAATTTTGTTTGTAAAGTTCGCTCGTTAGCAAAACATAAACAATTGTCTTTTCTAGTCCATAGTACCAGTACTTTTTGACCTTTTGCATTGATTCATACAAATATTTGAGGACCTTACTCTATTACATTCATTGGAGGCTATCAATATTTTCTTACCATAGTTGATGATTTTACCAGAGTTACATGGGTGTATTTGATGAGGTCAAAGTCTAATGTCATTTCCATAATCCAAACCTTTTATAACCTAATCAAGAATCAGTTTGACCTCACTATTCAGCACATAAGATTCGACAAGGGACTAGAATTCAATCTAGTTAATTTTATGCCTCCCATGGGATTATACATCAAGTAAGTTGTGTTGGCACCCCATAACAGAATGGCATTGTTGATAAAAAAAAAAACATAAACATCTACTAGTAATAGCTATAGAGCCTTGTTGTTTCAAGCTTCTCTCCCTATCCATTTTTTGGGGGATGCCATCCTTACAACAACCTATATCATTAACCGAATTGGTATCCTTATTCTCGACCATAAGACTCCATTTGAAACCTTATTTCACAAACCACCTTCTTACTCGAACTTTAGAGTTTTTGGCCTTCTATGTTTTGCTTCTGCCCTCAACCACAATAGGAAGAAGTTTGCACCTAGGGCAAGGAAATGTATATTCATTGTTTATCCTGAAAGGATTAAGGGATTTAAGTTGTATGATGTTGAATCTCAAATGCCTTTTGTTTCTAGAGATGTTGTGTTCTATGGACAAATTTTTCCTTTTGCAAATCCTTATTCTTCTGTTTCTCATTCTCTTCTCCATGCTGATTTTCTTTCTCGTCAGCCATTCCCTGACTTTCCTTCTGTAACACCCTACCTTCTCAAGGCATGTCGCTGTGCTAGGGCTCAACAAATAAATATACATTCTCTTTATACGATACATTTCTTAACAACTCAAGTACCATATTTCAAATAAAACCCCCAACATATCATTCACAAATGTAGAAGCAACAATCAAAACCTAATATGGTACATAACCGAATTCATTTTATTCATAACATGGAAATCGTACTATAGTATAACATCATGTCTTCAAATAAAATATATGGAGAACTATCTCTCGAAAATAGCAACTGAGTACCTCAAATAATATTGAACAATATTACATAATCGATAAAACATCATTCATAATACATGGCATACTTTGATTTTACAATACCAATCCTCAAAGGAACAAAAGTTCAACATGACGAAAACATAATTGAATCTTCCTGAGAAGCAAAATACTAGAACAACATGTTCAAGCCATCGGGCACTTCAACACATGCCGTCACATCTCAACCACTTCCTTGCCTAAGCTACAAGTCCTAATTGAAACTTTTGAATGTTCTAGGGGTATAGTCCAAGTTAAATGTTGAATCATCTAAGTGAGTGTTTAAAAATAGATACATGAATGCATGATACAATTACATGAACAAATATATGCCCTAGTGCAACTTTCCTATAAATCAATGTCAGGCACAGAACCCTAGGTAGTAACCCCAACCAGCTTACGGGATACTTCTAACGTTGTTCCAACAATGTCCTTGAGGAATTACGGCTACACTATCAAGGTGACATCCCATCCCGACACAAGTATCGATATGCCAAATAACATCATGTCGAATGAAATATCACGACTATCGGTGCAACAATACATGCACAAATATGACAAAATACTCATATAATACATATAACTTAGCCACCTTCGTGACTATCATGCTCAACATAGGCAAAACATAAGACGTATAAACTTTTGGGGAAACTACTCGATGCTTTGATTGCATTCTTATCGAGGTTGGATGCTAGGAAACCCGAGAAACTCGAAAGGTAAGCACCTAATATTTTTGCACAAACACCTTCATCTTATTTTTCTCTATTTTTCCATATTTTTTTCAAAATTTTTTTGCCCCAAATGCGCCCTCACATGTCTCCTCAATCTCTACCATGTGCCTCCACGAGTAGGGAGTAGTTGGCTCGTGTCTTACACGTGCCGATCTTTTTCCTCGCGTAGCTCGCCGGTGACCACAAACCAGCTCTGCTTTTTTTGGCTTTTCTCCTTCGTTTGAGCTCTGTTTCACCTCCCATTTGAACCTACGTCTTCCTTTCTTCATCCTCTACAGGATTATAGCTTCAATCCTCTTGATCGAAGCCATTTTTTGATTGACCCAACCTAGATTCTGGCGAAGCTTATTTTTCCAGCCAAGCTTCGAATCACCCTCAAATCTTGATGAAATTTACTCAAATGCTCTAGAAACAATCTTCTAGATATGGGGAACAAAAGCTCTTTATCCATTTCCTTCAATTCCTCCTCAAACCCTCAAATTTTTTAGTTTAAACTTTTCATTTTTCGGCCATCTCTTAACCCCTATTTATAGTCGAATCAAAGCCTTGAAACACTTGTGGCTGCTCAATCCAATGCCTTTAGTGCTTCTACCTCTCCTGGATCGACCCAAAAACACCAACAACCGACCCCAAAACCCGATTATAGAGCATTGAAATTTTGGCTAGGATACTGTTGAAATTTTTGTAAAATTGGCCACCCTCAAGGTTGATGTCGACCTAGGCCTAGCCCTGGGGCCTCCCCGACCATTTTCCTTAAGTCCCTCATGGCCGAAAGTGGCGATCGATGGCCAACAAGGTGGTTGGTCAGCTATGGCAGTGTTCTCACGGCAAATTTATAAAATTACACTTTAACCCCAACCTCTTTCCAATTTGCAATTAAGTCATTTGCTTGAACCCCTTGAGCTTCCCAATAATTGCATTACGACCCACAAGTTCTAAACCATTCATTTCGTCCTCGGAGATTTAGGAATAACGTCCTTTCGACCTTCCTTAGGCAAAATTAAGAAATTGCACTTAAGGCTGAATGTACATTTTAACCGTAAACCCTTTTGTTTCAACCTGAAACCACTTAAGGGTTGTTCTTCATACTAAATCAAAGTCTCCTTAGGGTTTCGTTGACTTCCCAAAAGTCTCTTACGACAATTCAATCTTTCAACCTGAAACACCATTATACCGAAAACTATCTCTGACTTGACTTCTTTCGATGCTATAAATTTTGCCTCGAAATGCTTGTCAATACCATATCATTTTCCTTAGATATCTCGGCTCCTAGGTACTCATTTCAGTCAATTTGGTCACTCATAGCTGTGAGAAATTATACTAAAATCCTCAAATATGACACCCATAACTTAAAACATGCTTAATAACAATAATATTCATATGAACTTCAAGGTTTAGTGCAGAAAAACTAGAGAAACTGGTTTAGAGGTTCCACAATCCTTACATGTTTCTGACATCTCATTTCACGATTGATTTTCAGCTTAACACTTACTTTATGGGTCATTCTTCCAATCAATCCTATTTTTCTTCCTTGGATCAATTGAGATCAATGTGTTAAGATCTAATCACTATATCGTGTCTCAAGATATCCTTTTACAAGCTTAACAAGTTAGCAAATCCTTCCTTATTGTTTGGTGCCTTAGAACTCGAGCCGAGACCTTTATGATCATCCCATGGTCTAAGACAATCATCGAGCTAATTTGTTTCCATTACGTGGTTTATAAAAGACTTGTCACCCATACGGGCTTTTGTGTACATAACTTTGACTTTGTTGACGCACGTCTTGTTAACTCTTTTTCTTATGAGTTCAAACATTCCTTTTCGTAAGGATTCATTGTTATGTTCCAATGTCCTATTCTCTTTATTGGGTATTCGCCTCTATTTGATCTTTTCCCACCTAAGTTGTCTCATTATTTCTCAATTCAAAATCTCTAGGTTAGTTGACTGAGATGTCAAATGGCTAGCTTGGATCATTATCCTCAGTTGGGCGATTCTTAGTCTTTTGATCTTCTTAACCTTTATCCTAAGTCTACTTGCATCTTTTCTTTGTTGTCTTTGAACATCATAGTTGTGGGTGCCTTGTGTCCTGTCATTGCCACCATTAGTACTTCGACCAAATTCCTTGTATCCACCAAATTTATTCTTAGACACCAAATGTCTGATCATTTTGGTACTAGGGTGACCATCATATCACCTTAATTACACCTTTGTTCTCCTCATTATGTGACATCATTAACCAACAAAAATCTCGTGACCTTAGACATCTTACTCAACCTTAAGTATCAGGATAAGGCTTTGATCTATCCATTACTCCATGAATGGTAGCTTAGCCTATAGTCCTTTTAATTATATCTTTAACCCATTCATTCAAAATTTGGGCTCCTCTAGATTCCAACTCGACTGGCTAGGGATTTTTCCATTTCATACTCGTGCCTGTGCTCTAGACCTTGTTCTTAAACCGTCTAGGGTCACTTCAAGCCATCTCCTCAAGTTATGACCTAATTCCTACCTTTAGCTCTCTATCTCACTTCTCAGGTTAGTCGAGTCTTAAGGATAGTATTTCATTCATCTTGAATGCACAAGCCTTATCTCATTACTTCAACTTGAGGGGTAATTTTATATTTCCAACCATACTTGGCTAATCTCCTGACATAGGGATGTTCCACGGATCCCTCATTAGCTGTGTCTTAGGCTTATCACGACTTATGTTATAGCTCAGTTTCACACCCTTAAGTCTTACGGAATCCTTGTCTTTGAAACACTTATTATCCTTAATTCCACAATCAGATGCCCATACCTGATTCCCTAGTTCTTCTTAGCCCCTACCCACATCCTCATAAGTACTTCCAAATTACCCCCATTTAAGTTTATCTCTAAAAAAACTCCATTTTGTTGAGATCATTTCCCAAACCTACGAGAAATCCTCCAACTATGGAGGTTTTCACGAATTACTATGATTCGTTAGTCCATCGTTTCGTCTACCAAAATGTATAACATGCAACTAAAGAGCTTCCAGGTAAGGAGAGGGGGTCATGTGGACCACTTAAGTCCCAAGCTCGGCTTAGACAGTTTAGGTCTTTGTGACAAAGCCCTAAGCGCGGTCACACATATCAATAAACTCAATAATAGATTCATGTTTAATTATGATTCATTATGCCAACTCTTCTTGATGGACTTGATTCCTATTTGCTTTCATTCTAATAAGCCCTTCCTAAAAAAGTATTTCTGCTATAATCATGAACTCTTGAGTTTGGAGCAATATCACTAGCGAAAAATGCATACTAATTAATGGCAGATAAGAATCATATCTCTCACATACTTATTCCAACATGAGCTTCATATGTGTGCATACATATAACAGCATATGCTCATAAATATAGCTTGAGAGAATAACTACATAGTTAAAGGGGATATGGCTTGCAAGATCATAGTATCCATAAAGAATAAGTATAGCAATTCTTATAACTTACCCGGAGATCAAAAGCTTAAACGGGATGTGGTGGATTTTCATGTTTCCTTAAAAGAATTTCCTTACAAATTTTACTAAAAGCTCAAAATTTTCTTTAAAAAAAATTTGAGTCTACAGTAAGGTAAACCTTGCTCTGATACCACTATGTGATGCCCATAACTTAAAACATGCTTAATAATAATAATATTCATATGAACTTCAAGGTTTAGCGCAGAAAAATTAGAGAAACAATACTTTTATAAACTTAAGTAAAGTTTCAATACACAATAGATTCAAGGCATGTTTCGTGTAAATATAAAGTTTGACACGAAAAAGAAAACATGGTTTCAACAGAAGAAAGAAAGACTTCATTAATATGCTTTGTAGTGATAACATCCATATAGAGAAATTCGGAACTTAAAACCAAATCCAAACTTTCTTTAAATCAAATAAAATTTTGAGACATGCTTTATGGCATACATATAGAAAAGATCAGAGTTCAAACCCTGAAAACTTTGTTTTAAAAGGGAACTAAAACTTAAATTCTTGAAAATCCTTTTTATCGAGCCATCACGCTCCACGTCCACGTCCTGATCTCCTCATTCATGATCACCTAGGGGGGGAAAACATAAGGGGTGAGATTATGTAAATCTCAGTAAGTACAAGAGAACTATCAAGCGTATTTAAACATGACATGACATGACATGAACTTGAAACATGAACGTATAACATAAAGGGACACGATTGGTTCTACTAACTTGTAAGGGTAAGAACCTCCGTGCATAGCGCTACTAAACCCCGGTCCCATAACTTGCTTGAGAACATGAAACTTGCTTGAAACATAACATGAGGGACCATATAAACATGATTCATGAATGTGTTTAATCATCGTAAATAGTTCACAGTGTACTTACCTCAACTTGGTTGGAAATGACCCAAATTTTTCAGCGAGGCTGTTTTGCTCCTATTTTTACACCAAATTTACTCCTTCTTTTTGTAGAATTTTCCCCTCACTCTCTGTTACAAAATCCTCTATTTTGATTCTCTCAACCTTCCCCCAAATTCTCCTAAAACTTATGAACTACCTTAAGACCTATTTATAGACATTTTCGGCCAATCATGTTTTGCCACATGTCCCATCATCATGAGGCCTCATTATTACCTTCCATTTGTGGCCAATAAATGCCTGTCGCATGTCCTTAAGGAAAAGGTTTGGAGACTTTGGTAAACTTGGAGGCTAAGTAAAAGACTTAGAGAAGACTTAGCAAATACTTGGAAAAGACTTAGCAAAGACTTGGAGAAGACTTAGTAAATACTTTGAGAAGACTTAGCAAAGACTTGGAGAAGACTTAGCAAAGACTTAGAGAAGACTTACTTTAACAAAGACTTGGATAAGACTTACTTAAGAAAGACTTGGAGAAGACTTAATAAAGACTAAGAGAAGACTTACTTTAACAAAGACTTGGAGAAGACTTACTTAACAAAGACTTAGAGAAGACTTAATAAAGACTTTGATTTAAATAAGGTTTGGACTCTAAAATTATTCAAAGTTAGATTTGAAATCCATTTTAAACCCAAAGCTATATTTAAAAATATTTGAAATCCAAATCTAGATTTAAAATCCAAAGCTGAAATTGATTGCTACTTGAGATTCGCAACCATGACTCTCTGATAGAGCACATATTTTCATACTATTTAGCCCTCATATTTAGTCCTTTTTGCACATTAGTTGTGTTATTTCATTCATCTTGATTTTATTTCATTTTATTTTATAGGAATTGGGCTTCACACTATTTTATTTTATTTTTCCAGGTTTAGGGACATGGAGCATGAGATGGGGCATGATACATCTTGATGGCAATGAGATATCTTGGAAATTGGAGATAGAGAAGTAAGAGCAATTTTGGCAGATTTGACCTCCTGCACTTCCTTCAGTATTTTGGCCAAGATAATATTCCAGAATGAAGATGATGTCTTAAGAGATATTGAAGGGGACTTCTTGAGCTTTCTGGAATGGTATGGTTTGTCCAAATCCGAGCTCGTTTGGGCCTTCAAACAGCGCTTCAAAGTCGGGGCCAATAAGTTGGGGGCAAATTAGGAAAACTGCACAGATACTAATTCTTTAAAAGGCCATATCTTGGGCGTCCGACATCCAAATCAAGTGATTCAAAAGCCCAAGTTCATCTACTCTTTCTGATCTAAATTTCTTATGAAGAGGCCGAAGCCCAGCTCGCACGGTAACCTTTCCGAAATCGGCCGTCAAGTGGCGGTAATCTAGGGTTTCATCCTAAAGCTCTATTTAAACACCTTAAGAGGCCATCAAAGGGAGATTCTTGGAGGACGTGAACAGTAGCCGATTTTTCTCTTCTCTCCATTGTTCTTGTCAAGATGGAGGGCTAAGGATTCTGTAATCAAGTTGCAACACCATCCTTGTTCCCGGTTTGAGTCTTGGATTTAATGGAAATCTGTTTGTTTTAGTTTTAACTTTGTTGTTTTCTTGTTTCCGTTCTCTCTTAAATCTGTGTATGTGTTGATACCGGTTGGATGAATGCATGCATTGTCTTTGTTTGAGAATCCAAGGTTTTTGTGCTCGGTTGAGGCTTTAACTGGAATCAAGAACAACCTGTTTGGATGGTATTCCAATCAGTCTCGAATCTGTGCAATAAGGGGAATCAAAACTGATAGATTGAACTAAGAGGTTTCTGAAATCTGTTTATTGGTTTTCTTCCAAATCTTTGGCGGTTGTTAAAGGATTTTTCTGATTTTTGATTTGAGGGTTAAAACTAAACAAATGGTTTATTGAGAAGGCAATGAAAACTGGGATAAAAGGATTGGTTTGCAACTGATTGCATCTTGATTTATTGTGTTCTTATTCATTTTGTTTTCTGTTTTTCTTCAAAAACTCCCCCCTTGTTTAGCCTTGTTTTGACAGATCCGTTTGAGGTTCGTTGGGAGACGACTTAGGGTTGCACCTATATTGCAAATCCGCATCATCATACTATCTAATCTATTGGTGTTCGACAGCCCCGATCAGATTTTGGCGCCGTTGCCGGGGAACCAATTTCGTTTCTGTCAAAGAAGACTGATTTAAAAAAAATTGTGGTTGCTACTTGGTATATAGGTTGGAAACTAGTTGGTTGCGGGCTACTGGTCCAAAGCGAGTTAACCATACTCGGCACTGCTAGATACAACGCCACGTACCAAGTCTATGCCATAAATAAATCAAGAAGATCAAGAAGACCAGCAAAAAAATAGAAAACTCTTATTCTCTTCTTCTCTTCTTCTCTTATTCTTTTTTTTTTTTTTTTTTTTTTTTTCTCTTTTTGTCGTTGCTGATAGAAAACTCTTATTATCTGTTTTGTAGGAGACCAACAAGCTGCATCCAAGTGCAAGAGATAGCAACAAAATCAGCAAGTGCAAAACAACAAACTCCTATTCAGCAGATTTGACAGCCTCCATGACAGATAGCAATATTTAAGGATTGAGATCAAGATACCGGTTCTATCTTCTTCCTTTCTCATCCTTACTTGATGTTATTTCATGTCTATATGCTTCCCTTGATGTTTTCTTGCATTTAGAGTGGTTTTTGAGGCAAAATAGGAGCCAGTTTTAGAAAAAAAACGATTTTGAGGCAAATAGTTACTGTTCACATTTTTCCACTTGCTCCGATTCGGCTGATTTTTGGTGTCCAAAGAAATGGGGGTGTGAGGAATCAAGGTCACTGTTATACAGTGAGGAGACCCTTTTTTGGCCAAATTCCAACGTTTAGACCACTTTTTGGGCCATTTTGTGTTTCTTAGTGGTTGATTTTGTGTGGCTTTTAGTGTTTTTAGGTCCCTCAGTGTTTTTGTGTTGAAATTTTGTGCATGACCAGATCCTCTAAGGGCATACCAATTGACCTAGACCTTGAAATAGAAAAGACCCTTAGGAAGCAAAGGAAGGCTAGAGAGTTAGAGCTTCGGATAGCTGATAATCCTCCTACCTCTTTTGCCATTGCATCTGATATTCCTTCTGTTGCATCTGATATTCTTTCTATTTCTGTTTCTATACCTATCCCTGACTTAAACACAATGGCTGGTAATGGGAATGGAAATAATGGAAATAATATAAATCTTGGTCATTTGGATGGTAGAACCATTAGAGAATTGGCTGCCCCTGATATGCACTATCAGTCTTTATGCATTCAATATCCCCAATTGGATGCAACCTTTGAATTGAAATCTGGCCTAATCCATTTGCTTCCCAAGTTTCATGGCCTTGCAGGTGAAGATCCGCACAAGCACCTCAAAGAATTCCATGTTGTCTGTTCCACAATGAGGCCACAAGGAGTTGATGAGGAGCAGATAAAGCTTAGGGCCTTTCCATTTTCATTGGATGGAGCTGCAAAGGATTGGTTATACTACCTACCACCTGCTGCCATCACAAGTTGGGATGGACTTAAAAGAATCTTTTTGGAGAAGTTCTTTCCAGCATCTCGAACAGCTGCCATTCGAAAAGAAATTTGTGACATAAGGCAGAATCATGGGGAGACATTACATGAGTATTGGGAGCGATTCAAGAAATTGTGTTCTAGTTGTCCACATCATCAGATCAGTGACCAGCTGCTAGTCCAGTACTTCTATGAAGGTCTTATTCCAATGGATAGGTATTTGGTGGATGCAGCTAGTGGAGGAGCCCTCTCTGAAAAGACACCAGCAGCTGCTCAAGAGCTAATCTCCAAGATGGCACAGAATGCCCAACAGTTTGGTACCAGGTCAGCCATTCCCATGAGACAGGCTAATGAGATTGGTGTTGCTTCCATCAATGACCAACAGAGGATAGAGAACAAACTGGAGGAATTGGCCTCCATGGTCAGACAGCTAGCCCTTGATAAAGGACAGTCCCAATCTCAGCAGGTATGTGGTATTTGTTCATTATCTTCCCATGTTACTGACCAATGTCCTCAATTGCAGGAGAATACAGAAGCTTGTGCTAGCATTTTTCCAGGAAGACCCTTCCAGCCACAGCATCATCAGCAGCAACACAGATATGATCCATATGCTGCCACCTATAATCCAGGGTGGAGAGATCATCCAAACTTGAGGTATGGAGGTCCTTCCAACCAGCCATTCCAGCCACAACAGCAGCAACCTCAGCAGCACAGATTCAATGCACAAAGACCAAGTCAACCAATGCAGCAACCACAACCAGCCCCTAAATCCGAATCAAGCTTGGAAGATATCATGAAGCAGCTCGTTGCCAACAATCTCCAGTTTCAGCAAAGGACCGACACTGCCATACAAAATTTGGAGACACAGATTGGACAGCTTGCAACCAATATCAGTGAGCTACGGAGTCAGGGTTCGGGTCAGTTGCCTTCACAGCCAGTTTCAAATCCAAGGGGCAATGTAAGTGCTATCGTTCTCCGCAGTGGTAAGGAGTTGAGCAGCCAACCCTCTCCACAACCAGAATTTGGGCAGCAACAAGAAAGCCAAAAAGAAGATCAGCCTCCTCCCATTCAAAAGGATAAGCAGCCCACCATTGATCAAGATAGAGGAGAGACTTCTTACAACCATCCACTGCCATTTCCTCATCGAGCCACTCAAAATAAAAAGAGAGCAGAAGCTGAGTTAGACAAGGAGATCATGGAAACTTTCAAAAAAGTTGAGGTGAACATACCACTCTTGGAGGCCATCAGACAGATTCCCAAGTATGCCAAATTTCTCAAAGACTTGTGCACCCACAAAAGGAAACTGAAAGGAAATGAAAAGATCAATTTGGGAAGAAATGTGTCAGCATTGATTCAACCTGCCATGCCTCAGAAATGCAAAGATCCAGGGACTTTCACCATTCCTTGCACTATTGGAAATTTGCAATTTCATAATGCTATGTTAGATTTAGGAGCCTCTATTAATGTGATGCCTAAATCTGTGTATTCTTCTTTGCTGGCAGGTGCAGGCACATTGACATCTACAGGAGTGGTGGTCCAGTTGGCAAATAGGAGCACAGCATACCCTGAGGGAGTATTAGAGGATGTGTTAGTAAAGGTAAAAGATTTCATATTCCCTGCTGACTTCTATGTTTTGAATATGGAGGATGATCACACACCTGGACACGCACCACTCATTCTAGGTAGACCTTTCTTGAAAACTGCAAGGACAATAATTAATGTGCATGAGGGTACTTTATCTATGGAGTTCGCTGGTAACACTATTCAATTCAATATCATTGATGCCATGAAGTATCCCTTAGAAGATCATTCTGCCTTGCATGTTAACTTTATTGACTTAATGGTGGAGAAATCATGTGTTGAGTTGTATGATCTTGAGTCTGAATTCCCCACCATTCATAATTTTCCTGATGATATGCATTGCCTTCAGTGTCATGACGGACTCAGTAAGTGTAGTGCTTGTTCTGAAATAGATGAGTTTCTGAGTATTGTTGAGAGTGCACCTTCTCATACTATATGCGATTCTGATGTGCCTCCCATAGAGGAAGTTTCTGTTGTTGAGAATGTATTGCAGGTAGGTGACAACATAAGCAGACTGGTGCCTTCAATTCAACAGCCACCCACCTTGGAGTGTAAGCCCCTGCCCGAGAATCTGAAGTACGCCTACTTGGCGGATGGAGACAAGCTACCCGTGATCATTGCCAACAACCTTCATCCTGACCAAGAGGAGAAGTTGCTGAATCTGTTGAAGCAACATAAGAGAGCCATAGGTTGGTCACTTGCAGACATTCCTGGTATATCCCCTTCCTTATGCATGCACAGGATTCATTTAGAGGAAGGAGCTCGACCAGTGAGACAACCCCAAAGGAGACTTAATCCCACCATTCTAGATGTGGTCAAGAAAGAGGTAAGTAAACTACTTTCGGCTGGCATTATTTATCCTATTTCTGATAGCAAGTGGGTGAGTCCAGTGCAGGTAGTTCCAAAGAAGACAGGATTCACAGTGGTAGCCAATGAGAAGAATGAGCTAGTGCCCATGCGAGTGCAGAACAGCTGGAGAGTCTGCATTGACTATAGGAGGCTCAACCAAGCTACCAGGAAGGATCATTTCCCACTCCCATTCATTGATCAGATGCTAGAGAGGTTAGCTGGAAAGTCCCATTACTGCTTTCTTGATGGTTTTTCTGGTTATTTTCAGATTTGCATAGCACCAGAGGATCAGGAGAAGACCACCTTCACCTGCCCCTTTGGCACTTTTGCATACCGGAGGATGCCATTTTGTCTATGTAATGCCCCAGGTACATTCCAGCGATGCATGGTGAGTATATTTTCAGATTTACTTGAGCATTGCATGGAAGTTTTCATGGATGATTTTTCTGTTTATGGGACCTCCTTTGATGAGTGTCTAATCAATTTGGGTAGAATCCTAGAGAGATGTGTTGAGAAGAATCTTGTCCTAAATTTTGAAAAATGTCATTTCATGGTTGAGCAGGGGATTGTTTTGGGTCATGTTGTGTCCAAGAGGGGTATAGAGGTTGATAAGTCCAAGGTCGATATCATTTCTTCTTTGCCTTACCCCGCGTCTGTGCGGGAGATACGTTCTTTCCTTGGACATGCAGGATTTTACAGGAGATTCATCAAGGACTTCAGCAAGATTGCCCTTCCAATGTCCAACCTGCTTCAGAAGAATGTGGAATTCAAATTTGATGAGTCTTGCAAGATGGCCTTTGAGGAGCTCAAGAGGCGCTTGACTTCCCCACCCATCATTCAGCCACCCAACTGGGACTTACCATTCGAGCTCATGTGTGATGCTTCCAATTATGCCGTTGGTGCTGTCCTTTCACAACGAGTGGAGAAGAAGTCACATGTCATTGCTTATGCCTCGCGCACTCTGGACAACGCCCAAGCAAACTACACCACTACTGAAAAGGAGCTTCTTGCCATTGTGTTTGCTTTAGATAAATTTCGCTCTTATCTCCTGGGTTCTAATGTTGTTGTGTTTTCTGATCATGCAGCTTTGAAATATCTCTTGAAGAAGCACGATGCCAAACCTAGGTTGATACGGTGGATGCTCCTACTTCAAGAGTTCAATGTTGAGATCAAAGACAAGAGTGGAGCTGAGAATCTTGTGGCTGATCATTTGAGCAGGCTTCCTTCCTCTTCAGATGCCACTACCATGGACTGTCAGCCTATCAAAGATGACTTCCCAGATGAGTTACTCTATCACTTGCATGGTACTGAGCCCTGGTATGCTGACATTGTTAATTTTTTAGCTGCATCTGATATCCCTGCCCATCTTAAGAGAGATCAGCTAAGTAAATTTAAAAGTCAGGCCAAGTACTATGTATGGGATGATCCATATCTATGGCGCATGTGTAGTGACCAAGTCCTTAGGAGATGTGTGCCCGATATTGAGTTTGCTTCAGTCTTGCATTTCTGTCATTCACTTGCATGTGGTGGTCACTTTGGTCCTCAACGCACAGCTAGAAAGGTCCTAGACTCAGGTTTATATTAGCCATCCCTTTTTCGAGATGCTCATACATTTTGTAAGAATTGCACACGTTGCCAGCACACAGGATCAATATCACGTAGGAATGAAATGCCTCAGCAACCCTTACTATTTTGTGAGATCTTTGATGTTTGGGGCATTGATTTCATGGGTCCTTTTCCTGTCTCTTTTGGCTTTTTGTACATTCTTTTGGCTGTGGATTATGTTTCGAAATGGGTGGAAGCTAAAGCCACCAGGACTAATGATTCTTCTGTGGTTGCAGATTTTGTTCGATCTAATATTTTCTGCAGGTTTGGCATTCCCAAGGCCATCATCAGTGATCAAGGATCCCACTTCTGCAACAGAACGATGCAATCCATGCTCCGAAAGTATGGAGTCTTACATAAAGTGGCGACGCCCTACCATCCACAGACCAATGGGCAGGCTGAGGTTTCAAACAGAGAGATCAAGCATATTCTAGAGAAGACAGTCCAGCCCAACAGGAAAGACTGGAGCAAAAGGTTGGAAGATGCACTTTGGGCCTACCGCACGGCCTACAAGACTCCTATTGGCATGTCCCCATATCGATTGGTCTTTGGAAAAGCATGTCATCTGCCGGTAGAGATCGAGCATAAGGCCTATTGGGCGGTAAAGCAATGCAACATGGATATGACAGAGGCTGGATCCCAACGAAAGCTTCAATTGCAAGAGCTTGAGGAATTGAGATTGGAAGCATACGAGAACTCCAGAATTTACAAGGAAAAAACTAAGGCTGCTCATGACAAATTGATCAACAAGAAAGAGTTCGAAGTTGGCCAGAAAGTCCTCCTATACAACTCCCGTCTGAAACTAATGCCAGGTAAGTTGCGTTCTCGTTGGATTGGTCCTTTTGTGGTTACTCATGTTTTTCCTTATGGTGCAGTTGAGCTTATGGATGAGTCAACCACAAGGCGATTCACAGTCAACGGGCAGCGGCTTAAGCCATTCTACGAGAGCTTTCAGGAGCATACCATGGAGGAGCTGCATCTCCTCAACGCCGCCTACAATTGACAACATCAGGCTGTTCCTCTCTCCTTATTTTCTTCATTATTTACTTGTCCTATACTTGATTCTTGCTACATGCTTACATTGAGGACAATGTAATGTTTAAGTGTGGGGGGAGGAGTTTTAGAAAATTGCATTTACCAAAAAAAAAAAAAAAAAAAACAAAACAAAAAAAAAAACAAAAAAAAAACAAATTGCAAAATGAGGCAAATTGAGTTTGAAAGAATTTAGCATGATTAGAAAGTTGATCTTATCTTTTTGGGCTTTCAAGTAAATTGGAAATGAGTTTGGCTTGGTGAGTTGATTGAGGTAGTCTTTGTGGGGATATTTGTGCATGTTCTTGTCCTTTCTTATGCTATGCCTGCATCCACTGAATTATGGGTATCATTCCAGAACTTGTTTTGATCCTTTATTGAAGCTATCAGTGCTCATGCATGTGAAAAGATGATTAAGGCATTCTTTCATTTTATACCTAAAAAAAAAAAAAAGAGTGATCTTTTCCCTTCTTTAGGTTGAAGAACATTCATTGCATCCCTTGATTAAAAACAATTAAGCAAGTCCTTTGGAATCAAAAAAAAAAAAAAAGATAGAAAGGCCAAAGGCCAAGGTGAGATGGAGCGTAAAACGCACTCACCAAGGTGGGATGGAGCGTAAAACGCACCCACCATGCGAAAAAAAAAAGAAAAAAAAAAAAAAAAGAAGGGTTCTATTTTCTGCTTGCTTAATAGTTCTTCATTGATCTTGGGATTGTCTTGAATGTTTTCTTTCCTCCTAAAGTTTACTTTTCATTGTTATCTTCCTATCCCTCCCACCTTACCATGTTTGAGCCATGAATAAAAGTCCTTTTGATTTGCATGCATAAAGCACTGAGAGTGGAGATTTAGAAGATGAGCATATCTGGTAGTGGAATTATGATTGGGTGGATTTGGGCATAGCATTTGAGGAACTTGAGAGCATGTTCTTATTCTATCATGGTCTGCTTATTTTGACTCGCCTTGCCAAGTGAAATTGCCATGCTACTTGTTTGTTTGGGAAGTGTAAGAAAGATGATCTTTGAAATGTTGAATTCCTATAAAACTTGCCATGCCTCTCATTTTGCATTCTTTGCCATCCTTTTTGTTAGTGTTTAGTGTTTTGCCCAGGAGTGCAAAAGTCCAAGTGTGGGGGAATTTGATAGAGCACATATTTTCATACTATTTAGCCCTCATATTTAGTCCTTTTTGCACATTAGTTGTGTTATTTCATTCATCTTGATTTTATTTCATTTTATTTTATAGGAATTGGGCTTCACACTATTTTATTTTATTTTTCCAGGTTTAGGGACATGGAGCATGAGATGGGGCATGATACATCTTGATGGCAATGAGATATCTTGGAAATTGGAGATAGAGAAGTAAGAGCAATTTTGGCAGATTTGACCTCCTGCACTTCCTTCAGTATTTTGGCCAAGATAATATTCCAGAATGAAGATGATGTCTTAAGAGATATTGAAGGGGACTTCTTGAGCTTTCTGGAATGGTATGGTTTGTCCAAATCCGAGCTCGTTTGGGCCTTCAAACAGCGCTTCAAAGTCAGGGCCAATAAGTTGGGGGCAAATTAGGAAAACTGCACAGATACTAATTCTTTAAAAGGCCATATCTTGGGCGTCCGACATCCAAATCAAGTGATTCAAAAGCCCAAGTTCATCTACTCTTTCTGATCTAAATTTCTTATGAAGAGGCCGAAGCCCAGCTCGCACGGTAACCTTTCCGAAATCGGCCGTCAAGTGGCGGTAATCTAGGGTTTCATCCTAAAGCTCTATTTAAACACCTTAAGAGGCCATCAAAGGGAGATTCTTGGAGGACGTGAACAGTAGCCGATTTTTCTCTTCTCTCCATTGTTCTTGTCAAGATGGAGGGCTAAGGATTCTGTAATCAAGTTGCAACACCATCCTTGTTCCCGGTTTGAGTCTTGGATTTAATGGAAATCTGTTTGTTTTAGTTTTAACTTTGTTGTTTTCTTGTTTCCGTTCTCTCTTAAATCTGTGTATGTGTTGATACCGGTTGGATGAATGCATGCATTGTCTTTGTTTGAGAATCCAAGGTTTTTGTGCTCGGTTGAGGCTTTAACTGGAATCAAGAACAACCTGTTTGGATGGTATTCCAATCAGTCTCGAATCTGTGCAATAAGGGGAATCAAAACTGATAGATTGAACTAAGAGGTTTCTGAAATCTGTTTATTGGTTTTCTTCCAAATCTTTGGCGGTTGTTAAAGGATTTTTCTGATTTTTGATTTGAGGGTTAAAACTAAACAAATGGTTTATTGAGAAGGCAATGAAAACTGGGATAAAAGGATTGGTTTGCAACTGATTGCATCTTGATTTATTGTGTTCTTATTCATTTTGTTTTCTGTTTTTCTTCAAAAACTCCCCCCTTGTTTAGCCTTGTTTTGACAGATCCGTTTGAGGTTCGTTGGGAGACGACTTAGGGTTGCACCTATATTGCAAATCCGCATCATCATACTATCTAATCTATTGGTGTTCGACAGCCCCGATCACTCTCAAATGGTCTAGATGGCTTAGCTCATTATCCTAATGATCCAGTCGCAAAATTTCAAGAAGTACACTGTGGCCCAAACTTTTCACTTAGACCCCTTGCAACTAGGTCTCCGAGCCCTCGAAGAAAGGATGAATTATGCTAACACCCCAAGATTTTAGGTAAATTACACTTTTGCCCGAACTTTAATATTTACGATTTTGCCCCTGGCTCAGAAACTGAATTTTTGTCTCAAGACTTCCACAATCCCTTGAAATGTCCTATTTCTTCAAGCATCTGAATCTAAAAATCTCAAGTATTACATTATATTTTAGTCTAAAAATTTCGGGTGTTACATCAAAGCTTCTGAAAATTTTATTTTCGCCCTAAGATAAATTACTCTTGAATCCTTTGAAAAATCTCTAGTATTACACCTTCTTTCTCATCTGATTCTACTTTAGACCCTTCTCCTATTGTCAATAGTTATCATGCATCTATCCCAATCTCGCCTTCCTTATCTCCTCCAAGTTTCTTTTTACTAAAACCTGTTATTCAAAGAAGTTCCATACAGTCTACACTATCAAAATGCCTTGATATATATCACTATCCACTCAAACCACATACCTCCGCTCCAACCAATATAGCCTATCCTATTACCAATTTATCTCCAGAACCCTTTTTATCCCCCTCGCATAAAGCATTCACTATTTCTTTATCCCAAATTGCTAAACCAAAAACTTAAACTGAAGCTACTACACACTCTCATTGGAGGCAGGCTATGGACTCTGAACTTGTAGCTCTTGAGCACGATAAGACCTATCCACTATTCCTCTTCCAACTGGTGCTCATACCGTTGGCTGTAAATGGGTGTATAAAGTTAAACTTTACTCTGATGGTAGTTTTCAAAGATGTAATGCACGTTTGGTTGCTAAAGGTTACAATCAAATTGAAGGCTTTGATTTCTAAGAAACCTTCAACCCTATTGTTAAATAGACCACCATGAGCTTTTTTCTTTCTATTGTTTTTGTTCATAGCTAGTCTCTTTCTCAATTAGATATTCACAATGCTTTTTTGAATGGTGAATTGGATGAGACAATTTTCGTGGACATTCCACAAGGTTATACTCTTAAGGCGGAGTATCCACTTGGTTCCAAGTTGGTCTACAAGTTACATAAGTCTTTATATGGTTTAAAGTAGGCTTCTTGTCAGTGGAATGTCACATTCACTAACTCCTTACTATCTTATAGTTTTACATAGTCGAAAGTAGATTATTCCCTATTTACAATGGATACTGAGTCTAGTTTTCTAGCTTTTCTTGTTTATGTCGATGATATGCAAGCTCTAATAAATTAGTTATTGTTACTTTCAAGTATTACTTAAGCTCTTAGTTCAAGCCTAAGGATTTAGGTGACTTAGAGTATTTCCTAGGTGTTGAAGTAGCTAGATCCCAAAATGGCATAACCATATGTCAATGAAAATATGCTTTAGATCTTCTAGTAGATTATGGACAACTAGGCAATAAACCGGTTTCTACACTTATGCATGCTAATCACAGATTGTCTCAAACTTTTGAAAGATCTCTTACTGATACTACACATTATAGACAGTTGGTTGGGAAGTTGATCTAGCTCACGTTCATCAAACTTGATCTTGTTTATGTTGTTCAAGTCTTATCGCAATTTATGGACAAACCAACATAGATCCATTTAAAGGCTACATATAGAGTTTTAAAGTATCCAAAGAGGGCACCAGGACAAGGATTGTATTTTCCAACTCAATCTTCTCTGTACTTAGAAGCCTATTCTGATAGTGACTAGGCAGGTTGCTTGGACACCAAAAGGTTTGTTTTAGGGTTATGTATTTTTCTTAGAGACTCTATGGTGAGCTGGAAATCTAAAAAACAGACCCTAGTGCCAAGAAGTTCTAATAGAGGTAGATGATAGAATGGAAGTGATATGGCACACACCAAGTGCGGGGGTGAATTTGTTATTTTTTAAATTGTTTTGCAAAACTTGAGAAATATAAAATCATTTTCAATGAAAGATTGATAGATGAAACAAGTGAGGAATGAATAGGTCCTTGACAATAAAAAGAAATTAAAGAACCCAAACACACAAGAATACCAAGATTGGCTTAACCAAGCCTGGTCCACTACCTTACCTTTTCACTAAGGATTTTGAAATGAATCCACTAAAAACCCCCTACTTGAACCAAGTAGGTCCTCTAGTCCAAAGACTATATATTACAACCTCCTACACACAATGTAGGCTTTCTAGCTCTTGTTAGGAAATTCAATACAAATTTGAAAGAGAGATTCTAAGAGTTTTACCTCCTAGTTATAAGTTCTCTTAATGAAATAAAAGGTTTTGGAATGATATATCAATGGAATACAACAAAGGCCTTGTCAATAAAAATGAGAGAAAACAAAATAAGCATAACAAAAGCTCTTAAGCACTTGGTATTTGAACAATAAATTCAACTAAGCATCTTAAATAAGCCACCAGCCTCTTATTTATAGTTGATGGTGAGTAGAGACAAAAATCAGACCGTTGATGGTAGTTGAGAGGCATTTAATACTCCAAAAGCTAGCTATTACAAGTTTCTACGAAACAAACTATCGACAAAAATATTGAGTTAGTCGACAAATTTAAGCTAATATACAAGGAGTAGTCAACAGATTGCTGGACATCTGTCGACAAAATCTTTGGCTTAGTTAACAGATTGAGGTAAAAATAGAAACAAATCAAGGAGCAAGCTTACTGTTTGTCGACAGATGCTTGCTAACTTGTCGACAGATTCATGATTATTGAAACCATGTATTTTGTCTGTCGACATAATGAATTACGATAGTTGACAGATGCTTGCTTCATGCCGCAAGCTAATATTTGGAGATTATTTTGAAATTTAATTATTTGTTTTTCCAATCTCCAAAATCATGAGCAACACATATATATTAAACAATACTTTGACTAACACTCTTGAAGCTTTGAGATCCAAAATGTATTTTTATCAAAATAATTTACTTGAAAATTATTCCTTCAAATTAATTTTTGATTTAGATTCATAGATGAACTTTGAATTTCAAAATCAAGATCCTTCCTTTATTTTGTCATTGTCAAAACTATGATCACTAGATTAAAATATTAGTAGAATATAGGGCCTTTTATAGCTACATGATGTGAGTTGATTTTGATTTTATCCCTGTTAAAGGATTTAAAGGCATCTTGTCAGTTTAAAGGCATCTTGTCAGTTACCTGTGCCTATACATTATCACAGTCAATTGGTTTTACAGTTGTGTAAAAACCCTGTCTTTCATGAGAGAACAAAGCATATAGAGATTGACTACCATTTTCATAGAGATGAGATTTTGATGGGGTGATTCTACCACAATACATTTCTACTACTGAACAAATAGTAGACATGTTCACCAAGGCTCTACAACTAGGGCAATATCAATATCTTATGTCCAAGATGAGTATTGTTGACATCCATGCTCATCTTGAGGTAGCGTATCAAGACAGTACACGAAGTAATTTGTTAATTAATTAGTTATTTGTTTTGTTTGTTAAAATTAATTGGTCGATTAGTTAAGTTAGGTAGAGTTGGTTATAATAGTTTTGTATATATTTCTTTTTCTTCTTTGTTCTTTGTACCACTAAATCAACGAGAGCTACATCAAACTTCATAGAATTCCACAGCTTTTCCTATCTCTGTAATCCTTTTTCTTACAAAAGCCTTCAATTGGTTTATACAAAAATGACAATGAAACCACAGTCACTTCTCACTCTAGAAACCCTACAGAATTTGGAGTACCTCCCAATGATAGCTCCACTGTGATTGATCTAGCTACCTTTTCGATCTTGCCTTTGTCTCTTAATTGGTCATTTCTTCTCAATCAAGCCCATACACACCACTTCTTTATCAACATCCCTTTTCTAAAATCGGTTTCCACCCCATCGATTATTGTGTTGGGATCACTTTATCCAATCCCTAACTTGTAAAAACTTGTGAGGAAACAAAGAAATCATCCAAGTACCAAGTGCAATCACAAAAATAAAGGAGATAACAAATTTACGTGGAAAACCCCCTCAATGTGAGGAGTAAAAACCATGGGACCGAAATTCACCCAAAAATTCCACTAATATCACTAAATCTAGGTTATAAAATTCTCTCTACAATCACAAGAGACAAGAGACCAAACACAGAATCAAACTTATGTCAAATCAATGAAATAACAAAGTAATTAGAGAAGAACAGACCGAACCATAAGGTAGTACGAAAATGGCTTGATTCCTAAGGATCTTGCCTCCAAATCAGATCTTCACCGTGTAGATCCTAAAACCATGAGTCTAGAACATATCCTCCAAATTTTAGCTCAATTGGACCATAAACTACCATCTAATTGTTTGTTTGATCATAGTTACGTCAGCATAAACAAAAACCACAAGATAGTGCAAAAATTGCTAGATTCCAAAGGATCCCGGCTTCAAAATCAGATCTTCACCGTACAGATCCTAAAACCATAGTCTCGAATGTACCCTCCAAATTTCAGCTCAATCGAACCACAAAAGACCGTTTGATCGTCTATTTGATCATAGTTGCGCAAGTAGAAAAGAAAATACAAAATCGAACAATGAACTTTGTCATTTTTCCTTCTGTTTTTCTCACCTATTATGCACGACTTTTATAGCCTAAGAGGCACAAAAACTCTAATCTCATTAAGGGATATTTTAGTCCCATGAAATAAAAATATTAGTGAAAGAAACCAGTCCATCTTCTTAGGAATACCCAACTATTACCGGGCGATCCTCCAACTAATAAGGAATCCCGACCCAACAAATTGTCCCTTTCCTTCAAATGGCATTGAAATGCAATGTCAAAGAAGGATCCAAAGGATTTCGAGTTGTAGGATTTTTTAATGGTGCAACTTTAGTTCGTGGATAAGAAGGCCTTTCAAGTGCTCCAACAAACCTTTTTCAAGTTCTTTGTTTTAAAGGATGCTTTGATCTGAAGATGCTGGTTAGATAGGGTTATTTGCGATTGTTTAAGGTCAACCTCAATTGCATGGGTCTCTTTTATCTTATGTGTAATTTCGGCTAAGATTTGTTTGGGGTTGTGTTTGTTGTTCGCTGGCAGTAGTGGCCTCTAGTACTCATATTTGTTCTATTCCGTTTTTGGTGGGTTTCCTACCAAGTTTTGCGTTATTCTTTTCAGTTTTAATCTAGGTTTGCGAGTTTTGTGTTTTTGAAATATATTGAAAGGCCAAAGCAAATAGCAGCAGGAATACAGTGCGAGACGAACAAAAGCCCTCATATAAGAAAGAAATAGAAGAGGCTAAACTAAAGAGCTTGCCAGCAAACAAAGCAAATCCTACATCTAATTAACTTCCACGACCTAATGGATCTATCTAGGCATGGCATCCAGCACCAGGAGCAAAGCGCCTAGCAAGGAGCTAACTACAACAGTACCTTTCGGTTACCAAATTAAGGGTGGGAAGTTGACCCCAAGGGTCATAGCGTCAAGACTTAAATTAGGCCATGACCAATGCTATTCCTCAATAAAAAAATATAGGCCCCATAAAGAGTACGTAGCAACCTTCAACACCTACAACTTTATTACAATATCAATACAGATGCAATCTATCTAATAAGTCAATCTTATGATATGAAAAATGAGATTTAAATATTATTGACTAATCAACAATGATAATTAATAATTCTGTAGCAATCATCCCTATACATATCAATGAGAGAATGATCCATTTATTCACAGTTAGCAAGTGATTAATATTACTCTATGGTAAGTGCACTATCCAAATTAAGTTCATGCATTCAAAATTGTACATTAATAGATCCTAGCCTCATAACAATTAATATATAAATATGTTTGTTGTCCTAGGATTAGCAATACCCTACTAACTAGGATACATATGATGCCCCAATTGCTAATAGGTACTGTTACTAATATACAAGTTCTAGCATAAATACTCCCACAACATGAACAAAAATGAATCTCATCCTATATTGTTTTGGTAAAAAAATTAAAATGCGTGCACTTCGTGTTCTCACTTCAATCTCTTGCAACAATCATATAAACAGATATCATAAATAAATTCTAACAATAGTTACTGTGGAAAAGAATTTTTTTTTTTCTGTATTGTATTATATTACTATATATTATATACTTAGATAGTGTTTGTTAACAAGATATGGGTTGAAAAAAATAAGCAATGGAAAACATTTCAAACAAAAGTATTTTTCATTATATTTGTTAAATTTTTATATGATATCTATTGAAAAAGAAGTCACATGATTCTTTATATTTCCTCCCTTTAGATTGATTTATCTTAAACTTTACAGATAAGAAAAAATAACGTATATGTCCTTTAATGCATTCTAAAAAATATAACAAATAGTTATATAAAAGTTTTAAAATATTTTTCAATCTTACCTTAATCATTTTATATTTTAATCTAAAAAATATTCTAACATTATCTCACTTATTTTAACAAACGCTACCTAAATATTTATGACAAGTGTGGATCCCAATTTAGATAATCAATCCCAAATAATAGGGATTAGTCAACTCAATTAAAGAAACAAAAAAAAAAATACCAATTAAGAAACATAATCTTATCCTAAAAAGGAAATTCTAGAAATAAAAAATAGAAATATTATAGAAAAAAATAATTATAGAAAAGATTTCTCTATTTTTAACAGTTGTTTTTTGCCTATGATTAAGAGAAATGGACTCTTTTCCCTTTTATGTTAATTTGTGAATGCAATTTTAACATAAATTTTAAAATTAAATAAAGATGCTAAATGAATTTTAAAACACCACTGTAATATCGTCCATTCACACACTCACCTCAACAAAATAGACGAAATTCTCCTTAGAGTTGCCTGTTGCTTGCTAGTTGGGACACAACAAAATAAATATATAATAAATATTAAATCTTAAATAAAGTAACCTAAACGAAAGATACTAAATAATATATCAAGCGACGAGAGCTCTAGGAAGGAAAGACATCTTAAGATACGAAATAATATAACCTCTAAAGCATAACTCGAATGACAAATGACAAATCATAATATACCAATATCATTCTAGTAGATCAGAAGTTCAAATTCTAATCGCTTTGACACGTAACTCAAAATTTATTTCTTTCAATAAAATTAAGAAAGTGAGTGGCAGAGCCCACAAATAAGAGTCATCCCAAAATACTAAATAATATAAGAAATATTAATAACACCCGACCCCTGACACACCTACATATAGATCCAGCGTCCCAATTTAAAAATGGAGACCGAATACCTATGACGTGATTGTTAACATCAGCACAATCTAACGTCATCCCTGACATCATAGTTGGCACAGTCTACGTCGTGTGTTGGGTCAACCAAATTTGGGTCGAATCTGAGCAAGTTTAATTTCTACTGGACATTCCACCTATTTGTTGGGCTAAATTAGATGGGCCAACCATTAGTTAACTGGCTGGGCTCATTTAAAACCATCAAAATGGGGTTAACTGAAATGTAAAAATGGGGTTAATTTTTACATAAAAGATTTGGGCTCGACTAATACCAGAATATGGGTTTAGTTTTAAAACAAAGAAACTAAGCTTAACCCAAATGTAGTTAAATCAAATCAGAACAGAATAAACTAATTTAGGAATAAAATAACCCATATTTGAAATAAACTAACTGAAATAGTTTAAGGAGCCAACTAAACTGGATTATACTAATCAGAAGAGAAAAATAATAATAATAAAAACTAGGAACCAAATATGGGGAAATCAAATCACCTTTAAGTCAAGAAATTAAGGTTTAAAAATTGTTGCCACTAAGGGGATGCCGGTCAACAAAAGTGGTGGCCAACGATCATCGTGGAATCACAATCACCAACATGTTTGAAATTTGAAGAAGAGGGGGCATTTTTCTATATGATCGTTGAGAGAGAAAATCGTGAGGAGTGCTCAGATGATTTTAAGGGAAAAGTCAAATTTTGTAGCATTGATTTGAAATTTTAAACCCTAGGGGTTTGATATGGTGGGTCCCATATTGGTGTATTTTTTTTGGCTTAGAGAGATTTTAAAAAATAATGCCTAGTACTAGGACTCACACATAACAATGGCCAAATGTGCAACCAACTAAAATGCCCTATCAAGAACCAACGAGCAGCTAGAACTAGAAGAAAAGGTAGGAAGCACTAAAAAGTTGGCGAGACCAACGTGGAATGAACAAGCTAACAACGAGGACGTTTGATAACAATCCTCACCCAAAATGGGGATGGCATACGAAATCATTGATTTATCCTTAGCTTACACATCATTCATCTAGGTTGGGCATTATGAAGCTTACCCCAAGGCTTTTGAAGCTGATCCAAACTCTAAGGTAGGCCTTCTTAGCCATTTAGATATACCTGCAAGTTAGGATCAAATTCTTCTTTTGAGTATGATTGGGCCTTGCAGTGGTAGATCCTGGTGAACCGGGCGTACTACTTCCCAAACTTTTGTGGACCTTGCTTCTCTTATGATTTTTGCTACTTTCTTTAGTTTAGTGATAGATATATTAGAGAGTCTAAACCCGGCAAGTCTTCTTTTGATCTCGGGAATTTGAAAAAGTGTTTCTTTGGTTGGGAAAGAGAGGACTTTTGGCTCAAAGCCCACCCCTATCGGATTTCAACTATTGATGTTCTAGCTTAATGATAAGTTGTATGAATATGTTATTAAAGAAGGAGATTGGAGACATATTATGATTCAAGAACTAAAGCAATTGTTGTCATGAGCGCACATGGCCACGAAAGACTTTTTTGGGTGAAGGGCACGCTACAGGCCTATGCTTGTTCTTGCAAATCTCTAGTTTTTTGGCCTACTCCTTTCTTTCATCTCAATACTAAGTTCGTGAGTTGGAGATAAGCAAACTCAAACCGCTACCATCTTGTTTATGTTGCTAACTCTCAATTTGGTCCTACTTCTGGTTCATTTTGTTACTAAAAAAGGTGTCTCATTGCAAGGTTTTTGTACTTTCCATTCATAGCCCCCTCTTCATAATGTAGAACCCTAGCTCCTTCAAGAGAGATGAGGCTTTCTCCAGGTACGAGTGGAGAGTCCACAATCAGGTTAGGGCATGTGAATTTAACTTTCTTATATTGTGGAGTTGTCACTAGGTCGCTTTAAGCAATGATCAGCTTCATGCTGCCCAATTTGTTAATCAAGATGATAATATTGGACTCAACTTGCATGATAACATTTATTTTACTTTTACTGAAAAATGAAGCCTTTGGGGCTGAGTGTATAAGGGGTGGGCCATCAAGGTAGGCTTGGAGATCGAGCTCTACATTGACAGAAGGCTTTTGGATAGTACTAAGGTCATCTAGATGCAGAATCTTCATCTATTTTCCCATAAAGCCTAGATGAGGTCTTCTATGGTTTTGGGTGATATCATATTGTTAGGTTCTTAGCCTCAGTAAGGATTTCTAGAAGAGTGTGAGAGGTTTGCATTTAGCTTGAAATATCCAATTGGACAAATTTTATTATATTATGTAGATGCCATTTGCAAAGAACCACGATTTCTCCATTAACGTTCCACAGGACTTCTTGCAAGACTAACATCAATAGCTTCAGTGAATTGAATTGGCGATTGGTGTTGGAGATGCACCCCTAAGATACTAAAAGTGACTAATGATGGAATGTATCACACTTCGGTTGGTTGTTTTCGTTGCTAATACTTTTCCTATTAGACAGTGCTCTTAAAGGTTTTTTGGGTTGGGCCTGAATCAAGTTGAATCAACAGCTCCGTCAAACTTGAAACGAAAAGCTCTCTATTCTAGAGCAAAATGGTGGAACAAAGGTGAACTTTGTGGGGGAAAGAAGCAGCGTGATGAATCTAAAAGGAGAATTGCCAGTAATGTTTTATGCGCTGAGAAAGAGATCTAAAAGAGGAAGAAGGGTGAGAAGCCATGAGGAGATGGCCACTGCCGTGAAAGCCATGATGGTGAGACCAGATTTCTCTCTACTAGAGGGAGAAAAGAATCTTAGGGTTTGTTCTTGTGAGATCATATAGTTCCAAAGCATGTAACCTCTTTGGAATCCCCAAATATAAGTTTGGCCTCAATGCATTTCCCCTTATAGGAACAACCTTGTGCATTCTTAGTCTTTTTTTTTTTCAAAAAAAAAAGAACAAAAATATGAAATTTCATTTCTTTCTAATTTTTTTTTATATTACAAATGTTACTTGTATTAGCCTATTTATAGATGTTCATTATAAGGAGATAGACTACATTCTAATCTAAGACTAGTTCCATTTAGAATTGTGATAAACATATTTGAAATTGAGATAACAAACTAATCGGACAAACCTAATCAACTACGATAACAAGAAACAAATTGAAAAATATTAATTTAAACTTATTTTAGATCATAATCAACATTTTCGACACTAATCAAAATTCTATCTTGCTAGTCATCCGATTTGTTTGAACCTAATCAACTACGATAACTAAACAAATAATTCAATCTTCAAAGGATTGAAGAAGATGTTTGAAGCTTGGTATTAAGACTTATGACAAACTAACACAATTTTATTTTTCATCTTATTATTCAACATAACTTTTGCCTTATTAAACACTCTTTTTCCATCAACTATCATTCTTTATAATAGAGTATATCATCTCTTTTATGGATTTTACATACTTTTCATTTTGAGATGTATCCTTTGTTTGAAATCATATCAATCAATCAAGCCATATCAATCAATTAATCATCTTGCTTCCCATGATTGTGGTATTAAAGCTTTCATTATTGTGATTCTGCTGTGCAATTTCTCTCCTTTATTTGTTTCTCTACTAGGCCTTCATTGTTGGCATTTTCCCATCATTCTAGTTCTTTTTCATCCTTCATAACTAAACCTCTCAACTCTTTTGTCCGTCTCTTGTTGTTTAATCCAACCGACAAGACATGTCTTTGGGTTTCAGCAACTAGCAACCCTAGTACAACTTTGCCCAACTCTAACACTAATATGCCATTTGGAGCCACTTACAATACAAGTAGTGACCTCCAATACCTAAATCCATCCTATAGATTAGATGGAAGAAATTATCTATAGTGGTCTCAAGTGGTGAGAATCTTCTTGAAGGGAAAAGGAAAAGTCAATCATCTTGATGAAACTGGTCTAGAATAAGATGTTCCCATATTTGTAGCATGAGATGAGGACTCTGCAATCATGTCGTGGCTGTGGAATCCCATGTAGCTCGAAATCAGTAGCAACTGCATTTTCCTATCAAATATCAAGGAGCTATGGGAAACTATTTGAAAAACATACTCAAAAATGTAGGATTTGGCTTTGATGTTTGAGATCAAAACCAAAAACTTGTCTACAAAATAGACAAATCTTTGTGTGATTGAATATTACAATACAATGAATGGCTTGTGGTTAGAAATTGACTACTATCAAAATCTAAAAATGAAAGATAGTGAGGATGCCCAAGTTTTGAAGGAATTCATTGAAAGAGATCGAGTATTTGAGTTTTAAACAAGGTTAAACTCAGAGTTTGACCCAGTTCAAGTTCAAATCATTGGAAAAGAAAAGCTACCACCATTGAGTAAAGTCTTTTCCATTGTTCAAGCTAAAGAAAGCAAACGCTTAGTCATGTTGGATTCCTAGCAAACCAAAGGATTTGCCATGGTATTGATGTAATACCCCAGAATTTGATATTAAGTTTGGAAATTGTAATAATGAATTTTACCCAAAAGTCTTAAGGAGGCTTAGTTTTGAAGTTGTACTAATGAATGTTACCCAAAAATCTTAAGGTGGCTTAGCTTGGAAGAATAAGGTTAGCTTGGAAAGGAAGAGATAAGGGCCATGATGGGTTCTTACCCTAGAAGCCATGTGAAGATAAGATTTGGAGGTTTGGGATTGGAAGAAAGGAGAAGCTTGAATGGGAAGAATGATGGTAATGATTAATTTCACCCTAAAAGTCTAAGATGACATAACTTGGAATACTAGGATTGGCTAGGATTGGCTTACAAAGGAAGAAGATAATAGTACTTATCCTAAAGGCCACGTGGGGGTGAATTTGGAGGCTTTGGATTGGAAGGAGTGGTGGCTTGCTTTGAAAGATAAAATCAAAGGAGGAAAATTTCAAAGATAGTAATGATTGCTAGGGTAGAAAACGAGTAACTTGGGGGCTAAGATATATCTTGAAGATTTGGGATTTGAGAATCTATATAAAGGGGAGGAGGAGAGGCCACGTGAAGCTAAAGTGTAAGAAAGAAAACAAGGAAATAAAGAAATCCAAAGAAAAAGCAAAGAAAGGAAGATAGAGATACCTCATCGGAAAGCAAAAAAAAAGGTGAGAAAATCAAAGAAGTAAGTCAAATTTCTTACCATAGGTTGTAGATCATGAAAAGAGGAGTCCGTAGGTTCAAACGGAGAGAAAATCGGAGCAAAAATGAGCAAGTTATAGCATTTTTAATTTTAGGTTGCAAAATCCGTAACAAGGAAGGAGGCAGCGCGTGGCCACTCTTCTGGGGGCGCGTGAGGGCGCGTCCGGCCTCCGTTTGGCCTGAAATTTTCACCTTTGTTCTCCTATTTTAATTACCTACAATCCTATATAAAAATATTTAAGGTTTGGTTCACTGAAATCCATGATTTCTGTAGAAACAGCCTTAGTACTCGAAACTGGGCTATAAACAGTGCTATCGAAGGGACACGATCGAGGTGAATGATTCCTGCATGTTCTGTGACACTTTGAGCATTTGTTGCTTCACTTGTGTGTGTATGATGGATTGCATATCATACCTTGGTGGTTTACATGCCATATTTTCCCTTGGTTATGCATATTCCTTTTGCTTTGTCATATATCATGTTCATGTTGGTGACTATGACTAGTTGTTGGGCCATCATCGAAGAACTCGTGCTCTTCCGGTGAGCCAAGGGGTGACTATGATAGCCACGGGGGTGATTGCAACACCCTGGCATTGCTACCACAGGGGTGGATTTCATAATGGCATTATTGCATTTTCACGCATGTACTTTCCTTTTCTGAGTCACTCACTTAGATGTTATTATCTAACTCGAGTGTTTCATACCCCTGGGACATTCAACGTCCCAGCTTTATTAGAAGTATCAGGTGTTACAGGTTTTAGTTCAAAGCATGGGAAAAGAGGTGGAGCTTTGCCAGCTTTGGGTTCTTTTCGATTTGTTATGGCTATTTTTTGATTTATTATGTAACCCGAATAATGTATTGTGAATAACAGCCAAAATACTCAAGGTTGTAAGAGGTGTGTGTGTGTGTGGGCATCCTATAGTTGTACCTATAAGTAGTAAGTTGTGTCTTTTGGGTTTATTGAAAGTTGTATGCATTTCCTGTACATATAAAGGAATCTAGTGGAAACCCCTTTATTTAGCTTACGTTAAGCTTTCAGGTTCAATCCAAATGCTTCCGTTGGTAAGAGTTTTCATAACGCCCGTAGGTGATGTTAGCTTATATTTGATATCATTGTGTATTTGAAAAAGTGGGGCATTACAATTGAGGACAACTAATAGAGGAAAGCCAGCTATAGGAGGACAAAAATATCGCATTAAACCATCTAATAAGGACGGTTGTTGGTGCATGTTTTGTAAGAAGCCAAACCACATGAGAGCAAACTATTTCAAGCTTCACGAAAAAGCTTAAATTCTTAATCGAATTGGTGGATTTAGGGGACATACATAATAGTCCATTAGCCTTTCAAAAATGGAAGATTAGTAACAAGATAAAACTATCAATAGTGACGAACTCCATGGGCTGATTAAGGAAGAAATTGAGAAGTTGCGAGGTTTTATTCAATCCCTTTCTATCTCTAATTCTGCATGCTCTCTAGCTACTTCTGGTAAATGTCTATTTTCTCGTTCCTTTATTGCTAATGAAAGTCCATATCACACTTCATTGATTCTTGACTCGAGAGCCATTGATCACATGACGCCATGTCCCACCTCATTTGAACCTATAAACATCTTTCAGGAAATAAAGGGATTCTTGTTGCAAATGGCTCTCATATTCCAGTTGTTGATTAAGGCAATATTAACCTTATCCCAAACATCTCATTAAACAATGTTCTTCATGTTCCAAACCTATCCACCAATCCTTTCTCTATTAACCAAATTACTAAATCTTTAAACTATAGTGTTACTTTTTTGACACACTGCGTTTTCCAAGACCAAACTTTAGGGAGTAGGATTGGCCTTCCTAAGGTTAAAGACGAACTCTACTATCTTGAGGCAACAAACAATTCTAAAGGACCAAGGCTATGAGAGCCCCACCCCGAATACCTCAGAAGCTAAGGAAGCCAAGTTGGAGTCTCAGGAAGAGAAAAACAAATAAAAGATTACAACAACATGGCCACACAAGCAACTAGCTGGCATAGAGGAAGCATGGTGTACAAACACATACAAATTGGACCAAAAAGGCGTAAAGATAACAAAGCAAGGCATAACCCCCTAACAACACAAAGCATACATAAACGCATCACAAGGGGTGGAACAGATGCCCTCTAGCACCCAAGAACAACAAAACTCCCCCAGGACTCGTCGGTTGGGATACCCCTGTACACACATATCTACCCGCCAGGTTAGACACCACTACACTCATCCTCAGCCTTCGATTTTCCTTTACCTAGAATGATGTAAAGCAAGAGTGAGTCACAAGACTCAGCAAGCATAATGGAGTAAAAGGAATACAAGGCTAGGTATAAACATCACCCACATGTCACATGCAAACCATGACATAAAACACCATAGCATACACTCACTAGCAACGCGTCAATGCACATATAACGAACTGTGGGCTCCACATAAGGCACAAATACTGGTACCCAGGGTCCTACATACAAACATGTCACAATCATGAATTGGCTAGCATATGCCCAACAACTAGAGCTCCCATAACTCATCCTCTCGAGCCAAAGCTTTCATAACAACCTCTCAAGCTGAAGCTCGTCAGTATACCACGCGGATAAATCTGCCACGCACATTAGTAACCATGCAATGTAATGCAACACATAAAAAATGCATGGCGGTGTAAGCATCAACGGGATACAAAGCCCTCATAAAACTAGGCATCAAGTCATACTTCACCCTTGTATACATACACATACAATGCAATGCCAATGCTCCTAGTGACCCTATAATGTCCATGCTCAAGAATCCATATCATATAAACCACCCGAAGTGCAAACCCGAAACCTGGCATCACAATGCATTGAAGTACAACAAATAATGGTAGAGGCGATCGACAGTTTCTAGCCACCGGTCGACAACTTTTGACAGTGGGGGAAACTGTAATACCCGAGAATTTCTTGAGGCTATAAATAGTATTTGATGAAGGGTATAACTGGAATTTTTGAAAGAAATGGGTTGTAGGATACACTATCACAGTTTAAAGCAACCGAATCGACCAGAGGGAGTACCCTGAACCCTTGATTATTAAGGAAAATTGTATAGTAGGGACGAGTAATACGAATTATGATTTTAGGTATCAAAAGAAGTGGGATCAGGAACAGTTTTTGGTACAACTGTCGACCGGGCTGAGAAAATCGAATCGAAGTAGGGAACATCTGGAAAATCAACCGAGCATGCTGAGGACTAAAATTTTACTTGTAGAACAACCCTTGAGTGAATTCGGGTTAAAATGAAGAGATTTAAGGTCAAAACAAGCAATCGGGCTAAAGTGTAATTTTTTAATTTTACCCAAGGGAGGTTAAACGGATAATTTTTCAGAAGTTTCAAGCGAGAAATGAGGAGTACTAAACTTGTGAGCCTTAGTGGTATAGTCGGATAGATCAGGAGTATCATGGAAATGGCACAAATGTCATATGAAGAAAACATGGGGTCAAAGTATAATAAACCAAAGTTGTTATAGAACGCATCGAGGAAGTCGGCTGCCGCCTTCCACCACACGTGGCCATCGTCTCCGGTGATGGGACGACTGAGGGATAGCTGGGGAAGGTGGTATACGGCGTGAGGAGGCGCTGGGCAGTAGCCATTGGCCGAAAATGGTTGAGATGTGATCGGAATTTATAGTGGAAGTGACCGAAAATCTGGCCGAGATTTTTGAAGGCTTTTCCTCATGATTTAGGGCTATTCGAGTGTGCTAAAGGCTAGATCTGGTGCTTAAGGGATAAGATCAACCAAGATTTGGTGATTTTCGGCTGAGAAAAATGGTATAAATAAGAAGCAAAGTGGCAGAGGGTTTTAAAAATTTAAAGCTTCAAATTGAATGGGTTAGAGGAAGAATCGAAGAGAGTTGATAGAGGGCTTTTGGTCTCGAGGGTTCAAGGATTATTTTTGGAGCATTTGGAGGAGTTTGGGGTGTGATTTGTGACCATTTGAAGCTCGGCTGGAGACGAGTGGCGGACCGTCTCCGCAGCGCCTGCAACTCGCCTTTTGGGGTGTTTTTCTGTGAGATTTCGGCCTGCAATTGGTGTCATCGTGATTGACTCTTCAAGGGCTTCAAGGGGGTACCCTTTGTTTAGCCATCGAAGCCATCATCGGTGGCAAAAAATTTAGGGAAGAAGGTGGCGCGTGGCTGCACGCGCCACACTCCATTCGCACCCACACGCTAGGCGCGTGAGGGCACGTGATAAGGGTTATTTTGATAATTTTTTTTCAGTATTTATTTATATTTATTTTAGTAATTATTGTGTTGAAAATTTTGAAAAAAATATTTCAAGAGATAATTATTTTGGAATTATCAAGGTGAAAATAGGGAGAAAATAGAGGAAATTGTGGAAAAATTGAGGAAAATGGATTTTAATGCTTCCTTAATTAAATATGATGTTTAGGGAATATTGTGGCTCAAGGTTGAGTATAAGTTCAAGTGTTTGTGATTTAACACGCAAATCGAGGTAGTACACGAGTATCGAGGCGATCCGAATACGTTCGAGGTGAGTGGTTTGATTCTAGTCTTACCTTATTTTAAAGTGTGTGTAGTGGGTTCTAGTGAGTGATTTTTATCCTCTCGAGCTTAGGATACACATGATTGAACCAGTTCGAGTGAGCGGTTGTACCCTCCAGAACTTGGGATACTATGTATCAATGTTTTACTTATGTACATGTGGTTTCATTTACATATTGAACATGTGGTATATTGCATCAACTGTTTTTTACTTGCAAATGAGTCGGTGCATGGCGTGTGATTTTCATATCATCGGGGCATTATTTTTCGGGTTGTTGTTATGTCCGTGGGGACGGGATGGGGTCTTCTTGAGAATGGGACAAGGTTAATCCAGGTGAACGAATGATACGGTAGGGCACTCGAGGATTAAGTATGTCACGGCTAGGTCAACCCCAACGGAGTGTGGAATGGGTTTTTAACGAGAGGTTAAGTATGTCAGAGAGATTTCTCAAGTTAGACATGTTGCATGTCGTTGTTGTCTGTATATGCCATGCTCGTGTGTCTTTCATGCATTCAATAAATTGTTTCATGTCATCACTTAGATGTTTTATCATCTAATCTGGGTTATGCCCCTGGAACATTCAAACGTTCCAACTAGAGACTGCTACGAGGGCGAGGACGTGGCCAGTTGAGGGCCAATGGTGTTTAGTTTGATAGTCGTTGTATCATTTTGGAGGCTTTAGTATGTATTTTGGTTTATGTATGAACGGTGGTATGATAATGTTGTTATCATGTGGTGGTTTTATAATAGTATTTTTGTGTGGAAATACTTTGTATAATTTGATGTTAAATATTCCGTTGCGTTATATTATATCTCGTTTAGTTTAAGATTATTGATCTTGTTAGAGAAACAGGCAAGACTGGGGTTTTCGGGATCTTGTGTATATGTGAATATTGTTCTTGGAATCACCGCGGGTGTCGGCCTATGTGTGCATGTGAAGATTGTTCTTAATGCACCACGCGTGATGAACTTGGAAAAAAGAAAAAAAGATTCCCGAGAATTGTCTTATAGTGACACGCCTGGCGAGTAAGGGTGTTACAGAAACAGTCAGTAGTTCCCTCCCACAGGCACCCAAACCATCAAGAGCTAGCCTAACCGACGATAGCCACTACGACTAACACCCATAAATCTGCATGCAAACACACCCGAATTGTACACACCACACCCCAACACCCTCTAGGAACCTATCCCAACATGGTTAGGCATAATTCCATGAAGAAACATAGAAAGAGTCAAACTCTATTCAAGCTTTTGGAAGAAACACCACAAACTTGCCCCCTTGAAAGAGCTTACAACCCAAAGATAGTCAAGAAATAGGGAAATCAAACCATGGAGAAGATAAAAAGGAAAAAATAGCTTGCAAAGAAGGTTAAAAAGCTTGTTTTAGACAGCCTGAGAGGAAAGAGAGGGGCTAGAAGTGCTCGATTATAGCCTCCTTCTTGCTATTCCTTTCCTTTTTTTTTTTCTTTCCACTGCTCAAGCAAACAAGTTTTGCCTCAATCTAATGCATCGTTGGCCCTTTTAAGGAGTTACTATAAGCCTCCTCACGTGCCAAAGCCTTCTAGAAGAACTTTCACTACTTTACCTACTTTGCATCGCCTTAGCTGGGTGGATTGGGAAGTTGCACCTAGATAGAAATGGATGACAGCCTCGAGGGATCGGTCCATAGTTTGGGCATTTGGTAAAAACTGTCAACATCCTTGAAAAAATCGGTTGACCGTTGCCTCTTGCCACCTAGTCCCTTGAACATCCTATAAGCATCATAACACCAATGCCACTATAAAACTTAGATAACACGAAAGCCTAACCCTGTTAATCAATCGTTGCAAATTCTCCCCCTTTAAAAGAATTTGGTCCTCCAAATTCAAACCTGGTCACTGGAACAACTGAGGGTAGTTGCCCCTCATTTCTTCCTCTAGCTCCCATGTAGTCTCGTCCAATCTGTGGCGTTGCCATTACACCTTCACGTAGGGAATTAACCAATTATGCAGTACTTTCTCCTTATGATCTAGAATTCAGGTAGGAAGTTTAATATAGGTCACAAGCTCCTTAACATTCAAAATTCGATAGTCAATGATGTGTTGTGGTTCTGGTGTATACTTCGAAAGCATAGAGACGTGAAAGATGTTGTGCATGCTAGCTAGCCGAGGGGCTAAAGCTAATTAGTAGGCTAGCGATCCAGTCTGCTCCAATATCTCAAATGGTCCCATAAATCGTGGACTAAGTTTCTCCAAAACCCCAAACCTCTGTACTCCTCGTGTGGGCATCATCCTCAAAAATACATGATCCCCAACGGCGAACTCCAAATCCCGTCGTGGTCTGTCAACATAACTCTTCTGCATATCCTGGGCAGCCTTCATTCGAGCTCTGATCTGCCAAATCTTCTCCATCTTCTTCTTAACGATCTCCGATCCTATCAATGCTCCATCCCCTATTTTAGTCCAACAAATAGGAGATTTGCAGGGTTTTCCATATGGTGCCTCGTATGGTTCCATTCCAATACTTGAGTGGTAACTATTGTTATACATAAATTCTACCAAATGCAAGTGATCACTCCAGCTACCATGGAAATCCAAAACACATGCCCGTAGGATATCCTCCAGGGTTTGTATGGTCCCCTCTATCTGTCCATCCATTTGTGGATGAAACACTGTACTAAAAGTCAACTGCGTCCCTAAGGCACTTTGCAACACAACCTAGAAACGAGAGGTAAACCTAGGATCATGATTAGACACTATACTGACGGGGATGCCATGCAGCCTAATAACTTCTTCAATAAACAAGCTAGCCAAACGGTGTATAAAGAACATCTTTTTAATAGGTAGGAAATGCGTCAACTTCATCAATCTGTCAACATTCATCCATATAGTGTCGTAACCTTTACCAAAGCGTGGCAATCCTAAAATAAAATCCATGGCAATATTATCCCATTTCCACTCCGGAATAGGTAATGGTTGTAGTAATCCTATGGATCTTTGGTGCTTAGCCTCCACCTGCTGGCACACTAAGCATCACGACACAATCTCTGGCACACTCCTCTTCATACATCCCACCAAAAGTGGCGGCGTAAATTCTTATATATCTTCGTAGCACCTGGGTGTATGGTATAACATGATTGATGAGCATAAGATAAAATCTCCTATTTAAGTGGCTCATCATCTGGCACAAAAATCCGCCCACGGCATAGCAATAAACCATCATTCCTTTGGCTATAACCCATAGGATCGAATATCGCCATATCTACTAAAATCCGCTCCAACATCTCACCAATTTGTTGTCGTTCTCATATTCAGTCTATCAGATCTGATTGAACACTCATGTAAGTACAATATAGCACAAGTCCTCTTGAAGCCAAAATAAAGAGCTCACCCATCTGTTCTAACAACAACCACTCCTACACCATCATTACTACAACTATTGCTCCATAGCGACTCAGCGCATTGGCCACCACATTAGCTTTTCTTGAGTGGTACAAATCTCACAATCATAATCCTTAAGTAATTCCATTCACTGGCACTGTCTCATGTTCAATTCCTTTTGAGAGAACAAATACTTCAAACTTTCCCAATACTTCAAACACCTATGATCGGTATATATCTCCACATTTTCGCTGTAAAGGTAATGGCTCCAAATCTTCAATGCAAACATAACAACCGTAAACTCCAAATCATGGGTGGGTAATTCATCTCATGCTTCTTTAACTGCCTAGGCACATAGGCATTCACACGCCCATCTTGCATCAACACACATCTCAACCCTATATAGGAAGCGTCACTGTAAATCGTAAACTTCTCGCCACTCCTAGGAATGGCGAACACAAGTGTTGTAGTCAACTGCCACTTCAACTCCTAGAAACAATTCTCTCAGGAATCATCCCAATCAAAACTCACTCTTTGTGTTAACTTGGTCATCGGTGAGGCTAAGCCTGCAAATCCTTCTATAAATCGTCGTAGTATCCCGCGAGTCCAAGGAAACTCCGAACTTTAGTCACTATCGTAGGCCTTGGCTAGTCAAGCATGGCTTTGATATTTGTCGGGTCAATCAAAATGCCTTCTTCCGATACCACATGTCCAAGGAAACCTACTTGCCTTTGCCAAAACTTGCACTTGGTAAACTTGGCATATAGTTACTTCTCCCTAAGCCTGTGCAAAATTATCCTAAGGTGTATCTTGATTCAGTTAGTAAATCAAGATATCATCAATAAAAACAATAACAAAACAATCCAAATACTCCTTGAACACTCGGTTCATTAAGTTCATAAATACTGTCGGTGCGTTCGTCAACCCGAATGGCATAACCACAAACTCATAATGGTTTTAGTGTATACGGAATGTCGTCTTCTGAATATCTCTGTCTCTGACCAGCACTTGATGATATCCCAACCTCAAATTAATCTTAGAGAAAACAGAGGCTTTTTGAAGCTAATCCAATAGATCATCCACTCGAGGTAGTGGGTACTTATTCTTCAACATAACTTGATTCAGTTGACGGTAATCAATACATAACCTCATTAACCCATCCTTTTTTTTCACACGAATAACACCGGTGCTCCCCAAGGTGATGTACTCGATCGGATAAAACCCTTGTTCAATAAATCTTGCACCTGCACTTTCAATTCCTTTAATTCATTTGCAGCCATTCTATATGGAGTTTTGAAAATTAGTTGGGTACTTAGAAACAGTTCAATTGTGAAGTCAATCTCTCTATGTGGCAGCAGTCCTGACAACTCATCCGAAAATACATCAGGAAAGTCTTGGACCACTGGAAGCTTAGATAGGTCCTTCCTTGCTCCTACCATAACGGTCACAAAGGCGAGATACGCCTCACACCCATGTTATATCAATTTCTCTACTTTCATCACCAAAATCATTGGAGTCAAAACTATTAGCTTAATACCTCAGCATAAAATTGCTATTTGTTAGGGAAATTCAAAGGAGATTATCTTTCGACAACAATCAACTTTAGCATAATACCGCAATAGCCAATCCTTGCTCAAGATAAGGTCAAAATCCTTAATAACAAGTACCACTAAATCACCTGGTAATACCTTATCATGCACTCCGAGCTCACAACTCGTAATCACATCACTACCTAACAACACAACGTCGCTCGACGTGGTAATAAACATATAGTATGGTAGTGAAGTCTGAGGGATAGGAACATAATGCAAAAAATGCGATGTTATGAAAGAATGCATGGATCCTGTATCAAAAAGCACATGAACATCGTGATCATATAATGTAAGAATACCTTGCACAATATTGTTCCCTCCTTCAGCTTTAGTTGCTGTCAACGCAAATACTCACCCCTGAGCTTAAGTCCTATCTGTGGCAGTGGGGTATTGGGCCACAAGTAGTAGTAATGGTGGTGCTGCTCCCTACACCCTTGGCATCGCTAGCCTCGAAGTAAACCTCTGTCCCGATACTCCTAATCCTTTGCCCACCAAACTATAACAATTGTGTGCACATGCTTGTCCTGATCTCCTTGTTAGGTGCCGCACTTGTAGCCCATGAAAAATGCCTCTATACATGCCCTGACTACCCACAAGATAACAACCTACTTGACCCATGTGACACGGTTCCCGATGTCTTCTTCCACATAACTTGCACACTAAGGGTCCCCCTGAAGTCTTACTGGAGCTTACTTCCCACCTTCTCTTCTTCCTGTTATTTTCTATTCCCTTAAATGTTACCCGCTCACTCCTTAACTCGTTTAGGTCTCGCTCAATTGCATAGGCTCGCTGCTCCACAGTAGGATAATTCGTAATCTTAGCCCCAACCAACGCATGACGAATATCCGACCTCAAAATCCTCTGGAACTTAATCACTTTCTTATCCTCTAGCGTCATTAACCCGAGTGCATATCATGCCAAAGAGATAAACTCGGTCTCATACTGGGCAGCTGTCTTACTTTCCTAGACCAGCTCAATAAATTGATATGTCTTTTGCTCACGTACCTAGTCAGGGATGTAGGTTGCATTAAATATCTCTTGAAACTCTACCCACGTCGACTCTGTGCCTACATAACATTGCTTAATTGTCTCCCACAAACGCTCTGCATTACCTCGTAAAAGAAATTTACCAAGTTGTGCCTTTTGTGCCTTGATACAACTCATAGTCCACAAATGTTTATCTACCGTCAACATCCAATTCTCTGCCTTAGACACATCCATAAAATTAAAGCGGTCGCAATGCCATAAAATTCATGAGAAATACACTCTCAGTGCCACCATCCATCCCTTGAACTACAGTATAGGACACTTGACCTCCATTATCATTACTACGATCTTACCTCAATTGATTGGTAGCAAAGACATTCACTGCCCGTAGCATGCCCGCTAACGTCTCCTGTATGTGACCTTCTACCAAAGATCCCCACCACGGTCTCACGACGTCTTTGGGGTCGAGGTTGCCTGACCTTAGCCCTACGTAAGTGGTCATCCACGTCCTCGTCATGTACTCATGTGCTCTACACAATTAAAATACTTAGAACACAAATTCCTATTGATACTTAGATCCAACTATGAGACACCCCAACACTACCCGATAGTCCTAAGTGTACAAGGATTGACTCATCCGAATCTCGCTCTGATACCAAAACTGTGAGTCCCACCCTGAATACCTTGAAAGCTAGGGAAGCTGAGTTCCAGTCTCAAAAAGAGAAAAACAAATAAAATATTACAACAACTTGGCCACATAAGAAACTAGCTGGCATAGAGGAAGTATAGTGTACAAACACATACAAATTGGCCACAAAAGGCACAAAGATAACAAAAGTAGGGCATAACCCCCTAACAACACAAAAGCATACATAGACGCATCACAATGGGTGGAACAAATGCCTCGAGCACCTAAAAACAACAAAACTCGCCCAAGACTAGTTGGCTAGGATGCCCCTATACACACATATCTACCTGCCAGGTCAGACACCGCTACACTAGCCCTCAGCCTTCGCCTTTCCCTGACTTGGAATGATGTAAAACAAGAGTGAATCATAAGACTCAACAAGTATAATGGAATAAAAGGGATACAAGGCTAGGGATAAACATCACCCACATATCACATGCAAACCATGCCATGAAGCACCACAACATACACTCACCAACAACGCGTTAATGCACATATAACGAATCATGGGGCCCACATAAGGCACACATACTGGCACCTAGGGTCTTGCATACAAACCTATCATAGCCATAAACTGGCTGGCATATGCTTAAGAATTAGAGCTCCCATAACTCATCCTCTTGAGCCAAAGCTCGGATAACAACCTCTCAAGCCAATGCTTGTATAACATCATCTCGAACCAAAGCTCGTGGGTATACCCTGATGATAAATCCATCGCATGCATCAGTAACCATGCAATGCAACACAAAGAAAGTGCATGAAGGTGTAAGTATCAACATGATAAAGGGCCCTCAGAAAACTAGGCATCAAACCATGCTTCGCTAATGTAGACATACACATATGATGTAATGCCAGTGCTCCTAATGACCTTACGATTTCCATGCTCAAACACACATATCACATGAACCACCCAAAGCCTAACATCACAATGCATTGGTGTACAACAAATAATGGTAGAGGTAGTTGACAGTTTCTAGCCACAAGTCAACAACTTGTGATAGTGGGGGAAACGGTCGACATCTTCCTCAAGTTGGTCGACAGTTCCCTCCTGCAGACACCCAAATGTTTGAAAGCTAGCCTAACCGATCAACAACCACTGCAACCAACACCCATAAATCTACATGCATACATACTTGAATTGCACACAAAACACTCCAAAACCCTCTTGGATCCTATTCCAACATGGTTGGGCATCATTCCATGAAGAAACATAGGGAAAGTCAAACCCTATTCAAGCTTTTGGAAGAAACACCACAAACATGCCCCCTTAAAGGAGCTTATAACTTAAAGACCCAAAGATAGTTGAGAAGTGGGGAAATCAAACCATGGAAAAGGTAAAAAGGGAGAACAACTTGCAAAAAAAGTTAAAGAGCGCTCGATAGCCTGAGAGCCTGAGATAGCTTGAGAGTGAAGTAGCGCTAGAAGTGCCCAATTGTAGCCTTCTTCTTGCTCTTCCTTTCTTTCTTCTTTTCCTTCTTCTTTCTTTCCACAGCCCGAGTAAACCAATTTTTCCTTCAATCTAATGCATCCTTAGACCTTTTAAGGATTTAGTGGAAGCCTTCTCATGTGCCAAAGCCTTCTAGAAAAAGTTCCATCACCTTACCCACTTTGCGCCGCCTTAGCTGGGTGGCCTCGGAAGTTGCACCCGGATGGAAACGATCAACAACCTTAAGGGACCAGTCAACAGTTTGGGCATTTGGCAAAAACAGTCGACAGCCTTGGAAAAATCGGTCGACCATTGCCTCCTACCACCTAGCCCCTTGAGTATCCTGCAAGCATCATAACACCAATGCCACTTTAAAACTTAGATGATACAAAAACCTAACGCATGCTGCTTCTTCCAATAACCTACCTAAGATCTTACTACAACATTGTTAGTTTAGCCATCCTCAATTTAGACAATTACAAAGTATATTTCAAATCCTATTCCATAATGTATCTCTTGACACTTGTCATTATGAAGTCTATGAACTTGCTAAACATCACAAAACTTATTTTCATTTAGTTAATAAATGGTTTGTTTTACCTTTTTCCTTAATCTATAGTGTTTTGTGGGGGTTCTTCAAGGGTTTCTAATTGTACAAGGACTAGATGGTTTGTTTCTTTCATTGATGATTACACGAGAGTCACCTAGGTTTACCTCAGGAAAGACAACTGCAAAGTTTCTACTATTCTTCCCAATTTTTGTCAAATGATCAAAACCTAATTTGAAGTTCTATTAAAAGTTTCGATCGAATAATGCTAAGGATTACTTCAACCTATGTCTAAATCATTTCTTTCCTAAAAGAAGACATTATTCATGAGTCCTCTTGTGTGGACACCCCCTAACAAAATGGGAAGACTGAAAGGAAAAATCATCACCTCTTAAATGTCACCCGGACCTTTTTATTTTAGTCTTGTGTACCTAAAAATTTTAGGGAAGAAGCAGTGCTAATTGCAGCTCATTTGATTAACCACTTACTCTCTTGATCCCTTGACAACAAGGGACCTATTTGGCTTTGAATGAAACACTATCCATCTATCTCCATTTCCTCAACTCTGTCCCTTAAAGTTTTTGGGTGCACTGAATATGTTCATATTCATCAATAAAATCATTATAAACTTAATCCTTGGGCTCTTAAATGTATCTTCCTTGGATTTTCCAACACTCAAAAAAGGTATAAATGCTATCATCTATCCTCTTGCAAACTTTTTGTTTTCATGAATGTTACTTTCCATGAAAATACTCATTTTTTCCTTTCTTCCCAACCTCATCATTAGGGGGAGCACTCTCGTAAAGATGAGGATCTCTGTCCATACACCCATTTAAATCTTTTCTTTTCTCATTCATCTTCATAACCAAGTCAACCTTCTTCACTTCAATCACTAGAATCCCTTCCATCACAACCTTATCCTTTATGTCCTCCTCAATTTACCAAACAGAATATTATTCTAAATTAATAAGACAAATCAAAATGTAAAAGGATTAAAGCAATCAATAGAAACGCTTCCGGTAGAAGGGATTTATCCACCAATGGTTATAACACTGATCATTGATACCAAAGTCACTAATTTTCCTTGAATACTTGGCCTTAGAAAGAACAACAAGCTCTGTTCATTCGATGTTTCCCTTACTTCTTAGTTAATTAAAACAAGTTCTTCAATTAACCCTTACCTTCAAACAACCCTAGAACAAGCTCTCTAGAATTTAATTCAATGGCAGCATTAAACTTTGTGAAAACAAGACCAAATCTGAACAATAAACACACAAGCTCAGTTTATTTAATTCAACACATGTACTCCCTAGGAATTGAATGAAAACTTGTCCATAATCATCAACTCTAGTTGCTACTTATGCAAGAAAGACCAAACAATTACGGATTTGGTATTCAAGCTAGCAATTGATCATGCATCAAGAATTGAATAGCGGCCGTCTATGCAATCAAAACACACAATCATAAATAATAAAACCAGAAGATACATGAATATTCAAGAGAAAATCAGATTGCAAATAAAATCAAAAAGATCTCACAATGTTCTTCACCATGGCTTCAAAATATCCTTCTACCGAAAAACAAAACTTTAGCCACACATAATGAGAGAAAGAACACAAAAAGAAGAGAAAATATGAAAGGGATGTTTCTTCCTCCTCCTGGATGTGCTTCTCTACCTCTTTTGCTTCCTGGACGTCCCCCCTCTCGAGCTTGGATCAAGACTTTAAATATCCCCAAACAAAGAATCCAAATCAGCCAAGGAATTAGGGCTCCTAGACTCCCGTCACTTACAAGCCCATTTTGGATCGGATAACGAGCGTTTTGGGCTTCGGCCTCTTCTTAATAATTGTAGTTCAAAATGTTTAGATGAATTTAGGCTCTTGAATCACTCGATTTTGACATCAGAATCTCAAGTTATGGCCTTTTAAAGATTCCATGTTTGTGCAGAATTCTAATCCAATTAGGATTTGGCCCAGCTTTTCGGCTCTAACTTGAAGCGATGTTTGGAGGCCCAAACGAACTTGGATTTGGACAAATAATACCATTCTGGAAAGCCCAAGAAGTCCTCTACAAAATCTCTGAGACATTATTCATGTTCTTGAACTCTAACAGGTTCGAAAATCTGAAAGAAGCCCGAAAGGTCAAAATATTAAAAAGCTGAAATTTTGTAAGTAAAAGCCCAATTTATTCTAACCTATCCAAAATTGCCTTAACCATAAAAATAAGTATAAATCAACACAATAAGGCATAAAGCTCACCCAAGAGACCATATGTAAGGGAAATAAATATATGAAATTATGGACTCATCAAATTCCCCCACACTTAGCTTTTGCTTGCCCTCAAGCAAGACTACGAGACATGACACAATCACATTAATTCCCCCAATGACACCAAAAATATCACATATCATAATCAAAGACAACCCAAAGAATCAAACACTATAACATGTCATGAACTAAAACACTCAACAAACTCAAACTAAAATAAACAAGAGATTTTCATTCAAAAAGAAATCAACAAGTATGGTAGTCCCTCACACGTCACTCATAATTCACTCAAGTGTTTAAGGGTTGGAAAAATTCACTCAACATTCAATTCATGCTCAATCACTACCATAAACTTGCTTGTTTATCCAATCTTTGTTGCTGATGTCACATGCCGTACACAAATCCAATGGTCCTTAATAAGGTTGTAATGGGGCTAAGGTAAAGGTAGGATATAAAAGGGAAAAAGGTTAAGACCTAAGAAACTAATAGAGCATTTAGAAACAAGCTGGGTTAATTAGGCATGAAGGACCCAACACCTCAACCAATAATCAAACACTCTTTGTTTCTTCCTTATTCATTTCTTTAAAAAATCATATATTATGTCCTTGCACCTTTTTTTTTTCTTTCTTTCCTTTTTGTTCTCTTTTTTTTTTCAACATATATTTTTTTTCTCTAAGCATTACTTGGCTTTTGACACGAATGTCAACATTTGTGATGAAGACACCCGGTTACTCCCCTAAATAATTGCTTAGGGTGCATATGCCTACTCATATTTTGAACCACTGTTTGACATGAAGGTTGATGCAGGAGCATACTGTCAACCCCCAATTACTACTAAGTAGCTCAAAACATAGGAGTAGATAAATATCAAAAACTTTTTTTTTTTTTTTTTGCTACAAGGACATAATATCATAAGCATTCCCCAAATACATTCCACTTCATCAATAATACAGCCATAACAAATCAACAATAGCATCTCCACACTCATTCAATTCACCATCCTTTTCAAAACCCATCAAAAAATTTCAAATGCTCTACTAGTCCAAAAGTGGGTAAACAAAATAAGGATAACAAATGAAACGGTTTACGGCTTATTAACAAGGGTTGTTGAACAAAGAAAAGGACAATAAGCTCAAAATAGGTATACTAAAGTCAATTATGTAAGGTTGGCTTTTTAAGTCAAGTGGTAATAAATCCTATATGCCATTTTCATCTTTATGCATGCACATGAATCTGCAACTTTGACTAGTATTAGAAGCAAGTTTTATAGCAATCTTAGATGAATGAACATCACTCCAAAAGAAAACACAAGATTGCCATGTATGTTTCAATCTCAAAGACTCACCCAATAATGGTTTTTTTTTTGGTCTACCAACACAAGTTAATACTCTTCAAAATCAAACTCGAGTCAATTCTAGCCTAAGTATGCAAGTATTTTGTTCAATCATGTTATAACATTCTCACCTCAAGTCAATCTAAGTTTATAACATGTGAATCCATGAATATCATTGGGAAAACATCCTAGACATCCTAAAAAAAATAAATAAATAACAATAATAACAATAATAATAATAATAAAAATTAACATGTTCAAAATGCACTCTCTAAACTCTCTAAATGCAATCACTCCCCCACACTTAAAACTTAGATTGTCCCCAATGTAAGGCTAAATGCAAGAAAATGGCACAGAAAAAAAAATGCATATGAAAAGAAAAAGAAAAAGGGATAGAGAAAGCAAATCTGATCATCTTGGGTTGCCTCCCAAGCAGCGCCTTTGTTTAACGTCTTTGGCTAGACATTGCCACTTCTCAATCAGCGTAAGTTGGATCTCTCAATTGCATTTCATTCGCAGTTTTCTCTTGAAAACCTTCATGAATTGGCTTAAGCCTATGCCCATTGACCTTGAACACCTTTTTAGTTCCTAGGCTTCGTACCTCAACTGCGCCATAAGAAAATACGTTAGTAACTTCAAAAGGACCAATCCAATGAGAACGTAACGTACCTGGCATTAATTTGAGTCTTGAATTGTAAAGTAAAACTTTTTATCCAAACACAAATTGCTTTCTAGCAACCATTCTATCTTGAAATGCCTTTGTCTTGTCCTTTTTCTTATCCTTTGTCCTTACCTTCGTCTTGGCCTCATGTCTCAACTCAAAAGTCTCCTGTGCAAAAACATTAACCACATCAATAAAAAATGCATATTGAATATCATTAGGGTACCTTATGTCATCAAATATATTAAATTTCATAATCTCCCCATTGAACTCCATGGTAAGGGTACCATCATGAACATCAATTTTTGTCCTTGCTGTTTTTAGAAAGGGTCTTCCTAATAAGATTGGTGCTAGATTAGATGAGTCATCTTCTTCTATGTTAAGCACATAAAAATCAACAGGAAAAACCAATTCATTAACTTGCACTAAAACATCCTCAAGAACTCCATTAGGATACACATTAGATCTATCAGCAAGTTGAATAATCACACCTGTTTCTTTCAATGGACCAATATTCAAAGATGAACAAATAGAAAGAGGCATGACATTTATTGAAGCTCCAAGATCTAATATTGCTTTCCCAATCCTGATATTACCTACTTGGCAAGGGATAGTGAACATACCTGGGTCCTTGCATTTGGGAGGTAATTTCTTTTGAAGGACAACTGAAACATTCTCTCCCATACTTACCTTCTCATTACCTTTCAACTTCCTCTTGTTGGTGCACAATTCCTTGAGAAATTTAGCATACCTTGGGACTTGCTTAATGACATCCAATAAAGGAATGTTCACTTCTACCTTTTGAAAAATCTCCAAGATATCTTTTTCTTGATCTTCCTTTTTAGATTTAGATAACCTATTAGGAAAAGGAAGAGGATTAGGTTTATCAGAATTATGCACAATTGTTTGAGAGATTACCTTAGAAGAGATTGTCGCCTCATTTTCTGCCTCATCTTTTTGAGTCTTCTTAGCTAAATCTGTAGGATTCTGAACAGGAATGTCAATTTCTTTTCCATTTCGCAGTGTAATGGCACTTACATTTTCTCGAGGATTTATAATTGTTTGGGAAGGTAATTTCCCAGAACCTTGAGCTTCAAGCCTGCTCATTGATGTTGCTAGTTGACTAATTTGATTCTCCAATTGCTTGATGTTTGTTCTTGTCTCCTGTTGAAATTGTTGTGTGTTAGTTGCAAGTGATTTAACAATTTCTTCTAAAGACATACCTGAACTTGAGGAAGGTTGTTGTGGTGGAATATGTGGTGTAGGCTGGTAATGTTGGAATTGTGGCCTTGCTCCATAACTGAAGTTGGGATGATCCCTCCACCCTGGATTGTAGGTATTTGAATAAGGATCGTACTTCCTTTGTGGTGGGCCTGGGAATCCTCCAATTGCATTGGCATGCTCTAAAGAATCTTCTTCAAGTGTAGGACACATATCCGTTGGATGTCCAGTAGCAGCACAAATACCACAAGCTTTCACATGTTGCAAATTTCCTACAGCCAATTGTTGAACAAGAGAAGTTAGATTGGATATTTGATGTTCAAGGGAAGATATACTTACCTCATTCACCCTTCTCAAAGGGGTGTCTTGTCTGAATCCAAACTGTTGTGAGCTAGCAGCCATGATGGAAATCAAATCTCTAGCAGCACTAGGGGTTTTATTCACTATAACACCTCCACCAGCTGCATCCATCATTTTCCTCTCCATAGGTAGTAGCCCTTCATAGAAATACTGAATGAGAACCTGTTCAGAAATTCCATGTTGAGGACAGCTGGCACACAATTTTTTAAATCTTTCCCAATACTCGTGAAGGGTTTCTGTATCTTTCTGCCTTATTCCACATATCTCCCTTCTAATGCTAGCAGCTCGTGAAGCAGGGAAAAATTTATCAAGAAACAATCTGACCATCCCTGTCCATCAAAAAATTTATCTATATTTTCAAGGAATCTTTTGAAATATAGATTCGGATTTGCAATAAGGTTGCAACCCAAAGTCATCTCCCAACGAACCTCAAACGGATCTGTCAAAACAAGATTAAACGAGGGGGTTTGTGATGAAAACCGGAATTAAAAAAAAAACGTTCAAGAATGAAACAAAGATAAAGTAAAACGTAACCCACTACAAACCCTACCTCCTTACCACGGTAATCCTCATCTCATTTATGAAAAGAATCTGTTTTGGTTTGATTTTCTTTTGATTTGAAAAACTCTTCTACAACCGTAAAAGATTAAATCCAATCGAGCAATCGCTCATACAAATATATCGTTTCTTTCTAATCAAAGCCTCAACCGAGGACATCAATTAACACCATCCAAAGATCATGCATGCATTCACACAATCGCATAAAAGAAACATACATAAACTTAGAGAAGGAAAAGAAACAAAATCATCCATAAAAACATGAAAATCGAGTTCCAAACCGAATTCAACAATATAACCGAGACTCAAACCGGGCAAGGGGTACGAGAGTGTAGCGAATCACAAGCGAATTAGCCTTCCATATTCTTGGTTGAAATCGTGAGAATTCTTCCAAAATCGGCCACACCCAAAATCGGCCAGTTAATGTGCTTAAATAGAGCTTAGGGAGGAAACCCTAAGTTACCGCAACTTCACAGTTGATTTAGAATAGGATAACGTGCGTTTTGGGCTTCTTAACCTTCATCAAAATTGTAGATCAGGAAAATTAGATGAATTTGGGCTTTTAAATCACTTGATTTGGATATGGGACGCCCAAGTTATGGCCTTTTAAAGATTCAGCGTCTGTGCAGCTTTTCTAATTTGACCCAACTTTCTGGTCCCGACTTTGAAGCGATGTTTGGAAGCCCAAATGAACTTGGATTTGGACCTACCATACCGTTCTAGAAAGCCCAAGAAGTCCTATACAATATCTCTAAAGATATCATTCACGTTCTGGGATTTTAATTTGGCCAAAAACTTGTAAGAAGCATAGAAGGTCAAATCTGTCAGCACACTTTTGCTTCTTTGTCTCCAATCTCCTTGTTTCCCTTCTTGCCATCAAAATTCCGTATGACCCAGGAAGCCCAAATCTGTCCAAAATAAGATAAAACAGTGTGAAGCTCAATTCCTATAAAATAAAATAAAACAAAATCAAGATGAATAAAATGACACAACTAACGTACAAAAAGACTAAATATGAGGGCTAAATAATATGAAAATATGTGCTTTATCAAATTCCCCCACACTTAGACTTTTGCACTCCTGGGCAAAACACTAAATGCTAACATTCACTCTTTCAAACAAAAAGGATGCGAACAATGCAAAATGAGAGGCACGGCAAGTTTTATAGGAATTCAACACTCAAAGATCATATTTCTTACACTTCCCCGACAAACAAATAGCATGGCAATTTTACTTGGCAGAACGAGTCAAAATAAGCAGAACCTTATAAGAACATGCTGTCAAGTTCCTCACATGTTATGCCTAACTCCATCCAATCATAATTCCACTACCAGATATGCTCATCTTCTAAATCTCCACTCTCAATGCTTTATGCATGCAAATCAAAAGGACTTTTATTCATGGCTCCAACATGGTAAGGTGAAAGGGATAGGAAGATAACAATGAAAAGTAAACCTTAGGAAGAAAGAAAACATTCAAGACAACCCAAGATCAATGAAGAACTATTAAGCAAGCAGAAAATAGATCTTTTTTTTTTCTTTTTTTTTTCTTTTTAAAATGGTGAGTGCGTTTTACTCTCCATCCCAACCTTGGTGAGTGCGTTTTACGCTCCATCTCACCTTGGCCTTTGGCCTTTCTATCTATTTTCTTTTGATTCCAAAGGACTTGCTTAATATTTTTTCCATAATCAAGGGATGCAATGAATGTTCTTCAACCTAAAGAAGAGAAATAAACTTTTTTTTTTTTTAGAGAAGGAACTTCTATTCTAAAACTCCCCCCCCCACTTAGACTTTACATTGCCCTCAATGTAAACATGCAATTCCAATCAAGAATAGGACAAGTAAATGTAAAAGATTAAGGATAGAGAAACAGCCTGATGTATCAAATAGAGGTGGCGTTGAGGAGATGCAGCTCCTCCACAATGTGCTCCTGAAAGTCCTCATGGAATGGCTTAAGGCAATGCCCGTTCACTGTGAATTGCTTTGCATTGGACGCATCCTTGATTTCAACTGCACCAAAGGGAAAAACATGAGTAACTATGAAAGGACCAGTCCAACGGGAACGTAACTTATCGGGCATCAACTTGAGACGGGAATTATATAGCAGAACTTTCTGGCCAACTTCGAATGTCTTCCTCACAATAAGCTTGTCATGTGCAACCTTTGTTTTCGCCTTGTAGATCCTTGAGTTCTCATATGCTTCCAGTCGAATCTCTTCAAGTTCCTGGAGTTGGAGCTTCCTTTGGGACCCCACTTGACTAATGTCCATATTACATTGCTTCACCGCCCAATATGCCTTATGCTCCACTTCCACCGACAAGTGACACGCTTTTCCAAAAACCAACCTGTAGGGGGACATGTCGATGGGAGTTTTGAATGCGGTACGGTAAGCCCATAATGCAGCCTCCAATCTCTTGGACCAATCTTTCCTATTGGGCTGGACTGTCTTCTCCAAAATCTGCTTGATCTCCCTATTTGACACTTCATCTTGCCCATTAGTTTGTGGATGATAAGGAGTCGCCACTTTGTGTACTACCCCATACTTACGAAGTAGGGTGTCCATCTTTCTATTACAAAAGTGGGATCCTTGGTCGCTGATGATGGCCCTAGGCATGCCAAACCTGCAAAAGATGTGAGAACGAACAAAATCTGCAACCACATAAGCATCATCAGTCCTGGTGGCTTTAGCTTCCACCCACTTAGAAACATAATCCACAACTAACAGAATGTACACATAACCAAATGACACAGGAAATGGACCCATGAAGTCAATGCCCCAAACATCAAAGATTTCACAAAACAATAAGGGTTGTTGAGGCATTTCATTCCTATGTGATATAGTGCCTGTGTGTTGGCAATGTGTACAATTCTTACAGAACTCATATGAATCCTTAAAGAGTGAAGGCCAATATAATCCAGAATCTAGGACTTTCCTAGCTGTACGTTGGGCACCAAAGTGACCACCACATGCAAGTGTGTGACAAAATTTTAAGATAGAATCAAACTCATGGTTAGGCACACATCTCCTGATGACCTGGTCACTACACATGCGCCACAGATATGGATCATCCCACACATAGTACCTAGCCTGACTCTTAAATTTATTTAGTTGTTCTTTCATAAGATATGCAGGTAATTCGGAAGCAACTAAATAGTTTACCAAATCAGCATACCAAGGCTCAGCACCGTGAATGTGGTAGAGTAACTCATTTGGAAAATCATCTCTGATGGGTTGGGAGTCCATGACTGTGGAATCTGAAGAAAGAATGCGACTGAGGTGATCGGCTACCAAGTTCTCTACTCCACTTCTATCCTTGATCTCAATGTCAAATTCTTGGAGCAAAAGCATCCACCTTATCAAACGAGGTTTGGCATCAGGCTTCTTCAAGAGGTACCTAAGAGCTGCATGGTCAGAAAAGAAAATAACTTTAGAACCAAGTAAATAGGATCTAAATTTATCCAATGCAAAAATAATAGACAAGAGCTCTTTTTTCGTAGTGGTATAATTAGCTTGTGCCGCATCCAATGTACGCAAAGCGTAGGCTATGACATGGGATTTCTTCTCTACACGTTGGGAAAGGACAACACCCACTGCAAAGTTGGAGGCGTCGCACATCAAATCGAAGGGTAACTCCCAGTCGGGTGGCTATATGATGGGTGGAGAGATCAATTGGCTCTTCAGTTCCTCAAATGCTCGCTTGTAGGGCTCATCGAAGTGGAAATTCACATATTTCTAGAGTATGTGGGAAAGTGGAAGTGCAACCTTGCTGAAATCCTTGATGAAAATCCGGTAGAATCCTGCATGTCCGAGGAAGGAACGCACCTCTCGTACAGAGGTGGGGTAAGGCAAAGAAGCAATAATATCAACCTTAGACCGATCCACTTCTATACCCTTCTTAGACAGAACATACCCTAAAACAATTCCTTGTTCTACCATGAAATGACATTTTTCAAAATTTAAAACAAGGTTCTTTTCAATGCACCTCTCTAGGACTCTACCCAAGCTAACCAAGCAATCATCAAAAGATGAGCCATAAACTGAAAAATCATCCATGAACACTTCCATGCAATCCTCTAGAAAATCTGAAAATATACTTACCATGCATCGCTGAAAGGTACCTGGAGCATTACAAAGACCAAATGGCATCTTCCTATAGGCAAATATGCCAAAGGGGCAAGTGAAGGTGGTCTTTTCCTGATCCTCCAGTGCTATGCAAATCTGAAAATATCCAGAGAAACCATCAAGAAAATAATAGTGTGACTTACCTGCCAGCCGCTCCAGCATTTGGTCAATAAATGGGAGAGGGAAGTGATCCTTCTTCGTGGCGAGGTTGAGTCTCCTGTAATCAATGCACACTCTCCAACTATTTTGTACTCGCATCGGAACAAGCTCATTCCTCTCATTAGGCACCACTGTGATGCCCGTCTTCTTGGGAACTACCTACACTGGACTCACCCACTGGCTATTAGAGATAGGATAAATGATACCAATTGAGAGTAGTTTACTTACCTCTTTCTTTACCACATCCAGGATGGTGGGGTTGAGTCTCTTTTGGGGCTATCTCACAGGTTTAGCTCCTTCCTCTAGATGAATCCTATGCATGCATATGGAAGGGCTAATCCCAGGTATGTCTGCCAATGTCCAACCTATGGCCTACTTGTTCCTCTTCAGCACATCCAATAACCTTTTCTCTTGGTCAGGCTGCAAGTTATTGGCGATGATGACTGGCAGCTTCTCGCCATCCTCCAAGAATGCATACTTGAGATGCTCAGGCAAAGGCTTGCACTCAAGGGATGGTGGCTGCTGCAATGAAGGGACTAACCTACTTGCCTTTATCTCAAGGGTACTGTCTACCTATTCAACATGGTTAGCATAAACACTATCCTCCCCATGAGAAGTATAAGAATCAGATTGTGCATGCTTAATTTGAATATCAGAATCATGATTATCTAGAAATGCAGCAATCTCAGAACATGCATCACATGGATCACTCTCATTACTACAATCAGGACAGATGAAGGAATCTGGAAGGTCATGAATAGTGGGGAATGCATCAATCAAATCACAAGACTTAGTGCATGCTGCATCAACCAACAATTGAATCAAGTTAACTTGCAAAGTGGAATGATCTTCAGGGGGACATTTCATGGCATCAAGTATGTTAAAATGAATGGTGCTACCAGCAAATTCCATGGAAAGTGTACCCTCATGCACATTGATAATAGTCCTTGCAGTTTTCAAAAATGGCCTACCTAATATAAGAGGTGCATGCTCATGCAAATTGTCATCTTCCATATTTAAAACATAAAAATCAGCAGGGAAGATACAATCCTTAACCTTAACCAGCACGTCCTCCAAGACTCCCGTGGGATAGACCGTGCTCCTGTTAGCTAGCTGGACTACCACTCTTGTGGATTTCAATGGGCCAACTTGCAAAGATGCATAAACAGACTTAGGCATTACATTAATGGAAGCACTTAAATCTAGCAAAGCATTTGTGAATTGCAGCTCTCCTATAGTGCAAGGAATGGTAAACGTCCCTGGATCTTTGCATTTGATAGGCATGGCGGGCTGGATTAGGGCTAAGACATTCCTTCCAAGGTTAACCTGCTCATTTCCCTTCAGCTTCCTCTTGTGGGTGCACAAGTCTTTGAGAAACTTGGCATACTTGGGAATCTGTCTGATGGCCTCCAAGAGTGGTATATTGACTTCGACCTTCTGGAAAGTCTCCATGATCTCCTTATCCAACTCAGCTTCAGCCCTCTTCTTGTTTTGAGTGGCTCTATGGGCAAAAGGCATTACTTTGACCCGGTGCATTGAACCTCTGTTGGAATGGTTGAGTTGAAGCACCCCCATATCTAAAGTTGGGATGGTCTCTCCAGCCTGGATTGTAAGTGGGAGCATAAGGATCATACCTATTCTGTTGTGGCTGTTGCTGAAATGGTCTTCCAGGAAAGATTCCATTACATGATTCTGTGTTATCCTGCAATTGTGGGCACTGATCAGTCACATGTGAAGATAATAAACAAATGCCACATACCTGCTGGGGCTGGTTTCGATCAAGGGCTAACTGGCGAACCATTGAAGTTAGTGAATGACCATAAACGAGGATCAAAGCATGCAACGGAAGCGTTTTTAAACATATAATAATCCTCGTATCGATAAGAATCTAGAAGACTTACTTTTCCTACGGATTACCGGACGGAATGGAGCGACAGGAGGAGGAGGGACGGCAGCTTCTTCTCGTGGTGGTGACGACGGCTGTCCTGCAATCCTTCGGCTCCTTCGCATCAGATCTCTTGATCTTCCAAGGTATGACTCAAACTCGTGGCCTCTCTTTGGTGAAGAAGAGAAAATCGAAATTAGGTTAAAAACAACTAGAGAGAGAATATATATAGGGAGAACCTTAGGGTTAAAACCCTAGTGGGCCAAACCCTAGTGGGCCAAGTCCATTTTAATTAATTTTCTAATTGGTTTAGCCCAATTAATTAATTAAAACCAATGAACTATTAAATAATTCTCTCTCTCAATGTAATTCACCCAACAAGCCAAAATGTATTAAATAATACATGAGTTACATCGAGCTACCCTGGGGACCAAAAGACAAATTATTCATGGCTACTAAAATGACCAAAATATCCCTGCTACCCAGTAGCTATATTTTGTCATTCTAAGTGTTCCAACTATCACCATATGGTAACACTAACCCCACGAATAATTTTGCATGTGCGTTGTCTTTGACCTAGTAGTGTAATGACGAAAAAACCCCTCTGATTAACACCCATCATTTAGAAAGGAATAATGTACTAACACCTCTCTAAATGATTTCTACCATCCTTAGATCACTAGTCCAATAATCCATGACTACTTGAATGTACTTGCTTATCACTGGGAGCTACCCAGAAGCACACACTCTTAAGTCACATTCCCAGGGCCCTGGATTATTTGATTATTCTTGGACAATCACAAGGGGGTGAATCACAGAAACTATCTTGTATTAGTCTGTCTTAGCTAATTAGAAACCATACTCCCAACTCACAAGGTTATTGATCTTTGGTAGACCTCACCTACAGTGAATTTAAGAATATAGTTCTAGGTTCACTAGACCACCAACTAATACTCAAGTATTAGAGTACTCGTCCACGTAGTAGCAGTGATAGACTAGCTCCATGATAATTAGTACTTTATCATTAGCTTCTATCACAGGTCCACTCTACGCATTCCAAATGCGCTTGTACAATTAGAGTAAACGGACTGTTTACTGGCTAAGGCAAGCTATCCTCCATTAGGATCTATTGCACAATGATCTTATCATGATAGAATGCCCAGTTCTATCAAAGATCAAGAGTAATATTTTTCTCGCTTATTAAGTACCCATGATTCATGCCTAACTGTGAAGAACGACCCATCACATGAATCACTTACTTAATAGCATGGACACTTTTCCAACAATTAAATGCAAATAATATATGTGCCATAAACTGACTAAAAGAAACATCATTACCATAAATTAAATAAAACGAGTCTTTAGGGCATACCTTTCCAACAGTTAGTTCCTCCAGCCTATTTTCTATTCTCCTTTGGTCCATAGGTGTAGCAAAACCAACCTCATTGACAGGCTTCATGGGAGTGTTCAACCTGGTACCAAATTGTTGTGCATTTTGAGCCATCTTTGAGATTAAGTCCCGGGCTGCAGCTGGTGTCTTTTCCACTAAGGCTCCTCTAGATGCAGCATCCACTAAGTACCTGTCCATGGGAAGCAAGCCTTCATAAAACTATTGAATGAGGAGCTGGTCACTTATCTGATGATGAGGGCAACTAGCACACAGCTTCTTGAATCTCTCCCAATACTCATGCAAGCTTTCTCCATCTATCTGTCGGATGCCACAAATGTCCTTCCGGATGGCTCCTGTTCTTGAAGTAGGGAAAAACTTCTCCATAAATATTCTCCTCAGGCCATCCCAATTGGTAATGGAAGCAGGTGGCAAGTAATACAGCCAGTCTTTGACAGCTCCATCAAGAGAGAAAGGGAATGCCCTTAGCTTTATTTGTTCTTCATCAACCCCTTGCGGCCTCATGGTGGAGCATACCACATGAAACTACTTCAGATGCTTGTGTGGATCTTCACCTGCAAGACCATGAAACTTAGGAAGCAAATGTATCAATCCAGATTTCAGTTCAAAGTTTACCTCTAATTGGGGATACTGAATACACAAGGGTTGATAATGCACATCAGGGGCAGCCAATTCTCTAATAGTTCTGTTAGCATTATTCCCATTCTCATTGCTATTGTTTTCATTGGCGGCCATATTGATCAGTTTAGGTTGGAACTCAAACACAGTATTAGAAACAATGGAAAAGACACTATTAGTCACTGCCATTTCTTGGGATCTAAGTTCTCTTGCTTGTCGCCTAAGGGTTCTATCAATTTCTAGATCTAAATCAATTAGGTCACCCTTAGATGATCTGGTCATGCATTAAATATCAACAAGAACAAAAACAAAACAAAACACACAAGGAAAAATCACATAAACACACCAAGAAAACAAAAAATGGCCCAAAAAGTGGTTTAAACGTTGGATTTTGGCCAAAAAAATAGTCTCCCCACTGCATAGCAGTGATTATTTCTCCTCACACCCCCATTCCTTTGGACACCAAAAATCAGGGAATTCCGAGATAGTCGTCGGTGGTGAACAGTGCTGGTTATGGCAAAAAAAACAGAAAACAAGCAAACCGAAAAGAAAAACACAAAGAATGAACAAAGAAATAAAAGAACAAAGAAACAAAAGAAGAAAACACAAAAAAACAGAGAAAAAATCAAGAACAGAACAAAAAAAAAGAATGACAAAAAACAGAAAACCCAGAAGGAAGCAACAAAGAATGAAAGAGAATTAAAAAGAAACAAAAGACATAAAACAAATCTTGTTATGGCAGAACAGATTGACGGTTCCCCGGCAACGGCGCCAAAATCTGATCGGTGCTGTCGAACAACGATAGATTAGATGAAATATAGATTCGAATTTGAAATAAGGGTGCAACCCAAAGTTGTCTCCCAACGAACCTCAAACGGATCTGTCAAAACAAGATTAAACGAGGGGGGTTGTGATGAAAACCAGAATTAAAAAAAAAACGTTCAAGAATGAAACAAAGATAAAGTAAAACGTAACCCGCTACAAACCCTACCTCCTTACCATGGTAATCTTCGTCTCATTTATGAAAAGAATCTATTTTGGTTTGATTTTCTTTTGATTTGAAAAACTCTTCTACAACCGTAAAATATTAAATCCAATCGAGCAATCGCTCATACAAATATATCGTTTCTTTCTAATCAAAGCCTCAACCGAGTACGTCAATTAACACCATCCAAAGATCACGCATGCATTCACACAATCGCATAAAAGAAACATACATAAACTTAGAGAAGGAAAAGAAACAAAATCATCCATAAAAACATGAAAATCGAGTTCCAAACCGGATTCAACAATATAACCGAGACTCAAACCGGGCAAGGGGTACGAGAGTGTAGCGAATCACAAGCGAATTAGCCTTCCATCTTCTTGGTTAAAATCGTGAGAATTCTTCCAAAATCGGCCACACCCAAAATCGGCCACTTAATGTGCTTAAATAGAGCTTAAGGAGGAAACCCTAAGTTACCGCAACTTCACAGCCGATTTCGAATAGGGTAACGTGTGTTCTAGGATTCAGCCCCTTCATAAACATTGTAGACCAGGAAGAGTAGATGAATTTGGCTTTTAAATCACTTGATTTGGATATGGGACGCCCAAGTTATGGCCTTTTAAAGATTCAGCATCTGTGCAGCTTTCCTAATTTGACCCAACTTTCTGGTCCCGACTTTGAAACGATGTTTGGAAGCCCAAATGAACTTGGATTTGGACCTACCATACCGTTACAGAAAGCCCAAGAAGTCCTCTACAATATCTCTGAAGATATCATTCACGTTCTGGGATTGTAATTTGGCCAAAAACTTGCAAGAAGCATAGAAGGTCAAATCTGTCAGCACACTTTTGCTTCTTTGTCTCTAATCTCCTTGTTTCCCTTCTTACTATCAAAATTCCTCATGACCCAGGAAGCCCAAGTCTGTCCAAAATAAGATAAAACAGTGTGAAGCTCAATTCCTATAAAATAAAATAAAACAAAATCAAGATGAATAAAATGACACAACTAACGTGCAAAAAGACTAAATATGAGGGCTAAATAATATGAAAATATGTGCTCTATCAAGAATCACATTCACTATATTCCCTCTCCATTAAAGATCTTACCAATTTAGTCAAATACTGATTGTGATGAACACAGCCAAATTACAATATCTAGCCTTGAATCCAAGAGAAACTCTCGTTTACTTAAGAAGGAAGGAAGTTGATCCTAAACCAACATAAGTTTGAGATTCCTATCTAAATAAAGGTAACACCATTATCCCTTCTCCAATCTCTATAGAAGAACCTAAGCCTCATGATCTCGATCTTCCCACTGCATTAAGAAAAAGTACCCGAGAATGAAGGAATACTCATATGGTGGTGCGGGTAAAAATAAAATTCTTTACATGCATGAAATACACACAATAGAAGTAATACACACACACACACACACACATCATACACAGCTTAGATGTTTAATCAACATGTATATTCATCACATGAAATACTATGCAGCCTGGTATCGTTTCGGTCATCTCTTCCCTTGCCAGACCAAAGGTTCCTTGTATCACCAACACCCGTGCCTTAAATTTCCCACTTAACAATCACACACCTGTAATTTTAACATAAGCAGAAGAAGATAAAGGAAGTAGAGAAATTACAGAGGAAGCAAGTAGTGAATGGCCTCTGTAATTTCCTCTGGCATTTACTGTCCAATTCCGCCGCTTGACCGCACCATAGTTGCCTCTCCAATTTGTTGCCACGTGTAGCGGAATTGGAAGGCTAAACCAGTGATCAGGAGTCGACTCTCCTGCTTCAACAAGTTAACTTTTTACCTGTTGCATCATTAACACGTAATGACGTATAACCGAGACACACCAGATGCATGATGTCGACACCAGATGAAACACTATAGAGTGTGTGACTTTCTAGGTCCACTGTCCACTAGCAAATAGATAACACCAAAACCCATTTTCGTATCGGTTAACACCTTAACCCTTCACAGGAATCTTTTCATATCCCAACGATGATCCGAGAGGTCCTGGATACAATATAATAATGGTTTAGGATAACATATGTGACAATGAAGTCTCACTTCATGAACCTATTATAGTTGAAAATTGTCGTGTACTATAATCCTTCCATCACCCAACGTCTCAACTAAGCAAGAGTCATGGAGTGATAAACTCACAAACTCAGTAATTATATGTCTGACCTCGTCAATGTGACTAGATGACATCTCAAGAAACACCTTTCCTAATAATTAGTCTACCTTGGTTAGAGATTATCCCATCACATTAACAATAGATCACATAAGATGTTCACCCCATCAGTTACGACAAGGGTGACAAATCTTATCCCTAACACTTGTCTCTATATACCAGCAAAAGGGAACCACATTGATGAACCTCTCTCTCCACCTTGTAATTGGATGATTCAACCCATTAGCAAATCTCGCACACCAATACACAAAACAACAGTGCCGGTTCAAATCTAAGGATCAACTATACTATTGCAACTAGACGACATTACCATTATCCATAATACTGTGTGGTCAGTTATTAGCATTACATTCAGTGCGTTGTTTTCCAACAACCACCCACAGGTTTACTAGAGACGTCCTCATGTCATATGGCATGTGACATACCATTCTCCCATTAGTATCTCATATTGAACAAGGTAGTAACATTGTGTTAATCCATACTTGACTAATCAGAATCCATATCCAATTAATCTAAGGATTGAGAATCATTTAAGAAGTCCTATTACTAGAGAATCTTATCACACAGTCTCAACATCTTGAAAATAAGATTCTCAAATAGGAGATCTAGAGACTCATTCATATATCAAATTGGAGAAATTATAAATGATGATAAACATGCCATTTATTAATAGATACAAAGATATAATAAATGTATAAATAACAACCCTGCTAGATGTCATCCAAATCTAGCATTAAGGCACACAACACTAATAGAGAATGCACAAAACACCTTATCTACCTTACATCTCAATTTGTATCTAACCATAGACTATTCTCTCAATATCAAGCCTTTCTTACCTCATTTGACACTATAGAAATACCAAAATCAGTTCATGATAAATTAATGGATAAGAATTGGACATTTATTATGAGCGATGAAATGAAAGCATTAGAAAATAACAGAACTTGGGAGGTTATACCTAAACTAAAGAATAAGAAATTAGTGGGATGTAAATTAGTGTTTACAATGAAATATAAATCTGATGGGACACTTGAAAGATACATGCCAAGATTGGAAGCAAAAGAATACACATAAACATATGGGATAGATTATCAAGAATCATTCTCTCTTGTAGATAAAATAAATATAGTTACAGTACTCATTTCTCTTGTTGCTTGTTTTAATTGGCCACTATGAAAGACGGTGACTCGAGGTGCACCAAAAACACCAACTCGGTGTAGATCTATGTAAGGGTTTTATTTTCAAAGCATTTTTTAATAGAAAACTAGCACATCGAAAGCATAAAACATGCACAACAAAAACCAAAATCGACCTTATCAGACTCAGTATCTATCAACCACAAGCTAAATAGAAAAGCCCATGCCATAAGGGGATTTTCAGTATACTTTTTAGAAGAAGTTTAGTACCAGTTGTCTACGTGGTGTCCTCATACTTTTCTATCTAGCAAGGTCATGCCAAACATCAATATCCCACAGCGACGACGAACTCACTAATAGCAATGGATCACTAATTTGCTACATTACTTGATATGCATGTGACTTTCTAGGTTCACATCCATGTAGCATTTAGGACACGTCAACTCTTTAACATCGGTCGATCCTAGTAGCCTATTAAGAGGATCTCTCCAAAACCCATAATACCCTGAAAAATCCTGAGTATCTTCTAGGTAGGACTTAAGACAATCCTAATGGCAATGAAGTCTAACTTCATACGAACCTATTAAGGCTCTTGGATTATTGTGCACTATAGTTCTTCCACTGACTAACATCTTAACTGAGTAGGAGTCATGAACTAATTAAACTTATAGAACTCAATAGCAATGATAGATCTAGTATGGCGTGATTGAGATAGCATGTCAGATCCCATTTGACATTGGAACTATTTCTAATCTCATGCTCATCTTAGCCAAGGGATTTCCAATCACTATCACCAACATGGACCACATAGGATGTTTTCCCCCATCCAATGGAGGTTAATGGATCCCATCAGTAAACACTTGCTTCCATACACCACTATATAGAGACCACACATAGAGCATCCTCACCTTTTACACTAGATGGTTCTACTCAATGACAAATCCCTAACACCAGTGCACAAAACATGTTACCTCTGGTCAAAGGACTAGAAACACAATCGAGAGACAGTAACAGATCATTAATCCTCAAACCATGTGATTTGTCACAAGAATCACATTTAGCAGATGTTCTAACATCCACTCACATGTTTACTATATGCATTCCATGCAATGTGGCGTGTGACTCACCACCCCATTCCCATTGGCATCCCAATGTAACAATGGTAGTAGCCCATGTGTCAGTTCACTAATCGATAAATCATATTCCCCTTTTGATAAATCTAAGAACCGAGAATACCTTTAATAAATCCTGAACTTGAAATCCATGTTACACAGTCTCAACACCTTGAGAGTAGGAACTCTACCAGGAAATCTAGGTACTCATTCTTATAGACGGGATGGAGAGATATGAATAAAGATATGACCTTTTATTAATATCAAGAATACATCAACAATGTCAATCACTTACATCTCATGAAGTGTAAATCTAGCATTTAGGACACTATCACTAACAAATTCACACTTGCACTAATGCTAATTTATAAGTAACACCTACCAAATCATCGCATGGTATCTAATACCCATATTCTGAAGATGGCAATCTAGTTGAGCTTGAGTTAAAGCTTTAGTCAGTGGGTTGGCAACATTTTCTAAAGATGCCACCTTTTACAACTGCATGTCCCCACATGTTACAATCTCTCAAATCAAATGGAAGTGACACTTATTGTGCTTGGACTTTTGGTGAGACTTGGGTTCCTTAGCTTGTACAATAACCCTGTTGTTATCGCAATACAAAAGTATCGACAACTCAATGGATGGAACCACTTCCAGTTCAGATATGAATTTTCTCATCCAAATAGCTTCCTTGGCTACATCACATGTTGCCACATACTTTGCCTCCGTGGTGGAATCTGCAGTTATATACTGCTTGGACTACTCTACCATTCAAGACAAAAACAAACCCAGATGTAGATTTCCTATCATCCATATTAGACTGAAAGTCTGAATCTGTGAACCCAACTACACGGAGATCACTTCCTCCATAGTTTAGAACCATATCCCTAGTCCTTTGCAGGTACTTCATGATATGTTTCATGGCCACCCATTGCTTCTCACTTGGGTCAGACTGATATTAGATCTTGTACATAGCATAGTGTACATGAGGCTCCCCACTGTCGAAGCATAAGGAACTCTCTCCAGGCGCTACCTCTCATCCGGAGTGTATGGAGACATCCTTTTATAGAGTAGAACTCCATGCCAAACAGGTATCAACTCTTTGTTAGAGTTCTCCATGCTAAACCTATTTAGCATCTTGTGTATGTACAAGCGTTGGGAAGGACCTATCCATCTCTTCTCTCTATCTCTATAGATGCAGATTCTAAGATGAAGGTCACATCTCTCAAATATTTCATGGAGAATTTATTGGACAACCAAACCTTAGTCAACATCAACATGCCAGCATCATTCCCTATAAGGAGAATATCATTCACATACAAGATAAGATAGGATTTTGTGTTCCCACTTACCTTCTTGTATATACAAGGGTCATCTAAATTCTTAATGAAACCAAACTCTTTGATTTCAAAATCAAAACAGATATTCCAAGAGCATGATGCCTGCTTGAAACCAAAAATGGACCTCTTCAGTTGGCAAAGCTAATTAGGATTGGCTGATTAGAATCCTTGCAGCTATTCCATGAATATATATTCCTCAAAATAACCTTTCAAGAATGTCATCTTAACATCCATCTGTCAAATCTCCTAATCATAATGCACAGCAACAACTAGCATCACCTTGATGGACTTAACATAGTGATCGGTAAGAAGGTATCCTCACAGTCAACTCCTTAACACTATCAATACCCTTTCACCACCAGTCGTGCTTTAAAGGTTTGCACATTTCCATCAGCCTCGATCTTCCTTTTATAGATCCACTTACAACCTATGGGAACTATTCCCTTAGGGGGATCTACCAAAATCCAAACTTGGTTGGAATATATAGATTCCATTTCCGACTACATAGCCTCAAACCATATCTTGGAATCAATGTAACACATCGCCTTTTCATAGGTGGTAGGATCAACCACTAGATCACCCTCGCCATACGAGAACATTTCTTGCATCACCTCCATAGTAAATCCATATCATTCTTGAGGGAAATTTTCTATACTACCTCAAGGATGACATTTGACGGATCGACCGACTCATTCTCCTGACTAGGTTCAATTTGTGCCCTAGAAGACTCCTCTTCCAAATCTATCTTCTTCCTGATGCCACCTTCTTGAAGAAACTCTTTCTCCGCGAATACAACATCTCTACTAACTAGAATTCTCTAATCACTAGAAAAATAGAACCAATATCTCTTACTATGGAACGAATAACCCACAAATCTACCTTTGCCAGAATGGGCCTCCCATTTTATCTACTTTGAGCTTTTTAACAAAAGTAAGACAACCCTATATCTTAATATGCTTAAGAATAGGCTGCCATAAATCGCAGTCTGAAGCTCATAACCTCACAAAAGAATGGGTAAATTTGTATAAGTGATCACGGAACGCACCATGTCCAACAAGGTACAATTCCTACCCTCAAAAATCTCATCTAATTGTTGTGTGGCAAGAGGTGTCAACTAAGAGATTATACCACAAGTCTTGAGGTAGTCACTAAACTCCATACTCAAGTATTCCCCACCCCGATCCGATTGAAGTAACTTAATACTCTTTCCAATCTAGTTTCCACTTCTGCCTTATACTCCTTAAACTTTTCAAGCACCTTGGACTTGTACTTCATCAAGTACACATATCCGTACCATGAAAAGTCGTCGATAAAGGTTATGAACTAGGAGTAACCACCTATGGCCATTACTGAGAACAACCCACAAACATCAGTGTGAATCAGTCCTAGTAAATCATCAACCTTCCCATTTTATCCAACAAAGGGTTGCTTAGCCATTTTCTCGAGTAGGCAAGACTCACAAGTTGGCTCGGGTTCCAAACCCATTGGATTAATAAATCCACGTTTAACCAACTCGTTATCCTCCTCTCATTGATATGGCCGAGCCTGGGCTACCATAAATGCTTAAGATCCATACCAGTATCATGAGAACACTTCCCGTTGCTCGTGGTTACAACATTTGCATTTCCATCTCTCATAAACTCATGTATTTCCAAAACATAAAGACCATTGACTAATGTACCCATTCCAACACATTCATTTCCAAAATGAATATATAACACATAGTTTTGGAAAACAAAAATTCATAATTTTCTTCTACAAGCTTAAGAATGGAAACAACATTCCGGATAGCTTTTGATACATACAAACAGTCTTTAAGTTTTAATACATGTCTAGTAGACAAAGTAACAGAAGAACTTCCTATATCTAATGGATCAATAGATACTCCATTCTCCACTCTAAGGATGACTTCCCGCTTCCGAAATGGCCTACTTGTTTATAGATCTTGCATGCAAACACATATGTGAGCTGATGCACTAGAATCCAAAATTCAGCTTATAGGAGAACAACCAATAGAATTAATTATCTCAATCACAAGCAAGGATGGAATACCTGACCCCTGAGTTAGCCCGTGCTTGCCCCTAAGGCCATGCTGAATCTTCGGGCAATTCCTCTTCCAATGCCCATCCTGCCCACATGGGAAACACTTCCCCTTGGGTACCTTCTCTTTGGACTTGCTCTTGGAGACCTATTTCCTGGGCCTTACCAACTTATATTTCTTCTTAGAGGAAAACCTTCTCCTAAAAGATCTAGAAGTCAAGGCAATGGAAATAACACCTTTACCCTTCCCCTTAAACTGAGCCTGAGCTATCCTCAACATGTTAAGTAGCTCTAAGAGCGTGCTTTGGATCTTGTTCATGTTGAAATTCAATATGAACCCGGAGAATGACTCAAGGAACGACCATAGGATCAAATCAATTTGAAGATCCTCGTCCATGTGGAAATCAATTGGGTTTAATTAATTGATCATATTAATCATGGTCAACACATGATCTCCCACATCAGCACTCTCCAACATCCTGGCTCGGAACAACTGTTTTGATATCTCATACCTAGCAATCCTACTCTACTATCTATATAGTTCCTTTAGATTTAAGATCATTTCAACAGCAGTCTGCATAGACTCATGCTGCCTTTGAAGTTCATTGTTCATGGAGGCGAGTATGTAGTACCTAGCCCTAAAGTCGTGGTCATGTATCTCCTCCCAAACCACGCATCATCCTCTCCGGACCCCTCAGGAAGTTCCTGTAACACCCCGCTCCTACTTACGGGTGTTACTCGTGAACAATTACCCAAATTGTCCACTTGCCCGGCCTTAGGTGAAAGGTAGACCATGTTTCAAGATAAAACGCCCTAGGTGGGAACTAGGCTCGTCTTTCCCTTCCTTCATCCCCAGGATTCATTTGCGGCAATGGGCTTTAACCACACCACGTTGGCTCAAAAGGAAATCTCATACAGACGCCCAAATGCCATTTTCTCAATTATTTTTAAATTCTTTTTCGACCAAGAATTTTTACCGAGCTCCATAAAAATCACCATTTAAATTAATCCATTGATTGATCACTAATTTTGGAGGAAAAACTCATCATTTTTAATTTTCCAAAATTTCGGCATTATTCTCCAAAATGCCCGAAAAATCCCTTTATTTTGAAAATTCCTCTGGGGCCCAAATTCCATTAAGAAATGCCCCAAAATTCCCAAAATCTTCCAATTTTTTTTAAAAAATTGGCCGGCAGGGCCCTGCTGGGCGCGGCCGTGTGCCCGCGTGCCCGCGCGCGCGCCCGCGGCAGCCTGCGCACGGCCGCCCATGCCGCCTCGCCCGCGCGCAGGCTGCTGCCTGCTTGCTGCTTCAAAAATATATATATTTTTTTTCCAAACTCTCCAGATCTCATTTCTAAAATATATGGCTCCCAATTCCAAAATTTGGCCTCCAAAAACCCTCAAAAATTTATCCAACTAGATGCCTTTCACATTAGGCAAAAATACATCTTTCCTTCAAGTCTCACACTTTGGGTTCTATGTTAGGCCAAATTTATTCAAAAATTTCAGAATTAAAAATCAATAAATATACACCCCAACTTCAACTTTTTCCCATAATTGAAGCTTATACACTCTTTTGATGCTTAATACAACATACAACACAAATGAGAATACATATAGCTTAAGGCTTTATCGAGCCATTACAACACATCCTTGAAACTTCTCATTCATCCATAAGCTTTCCCCTTTGCCTTGCTCTTTCTCATGCCTTGACAACCTACATGTGAGGGTAAAAACCTCATGAGCTATTAAGCTCAATAAGGGTGCTTATGCAATAAGTATGAACATAAACATAAATAATGTAATGGCATGTGCATGCAAATGTAGTTAGGTCTTCCATGCTCTCACAACCTTTCAAGGTTTGAAGCCTTAACCTACCCCTTTCCACCATGTATCTTAACAATCCCTATGGCCATAGTTATTATGTACATGAAGAGCATGCTTAATACAACATGAAAAGTTTATAAACATACTTACAACCATGCAAGGCCATCATCCCATGGGGCCATCCCTTACCTTTATTTTTTTTTCCTAGCTTCCTTCAAGGTTCTTCAAGCTCCATCAAGCTTCCATGGCCACTCTTCCATTTTTCCCAAACCTTCTTAAAGAAAATAAAGAGTGGATTACTCAAAACCCCTTAGAAAGATGAAGAGAATAAGATAATTTTACACCTTACCTCTAGGCTTCTTCTCATTCCTCTCTTCTTCTTCTTTTTCTTCTTCTTCTTCTTCTTCTTCTTCTTCCTTTCTCTCTCTTCATTTGCAATCCATTCAAAATGAAAAATGGAAGACTTAGCATCTTCCAAATACCCTTTTATCTCTAACAACTTCAAGGTTAGATCCTAACCCTTGGATCTTCCTTCACTTTATGAGAATAAATCCCCACCTTCCAAACTAGCACAATCCATGTGCTCTTGTCTTCTTTAATCTCCACCATTAGATTTCTTTTACTTTTGAAGACTAGATCTCAACCATTCAAATCCCTTTACATGTGGCAATCCATGCCACTTCTCTTGAATCATCTCAATCATTAGATTTTCAAGACTTAATCTCCACCATTGGATCAAGTCTTCCATGCCAAAATAGCTATTTTTCTCATTTATTTTTTTAAGGGAACTAATTTCATGCCATCACTTGAAAGACCACTTGAGAGACATAATTCATTTCCATAATGAATTAATTAAATGCCACCATTTTCCAACCATTAATGCATGACTATTTTCTTTTCCATTTGCATTTTCTTTTTAAGCAACATCACCATTGCCTTCATTAAATGCTAGAATGACTAATATCATTTCTTTTACATTTATTTAATTCTTCATTTAACTTGGACCACCACTTGCCAAGTGTCACTCCATGACACCATTCTTGGCTTCCAAGCTTTAATCTCATCCATCTATGTGGCATCCCCACATTTATTCACCAAATTTAGGGAAAATTAATTATTTTCTCACATAATTCAATATTCACCAGTTTCCCTATTTCCATAATTAAATTTCTTTATGCAATCACTTCAAATTACCAAAATTCTCATTTCATGAATTATTAATCCCATATCTCCTCATAAATAAATATTGGGATTTAATTCACTTCCCCACCTAATTCCATATAAGAATTATTTCCAATTTATCAAAATACCTTTTTTATTGGATTTCACTATCCAAATTACCAAAATACCCTCTCATAGGGTACCCTCAATCTCAAGGATTCATCACCTCCTCAAGGGCATTTTTGAAATTTTCTCACTTTCTTTCTCATTCTTTTAACACCAGTAACACCGGGTGTTACAGTTCCATAGGAACAAATCGATCCAAGACATATGTGATTTTCTCCATATTTAAAACCAATTTTAAATTCCTGATCTAGTCATTAAAGTTTTGGTCCCATCAAAATGTTTTAATCTAGAATGCAAGAAAAAGGGTTTGATTAACTTGCCATTTTAAAAGAGATTTAGCTGTAAAAGAATTTAAAGTTTGTTAGTTTGATTATCTTGAAAAATTCATTTAATTTCGGTCTTGAATTAAAGGCACCTCTCACTAACTTTTTCGAGACCACACTTCCCAACGTGGTGAATGCGAGTCCCGTTGAAAGACTCATAGCATGTGGTCATAGAGACAATTCCTGGTCTTCTTTCCACATCCAATGTGGTACTCAACCTTCAGCCCCTGTGCCACCTAATCCGCAACACTTGGTGATTTCTAGGACAATAACATAGTTAGATTCCACCCACTACCCCAACCAGCAATCTACTTGCAACGTCTATAGCCTCAACACTTTGGTGGTATGTTGGCTATATTCATGTGGCATAGTCGGCAACATCCAATGCTTAAATAGGAAAATCAGTTAACTCTCAAGAAATGTACCCTCCCACCTTTGGGTAGCCAAAGCACACTCAATCAAATGATGATATCCTATGGCGATGGAGGGTCACGATAAATCCAATTCACCGCTTAAATCTAATATTACTTGCACAATTGGGAAGATTTTTCTTTTTTTTATTTTAGATCTCACTTTGCACATGCATTAAGTTTTAATCGATGTATCTAATACATAATAAAACTAAAATGCATTCATTCACATCACTGGATAATCATGCACTTTTAAGCATTTAATTAAACCCAAGCCTTAGGATTTAATTAAAGAGGTTTACAAGAGACATTCAACTATAAAAAAGTTTCCTGCTACCAAAAATTTGGTTGACTTGCTCCCTCGAGGCACCAACATCAGATGGCTCAGTGTCTCCATCAACATCAACTTCTGATGCTCCTTCTTCATTTCGCAAGAATAATTTTAACAATACAAATGATTCTAAAATGAAATAAAGGACATGGAGACTTATGTCTCTTTGCAAACCGAATGAATAAATAATTATTACATATTAGGGACTGAATACCTATAATCATTCATTTATCCATTCAACCACATTGAATAAGCCCATAATCACCCTAATCAATCCAATTGATCCTATTGGCATAACCTTTTGAAATCCAATTTCAAATAAATTCATGTTTATGTAATGTGTGTAATTTTTCAAACTCATGGCATCTTATGTCACATTCTCTTCTAGTATAAGCCTACCCAATGTAATCCAATTACATTTAAGAGAACACCTTAGAAAATGGACAACTGACACACTTGCAGCATGAAATGGTCGACTGTTTCTCCCTTTATGGCACTAGACCAGTCAACCGTCTTTGAGTTTCATACTAGTCATCTGTTTTAAGCTAGTTTCATGCAAAAATAGTCGACAGCCTCCAAAATCGATCGACCAACTTCTAGGTCTCTCGGAGCATTAACTAGTCCCAAGGGATTGTCAACCGGCTACCTACGTTAGACACCAGACTAGTCGACTGTTCGGATGGAACGATCAATAATTTCTACAACCTGCAACAAAATATAATGTAATACACATACAAAAATATAAACACAAGACACACACATAGGATGATAATACTGAGCCGAGGCTCTGATACCATTGAAAGACGATGACTTGAGACGCACAAAAAATGCCAACTCGGTGTGGATCTATGTAAGGATTTTATTTTCAAAGCATTTTTCAATAGAACAATAGCACAACAGAAGCATAAAACATACACAGTGGAAACCAAAATCGACCTTGCAAGACTCTATATCTATCAACCACATGCTAAATAGAAAAGACCGTGCCATAGGAGGATTTTTGGTTTACCTTTCAAATGAAGTTTGGTGCCAGTTGTCTACGTGGCGTCCTCTTCATTTTCTATCCAGCAAGCTCCTGCCAACTTGCAACCGTCCAAGTGACCAGCCTACTTTCACAAGTGTAGAGGACCTAGTCCGTCCATGGCTAAGCAGTCACGAAACCCTTTAACAAAGTCGTGCTAGCACCCTCTTGATGGAGGTGACCTAAAGCTATTGAATGTTTCCTTCCTTGGTTGCACTATAACTATCCAACAGCCACTTTATGGGGAAAAGAAGAAGGCAATAGCTGCACAAGCTTATCTTGGAGTAAGAACAAGAAGAAGCCGAACCGAAGAGTAAGAAGAAGGAGATAGATACCAAAGGCAAAAGAAGAACAATTAAGTGAAGAAGAAGAAGAAAGGTAGTTGCTCATGCAAAAAATGCAAAAGGCTCTTCTCAACCCTTTCAATCTCCCTTCTAAATCAACCTCACCACTTGCTTCTACCATCCATGCCACTCCCTCTCCCATACCTTCATCATCACTACAGCAGAGCATTAATTGCTCTAATACGATCAAGTTGTGTCGCATTTAATGGTAGAAGTGGTCAATCGCATGAGGCACCCAGTTGACTGCTTGTGGTGGCTGACCTTGCTTATGCATCAATCAACACAGCTGAACCGATCAACAGTATTGAGACCACCAGTCGACCGCCCGAGGCTGTCAACTGCTCCATGGACTTGTCGATCGATTCTAGTCTACCATGCACTAGCTTTGTCTAATTAACACAAGATATCTTCATCACTCTTAGCATAAAATTTTCCAATATAATATTTTCCATTATTCAAAATAAGGAATTTACAACCACAAAGATGAAAATAGGAAATGTTTGATTTTTTGTGCTTATATAGCTCACATGGTGTTCTTTTAATGATTTGGCCTAATTGATACTATGGTGCCCCAAAAAATGGAAAACGAAAAAGTCCAAGCATGGCGGGAAAGCCACCTTCGAAAACTGTTGAAGAAGGGCTTCGAAAGCTGCTGAGGAAGGAGCTTCGGAAGCTACATTCGGAAAGAGCTTCGGAAGCTACTAGAGAAAGAGCTTCGGAAGCTACTGAAGAAGGGGCTTCGGAAGGTTCCTTCAGAAGGAGCCCTTCGAAAGGAATCATTCGGAAGGCCCACGTGTGCTCCCTACTCGATCTTCTATAAAAGGCCAAGTTCAACCCTCAAAAAGGGATCCAGACATCGGTATTTCTCTCTCACTTTCCTTCTGAAATTTAGTCTTCTTTTCCATTCCGTTATTGACTTGAGCATCGGAGGGCCTTCGCAGGAGGAAAATCCCACGAGCCTTTTAATCCTTGTTTGTCCACTACAGTTCCTTTGGAAGGACCAAATACCCTTCGGAAGGACCAAAAACCCTTCGAAAGCTACTAGAGAAGACCTTCAGAAGTTGTTGGAGAAGAGCTTCGAAAGCCCAGCTGAACCCTTCGGAAGCTGCCTACGAAAGCGAGCTTCGGAAGCCCATGTGAACCCTTCGGAAGCCCAACTCGGCAGCAGGCTTCAGAAGCCAATCTTTTCCTTCGGAAGCCGCCTACGGAAGCATACTTTGGAAGCTCACATTCATCCTTCGGAAGGAAGGCTTCGGAAGCGTCCCTTCGGAAAGAATCCTTCGGAAGCCCCTCTTAGATTTGCAGCCGAATCTTTGATCGAGTCCCGAGGCCGACGGCATCCACGTGCATCCCACTCCTAAAAATTCTAATTGTTGTATTTTGGCAACAACAATTTGGCGCCATCTGTGGGAAACGCAACAAAAAGCCAATCTTAGTGCAAAATGCCGAATGGGACAAAATCAGCTAGTTGGACGAACACGCATAAATCCACCCGAATGAGCGCCCGTACTAGGACAGAAGACACAAGAGGCCCCAATCAGGTGCACCCTGCGGTGCCAGAATTTTCAAAAGATCACCATAACAATGAAATGCATTCTGAAAACTTTCTTACGCCCGAGGGCAACCAGACCACTGGACTGGGGGCCATGGAACGTTCAGAGCGGGAGAAAGTACACATAGCTGGATTGAGGAGGCATGCAACAGAACGAGGGAAGCAAGTCCAGCATGCAACACTTTCTAGTCGGGAACAACACTCATTTAGACAGTCTTCAATTCCAAATAGAGACCTCGTGGAGACTTTAGTACCTCCAGAACCCTCCGGGATAGCCCCACCCACGGTCTTGCTATCAGATTATGAACAACTACAAAAGAATTTTGAGGAGCTAAAACAACAAAATGATGAACTCAAGATAAACAATGAGAAGAATATGAGAAGACTATAGGGAATCACTACTTTGCTGCGTGAACTAATTCCCCGCATAAGAACAGCCGATACGGGAAGAGAACACCGGAGATCCATAGAAACCCCTCCAAGAACCACACGACAGGGGGAAAGAGTTAGAACTCCATGGCCGAATGGCCAAGTCCTAGAAATGACAGACTTGGGAAGGGAACGTGATAGGAGGATAGGGAAAGCTCTCGTGTATAAAGAGACAGCGGGAAGCACATATTCACGAGCTCCTTATGTCCCACCTCTCCACAAAAATGAAGCAAAACAGGAAACACTCAAGGAGTCTAACATCAAGCGCCTCATAGAAGAGATGCTAGAGCAGAAGTAGGTAATGATGGCGCCAAAGGAAACGCCCCCAAAGGGGTTTCCTTTATCTGAAGAACTCCAAAGGCAACCAGTGCAACAAGGGTTCGAGCTACCGCAGCTTTCGGTATACTCGAGAAAGAAGGACCCTAAGAAGCACCTGCAACACTTCGTCGCAGTGGCCGCGTTACATGGGTGGAATAAGGTCACTAAGTGCAAAACTTTCCCGCTCTCCCTAGTAGGACAGGCTCAACAATGGTTCACTGAGTTACCAGATGGACATGTCCGATCATTTGAACAGCTGAAGAAAGGGTTTTTGGAGGCATTCGCTACCTATGTCCCGAAGAAGAAGAGTGCCATGTAATTGATGAGCTTGCAACAAAAGCCAAATGAATCCCTAAAACGATACATTGAGCGGTTTAGGGCTGCAACGCAAGAGGTAAGGGACCTCCCAATCAGTTTAGCAGCCTTAGCCTTGCTTAATGGAACCGCCTACGCCCCACTCAGAAGATCCCTAGCATTTTTCGAGCCAGACTCAATGGCCGAATTGTTTTCCCGAGCCGAACAATTCATCGTTCAAATGGAAATTTTAGAAGCATGGGAAGGGAAAATAAGAGGAAGGCCGAACGACGTTGGGTCGGACACATCAGTTAAGTTGCCAAGAAAAGAAGAGCCCCCCAAAGACACAATTTTAGAGCTTTGCTCCCCTCACTGAGCCAAGAGTCGCTATCATTTCCTCCATTGCACATGGGCAGGGACATGGACTCTTTCTGCAAAATTTCACAAGTCCCCAGGGCACACTATAGAACAGTGTCAAGAGCTATGAAACCAGATTGAACCGCTAATCAAAGATGAAAAACTCAATCGATTCATACTAGATAAACCAAAAAATCATCAAGGTTGGGGGAAAAGGTTCAGGAAAAACAATCAGAGGGGATGTGAAGAGCAAGACCTGGAACACTATGCACCATCAAAGGTATTCCCCTGCTCTATCGGTTGGAGCTAGCTATGAAAGATTTAAAGCACAAGACATGGAGATGCGTTCATTGCAAAAGGCACTACTTGACTCCACCGTGAACCAGAGATCTTCCTGATTTCTCTATGTAATAATCCTCCTATAAATAAAAGAATATACCACCTGTATTCCCGTGGAGTAGGAAAAACTATAAGCCAAACCACGTAACATATGCCTTGAGCCTTTGTATGTACGATGAAATGTAATGCAGGTGCAACAGCCCGGTGATGACCTCGATGAGATCAGAGTGACTCGGAAGAAATCAGGAGCACATGACCCCAGGCTGGGTCGGGATCATCGGATGCTCTGATGCCTGTGCTCGCAGACTCACCTGGATCCCTCGATCAAGTCCGGTGCTATGCCTTGAGCTAGACCTAACTCCTCGATTGATCTGGCCCCTAGGTCTCCCAGCAAGCTCAGACACCCGGAAAGAATCCAGAACCGGACTGGCTATTGAACCCTAATACACCGAGGACAGACTGACTCTCATGAGGGACAGAAGGTGGTGAAGCCGCTATATGATAAGTCGACAGCGTCCACACCGAACGAGGCTTAAGTTATCCTGTTATGATCTGGTTCCTATGACCTAAGACCAACTCGGGATCGTCGGATGCTCCAACGCCTATGCCCATAGACTCACCTGGATCCCTCGACTAAGTCCGGTGTTATGCCTTGAGCTAGACCCGACTCCTCGATTGATCTGGCACCTAGGTCTCCCGGCAAGCTCGGACACCCGGAAAGGATCTCAGATTGGATCTTTGGCCAACTCTAGATCCCCTAGGACAGATCGGACCTCAAAGCAGTGAGCCGCTATATGGTAAGTCGAAAGACACCCTCGCCATACAAGGTTTATGTCGCCTAGGTGCGATCTGGAGCACATGACGATAGATCAACTCGGGATCATCGGATGCTCTGACGCCTGTGCCCGCAAACTCACCTAGATCCCTCGACTGAGTCCGGTGCTATGCCCCGAGCTAGACCTGACTCCTCGATTGATCTGGCGCCTAGGTCTCCTAGCAAGCTCGGACACCCAGAAAGAATCTCGAATTGGATCTTTGGTCAAAGCCAGATCCCTTTGGACAGACCAGACCTCAAAGGGATAGACGAAGAGAGTAAGAGACAAGATGCAACCCTCGAAGACCCGACCACCACAACTCAATTTAATGCCTAGACCAACGCAGGATCATCGAATGCTTCAACGCCTATGCCCGGAGACTCACCTAGATCACTCGACTGAGTCCGGTGCTACACTCCTGAGCTAGACCCAACTCCTTGATCGATCTGGTGCCTAGGTCTCCCAGCAAAAACTCGAACGCTCGGGATGAATCTCTCGTTGGATCCTTGGCTCAATCCAACCTTCCCATGGCCAACGAAACTGATGGAAAACAACAGGCACCATCGAGGACCACCCATGACGATAGATTAACTCGGGATCATCAAACACTCCGACACCTATGCCCGCAGACTCACCTAGATCACTCGACTGAGTCCGACGCTACGCTCCTAAGCTAGACCTGACTCCTCGATTGATCTGGCGCCTAGGTCTCCCGGTAAAGACTTGGACGCTCGGAATGAATCCCACGTTGGATCTTTAGCCCAATCTAGCTTCCCTATGGCAAACGAAAGCCCCTCCCAGAAACGTTCGCGAAGGCTCGATAATCCCCCAATCTGGACAAAAGCCGAGAGCTCGATGAATGTTGCATGAGTCTCGCAGTAATGTCAGGGGCGCGAGGCCTATCCCGAGTTTCCCAGGGGCCAAAGAGCCTTGAAGAAAATGTGTAGACAGGAACAGAAAAACTGAACTATTGTGGCTAATAAATCAAAGCCTGAAGAGGTATGAATACAAGTCGCATGACCAACAAGAAAATGATGGAAACATGATAGAATTACGTGGTGATTCAAATAAGACAATTACATGAGGCACGTTGAAATGACTGCTAAGAAACTACATTCATCTAAAAGATGACAAAATGAAACGCAATAGCTAAAGAAATGCGTCAAAAATTCTAAGAATGCTTTGAGATGAAACTAGCAAAATGATCGTTCCTTATAGTCAATTAAAAAATAATGTAAATTGTAAAGTCGGCACTAATCTTCGGCTAAGGGACGATCCACGTGACCTTAACCCACACCAATGAGCAGTTTTTGAGAAGCATCAGCGCTAAGGTCCATCTCTAAGCCCTTCTCGATCATATGAGTGGTGCTAGACCTGCGACACTTACTTCGCCCTCCTCGAGCTCAAGAGCATAAGAGCTCCACGGACATAGCATTGTCAAAAGTTACATCCGAAAAAATTCCTAAGGAAGGAAAATTCTTGGGGAAGCAAGGTCCTTCGGGAAGAACCATTTCCAATTGTTGGCGCCCTATGCTTAGAAAATACTCTTCATTTTGTATCTAAGAAGAACAAAACAAAAAGTGGGGGACAATTGTGGTGCCCCAAAAAATGGAAAACGAAAAAGTCCAAGCATGGCGGGAAAGCCACCTTCGGAAACTACTGAAGAAGGGCTTCGAAAGCTGCTGAAGAAGGAGCTTCGAAAGCTACATTCAGAAGGAGCTTCGGAAGCTACTGGAGAAAGAGCTTCGGAAGCTACTGAAGCTACTGAAGAAGGGGCTTCGGAAGCCCCATTCGGAAGGAGCCCTTCGGAAGGCCCACGTGTGCTCCCTACTCGATCTCTATAAAAGGCCAAGTTCAACCCTCAAAAAGGGATCCAGACATCGGTATTTCTCTCTCACTTTCCTTCCGAAATTTACTCTTCTTTTTCATTCCGTTACTGACTTGAGCATCGGAGGGCCTTCGCAAGAGGAAAATCCCGTGAGCCTTCTAATCTTTGTTTGTCCACTACAGTTCATTCGGAAGGACCAAATACCTTTCGGAAGGACCAAAAACCCTTCGGAAGCTGCTAGGGAAAACCTTCGGAAGCTGTTGGAGAAGAGCTTCGGAAGCCCAGCTGAACCCTTCAGAAGCTGCCTACGGAAGCGAGATTCGGAAGCCCATGTGAACCCTTCGGAAGCCTAACTCGGCAGCAGGCTTCGGAAGCCAATCTTTTCCTTCGGAAGCCGCCTACGGGAGCGTACTTCGGAAGCTCACATTCATCCTTCGGAAGGAAGGCTTCGGAAGCGTCCCTTCGGAAAGAATCCTTCGGAAGCCCCCCTTAGATTTGCAGCCAAATCTTCGATCGAGTCCCGAGGCCGACGGCATCCACGTGCATCCCACTCCTAAAAATTCTAATTGTTGTATTTTGGAACCAACAGATACTCTATTAAGGATATAACTAGTTGTGTTTATAGCTTCCACCCAAAAGTATTTAGGTGGATTATTCTCTAACAACATTATTCTTGAAATCTCTATTAAAGATATATTTTTACTTTCAACACCACCACTTTGTTGTGGTGTTCTTGAAACTGAAAAATTGTGATGAATTCCATTATCTTCACAAAATTTTCCAAATTCTCGATTCTCAAATTCTCTTCCATGATCACTTTTAATTTGTGTTATATGCATAATCCTTGTTCATTTTGAATTTTCTTGTATAATCTAGTAAAGGATTTAAACGTGTCATTTTTATTAGTCAAGAATAAAACTAAGTAAATCTAGAGAAATCATCAACTACCAATAAGGTATATGATTTTTCTCCTAAATTGTGAGTTTTCATAGGACCAAATAGATCTAGATGAACTAATTCTAATAGTCTAGAAGTTATGACTATGTTTAATGGGTTTAAATGATGTTCTTGTTTGTTTTCCCTTCATGCAAGTATCACATACATGATCTTTTTTAAATTTTATGTTTGGTAATCCTCTAACTATCCTTTCCTATCTAATCTATCTATTAAGCTTAAGCTAGCATGACTTAATTTTTTATGCCAATCCATGTGAGATTATCATTTGAATCAACTAGACAACCTTTATATGTTAAATCTTTAAACCACATAATATACACATTTCCTCATCCACACAAAATATTAGTTCATTAGACTTAGAGTCATAAACATTGCAATATGTTGATTCAAATATCACTTTCTAACCTTTATCACATAGTTGGCTAGTACTTAACAAGTTATGTTTCAAACCAACATATGAAACATTTTCAATCTTAGTATTACCTAATCCAACAGTACCATATCCAATGATTTTACATTTTGAATTATCACCATAAATCACATTTTCTCCATCTTTGTAGGTGGAGACAAATTGAGTCTTATCTCCCATCATGTGTTTGGTGCATCCACTATCCAAGTACCACTTCTTTCTCGAATGTCAAACTTACCTATAAGAAAAATAAAACAAGTTGCTCCTTTTTGTACCCAAACCATTTTTGGTTCATCTTTATTAGTAGCTAGTGAAATTTTTGGAACTGAAACTTAAAGTTTAAAAGCATTTTCTTTAAATGGCATCTTTTAATATAATGTCCGAGTTTATTACAAAAATGACAAACCAATCTTGAATTTGTTTGATTATGTGAATTAGTGGCTTTGAGAAATCTTGTTTTAAAGACCCTTTGAGAATTTGTGAAACCTATTCCTCTTTTGTCACCATGATTTTTTTTTCAAGTGTCATTTCAAGTTTTTTCTTTCCTTCTAACAAATTTACGAAGGAATCATTTAAATCATTATTTTTAACTTCAAGCTTATTTATCCTTATTGAGAGTTTCTATCCCTCTGAATGCTGGAAAAAAAATTGAGTTTGAATTTAGAGTTTAAACTAATCATTTAAATCATTATTTAAAATCATTATCCCTCTGAATGCTGGAAGAGCTTGAATTTAAACACTTGAGTTTCTCCTTGATGAGTATAAGCACTCTTTATATATGTCTTCTAAGTTGAAAACTTCATATGAGTGTCCTATTTATAGATGTTCTTGAGAGATGAACATTGAATTTGGACAAGATAACACTTTTTCAAATAGCAATATTCATGTTTCAAAACGTAGGTTTCAGAACTACTCACGAACTTTACTTGACAAGATATTGGACGAGTTATCAAATCAAGATAGCCCACCATAATTTAACCTACCCTATATAATCAGTCAGATGCATCCATGTGGACATGTTTTGGCTCAAAAAAAGTTGAAATTTTTCAAAGACAAATAATGCTTTCTACGATACAATAATATAGTCAATTTCGAACCTACATGTTTTGAAATATAAAGAGAGGTTTTGAAACTTTTTGTAACTTGTTTTGACGCATGCAATGACAAGATTAGGTATATGTCATTTCAAACTGATATTTTTTTTTAAAAAAAAAATGAGAGTTCAATTCATATTCTCGAAATATCTAATTGTAAGATCTGAAACAAAACCAAGTTGGACAACTGTTTCGAAAACATCTTACCTACATTTCAAAACCTTTGTCCAAAGTTTCAAATCATTTAAAAATAGTATTTTGAAACATCAATTCATTTTTAGTAACATGTCACAATATGTCAAAAAGCTTTGTCCATAATCAAAAAATTCACAACATATCACTTTTCTCTTTTTCTCTTTCTTTTCCTCTTCCTTTGCATACTTACCTGACCAACACTTAAGAGAAATTTAGAGAAAGTGGGCGGCCTTAATTATTCTCTTCCTTTGCATACTTAGTTTCAACTACGATATGTGGGCAGCCAGTCCCTTTACAATTTGGGGTAGTTGTCTTACCAATCCCTTTTTGTTTTTTTTCTTTGTTGGTTTGAATTCAAATGATTATCGTCTTTTACAAACCAATGTCTAAACATTCATCTAAACTAGCCTTAATCTCAATTGATCCAAGATTAAGGTTTAATCTCAATTTGTTCTTAATTTCAAACACTTCGTAAACTCTTTTGAATCCAAATTTCTCTCCAATGGGCGGTCAATTCTTCAAATTGAGGATATGACTGGATTCATCTTAGGATCCTCTATAAGCGTATGCATCAACTTGGATTGACTTGGCTTGGTTTGATTTCAATTTGGCTTCAATTGCTTGAACTATTCTTTGCTAAATTCTAAAAGTTTAGTTGATTGAACCTTACGTTTAGTTGACTAGGCTCATCAAAAAATTTTAACCAATTTCAACGTCGATTTGATCAGCCAAGGAGTCACCCTCAATCACCTAAACATAGCCAGAGTGTTGTTCCTACTTATTCCTTAATTATTCAACTCGATACTTTATCTAAGCATTGAAGTACTCATTAATTATGACGTATAAAACAAATTATCTCTCTAATTAAATCACCACACAAGATATTCATGAATTTCCTTCATTAACAATACCTCTAAAACTTACAATATAATACAGAATTTTACAAGTGTAATCTATCATAACCTTTTAATCTTGCAATGGAGTGGATGTTTCGTTAATCTCTTCTAGTGTTTCTTATTTGGATAGATGTTGCTTGAATTACATTTTCAACTATCAATATGGGATTTTTACCCAACTCTTCAATGACACCAATCTAGTGTAGATCTAGCTTCTTCTCCACACTCCAATCCCATTTATATTATTTTTCAAAGTTATATTTATTAACAATCAGTTTGTTTACAATGGAGTACTTATTGTTGTCAAGAAAAATAAGGTGAATTGTGTTTTATAGAAATTTAAGAATTTTTCTACCAAACTCTGCTTAAGTGGGTTTGATTTAAAGTGAGATTTGTTGATGAATGTATATCGAACGAACACAAACACAAACATGGCCAAGATTTTTATAGAGATTTATCTTTAAGAGCTTATGTTATCTCTCTTCAAGCTAAATCTTAAAGGTTTCACTATGAATAATAATCACTCTAGCTTTTATTCAAGATGTAGAATCTCATTTTACAAATTTTCTTTACTAACAAGACCACCCTTGTAGCAAGTTAAATCCCTCACGAAGTGAGGTCTCTTAACACAGGTGAGTTAAAACCCAATAAATTACTTACAATCCTCTACAATGATTGAAGATAAATAAAGAAACAACAAAAAGTACAATTCAATTGAATGCTTGTACACCTTCATCTTTTGAATGCACAAATTGAGAGCTGAATAAGTGGTCTCAATACTAGTAGGTAAGGCTCTTTTATAGCATTTCCCTCAATTTCTAGTTGTTGAAGACAAGGGATGGCAAGCTTTGAATTTGTGGAAAGTCTTTATCAATCCTGTGAAACTTTCAAGTTTGTAGAGAAAAGAGATCTTATATGTTAATCTTACTTTAATTAAGAATGAATCAACAATGAACAGCCCAATCACAATTGATGTCAAGCAACAAAGAGGAAATTTATATTGGTGGCTTGTAATATCTCTACAAGTTTTCAAATAGGATTTCTAAATAATTGAATGAAATAATTGGAGAAAAGGATAAATAGGTCTGCAACTATTAATCACTTTTATCAAAATAGAAAACGATCAGTTCTGGAGCACTTTTTATCTTGCAACAAAGGGAAAATATTAAATTTGGGGTCAAAACAACAATATAGACAATTAATGACTATTTTAGTAAAAGATTTTCAGATTTGTCTTATAAGTCAAATGATGACTTTTTTTTTTTTATTCACAAAGAATCACATAAACTTATTAAGAAAAAAGAATTAAGAATGTATAAGATAAAGTGTAAAACATGTGCTTATGAAACATGGTAAGTATCACAATTTTTGAAAATCAAATTTTGATTTGTGATAGTTTTGGGTCAACTCTAAAGTCAAGCTTTGATGGACTAAATTAACTTTGCAAAATAGATAAATTCAATTATGGAGGATCTTGGTCGACCAAACTTACACTTTGGTCTAGTAAACTAGTTCTAATAGTTTGTCTTGAACTATACTAGAAGACTTTTAATTGATCGACCACACATTATCTTTGGTTAACTAAATTGAAATCTTAAAACTTTAAAAAACACTTTGCCTAGCTTTGGTCCACTAGTCTATGGCAGTTAGTCAACAAAAGACATACTATCCATCTTTGATCGACGATTTATATTACTTTTGGTCTAGTAAACATGACTAAAGGACTAATATTGCATTCTGTGGGAATTTGGTCAACTAAACTTCTACTATGGTCGACCAAACCCGTTGCCTTCTTTGAAAGCCAGTTGTTGGACATCTTTGGCCTACCAAAGACTTTGGTCAAATAAACTTCATGTGATTGTTCAAAAATTGCAAGTTTCTATTTTGAAAACTCCATACAATATTAAGGCAGTAAAATACATTTAATGCTATTGTTTCAATTCTTCCAAAGCTTCAACGAATTTTAGTTTTTGAGATACATATTTTGGTTTGAAAAACTTACTTCAGAATTATTTTTGCTATCATAAAAAATTAGTAATTGTCCCATTGAGGTTTAGACTTATATTATTTATATCCCCCGAATTAAGAGAACACTTAGCTACACATGGTGTATGGGTGGGTCTATACACAAAGGCTAAGATTTGACCAGAACAACCAATACTTATAGATTCGATTAAGCAACTTGTTAAACTAGACATGTCCTAAGTGTTTGATAGATTAGAATGGAACCTCATTAGATGGATACTGACAAAGTTGTGTTTGTGTTTGGTTACTTAGTGTTTGTTTTCGTGTTTGTGCTAATTTTTTGGGACCCTCAGCCTAAGCTCTTTTAAATGCGTTGGCCCTTGTGGGTTGATCCTATAATTGGACTTGGTCCATTTTCACTAAGAAAAGAAGAATATGCACTTCTAGTATTGGCGTTCTGAAATAATGAAGAATCAACTACAATACTTGGTATCTTGATACTAGATGCATCAATGACATGTGTGATAGGAAGAATTGTTTTCAAAGTTAGATGAGATAGTGATAGGGAACAAAGAAGTTTATAGACAATAATATGAGACTAGAGACGGGCCTAGGTAAAAATTTTGATTTAGCTAAAACATAGAGATCATCAATACATTTGAGATGTTTTTGATGTGCCCTAATATGAAGAACAACGTGCTAATTATGTGCAACTACTTGAAAAAGGGCATATCATGTAGTTTAAGGATAATCATTTTGCCAATTTGATTGCAAAAGGCAAAATGATTCCTAAATCTCCATTAACAAGAAATAGCACAATCTAAATTGATATCAATAATGATGTTTAGATATGCTTTCATATTATTATGAAAGACGGCGTAACATGATTGTGCCATCTTAGATTTGGGTAATTAGAGTTTTGGAGTAGAAAGTTGCTTGTTCAGAACAATATTTGTGAAAAGTTTGTGCATAATTAATATCTATAACAGTACTATGAAGGTTGAAACCTTGGAAAAGTAACATAAGAGTTCTTTCTTGAACAACGCTAGTTGGTTGAATTAAAACCTCTTGGAATTCTGTATTCTATAATATTATTATGTGTATCCTTATGAACGTTACATTAGTCGGAGCATAAATTGCTAACTTTTATTAATCACTTGCAAAAACTATATATGTTGATTTATTCCTTGAAGAAAAAAATAGAAATACTCTCTATTTTTTTTTAAAAAAAAGGCTTATTTATTTATTTATTTTTTTTGTTTGGAGAAACAAAGTAGCCACACAATGACATAGCAAAAAAGAACCAGAAAAAAAAGTATCCACTAAAAATATAAGTCTACTTAAGTTGTTGAAATTTGCATTGAGACTGAACATGAGTCACTATGTGTTATATGCCACAATATAGTGAAGCTCCTAACTGAAGGAACACAACAATTAATCATGGACATGAGGAGAAACATAATGAAAGCCAAATGTATACCTAGTACTTTTGGGACTAAAAATGTCTTTTGCTCAATTTCTTTGTGGAACAATTAACTAGTAAAAGTGAACATGGAAATAAATTGATGATAGAAGTTAAAAAACCATATTCGTCAGACACAAGAAAAGATAATTTTGGGGGAAAATACTTGGTATACCCAATTGTATGGGCCGACCCATATACCAAATGATTAAGATTTGGCTAGGCAATTTTTTGTTTCGCTTTTATTTAGCAAGTTGCATGGTTAACCAAATCTAGATGTGTTGGGACAAGGAGCCTTCAACATTGAGGCTTTCCACAAAATCAACAATTTGAAGTATTAATTATGACTTGCTCCCTTGCAAACTTTACAGAACAACTCTAAATTGCTAGAATGCATACCCTGTTGGTTTCTTACTTTCCTCCTTTTTGTTTGGATCTAGCTCCCTTCTTCTTGAATTTGTCTTCCTTTCTCCATAACTTGGAACACTTCTTCAAGTTCAACTTTTCTTTAAAGGCACCTTGAGTTGATTCCCTGCATTCCTTAATCACCTTAATTTGCTTATGAGTTGTATAGAGCCCATCCATTCTTGACAGTAATTAAACTAAAAAGATCTTAATTTCCATTCTTTAATGCAACTACACCATGCTCATGTTTTTCTAAACTTTATAGATTCATTATCTCATCGTTATCATCTATAGGTTGTGCCCTCCATTTCTTTGTTACTTAATTTCATTATTTTTTTAACTTAATAGTACTTAATGCTACTGATTATTTTCTGTGCAGTATTATGGGGCAGATCAGCGACAGCGGTTGCCAAAATGGCAAAGCGAAAAATTACTGCATGCTTTTGTCTTTTGCCAATTCTAGCTATAAGCAAGGGTTTTTCATATAAATAAATATGGTATGATAAGTTTTGTGGGTATTGTTATTTGGGAATTTGTAAGATCTTGTCATGTCACTCTATATATAGAGTCTTTGTGCTTAAATTTGTCATCTGCATCATAATAATATATGTGAGGATCACATTTCCTTATTCTAAATTCTATTTCCACAGATTTGTTCGTGTGTGTGTCTGTGTAATGGTTGCACTTCAATTACAACTATATATGTTTTATTTTTGTTTTCCTTTCGAGATAGGGGTGATGCTCACCAGAAAAACCATATAAAGGGAGCCATACAAGCCATCCAAATGGGTTGAGAAGAAAACAAAAAAAAAAGTCTAGGAAAAAACTACCCTCTAAGGCGTCTCAACATAGATCACAAACAAATAAGAATTTGATCTAGGGGAAGCATAAAATGGAAAAAGCCAATGACACGAAAGAGGGATTAATCTTGTTAGCTTATATAAGACAATTACGGAGATGAAGACGACAAAGGGCCTCAACCTACAAGGAAGGGGCAAAATGCATTCAAGCTTCACCATGATCCACTTGGATTGTTGTGACTGCAACAAGGACTTCTACCAACTAAGGAAATGAGCGGGAACTCAACAAAGAACATTAACCTAGATCTGCAAAATGTAGACTGTGGCCTCACCAGGCCAATGTAGCGATATTGGTTTTATCATGGGTGAGCACAATGAAGCTTGCTCCCACAACTCCTTGAGAAGATAAACTCCAACTTTCAGTTTTTGTGCCCTTTATCATTTTGTGAGTAAATTTGCATGGTGTAGTCTTTGACTTAGTGGATTCTCGAGGGACTATCTTAATCTTTTCTAATGAAATTGGGTCGTTTACAGATTCTAGTATCTTTTGTTTAGCTAAGAATTCAGAGTGCATTTTTTTGAGCTTAGGAGGTGATGAATTCAAATTCCTAGATTTTTGTAGTTTCATGCCTTGCAAATGTTTAGAGAGAAATGGATTTGAACTATTTTTCCTGATGATTTGAACCAAAACTTTCGTTTAGTGAAATGAGGGGGAAATTGAGGTACAGAAGCTGGGGAGTGATTGTCATGGTGGGGAATAAGCTAGGCCATGGTTTCCTATATAAGTGTTTTTCAATAAGGATGGGTTCCTTTTGAATGATGGGGAGGGGGGAGAAGTCCACTAGGATTGCTAGGCTCTAGAATAAAGATTAGACGCGGCTCCATAATGGTAGAGGTGACTCCACTATGGGACCGATCAATAGTCAATTGGATCCCTAGATGTTGTCAATGCATATGTTTAAAGGAGAGGCCAAATCCAAGACAGTAAAATAGGGGACTTGAAGTTGGATGTGCATAGGCCTATTTGGTATCTTTATGATGGGCTTCTAGCATGAATTGAGGGAACAACTAGGCTAAGAAAGATATGGGAAATAGTGGGAACTTGCTCGATCAATGGATTGGTTAGAAAGGAAAGTGGATTTCTTAAGGGAAACCATTTTGTTACTAGTTTGTGGATATGTTGAGCCCTAATACAAAGATCTCCAAGATATGGATTAGGGCCAATGCATATAGTCATGGTATTAGCCCATTTTATCACATTTGATTGAAGCGAAGATCTCCAAGTCATTCATAGGAAATAAGGAAGGTCTTAAAGTTTACACCTTCATAATAAGTCTGGGATATCTAAAATAAGATGATATTGGATGTTAACATAGATTCAAACATGAAGATAGTCACACTAACCCTAGGCCACCTGAACTCTTCGGTCTCTCAATTGAGCTCACATGATCCCATCACGTACCAACTCATGAACCAGCTTCTTGAACCAGCTCCAGTACCTGTGCTTGGTTGACCAAGCCACCCCCATAAGCGTAGGAGACCAAGTCAATCCATCCGTAGGCCGCCCTAGAACCCTGGACTCGTGCTAAGACCATCTCAACGAAAATGAATAAAAGTTGTGACCGTTCTTACAACGAATTGTCCATCTCATGGACTTGAAGCGAGATATTATAAAAGGGGTTGCGACCGTAAATCTACCACCGGCAATTCTTGCCAAACACCTGTCGGAAACCACAGTCCTTGTCACTGCCAGCAACTCTTGTCATTACAGCTGCTGGAACTGCCGGAGAACGATCCACGACGGCCGCTGGACACTTGCAACCTTTGCTGGCGCCGGAGTGCCGTTATCTAGCTGCTCGCATCGGTCTCCTGCAACTGTCACGACGAACTCTTTTGCCGGATCTGCACATAGCCATCTGTTCTTCCGACTATTAATTTTTCCGACACGAGCTTCTTCCCTCAAGTGGACGACTATTGCAACTCCTTGCAATCTGTCTTTTCTCCAAATCAACTCTGTCTGCGTAGGTAATATATATCTCATATATCCTTTCAGCGCGTGGCGTGAACGGAGAAGAAGAACGGAAGCCGCTGTCACTGCCGGCGCACTCGCTGCTTCTCCTCCATATTAATGTATATCTAATACATATTTGAAGCCGAGAGAGAAGAGGAATCAAGCTTGGTGCGCCTGCTACTGTATTATATATATTTGACACACATATACATATGTATATACTCGGTGGATTAGACGGAGGGACAGAACAAGAAGAAAGAAGACGGCAGGAAGGCGCACTCACTCGAGGAGGGCTGCTGTTCCTTGCTTATTAATAATAATAATATATTATATCAATAATATATATATATCATATACATATATCGGCAGCCTAGAGGGGAGAACATTTCTCCCCGCCTCCCTCCTTTGATTATTTCTTTCTTGCTGGCGCATTAAGGCTGCCCCTTCTTATCTTTTCAATTCAATGGACTTTTCAGCCAATTTCCCATCACCCCTTTTCTTTTTATTTTAATTAATTTAATTAATTCTTATATAATACATGTATAATAATTATACGTATAAATATTATGTAAAAATTAATTACACATTGGAAACTTTTCTTATATTTAATATCTCATTAAAAAACCCATTAACTCTTAATGATAATTTAATATCTATTAACTCTTAATAATGGAAGAAAATTCTATTAATTCAGATTCAATAATCCAACGCTAATACCTACTTAGTGTGTGACCTTCTAAGTTCATAGCCATGTAACAATTAGGATAAGTCAATTCTTTGACGTCAATCGAATACTAATCTAGTAAAAGGATCTCTCCATCTCTCCAATGCATCCTAGAAGATTTTGAGTATCCTCTAGTCAGAACTCAAGACAAGCATAATAGAAATAAAGTCAAAACTTCTTGTAAACCTATTTTGGGCTCTCGATTACTATACATTATAATCCATCCACTGACTAACATTCCGACCAAGTGAAAGCCATGGATCGACTAAACTCACAGAATTCGAACACTATGCAAAATCCAGTCTAGGGTGATTAAGACAACACACCAGAACTCCTTCCAACATCAGAAACTCTTTTTTGATTGTGCGTACCTTGGATAAAGATTTCTACAATCACCAACCAACTAAGAACGCATAAGATGTTCACCCTCATTTGATGAAAGAGATAATGGATCTCATTAGCGAGCATCTGTCTCCATATACTACTACACAGAGACCACACAAAGAGCATCCCCACCCTCTCACATTGGATGGTTCTACTTAATGGTAAATCCCTAACACCAGTGCACAAGACAACTTTGTTGATTTCGATCAAAAGAATAGATACACAATCGAAAACCAATAACAGGTCATTAATTCTCTCAGACATGTGATCTGTTACAGACATTACATTCAATAGATGTTCAACTAACATCTATTCACATATTTACTATCTGCATCTCATGCAATATGGCATATGACTTACCATCTTTTATTATTAGTCTCCTATACTAATCAAAGGTAGTAGCACATGTGTTAGTCCATATATAATCGATTAATCTTAGTTGTAAGACCCCGTTTTGGCATAAGGTTGTCACGTAATTTAGATGAGTTTAAAATAACAAAAAATGGGTTTGATAGTGAAATAAGTCTCCGAGTAGACTGAAAGGAGTGCTCTGGAGCTTAGATATCAAAGGAAAATAATATAGTATTAATGAGCAATTCGAGAAGTGATTTTTAGCATCGGAAGAAATTGGATCGAGAACAGTTTTCAATACAGCTTCGGTTCAGGCCAATAAAGTCGAATTGTCGTGAGGGACTTCCAAAATTTCAACGAAACCCTTGAGAGACTTTGATTTTGTAAGTAGAACAACTCTTGAGCGATTTCGGGTTGAAATGGGAGAGTTTGCAGTCGAAACAAAAATTCGAGCCAAAGTGTAATTTCTTAAAATTGTCCGAGAAAGGTCAAAAGGACAATTTTTCAGAATCTTTGGGGGATGAAATGAAGATCTTATATCTTGAGGATCTCATTGGAAATGATAGAAAGATCAGGGGCAAGATGCAATAAGGCAAAAGTGAGGGGTAAAAGTGCAATAAGTTGAAAGTTAAAGCTGCCATAGCCAACCATCACTATCAATCGCCGATTGAGGCTTTCAACCAAGGGGATCTCAAGGGAGCTGGTTGGGGAAGCTCGAGGACCAAAGCCATGCCAACGGCAAGCACGAGGGTGGCCGAAAAATTGAGAAATTCGATCGTGTCTTGGTCGATTGGTCACAGCCTGTAATCATTCATTCAAGGCCAGTTGTCGGCGATTTTGGGTCGCCTAAGGGATGCTTGAGGGGTTAGAGGCATTGGGTAAGGCAGCCATGACCGATTGCAGGGTCAATTTTGCCTATAAATAGAGCTAGGGCTTGGCTGAAAGTTTACAAAATTGGAGCTTCAAATCGAGAGGGTTAGCGAACGAATTGAGGGATGAAACGATAGGGCTTTTGTTTCCCATGAGCTAAGGAAGGTTTATGGAGAGTTTGAGGCATTTTCGTGTGGGTTTGAGGGGTATTCAAAGCTTGGCCAGAGATGGGAGGCGAGCAATGAGGCCAAGGCTTTAGCCGTCAAATTAGAGGCCTTCCGGCCATCGTTTTGGGCAGCAAGAAGGAAAATCGTGATCGACTGGACCTGAGGATCATCGTGGTGCAAAGATCCAACAACTCCAGTGTGCTGTCGCCAGAGAAGAAGGCTAAATGGTGGCTTCATGCACGGCTGTTACGCGCAAGCATGTGGCAAATGTTTTGAGGGCACATGCGGGCGTGTGGAATGTCAAAAAACTTTGGAAAAAATACAGAAAAATCGAGAAAAATGAGATCTAGGTGGTTGTGCAAAAATTTTTGGTGTTGGCCTTTATGATTTCTTTGCGATCAGCCTCGTTTTGCGTGCAAGCAATACATCGAGGTAAGTTCTAGTATTTTATTTCGAAGTTCTTATGATATCATGAATTGTCGTGCAAAAGTATTGAAGTAAGTGATTAAGGAGGTATTTATTTGAAATATCGAGTGAGGAAAAATGAGAGGAAAATAGAGAAGATTGAGGAAATTATGAGGAAAAATAGGTTTGATGCTTATTTAAATAAATATGATGATTATAGTGTTTTCTGGATTGAGGTAAAGTGACTTGTGTTAAGTTTGAGGTTGGCACGCTAATCTAAGCATTCTAAAATTTGTCGAAGGTGAGTGTTCTAAACCCAAAGACCTTGTTTTGTGAGGGTCTTATCCTAAACTTGATTTGATTTCGTGCAAAAGGTGTATTGTTGCATGTGAACGGTTTTAACCTATGATGGTTGTTTCATGAGGGCAATTCATCCCTAAACGTTTTATGCATGTGCATTGAATTTTGTGCAATAAATTATGTACATGAAATAATGTTTGGATAATGCTAGACGTCCCGGAACTGTTACAGGGAGTTTTATAGGGAAATTTTTTAATTTTTTTTTATTTTTATTTTCCTTTCTCTCCATTTAGCCCCCCTCCCATTTCTCCCGTCCACTAGCTGAAAATTCCCCCCTCCCTCTCCCCTTTTCTCCCCACGACCCTTTGCCTCCCAGCCCCAACGTCGCCCCTCCCGTCTTGGCCCAGCCCCGCCGTCGACGCCCCTCCTTCCCCTATGATCCGCCACCCTCTTCTCTGCCCAGCCCTGCTGTCGACCTCCCCTCCGTCGTCGCCTCCACCCGCTTTACAATGCAAGGCATAAGGGTATAACCCAAATAAAATGCTAAATAGTTCGAAGTAAGAACAGACAAAATGTACTGTGTCTACCATTTGAAATGCTATCAAGAGTTTCTAAGGAGATTTCTGAGAGTAGAAGGCATAGACCCAGAGAGAGCTTATAACAAATATGTACCAGACGGTCGAAGATCAAGCCTGGAATCACAACTAGTCGAAGTAATGGACCTTAACAGAAAATGCTTAGGAATAGATTTAGGAACTATGTTGAGGATCAAAGAAAAGAGTAATCTAAGAGCCGAACATAGAAACTAAAAGCACTGAACAACCTTTACTTATTAACAAAAGACATAATCTCTCTTTTTATGATCAGTTTTCCAAGTTTAGATCAAGTCATGGCTATCTATTTGATGTGTACACCATCAGATAAAGGTTTTACATCAAGGCAATCGAAAGACACTGATCCAGATTGGAAGGTCTTTCAATCGAAGTAGTTAAAGCAGTAAAAATACAAAAAGAACACCGTATCTGTTATTTTTTCGAACAAGTTACGATCGATTTGATGAATTGGGAAAATAAACTCATTGTTAACTTGTTTGTACTGAATTTGACTATGAAGTCGATACAGAAACCTGAATATATAACTACTCTCTCCAACTAATTTTTTTATTATTCTGGCAAAATATTTTATTAAGATTTACTCAGGGAGGAAAACAACAGGCTTTACTCTAGGGGGTGGCGGCGACGGCGCGGGAGGAAGGGGGGTCGACGGCGGGGCTGGGCCGAGAAAGGAGTGGCAGGTCATGGGGGAGGAAGGGGCATCGATGGCGAGGTGGGCCGAGAGGGGAGGGGGCTACGACGACGACGTTGGGGCTAGGCTGAGATGGGTTCCAGCGAACTGCGGAGGTGGGAGGCAAGGGGTCGCGGGCAGAGAGGGTGTAACATCCCCTCTCCTAAAACTGGTCGAGAAGAGGTGCTATGGGAAATAAAATATAAAACTGACTGATAAACTAAAATCTGATACCAATATGAATAATTCAATCAAATGAAATAAAACTCTGAGTCAACAAAATTGAAAACCATAAACACTGTCTAAGGGAAAATCCCTCAATTGAAAAATAAACTAATACTAAACTGTCAAACGCTCTAAACTAACAAACTGATAAAACTCCCAGACATCTTTGGTCTTGAGCGGCTCCGCGTACACACACTACTGGACACTACTGCTAGGCCCCACGTCTGGTACTCCCCCGCTAGGACCTGGAATGGTGAAGAGTACAAGGTGAGCTACAAAGCTCAGCAAGTAGTAAGCTGGAAAGAATAACTAAAGCTAAATCGAATAATATCGATACTGAAGAAAAACTTATTGAACTTGTATTGAGTGAAACACTATCTGTTTGCATTTATAAATGTAATGCACATAAACTGTAAGATAAATGCAAGTATGCAACTTTGGCACATAGGCCCACATAACTGTAATACATACCTGGCTAATCTGAACCTGCAAACATAAAAGCTGTAAGCACATACTGTGGGCAATATGCCCCTAGCTCCTTGGTCGACATCAGGCGAGCAAAACAAAATTGAAAACTAAACTGGTGGGATCCCCGCGGACAAGCCGTCTGGCGCGCCTAATGCAATGTTGTGCACATATATATGCTGGCACACAACATGTAATGCTCCATATAAAAAATCGTGCCAAATGCTCATACCAAAAGTGTATGCACATAATCTCACAAGTAATGCTGACCATGTCATAATAAATACTATATATGTAATTTGATCTTCGATGTATTGGAACAAAAAGATTCTATGAACTATGTATTACGGCATGGGCATGATTAACTTGATATAATCTGGCATTTAAATTCAAAAGTTGAGGGTATTGACTATTTTATCGAAATTAAACTTGAATTGGACTTTCTAGAAGCCTACTTGAGGTTCTGAGAAGACCCATCCGGATACTAGAAAAGGGCATACGGATACTCTGAAGGGTATTTGGATAGTCTAGGATAAAGGCTTTCGGATAATGAAAGAGACAACTTTAAGAAAACACGGAATTCGGAATAGATTGATACCGTTTCGTATTTTTGACATAACTCTCTCTTCTCAACTCTGATTTAACTGATTCAAATTGCTGTGGAAAGAAAAGAGTAAACCTACAACTTTTATGTTTTGAAGTTTCGAGATTCGGGCTCCATCAAGGTCAAAATTGGCCCGTAAGAGAACAAAAACTTTCTGGAATGCTGGGTGGATAGATTGATACCCTTTCGTATTTTGGCCAAAACTCTCTCTTATGAACTCCGATTGAGCTGATTCAAGTTCCTATGGAAAGACAAGAGGAAGACCTACAACTTTTATTTTTTGAAGTTTCCGAGATTCAGGCTCCATCAAGGTCAAAATTGGCCCGTTAGAGAACAAAAACTTTCTAGAATGCTGGGTATCCGAATACTGAATTCTTGTATCCGGATACCTTCATCTTCCAAGCCCAGAAATGAGACACGGACAGAGATGCCATGGATTCAATTTAGAGCTAAATAACAACACCATTCTGAAAGATATCTTGGGAAACCAAGTCCCAATTGGTAAGAATCAATCATATGAATGAACAATGGATTAAAACTTGAAGAATCATAGATAAAGATCCAATGAATGATCTGATCATGCACACTGTTATGCTAATATATATGTATGTAAAAACTAATCTACAATTCAATGTTGATCCTACAAAAGTTGAGTTTGATTGCTACACATGCTCCCGTAAGAATGATTTACAAGGAGAAGAACTTGCCTTTTGATTTGATCAATGAACTGATGAAGACCAACGGATGAAACTTGAATGAACTCTAGGCTTCTTCAATTTCTTTTCTTTGTTCTTCACGGCGTGGCTCCATGCTAGAGTTTAAAGGCTTATATATATGTATATATAAGTAGGAAATACAACCCTAAATCCCATAACTCATGCTCCTTTTGAAATTAGGAGACTATAATTTAATCCCTCTTCTCGCAAGGATTCTTCCAACATAATAACTCTTAATTAAATAATTTAATTCTAATTAACAAACCTCTAAAAGACTGCCATGTCCTTATATTCAATTCTCACAAATTAATAAGAATCTAATGCTATTTAAATACTATTTTCTCAAATAAAATCTCAATTGCCACACTAAATAATTAACTCGCAAAATCTTAAACTGAAAATTAATTAAATAAATTAATCAATGCTAAATAAATACTAAACCCTCTGATGGGTAGTTACAATTTCTCCCCTCTTTAAAAGAATTTGGTCCTCCAAATTCGTGTCTGATTATTCGAACAATGAGGGGTAAAGACTCCTCATGTCTTCTTCTAATTCCCACGTCGCCTCTTCTGACGAGTGTTGCTGCCATTGCACTTTCATAAGAGGAATTGATCGATCCCTCAAAATCTTCTCTTTACGCTCTAGAATACTGATAGGCATCTCTTCATAAGATAAGTCTTCTTTAACTTCAAGAGTCTGAAAATCGATCACGTGCTAAGGATCTGGCACATACTTCCTCAACATCGAAACATGGAACACATTGTGGACATGGAACAACTGAGGTGGCAATGCTAACTCATATGCCAAAGTCCCTATCCATCTCAAAATCTCAAATGGACCAATGTAACGGGGACTAAGCTTCCCTATTACGCCAAATCTTCGAACTCCTTTAATAGGCATGACTCTCAACCAAACATGGTTACCTACCTCAAACTTGAGGTCTCATCGTCGATTGTCTGCATAACTCTTCTGTCTGTCTTGGGCTGTTTTCATTCTTGCTTTGATCACTCGGATCTTTTCTGTCGTCTGCTCCATAATTTCAGGACCTAATAAAGCCCTATCTCCAATTTCTTCCCAACATATCGGCGATCGACATGGTCGCCCATACAAAGCTTCATATGGTGACATTCCAATACTTGAATGGAAGCTATTATTGTAGGCAAATTCCACCAAAGGTAGGTGTTCATCCCAACTACCTTGGAAATTTAGAACGCAATCTCTCAACATGTCTTCAAGAGTCCTAATAGTCCTCTCTGACTGACCATCTGTCTGTGGATGAAATGTCGTACTAAACTTTAACTGAGATCCCAATGCCTTATGTAAAGCTCCCAGAAATGAGAAGTAAAACGAGGATCTCAATCTGATAAAATGCTGGATGGAACACCGTGTAACTTCACGATCTCCTCAATATAAATTCTGGAAAATCTATTCAATTGATAAGTCTTCTTAATAGGTAGAAAATTGGCTGATTTAGTCAAACGATCAACAATCACCCATATAGAATCATAGCCTCTAGTAGTCCTGGGTAAACTCATCACAAAATCCATAGTAATATTATCCCACTTCCACTCCGGAATAGGTAATGGAAGTAATAAACCTGCGGGTTTCTGATGCTCCGCTTTAACTTGCTGGCATATTGAACACTGTGAAACATAATTGGCCACATCTTTCTTCATACCACTCCACCAATACTGACGCTTTAGGTCATGGTACATCTTCGTAACACCTGGATGGATAGTATAACGACTCCTGTGTGCTTCATTTAAAATCTCTTGCTTAAGATTTCCATCATCGGGTATACAAATGCGTCCCCAAAACAAGAGTATACCATCACCCCGAAAAGTATATCCCAAGGGAGAAAATTTCTCGATATCTACTAAGATCTGTGCCAACTTCACATCTTTCGATTGCTGTGTCTTAAGTAATTCAAATAACTCAGGTTGTACTCTCATATAAGCACAACTCACAACTGATTTATCTTCTAGGGCTGAAATAGATAGAGCACTCAATTGCTCTAATAATTTCCATTCTTGAACCATCATCGTAGCCATAGAAGCTCCTCGCCGACTCAAAGCATCGGCTACTACATTGGCCTTGTTAGTGCAGGTGCTCTAGACCCAATCAGATTGGGCATGTTGTACACTGACAATTATAGACATGTTTATTATTTGAATAAGGAGTTGTTCAAATTCACAAGAAGTCATTCTATTAGTTTCTTGTTATTATTGTAATAACCAAATGAAACTAGATAGAAGTTCATATGATGTATACCATGATTAATCTATAAAGATGTGAGATGATGCATCACAGTTTCTAGACATCATTAAACGTCCCAAGTCGTAGCAATGTCAAGAATGGACATTGACAATTGCGGTAAGACTTGTATGTGCTATGTTTTTGCTATGTGATAGCAATGGGGGTCTCACACCCATAGGCATGGGGATGCCTAGACAAGTACATAGGTGACCAATGTTGGAGAACATGTCACTGGACATGACTCGCCATGAGAATCCATTTTGATTATATGTTGATGGTATTCTCATACGAGATGGGTGTAACTAATCCTTGGACCTGAGGTTATCACGGTTATCTCATAAGAAGACCAGTATGCTTTGACATCGTTTCGATGGGCCTAGATAAAGGCTGCACGTGGGCGATCGTTGGGTATATCGTGAGGCTTATGGAGATGGGTGTATAACCAAGATGGGACTCGTCTATCCCTTGATAGAGGATGATGTATCTAAGGCGCCTTCGGTGGATATTCACTCTAAATCCATGGCCATGGTGAAAGAGATCAATAAGTAGTTATTGATTTACTTTCTAATTAAGTGAAGATATCCGGAAGACCGAAGAAAACTCATGTGATCGTTATCAAGCAACACATTGCCATACTTGAGATCACATAAGATACATTGACGAGAGGATCGAATTACATGGTAACCATGCTCGTGAAAGGTTATTTGCGGATTATGAATCCTTCTGAATAATTGGGTAGGCATGATGCCTTGCTAGAGGCCAATCTTGTCTTATGTGTTCGTACCGACACATTGCCAACATATTCGGGAGCCTAATGAGTCATACGCAATAGGCACGGTCCCTGGCTTAAACCAGGAAAGCGGACGTATGGTTAAGTGGGACACTTCGGCAAAAAGTTGTGCCGTTGTAGGTTCTCACGGGAAAAGAACAAACAGACGTAATGACGTCAATATGACGAGGGGTCGTTATAAAGGAAAAAGTTTCCTAAAATAGCAATTGATTAAATTAGAAAGTAGTTTCTAACTTAATGATTAAATTAGAAAGAAGTTTCTAATTTAATAATTTGGGCTTAATTTAATACTTGGGCTAAATAAAGTATTTGGGCCAAATATTAAATTAAATTAAATATTTGAGTTAAATTAGATTTGGGTCAAATATTAAAGAAAAACAAATATTAAATATTTAGGCTTTAATTAGATTTGGACCAAATATTTTATAAATGGATTTGGGCCACTTTAATTGGACTAGGATTAATGAGCTAGCCCAATCCATATCTATTAGGGTTTGGGAAACCCTAGGAGGTTGTTTCTCTATAAATAGCCCTTTATGGGATGCCTAAATCATGCCTCTTTTTGTGTTGGTTTTCAAGAGTTGAAAATCGATTATTTTTCCCGTCCATAAACAAGCCGTGTAAAGGAGAAGGAGCTAGCACTCCTATTCCGCTCTCCTTGCCAACGGATGCGTGGCGCGTATCACGAGTTAGAGGCCGGACGCTTGGACGGCTCGAATCCGCGAACGACTCGATTATCTAAAGGTTAGATTTATTTCTTTGTTTGTGAATGATTTAATTTCAACGTTGATCCAATCGCCGGAATCGGGGTAAGGTTCAAATTTTTTTGAACTACGCTGCTTGCCCCGTAGCGATCTTGCTTTACTTTCAGGCCTTTCCTGGATGGTAGAGAATCTCACAGTCGAAGTCTTTAAATAACTCGACCCAACGTCTCTACCTCATGTTTAATTCTTTCTGGGACAAAAGATAATGTAAACTCTTATGATCTGTATAAATTTCAACTTTCTCACCATATAAATAATGTTGCCATATCTTCAATGCAAATACTACCGCTGCCAACTCCAAATCATGAGTGGGGTAGTTCACTTAGTGTTTCTTCAATTATCTTGAGGCATAAGCATTAACTTGACCCTCTTGCATCAATACGCAACTCAAACCTGAATGGGATGCATCGCTGTAAATGGAGTATTTCTCTCTATTTCTTGGAATGGCTAAAATTGGTGCAGTAGTCAATTTCATCTTTAATTCTTGGAAGGCATGTTCACATGCGTCATTCCATTCAAACTTCTCTCCTTTTCTTGTTAGCTTAGTCATAGGGGAAGACAAACGAGCAAATCCTTCAATGAATCGCCTATAATAGCCTGCAAGTCCCAAAAAACTACGTATCTCTGTCACTGTCGTCGGCTTCGGCCAATCCATAACTGCTTTAGTCTTGTCTGGATCCACTGAAATACCGTCTCCAGAAACCACATGGCCTAGAAATCCAATCTGTGTAAGCCAAAACTCACACTTGCTGAACTTGCCATATAGTTGCTCTTCTTTAAGCCTTCGCAATACTAGAGTAAGATGCTCCATATGCTCCTCCACATTAGGTGAGTAGACTAGAATATCATCGATGAAGACAATAATGAATCGATCTAGGTACTCACGTAGAACTCGATTCATTAAATCCATGAAAACAGCTGGGGCATTCGTCAACCCAAATGGCATCACCACAAACTCGTAGTGTCCATAGCGAGTCCTGAAAGCGGTCTTCTGAATATCATCATCTCTAACTCGCACTTGATGGTACCCCGATCTCAAATCTATCTTCGACAATACCTTAGCTCCTCGCAGTTGATCTAACAAGTCATCCACTCGAGGTAAGGGATACTTATTCTTCATTGTCACCTGGTTCAATTGGCGATAGTCAATGCATAGTCTCAAAGATCCATCTTTCTTCTTCACGAACAATACTAGTGCACCCCATGGGGATGAACTAGGTCGGATAAAACCCTTTTCTATTAATTCTTCTAGCTGGGCCTTCAATTCCTTTAGCTCATTAGGTGCCATCCGATATGGAGCCTTAGAGATAGGCTGTGTACCAGGTAATAACTCAATAGTAAACTCTGATCCTCTCTGGGAGGTAATCCTGGTAGCTCATCAGGGAAAACTTCTTGGAAATCTCGTACTACTGGTACCTTGGATAACTTCTTCTTTCTTCCTTCGTCAGTGGTCACAAAAGCTAGATAAGCTTCATATCTGTCACGCATCAGTTTCTCGACTTTCATCACCGAGATCATAGGAATCGTAAACACAGGCTTGACTCCTCTATAAATAAGAACCGGTTGTTGAGGTAGTTCGAAGTCGATAATCTTCGCCGACAGTCGACTCTTGCATAATGTCGTGACAACCAATCCATGCCAAGGATCAAATCAAAATCCTTAACATCGAGAATTACCAAATCTCCCAATAGCTTCTTATCATGAACCTCGATCTCACAATTCTCAAACATTTCTCTAGCTATCATAATCTTATCTCCCGGCGTAGACACAATCAAGTGATATGGCAAAGAAATCCGGGAATGGGGAACATTACATACTGTGCGCAGTGCAATAAAAGAATGTGTGGAACCGGTATCAAATAATGCACGCACATCATGACCATATAAGGATAAAATACCTTGGATAGTCCCATCACCCTGCTCTGCCTCAGTTGTGGTGAGGGCATAAACTCTACCCTGCACTTGTCTATCTGCGGGCTGTGGATGTTGAGCTACTGATACTGCGGGTATGGGTGCTCCTGGCCCTCTAGCTGCTAGTGGCCTCTGATTCGCTTGCTGGCCTCTATTCTGGGGCGATTGTGTACATCGGTTAGCTATGTGTCCTTTCTGTCCGCACCTGAAACAAGTCACCTCCGGTGCGGGGAGTGCTGCTTGTTTCCTTGGGCAATCTTGCTTCCTGTGTCCTTCTTGCCCACACTTGTAACAAACATTCTTCCCAGCTAGGCATGGTCCTCTATGCTTCCTCCCACATTGACCACATTGTGGGCTATTTTCTATCTTCTTTGTTTGTTCCGCTGACCACTTCCTCTTCTTGTTGTTGGATGAGCCCTGAGTTGTATTGGCTCCCTTCTTAGCTGCTTGTGTCGCCCTCCACTCATTGTGATCCCGCTCGATAGCATACGCTCGCTGAACTACCGTGGCATAATCCATGCTCAGAGCTCCTCCAAACGCATGTCGAATATCTGCACGCAATCCTCTCTGGAATTTGGAGGCCTTCTTTGCTTCAGTGGACACCAACTCCGGAGCATATCGTGATAATGCTGTAAACTCTGCCTTGGAGGCCTTCTTTGCTTCAGTGGACACCAACTCCGGAGCATATAGTGATAATGCTGTAAACTCTGCCTCGTACTGAGCCACCGTGTTAGTACCTTGTACCAACTCCACGAACTCATAGACTTATGTTCCTTGACCCATGCTAGGCAATAAGTGTCATTGAACACCTGTTGAAACTCGACCCATGTGGGCTCACGGTTACCAAACCTCTGGCGAGTAGTCTCCCACCACTTATCGGCGTCGCCTCTGAACATGAATGAGCTAAGTCACACACGTTGGTCGTCAGTACAACCAATCGATCGAAGATGCTTCTCTATTGATAGCATCCAATTCTCCGCCGCTGCTGCATCTGTACTTCCATGAAATGCTGGTGGTCAGAACGCCATGAAGTCCTTCAATAATTGACTCCCAGTGTCTGTTGCCACAACTGGAGCTGTTGGGGTGACTAGCGGATCACCTCCACTGCCTCCTACTTCTTCGGGTACTTGTGGTTGCCTCGCCTGATTCGTCACAAGGGTATCGACTACCCTCATCAAACCTGCCAACATGCCTTGCATCTCGGCCATACCCTATCACAAGTCACTACCAAACTACCCTAGTGAACCTAGTGTAGGAATGGGAACCTCGTCTGGCGTAGAAGCAACCTGTCTGCGAGTACAGGGTTGTCCACTTCTATTACTCATCTTCCTGCATCACCACTTAGGGTTAGAATACTATAAATTGAGCCACTTATCTAACTGACAGACATAAGTCCTAACTCTACCCAACATCCTATGTGTGTACTGGAGACTCCTCAAAACCTTGCTCTGATACCAATACTGTAACACCCCCTCTCCTAAAACTGGTCGAGAAGAGGTGCTACGGGAAATAAAATATAAAACTGACTGATAAACTGAAATCTGATACCAATATGAATAATTCAATCAAATGAAATAAAACTCTGAGTCAACAAAATTGAAAACCATAAACACTGTCTAAGGAAAAATCCATCAACTAAAAAATAAATTAATACTAAACTGTCAAACGCTCTAAACTAACAAACTGATAAAACTCCCAGACATCTTTGGTCTTGAGCGGCTCCGCGTACACACACTACTGGACACTACTGCTAGGCCCCACGTCTGGTACTCCCCCGCTAGGACCTGGAATGGTGAAGAGTACAAGGTGAGCTACAAAGCTCAGCAAGTAGTAAGCTGGAAAGAATAACTAAAGCTAAATCGAATAATATCGATACTGAAGAAAAACTTATTGAACTTGTATTGAGTGAAACACTATCTGTTTGCATTTATAAATGTAATGCACATAAACTGTAAGATAAATGCAAGTATGCAACTTTGGCACATAGGCCCACATAACTGTAATACATACCTGGCTAATCTGAACCTGCAAACATAAAAGCTGTAAGCACATACTGTGGGCAATATGCCCCTAGCTCCTTGGTCGACATCAGGCAAGCAAAACAAAATTGAAAACTAAATTGGTGGGATCCCCGCGGACAAGCCGTCTGGCGCGCCTAATGCAATGTTGTGCACATATATATGCTGGCACACAACATGTAGTGCTCCATATAAAAAATCGTGCCAAATGCTCATACCAAAAGTGTATGCACATAATCTCACAAGTAATGCTGACCATGTCATAATAAATACTATATATGTAATTTGATCTTCGATGTATTGGAACAAAAAGATTCTATGAACTATGTATTACGGCATGGGCATGATTAACTTGATATAATCTGGCATTTAAATTCAAAAGTTGAGGGTATTGACTATTTTATCGAAATTAAACTTGAATTGGACTTTCTAGAAGCCTACTTGAGGTTCTGAGAAGACCCATCCGGATACTAGAAAAGGGCATACGGATACTCTGAAGGGTATTTGGATAGTCTAGGATAAAGGCTTTCGGATAATGAAAGAGACAACTTTAAGAAAACACGGAATTCGGAATAGATTGATACCGTTTCGTATTTTTGACATGACTCTCTCTTCTCAACTCCGATTTAACTGATTCAAATTGCTGTGGAAAGAAAAGAGTAAACCTACAACTTTTATGTTTTGAAGTTTCGAGATTCGGGCTCCATCAAGGTCAAAATTGGCCCGTAAGAGAACAAAAACTTTCTGGAATGCTGGGTGGACAGATTGATACCCTTTCGTATTTTGGCCAAAACTCTCTCTTATGAACTCCGATTGAGCTGATTCAAGTTCCTATGGAAAGACAAGAGGAAGACCTACAACTTTTATTTTTTGAAGTTTCCGAGATTCAGGCTCCATCAAGGTCAAAATTGGCCCGTTAGAGAACAAAAACTTTCTAGAATGCTGGGTATCCGAATACTGAATTCTTGTATCCGGATACCTTCATCTTCCAAGCCCAGAAACGAGACACGGACAGAGATGCCATGGATTCAATTTAAAGCTAAATAACAACACCATTCCGAAAGAAATCTTGGGAAACCAAGTCCCAATTGGTAAGAATCAATCATATGAATGAACAACGGATTAAAACTTGAAGAATCATAGATAAAGATCCAATGAATGATCTGATCATGCACATTGTTATGCTAATATATATGTATGTAAAAACTGATCTGCAATTCAATGTAGATCCTACAAAAGTTGAGTTTGATTGTTACACATGCTCCCGTAAGAATGATTTACAAGGAGAAGAACTTGCCTTTTGATTTGATCAATGAACCGATGAAGACCAATGGATGAAACTTGAATGAACTCTAGGCTTCTTCAATTTCTTTTCTTTGTTCTTCACGGCGTGGCTCCATGCTAGAGTTTAAAGGCTTATATATATGTATATATAAGTAGGAAATACAACCCTAAATCCCATAACTCATGCTCCTTTTGAAATTAGGAGACTATAATCTAATCCCTCTTCTCGCAAGGATTCTTCCAATATAATAACTCTTAATTAAATAATTTAATTCTAATTAACAAACCTCTAAAAGACTGTCATGTCCTTATATTCAATTCTCACAAATTAATAAGAATCTAATGCTATTTAAATACTATTTTCTCAAATAAAATCTCAATTGCCACATTAAATAATTAACTCGCAAAATCTTAAACTAAAAATTAATTAAATAAATTAATCAATGCTAAATAAATACTAAACCCTCTGATGGGTCGTTACAGAGGGAGAGAGAGAGAGGGGGGAAAATTTTCACTGAGTGGGCGGGAGAACTTCGGGGGGGGGGAAAGGTAAATGCAGAGAAAGAAAAATAAAAAAAAATTAAAAAATATACCTGTAAAACTATCTGTAAGAATTCCGGGACATCTAGCATTATTCATAATGTTTAAATGATGCATAGTTGATGATATTGGCATTGGCATGTTTGTTTGATGTCCACGTAGGATGTGAGTTATCAACCTGTTTGTGTGTAACACCCCGCCTTCCCAGAGCGTTAGGTAACGTAAGATTCTAAGGATATTTTTTTTCCAATCAAAGGAAACTCAACACAAAACCGTTCCCCGAAGATCCCATTACATCTTCTCAGTATATCAACTATGAACCATCAATAAACTAAGACAGGTACATCATCTCAAATACGGAAGCTAGATCAAAACCTCAATAAACACAATCGAAATCACTTTATTCATAATATAAAGTCAAACCAACGTTTACATAACGTCATCAAAATTAACAACATAATTGAAAATAACATAAAGTAAACTATCCACTCATCGTTGTTACTCCTTGGCGATCCTTTTCCCTTTTGCACTACTGTCTTCGCCTAGAACGTTTGAATCTTCCAAGGACATAGTCCATATTAGATGATGAATTATCTAAGTGAGAGTTCAAAAACACATTTTTCATGAATGAATGCAAGACATGAAATAAACCAATACACCCAGTAAGTTCTAGCCTAAAAGAATCCCAAGCACTTAACTCTATCACGAGAAAAGAGCAATCTCTCTAAAAGTTATGCCACCATATCGACACACCGACACGACGTGATTCTAGCTTAAGAGGGGTAAGTCAATGCATCTCTCCAACATCTCAGGAATAATCGTTACCAACTCTCGGCCTAGAAGGGTCACATCAACACAGGAACCCGACTCACCACATTTACGTTCCCACTCTAAGAATCCAAGAACCATCACACAATCCTAACTCCAAAATTTCACATGGACTACCTAATCATCCTAGTGCAACTTCCCTGACCAAACGACCAGGCACGGAAACTAAGGCAACCATCCTAGTATACTCACCAGCACAAGATACCCCTATTATTCCATCACGCCCTTGGAGAATTATGGCTACACTATCCAGACAACATCCTAGGCTGACATCCCACATGAACTGTTGGAAATGTATGCCCTAAAGACACGTTTTGTTTAATTTATGGTAATGATGTTTCTTTTAGTCAGTTTATGGTACATATATTATTTGCATTTAATTGTTGAAAAAGTGTCCATGCTATTAAGTAAGTGATTCATGTGATGGGTTGTTCTTCACAGTTAGGCATGAATCATGGGTACTTAATAAGCAAGAAAATATTACTCTTGATCTTTTGATAGAATTGGACATTCTATCATGATAAGATCATTGTGCAATAGATCCTAATGGAGGATGGCTTGCCTTAGCCAGTAAACAATCTGTTTACTCTAATTGTACAAGCGCATTTGGAATGCGTAGAGTGGACATGTGATAGAAGCTAATGACAAAGTACTAATTATCATGGAGCTAGTCTATCATTACTACTACGTGGACGAGTACTCTAATACTTGAGTATTAGTTGGTGGTCTAGTGAACCTAGAGATATATTCTTAGATTCACTGTAGGTGAGGTCTATCAAAGATCAATAACCTTGTGAGTTGGGAGTATAGTTTCTAATTAGCTAAGACAGACTAATACAAGATAGTTTCTGTGATTCACCCCCTTGTGATTGTCCAAGAATAATCAAATAATCCAGGGCCCTGGGAACGTGACTTTAAGAGTGTGTGCTTCTGGTAGCTCCCAGTGATAAGCAAGTACATTCGAGTAGTCACGGATTATTGGACTAGTGATCTAAGGATGGTAGAAATCATTTAGAGAGGTGTTAGTACATTATTCCTTTCTAAATGATGGGTGTTACGCAGAGGGGTATTTTCGTCATTACAATAGTAGGTCAAAGACATTGCACATGCAAAATTATTCGTGGGGTTAGTGTTACCATATGGTGATAGTTGGAACACTTAGAATGACAAAATATAGCTACTGGGTAGCTGAGGTATTTTGGTCATTTTAGTAGCCATGAATAATTTGTCTTTTAGTCCCCGGGGTAGCTCGATATAACTCATGTATTATTTAATACATTTGGCTTGTTAGGTGAATTACATTGAGAGAGAATTATTTTATTCAGAATGGTCCATAATTAATTGGGCTAGAATAAAATAATAGTTCATTGGTTTTTTAATTAATTAATTGGGTAACCCAATTAGAAAATTAATTAAATGAACTTGGCCCACTAGGGTTTTAACCCTAGGGTTCTCCCTCTATATATTTTCTCCTTGGTTGTTTTTCACCTAAGGTTTTTTTTACTCTCCTTCACCAAAAGAGAGGCCAAGAGTTCTTGACTCATACCTTGGAAGATTAAGAGAACATTCAAGTTCTGATGCGAAGGAGCCGAAGGATTGTAGGACAGCCGTCATCTCCACCACGCGAAGAAGTTCCCGCCCCTCCTCCTCCTGTCGCTTCATTCCGTCCGGTGATCCGAAGGAAAAGTAAGTTTCCTAGATTCTAATCAATACGAGGAAATTTTTTTTAAAAAAAGTAAAAAAAAACGCTTCCGTTGCATGCTATGTATCCTCGTGATGGTCCTTCATGAACAACACAATATGGACCACCTAGTCATCCTAGTGCAACTTCCTTGACAAAACAGCCTGTCACGAAAACCAAGACTGCTATCTAGACATGCACACCAGCACAAGATACCCATATTATTCCGTCACGACCTTGGAGAATTATGACTACACTATCCAAACAACATCTTAGGCTGACATTCCATACGAACACACAAAACGCAAGACAATGCCACATTTCACAATTCAATGCATCATATAAACAACATTTTATAAAATCTCAAGTTCAAAATGTTTAGGGACCTACCTCCCTATTAAAACCAATCGTCACCGGTTACCGTTCGCATGCAATAAAACCATTTTGCATAAAACCACAATACATTTAGATAACACAATTACCAAGTTTTAGGGTAGAAACACCCACAGTAAACAAGTTTTCGGGAAGAACCACTCACAACTTAAAACCAAGTTTTGCAGTAGAACACTCATCTCGAACGAAACTCAGAACACCTTGAATCTTGTGCTCAACCTCGATTTTTGTACAACTCCTCAAGTCTTTTGACCAAACCACCTCTTTACACGCCCTCACGCGCTACCCAAGTGCTCTACGCGTGCGATGCCTCGCGTATGCTTTAAAAGCCATCTATCCACTAAACCCGAAGCACTATTGTCTAGCACGAGTTTATCACAATTTCACATGACAAACCCTTAGCCATGAACCCTTTTTTATAGAGTTTGGAAACTTAGCCACCAAGAAATACATATTCTGCAATCATTTCAAATCTTCCAAAATCTTTTCCAATCATTCCAAATCTTTTAAGATTTTCTGCAATCATTCCAAATCTTCTAAGATTTTATGCAATCATTGTTAACCAAATCAAATCTTATTCAAATCAAATCTTTAACCAAATGAAATCATATCCAACAAAATTTTATCCAAATCTTATCTTATCCAATCAAATCTTATCCAAATCTTATCCTTAAAGTCACCATGAGCCTTTATCTTATCTCTAACGTCATCATAAGACTTCATCCTTATCTCTAAAGTCATTACGAGGCTTTTCCTGAATCTCCCAAATGGTCCTAGTAAAAAGGTTTCAAGAATTACACTTTGGCCCAAACTTTTGGGTAATTGCACTTAAACCCTTTTCAACATGGTCCCTGGGATAATTTTTAATTGCATTTTAGTCCCTGAAGAATGGATTAATTACGCTAATACTCCTAATTTTAAGGTAAATTGCACTTTTACCCAAACCTGCAAAATTACGATTTTGCCCTTGGCTCAGAAATTGAACTTTTGTCTCCAAACATCCACAATCCCTTAAAATATCCTATTTTCTCAAGCATTTGAATCTAAAAATCTCGAGTATTACATTCCTTACGATCATTCGATTTTTCAAACTAAAATTAATTGTACCGAGAAATTGTCTCTGTTCCGATTGCTTTAAGTGTCATAAATTATGTCTCAAGACTCTCGTCAATACTATTTCATTTTTCTTGACTATCTAGGGTCTGGGGTACTCCCTTCCACTGATTCGATCGCTTAAAACTGTGTTAGTGTACCCTATAGCCCCATCTTTCCAAAAATTCCATTTTGCCCTTCGTAAAATTCCATTTATAGCCTCAAGTAATTCTCGGGTATTACAGTGTGGCACTTGAGTGATAACATTAGGGAAGCATGCCAAAGGAAAATGTCCATTTGTGACGGGGGTTGAGACCGAACTTCACCCTTGCAAGTCGACAAGTGACGGGGTTGAGATTAGACACTATCCCGAACCAGCTCAAAGTGGCGGGGCTGTGAATGGACACCACCCCGGTACCATTAAGCGGCAACATTGTTTCCGAGGTGGACGTGGATTCCCAGGGATAGTGTTGATCATCTTGTGGCCAGGGTTGTGATGACATTAGAATGCTTTTGGGTGGGAGCATAATGCCTAACATGATATAGGGGTGATAGCCAAGTTCATACGTGAGGTTGTCCCCCTTAAACTGGCACTTGAGTGATAGTACTCGGGATGCATGCCAAAGAGTAACGCTATGTGACCCACTTGGGATGGGGCTGAGACCGGACTTCACCCTACGGGACCCAAGTGGCAGGGCTACGAGTGGACACCACCCCGGTTGTTGGCTCAAAGTGGTGGGGCTACGAGTGGACATCACCCTAAGTGCCTTTGAGAAATAGCATTGTTGTTGAGATAGATGTTAATTCCAAGATAATGCTGATCATCTTGTGGCCACAATTGTGTTGAGATCCAGATACTTTTGAGTGTGAGCGTAATGCTTAGACATGATATAGGGGTGGTACCCAGGTTGATGTGTTGAGATTGTCCCTCTTAAGTAAGATTACGTTGTGTCAATGTGTCGATGTGGATGTGTTGCCTTTAGAGAGATTGTATTTTCCCCGGCTTGGGTTAAGTGCTATGTGGGATTCTCTTGGGCTGAGATATGTCGATTTTAGTCATGGCCTGCATATATTCATGAAAATTTTTTTGAACTCTCACTTAGATGATTTAGCATCTAATTTGGACTATGTCCCTGGAATCTTCAAACGTTCCAAAGGAAAACAATGGTGCTAAGGAAAAAAAGGTTATCGAGATGTAGCCGTTAATTTCATTGGTAATCGTTAGCATATATTTTGTTTATGCTCTAGGTGTTAGTAGTTGTTGTTTAAGATGAGACTTGATGTATTTTGTTTTGAAATGTCTTGTCAAACGATCTCTACGTTATGAATAAAGTGAATTCGGTTATGTATATTCGAGGTTTCGATTTTGCTTCCGCTGATGAGATGAAGATTACTAGTCTTAGCTTATTCTTTAAGTTAATATGCTGAGATAGTGGATCGGGATTGTCGGGACTTTGATTTATGTTGAGTATATGTTGTGAGGAAAAAAAAATGTATCCCCGAAATTCTGAGTTAACACGCGCTTCGGGAAAGTGGGGCGTTACATTAGTCCCCTTCAAAAAAAATCTTAAGACTAGGAATACCTTTCAGAAATGTTGTGTTATAGATTTTTGCCACATATTTTTAACTATTGAAATAGTTAGCTTAAGAGAGGGTGAATTAAGCATTCTTCACCCTAAAAAAAAAAAAAACCTTAAGGAACTAAAGTAAACTATGAATGTAAAAATTGCAACACAACAAGTTTAAAGTTGTTCAACTTTAAAGCCTAATCCACTATCTTAGCTTTTCACCAAGGATTTTGACAAACACAAAGTTTTTACCTTTACCTTGTAGCTTTTAAACAGACTCAACTACTTAACCTTTACAAGTTTGTTATTTATCACTTGGCTCAGCCACAACTAATGCCTTTTAAGGTTCAAGCATAAACTTTACAAGTTTTCACAAAAGATATAAAAGGATTTCTCAAGAGAAAAAAAAAATATAGGATATTACAATGAGGACAAAAATTTATCTTGAACTGAAGAGAGATAAAGAATGTGAAATTACAGAATTCTCTCTTTTGAAATCTCACAAAAGATAAGATCAGAAAGCATGAGAAGATCTGAAAGCTTTGTGCAGTTTTTTGAAGTTAGGTTCAAGCTCTTGTAAAAATGTAGTTACATTCTTTAGCATGCTCCAACGCCTATTTATAGATTTTATGTATTCAAAGCTTGCTGACAGGTCAATTTACAAATGGAATGTTGGATTGTCTCACAACTACCATATTTTGTCTTTATACACTTCAATCAAACAGTTAGATATTGATAAAATATGTGTATGATGTCTGAAAAGCATTAAATGAACTGAAAAATCTAGATAGGCTCATTAAATGTAGTGTAACAACTATATTTTTTGAATTTTGACAAGAAATACTTGAGAATATTTTAGCACTACTCAACTAATTTTGAACCTTAATTGATTTGATGCATTATGTAATTGATTATATTTTAAGCTTACTCGAGTATAAGAATTCCATTACGTGAATATTTTTTACGCCACAAAAGATGCATTTTCTACTCGATTATACAGCAAGGATTACTCGATTACATATGATCTTTACTCGTGTACCCAAATCATTACCTCATTATCAGTTAGGTCTAGAATCTTAGCCAGATTTCAGCTTATGTTTACTTTATTATACAAGATATTTACTCAAGTACTAAAACAAAATTACTCGATTAATAAAAAAGAATTCATTCGAGTAAAAAGATGCCCAGACTATTTAACTTACGATTACTCAATTACAAAGCAGATTCACTCAAGTACACATGGTAATTACTAAATTATCAAAAATACTGTACTTGATTAATTTGAAGATAACAGAAAGTTGCATATCACACTCGAGTATAAAGAATTATATAGTCGAGTACTTTTTATTTTCACTCGATTATTCTAATATTTTTAATCAATTATTTTTAGAATGATTGAGCATTACTCGATTACTCTCAAAGTTTACTTGATTGATTTTTACTTGAAAGCTTTACTGATTTCTCACATACTCTATCAAGTACTTGATTATCTTGAACATTATACTAGATTTAAAAATTTATCAAACTTAAAACTTTTCCAAATGATTTTAGTCATCATCAGTGAACCAAATTTATTAGAAATCTTTTTCTCATTAAATCAAAACACAAATTTCTCAGCAATCTCAAACTTAAAGACTTTTCCAAATGGTTTTAGTCATCATCATTGAACCAAATTTACTAAAAATCTTTTTCTCATTAAATCAAAACACAAATTTCTCAACAATCTCCCCCCTTTTGATTTATGAGCCTATTTGATGATAACAAAACATTTTTTACTCAAGGGCTATGAATTAACATAAAGAGAGGCTCCCCCTAAAACTAATATTCCTTTTTCTCTCCCTTTTTGTCATTAACAAAAGAGGCTCCTAATGATTTGATAAGAGGTTGCATGGAACATGTTCCCCCTAACTTATTGGATTATCTTGCCTTTAATTATTATATTTGATAAAGCACACAAGCAACAAGATTATATAGACACAATTTATGAAAAAAGAACTTGAAATTTCATTGAACCTTCAAAAAGGAGTACATTTAAGTGTCCAAAGATTACATAGATAAAAAAAAATACAAAAAAAATACATAAGAGCTATTCTACCGGAGGTTGATCTTCTCTTGAATCTTTTTCTACCACTACTCTTGTTGTCTTTTGAGTAGTGGTCTTGTGTCTTCTAGTGGCATGCATAGCTGACTTGAGTTTAGCTAGCCTTTCTTCCACTTTTAGTTGCCTTTAATCCACCCTTTCTAGTATTTCCATCATGGCCTCTTAATTACTTAGAATTGTGGATATTGAGCTTGTAAGAAACTCTCCTAAAGGTATTCTGGTCACATTTTGAGGAGCATAACTAGGAGTTTGAGGAGCATAACTAGGAGTTTGAGGATTTTTAGTTAGTGGGATGTGAAGAGGTAGCTAGTATGTGTTGGAGGAGGTGTTGAATGTGAGGTTCCAACTTCTTGAGTAGGAGGAGGATTGTCCTTAGGGTTTTCTGGGTGTTTTTCCTTAGAAGGCATCTTCTAAACCCTATTTTCACACTTAATTTTCATTCTTTTCAGCGTTTGGCCTTAATAAGTGTTAAAAGATGAGTGAGGAATGGATTTGGTATGTAAAGGACCAAAAATAGTTTTGAGTATAAGAATAACAAGCATCCCAAATGGAAGCTTGCCAGATGATTTTGTTATCATAGAATCGTACATTCTAGAAAATAAGAAGCAAGGAAACTTAAAATGAATGTTCTTGATGGCATACCACATGATTTCTAAGTCAGTGTAGGTTACAAAGTGAAAAATCCACCCCTAACATTTATTGATGTGGTGATGAAATGATGGACAACCCTATGTTCTGGATCTAAGAATTCATGAGACCTAGGGTGGTGAACAGCTACATATGGTTCATTTTTTGTGTTAGAAATGTCCAAATCTCATCATGGTTAAACTCAATGTCATCTATGACTTTATCACATGGTGTTAGCTTTAGGAGATTACTAGCCTTTCATTAGTTATTTGTTAATTAGTTCCACAAAATCTAAATTTTAGATTATCAAATTCATATTCCTCTTTCTTGTTTTCTATAGGAGATTTAGTCAAAGTAGCATAAAATTCAGCCAAGCATTCGGCAAACAAGGGTAGGTCTAGGGTTGAAAGTTTGAACCATCCCATATCTATAACCCATTTTTTAAGATTTTCCCCAAACTTAATTGTTTCAAAATCATTCCAATCTATATTCTTACCTGGTAGGAAACCTTTAGTTAAGGCTTGTGAATACAAGGCTTTGTTTCGATCTGTCTTAAACCTAGGTGGAGGAGTTTGGGTGTTAGAGTCAGTATGACCACTAGGGTTAGGTTTTGGGTTTGGAGGTCATTTTGTTCTAGCCTTCTTAGATAAGGAAGATGGTTGGCTAGGTGAAGAAGGGATTTACTTATGTTTGGGTGCCATTTTAGAAGATTCGGACTCGATTTGAAGAGTACCAAAGGAAAGACATTTTTCAATGAAACGATTTGAACAAGATGGGCTTGAATCAAAATAAGAAGATTTCATACAAGATTAAACGAAAAACAAAGAGATTCGAAGCAAGAGATTACCTGAAATCGAGAAACCAAGTGGTAGGGTTCAAGAGAAATGTGAGAAGTAGAGTTTTAATCGAGTGAGGACCTATTTATACTCACTTAAGAGTCATTTGAAATTCTAGGTTATAATACCCAAGATTTTTGTAAATACTTATGTATATGAAAAATAAGAACATTTGAAAGTTGTGGGTTGTAATGTAGGGGTAAAAGTGTAATTTTTCAAAAATGCTAGGATATAAGTGTAATTTTTGGAACTTCATAACTGGGTCATCCAAGAAACTAAATAACCTAACTAGCCATTAGAAAGTAATCATTATCTCATAAAACGAGGCACGAGTTGGCATTAAAATTGAGGCTTGTGATTGGAGGATGAACTCTATAAATAGCTATGGGGTAGATGATTCAAAACTATACCAAACAAAGTAAAATAGAGTGGGTATTTGCTTGGATTTCTAGGATTTGGAGTGATAACCTTGCTCTAAAGAGTGTGGGGAAGTTTCTGGTAAAAGCAAGAGTGAAATCGGAGTGAAAACTAGTGAGAAAACTCACTTCACTAGAAAATCGTGCAGCTGCCTGAAAAACCACTATAACTGCCAAAAAACTAAGCGGTAAGTTCAGTTTTTTTTTTTTTTTTCATAATTGGATAGAAGATTGAATAAGGAAATTGTAGGTTCAAACGAAAGGCAAAACAGAGCCCAAATGAAGAAGATATGGTTGTTTTAATAACTAGCCCGAAAATCCGGCGACCATGTGCAAAGAAGAAGACCGGTGCGTGCATAGCACGCTCCAGCCAAGCCTGTGCATGTAGGCTCGTCGCGGCCCTTTTGGAGGTGAGTGCAGCCTCCCCTGACCCTTCAATTTTCCAAAAATATTTATTTAAATGTTTTGTACAACCCTATGTAAAAATATTTTATATTCATTTGATAGAAATTCGTGTTGTTGCAGAAGATTCAATCCTAATAGCCTCTGAATAGTAACCTCTGAAGGTAAATAGTAAAGGTGAAGTATTCCTACATTCTCCTTGTCTCATATTAACCATTTATTGAATCATTTGTGCTTGGTTGTGCCTTTCACTTTCATGTTTCCTTTGTGTAAGGCATATCTTTTTACTTTCCATACATCATGCTTCATGTGGTTATGGAAAGCTAGTGGCCATCATGTGTGATCTTGTGGGGTCATGTGCCCATGTGGTGGGGCTAAGGTGTTGGACATGACGTGCACGGAGATGATTGCAACATCCTGGCATAGCTTCCACGAAGGGGGGGAGGATTTCATTTTTAGATTTACTGCATTTGCACTCATATACCCCTTCTTGAATTACCTCACTTAGATGTTTCATATCTTATATTATTGGCATGTTCAAACATTCCAGGTTCTGGGAAGACGGGCAAGCAAGCAGGAAAGAAGGTGGTTAACGCTTAGTTAATTTCCTCTATTTGTATTCCAAGACTTGTAACTATGTTTAAGTTAGGTACTCTAAATACTTATATGCTCAAGTACCGAGTAACGTATGGATTACTTTTGTCCATGTTCATGATTGAAGGATGTATTCTAATTCTTTGTACCTATTACGGGTATTTCTCGCACTATTCCTTATGGGTTGGACTCGACCCGGCAACTAACCCAATCGCTTAAGGCCCAGTGGGCTCGAAGTTTAGCTCGTCGGGGCAGGCTCACACATCGCTGAAACTATAGCTTAGATCGCATGATCAAATGAGCTTCCGACGATGCTTCTAGCGAGCTCCCAGTGATACTTCCAGTTTGTTGGCATAATTGATCAGCTTGAATAACAAGAAGACCATGGAGTAACCAGAAAACAGTGGTGGACTAGGCGTTTCCTAGTTGGGTCGCCCAGGCCCAACTTGGTCCCATCCTCTCGGCCTATTTGTTTGGGCCATGCCAGTCTCATCCTGGCCCTTATAACAGCATCATTATGGCCACTTCTGGGTTTTCGCGCACCCGCCTCAAACCCCATCCTCATTAATAACAGGCCCCCATCCACATTAATGAGGGTCCCGTCGGCACCATGCCGCCATCTGGGTACCACCGCCGACATCGGATATTCAGTCCCATCATCTACAGACGTACGACATATGCAAGAGGACATCTCCTCCTCCTATAAATCAATCATCTCTCCCCAGAGTCAAGGTATGTTTTTTCCTGCCAACTTGCTAATACTCTGCATCTTCTTACTTGCTTACTTACTAGAGCATCGGAGTATTTTGCAGGGGCCGACTGGCCAGCTGATCAACAAACCAAACCAGATCGTACCTTTCTCCTTCTCAGATTCATTGCATCAGTGTAGACCGACAAATCATGGTCGACCAATTCCGAACGTCGACAGTACCTGTCTTAAAGAGACAGAAGGAAACCCAAATAGTTTAAATTTCAGGTTTGATCCATAACATCCATTGGCATGGGTTTCCATAACACCCATAAGACGAAACTTGTATGTATGTGGGTCCTTGATATGACCAAAATTGTGGGGTGTTACATAGGAAATTTGAAAAATTACTCAACTAATTATTGTTTATAATCGAGTATGGATTGAATATTTACTCGACTATTTTTCTCTTGTACTCGAGTAATATTTGATATTAACTTGTCACTCGAGTATATAAGTATTGCAATCGATTAGCACCTTTAATATAGTCGAGTAACTCTAATATGTTGCTCGAGTAAGGCTTTCATCTTCTCTACATTAAAAATTACTTGACTATTGATTATTTTTACTTGATTAAGGATTCACGATAGTCGATTATACTTCTTTTCTTACTAAATTAAAGATAGTTCATCAAAAAGATTTTTAAGATACTCGATTAATGACTTAGTTTTACTCAATTATAGATTAAATTTACTTGATTAAAAGCTTAAGATACTCAACTAAGGACCAAATGTACTCGATTATATTAGGCTATGTAATTGACTATTTTTCATCTCAAATTTTAATAACATCTAGTTCAGTTCTGATTTTTGTGAACTGATTTCCTTCTAAAGGTTTGGTAAAAATATGAGCTAACTAATTTTTGGTTGGCACATATTCTAAGACTATATCTCCCTTTTGCACACGATCTCTAAAAAAATAATGCCTAATTTCAATATGCTTTGTCCTTGAATGATGTATTAAATTTTTAGACAAATCTATAGCACTGGAATTATCACATTTGATAGATATATGATTAACCTTAATTCCATAATCCTCCAATTGCTGTTTTAGCCACAAAATTTGTGCACAACAACTACTAGCTAATACATCTTCAGCTTCAGTAATGGAGGTGGCCACAATGTTTTGTTTTTTAGATTGCCATGAGATCGACATGTTTCCAAGCAATTGACATGTGCCACTAGTGCTTTTTCTATCTACTTTGCATCTAGCAAAATTAGCATTAGCATAGGCATCAAATTTTAAAGGAGAATTTCAAGGATACCATAAGCCTAAAGATAGATATCCTTTAAGATATTTAAATATCCTCTTAACAACTGCTAAATGAGATTCCTTAGGATCACTTTGATATCTAGCACATAAGGCCACACTAAAGAGAATATCAGGCCTAGAAGTGGTGAGGTAGAGAAGAGATCTTATCATACCTCTATACTTCTTTTGATCCATAGATTTACCATTTTAATTCATCCTTATCCATTTTTATAGATGTGCTCATTGGGGTATCCATGATTTTTACCTCAGACATATTGAACTTCTTTAAGATATCCCTAATATACTTGGATTAACTAATAAATATACCATCTTTTAATTGCTTTATTTGCAATCCTAGAAAATAGTTTAATTCTTTTACCATACTTATTTCAAATTCTGCTTGCATCATTTCTAAAAAAGATTTACACAAGCTTTCATTAGTAAATCCAAAAATTATATCATCTACATAAATTTGGACTAAAAGAATATCCTTTTTATTCTTCTTAATATTGAGAGTGGTGTCCACATTCCTTCTCTTAAATTCATTCTTAATGAGGAAATTATTTAAATTTCATACTAGGCCCTAGGAGCTTGTTTAAGTCCATATAGGGTTTTGCTAAGCTTGAATACATAATCCTTGTGTATTGCATCCTCAAAACCTTGGGGTTGCTTGACTTAAACTTCCTCCTTAATATACCCATTTAGGAATGCACTTTTGACATCCATTTGGTATAGCTTGAAACCTTAGTTACAAGCATAAGCTAGCAATAACCTAATGGCTTCTAATCTTGCTACAAGAGCATAAGTCTCATCAAAATCTATTGCTTCCTCTTGGCTGTAACCTTGAGGCACTAATCTAGCCTTAAGTTTTTACTATAGTTCCATTTTCATCCATCTTATTCCTAAAGACCCATTTTGTTCCAATGACTTGCTTATCTTTCAGTTTAAGTACCAAGGTCCATACCCTATTCCTTTCTAACTGATTTAGCTTTTCTTGCATAGCTAAAATCCAACTAGGATCTTCTATAGTTTCATTAATGCTTTTAGGTTCTAGGTTTGATAGAAAAGCCACATACTCACATTAATTTCTAAGATGGGATTTTGTTCTTACACCTTGTGTGACATCTCCTAAAATTCTAGTTTCATCCACGTAGGATTTTTCTCTATGGACAAAAGAATCTCTTGGTTCTTCTTACTCTTCCTTTTCTATTTGGGAATTTTGATTATCTTCCTCAATAGGCTTCTCTAGAATTTCCCATTCATTTTCATTTTCATCTTGCTAAGATATAGGAATATTTTTATTGATTTCATTGAAACTTACATGAATTGATTCTTCTTCAACCATGGTTCTTTTATTGTTTATTCTATATGATTTGCTTGATATTAAATAGCCTAAAAATATTTTTTCATCACTTTTGGGATCAAATTTTCCTAAGTTATCTTTCTCATTATTTAGCACAAAACATTTACACCCAAAGACTCTAAAGTATGAAATATTTAGTCTTTTATCTTTATATAGTTCATAAGGGGTTTTCTTGAGATTTGGCCTAATTGAAACCCTATTCAATATGTGGTAAGCAATATTCACTACTTCAACCCAAAAATACCTAGGCAAAGAATTCTCACAAAGCATGGTTCTTGCCATTTCCACTAAAGACCTATTTTTCCTCTCCATAACTCCATTTTGCTGAGGAGTTCTAAGAGCTGAAAAGTTGTTAGAAATTCCATTTTCATCACAGAAAGACTGGAAAGATGTTCTCAAATTCTTTTCCATGATCACTCTTAATGCTAGAAATTTTTAGATATTTTTCAATTTGAATTCTTTTGCACTGTTTTATGAATTCATCAAATGTGTCATCCTTATTTCTTAAGAACATTGTCCAAGTAAATCTTGAGTAATCATCTACAACAACAAAGATATAAGATTTTCCTCCTAAACTATGAGTTCTCATTAGTCCACATAAATCCATATGAAGAAGTTCAAGTGGCTTAGAGGTTGAGACTATGATCTAGACTTAAATGAAGATCTAACCTATTTACCCTTCATATTGTAATACCCGGTATTACATGGTATTGAAAATAAATAAATTTTGATTATTTTGTCAGGATCTCGGGTGGTCTAGGAAGCCCAAGAGTCAATTTCGAGTAATTAATTAATAAAATTTTTGAATTGGCGGCAGGGAGTGCCCCGGGACTTGGATGTCCAGGGAAGAGAGCAAGAGATTGATAAGAGTCTTGAGATGAGGATAGTGGCACTGGAAGCGGTTCGACCGAGAATAATTTTGGGAATAAATTCTGTATAAGCCCAAGTGGGTGCCAATACCGAATAGTCGGAGGGGACCTCCTAGAAGCTGAGGGGACCCTAGGAGTGGTTCGATTTTCTGAGTAAGGTAACCCTTAAGTGTTTTTGGGTCAAATAAAGGTCCCATGCGGCCGCAGGCACGAGGTCGGTATTCCTGAGTAGCGGTCGGTTATTAATTTCGAATAAATCGAGATTTTGAGTGGCTTTAGAGTAATTAATTAAATCATTGGAGGGTCCAAGTGCTATTTATAAAAATCCTCAAGTGTAATTAAATTCCTAAGTGGAATTAATATGATTAATGGGGATTTATGTGTAAATTAATTTATTTATATATGTATATATGTCTGTGCCGCGAGAGGAACCTTCCTTGCAGCTTCCTAGGAGTGCCTCTATTATTTCAAAACAGAGAGATAGCATGGCCGAGAAGGCCATCCGCGCGCGAGGGAGAGAGTGATCGAGAGAGAGCTCATGAGAGAGCTGCGGCCGAGCTTGAGAGAGATCGGGAAAGAGAAGCGAGGCCGAACGAAGGAGGAAGCTGGCCGCTCGTAGGCGGCTTGAAGCAAGCAACCTCGGCCATGGTTGCGGCTTGAAGCAGCTGTGATGGTGGCCATGGCTGAGTGGAGCAGCAACTCGAGCAGGGGTCGCGACCAGCAAGGCAGCTGCGGGAGCGCGTGGAAATGCTCGGAAGCAATGGGGAGGCCGGCTGGGCAACCTGCGCCAGCAGCAACGTTGAGCAGCGGCCATGGCTGCTCGACGATGGAGGTCGAGCGACGTTCTGAGGCAGCAATGGCGTAGGCGCGGGAGGCAGCGTTGGCCGACGGTTGCATGGCTGAGAGAAGCGGTCGGCCAGTGGCCGGAGTCAGGCAGCAGCAGCAGCGGGTGGCCGGCTAGTGCGCGCCAAGGAAGAAGAAGGAGGAACAGTGGCCGGGCGTGGGAGAGAAGAAGGGAAGAATAAAGAAAAAAAATAATAGAAAAAGAAAAATAAAAATAAAAAGAAAATATGGAAAATTGGGAAAAATAGTGGAAAAATCCAGAAAAATTGGGGAAAGCCCTGGAAATTAATTTGGGGCTCGAGGAGTGGGCCAGAGGTTCGATATGGGAATCCGAGGGCATTATGGCGGTCCAATAGGCGATGCCAATGTGGGCGATTAGCCGATTTTCTCTTCCAGATTAACTGAGGTGAGTTAATTAATTCTTTTCAAAAATATTTCCTTTATGTGAGATATTAAATTGTGTTGAGTAATTTAATTGTTGGATTAAACCCTGGGTCGGGGTTGTTTGGAATTTATTGACGGCTGGTGTATGCCGTGGTTAGTGTTGTTTGGAGATAGTGTTTATGCGTGATTTTGCAGTGTAAACAAAAACGAAGGCGTTGGTTAATGCTTGATATGGTGGGGTTTTGCTTGTTTGTCTCTAGGTTCAACTGGAAAGGCAGTGATCCTAGAAGAACTTAAGATTCAGGCTGGAATTCATGCCGAAGCAGGGATGAGGCTTCGAGCCAGGTAAGGGACGGCCCCATATGGGGATGGCCTTGCAAGTTGGTAAATGTGTTTGATAATGTTTTTATGTTACATTGGCATGTAGTGGTTATATCTTGTGTGATGTAAGACCTAGTGGACCTATGGCCATATGGAGGACTAGTGTGGTGGGGGCTGATAGGTTGATGCCTCAAACCTTAGTGGGTTGTGAGGATAAGTAAGCCTAGCCTCATTTGCATGCATTGGGCATACATAATCATCATTATATTCATATTTACATGCATTGCACCCTTATTGAGTCTTTGTGACTCATGAGGTTTTACCTCATGTGTAAATATTGCAAGTCCAGATGCAAGCAGGAATGGTGCTGGGAGGCTGTTGTAGCAACTAGTTGTGTTGCCCGAGTTGTGTATTTATTTACCTCTTGTATGTAGCCATGTGGAGTTATGTATGTATACCCTTGTGGGTAAATGTATGCGTTGTTGAGCGTAGATGTATCTAACTGTTGTAATCATCATAGCATGATAAATGATTGTGAGATTGCTTGTTGTATGTGGCTTAATTGGTGAAGCCAAGTTCAGACCGAGTAAAGATCAGCGAGGTATGTTCTCATAAATCCCCAATACTCAGCAAAGTGTTCATTATGCTAGCTTTGTACTTGGGTCACCTCTAGCTTGCTTTGGGGCGAGCTGAAGAGAGGTGAAGCTCACTCAGGTTTCGGTCTTAGTCCGCTGAGTTTTCTTGTTTGAGTTGGGACCGATTCCTGAGTGGAGCGAAGGGAAGGACGAAGCCTAGTTCCCACCTAGGGCGTTTCTTGTTAAAACATAGTCCAACCCTTCAGATGTGGTTTGTCGGGTGAGTAATCCGATCGATTATTTACCGGTGACGCCCGTAAGTGGGAGCAGCTCGTTACATATATATGCATCACAAAAACTATTTTTATCTATACTTATCTTAGGAAGTCCATTTACCAAATTGCTTTTTATTATTTTTGAGATGAGATGCATACTAGCATGTCCTAGTCTCTTACGCCATAGAACATATTTCATTTTTATTTAAAGCAACTAGGCATGTATCATTTCTTACTTCTCTTATGTTAATTGTGTATATATTTCCATTTCCTTTACCAGTAAAAATTTCAGCATTTGTATTCTTATCTACTACCTTACACTCATGCTCATTAAAAGAAACATTATAACCTTTATCACATAATTGGTTAATACTTAACAGATTATGCTTAAGGTCATTAATATAATAAACACCATAAATGTAAGTATGAACAAAATTACCAATTGAGCCTATACCTTCAATCTTACCTCTTGAGTTGTCACCAAATGTGACATGGCTGCCATGATGATCTTCTAGCCTAGTGAAAAGACTCATATCTCTACTCATATGCCTTGAACAACCTCTATCACTAAACCATCTAACCTTCAAGTTGGTTGTTTTAAGGCGCAAGGACTACATTCAAAGAAAAACCAGATTGGTACCCAAGGACTTTGGGTCAAATGGATTAGACACCTAACCTCCTACTATTTCAGTTTTCTTTATTACCCAAATCTTCTTAGTAGCTAGTTTCATTTCTTCTTTAAGAATCCAAATCTTTTTTATCTTATATGGTATTCCCATTACTATTTGACAGAAAAGACTCCTATGACCATACTTTTTACACTTGATGCATTTAGGTCCTAAGTCTTTATGTTTTGCTTTAGTTTTAACTAATTTTCTAAAAGATTTGTTGTTGTTTCCATTATAGCCTAAACTTGCCTTATCATAAAAACATTTTTGAGACTCAAGTACTTTATCTAAAATAGTACTACCTGTAGTGAATTTTGTTAAAACAAGTTTTGAGTCTTTAAGTTCAACAAATATAGGATATTACAATGTGGACAAAAATTTCTCTAGATCTGAAGAGAGATAAAGAATATGAAATTACAAAACTCTATTCTAAAATCTCACAAAAGATAAGATTTGAAAGCATGAGAAAATTAGAAAACTTTTTGCAATTTTTTGAAGTCAGGTTCAATCTCTTGCAAAAATATAGTTACATTCTTCATCATACTCCAACACCTATTTATAAATTTTTTGTATTCAATGCTTGCTAATAGGTCAATTTACAAAAAGAATGTTCGATTGTCTCACAACTGCCATGTTTTATCTCTGTGCACATCAATCAAATGGTTAGATATTGATAAAATATATATATGATGTCTGAAGAGCATTAAATGAACTGAAAAAGCAAGACATGCTCATTAAATTGTAACACCCCGTCTCGCCAGGCGTGTCACTATAAGGGTATTCTCGGGATTTTCTTTTTTTTTTTATAGTCCGTCACTCGCGGCGCCTGTACTCTCCAAGCTCACACGCACGGTGTGTGTCAAGAACAATCTTCACATGCAGATACAAAACCCCGCGAACCCCAGTCTTGCCCGTTTAACTACCAAGATCAATAATCTTAAACTAAACGAGTCTTAATACAACGCAGCGGATACATTAATACCAAAACACCACAGTTCTTACATTGTATTTCCATAGTAAAATACGTAATACAGATCAAATGATAAAATCGCTATTATACAACTGTCCATTTACAACCTGAAATGCATATTAAAGCCTCCAAACGTTACAACGACTTAACAAACTAAGCACCATTGGCCCTCAACTGGCCGCATCCTTGTCTCGCAGCAGTCCCTAGCTGGAACATTAAACGTTCCAGGGGCATAGCCCAGGTTAGATGATAAAACATCTAAGTGACGGCATGAAATAGTTTATACAATGCATGAAAGACACACGAGCATGGCATACTCAGACAAACGAAAATATGCAAGACACGTCTAACTTGAGACATCACCCTGACATACTTAATCCCTCGAATGTCCCACTGTGGCACACGTTCACCTGGTCTAACGTTAATCCCTCGAGTGCACCGTCGTGACACCCGTTCACCTGGTTTAACATTGTTCCCTCGAGTGCCCCAGTGTGACACCCGTTCACCTGGATTAACATTGTCCCAATCTCAAGTAGACCCCATCCCGTCCCACACAGAAAACAACATTGACACGAATATCAATACCCCGATGATATGAAAATCACACGCCATGCACCGACTCTTTTGCAACTAAAAACAGTTGATTCAATATATCACATGATCAACATGCAAATGATGACATAAATACATAAGTGAAACGCTTTCGCAGAACAACCCAAGTTCCGGAGGGTAGAACCGCTCACTAGAACTGGCCTCATTTGCGTGTAACCTAAATTCGGGAGGGTAACACCGCCCACCTGAACCCACTACACGCTTTCCAACACATTTTCAAGATAAGGTAAAGATAGGATTAGACCACTCACATCGAATGTATTCAGATCGCCTCGATCCTCGTGCAACGCCTCGGTTTGCGTGCCGAACCCCAAATGCTTGAACTTATACTCAACCTCGAGTCACAATACTTCCTAAACACCATATTTAATTAAGGAAGCATTAGAATCCATTTTCCTCAATTATCTCATAATTTCCTCTATTTTTTCCCAATTTTCACCTTGATAATTCCAAAATAATTATCTCCTCAAACATTTTCCAAAATATTTTAACATGTTAATTCCTAAAATAAATTAACAAAAATACTGGAATTGGAAATACCGAAAATGCCCATGTCACACGCTATCACGCGCCTAGCGCGTGGGTGCGTGTGGAGGCTGGCGCGTGACTGCACGCGCCACCTTCTTCCTCGTTGAACCAGTCTTCGGCGGTTACTCCGATGGCCGAAATAAGGGCACCCCCTTGAAGCCCTTTGAAAGTTGATCCTAATGGTGCCATTTTCCGGCCGAAAGGATGCCGGAAAGCACCCAAAAAATCGAGTTGCAGGTGCGGCGTTGCGGCCCGCCTCGATTTTTCCGGCCATTCTCGAACCAGCTTCAAACGAACACTAAACCACACCAAATTCTCCAGATTTTCTCCCATTCTCACAAGGATCAAAAGCCCCCTAACCACTCGCCTCGATTCATCCTCATTCGTGAGTAATTTGAGTGTCAAATTTCGGCCAAAAACCTAGGTATATATATGCGATTTCCGGCCATTTTTCACCCAATCAGAGGCCAAGGCTTGGCCCCCAAGCATCCCTCAACCAAATGCGACCTTCCCCAGGTCCGCCTTGGCCGTCCCATCGCCAGAAACAGCCCCCATGTGCGATGGATTGCGGCGGCCGAAATCCTTCTTGCGTTCACACTGTGCAGCTTTTGTTAAATTGCAGTTTAACCCCCTTGCTTCTTTCTTTGTCATTTCAGCCCTTTTCCTTGTGCCCCTAAACTATCCAAACATACCACTAAGTCCCATAAGTTTAGTACATCTCATTTGACCCTCGAAATTCCAGAAAAATTACCATTTTGACCTCCCTCGGGCAAAATTAGAAAACTGCACTTAGGCCCGGCTGGTCAAATTGACCTTAAATCCATTTGATTTAACCCGAAATCGCTTAAGGGTTGTTCTATACATAGATTATTAGTCCCTGACACGTTCCGTTGATTTTTCGGACATCTCCTACGCCGATTCGATTTTCTCAACCCGGTTGATAGCTATACCAAAAACTGTTCCTGATTCAATTTATTCCATCACTAAAAATCTTAGTTTAAATTGCTCGTCGATACGATACCATTTTTCTTGGCTATCTAGGGTCCGGGGTACTCCCTCCGACTAACTTGGTTGTCCAAAGCTGCGTTAGTGTGCCATATAGCCTTATTCTTTTGCTAATTCCAGTTATACCCTTCCTTAAAAATCATTTATACTCTTAATAACTTCTCGGGTATTATAAATGCAGTGTAACGACTATATGTTTTGAATTCTGAAAAGAAATACTTGAGTATATTTTAGCATTACTCGACTAATTTTGAACCTTAATTGATTAGATGCATTATCTACTCGATTATAAAAACAAGGATTACTTGATTACTTATGATCTTTATTCGAGTACCCAAATCATTACTCAACTATTAATTAGGTTCAGAAACTTAACTAGATTTTAGGCTATGTTTACTTGATTATACAAGATATTTACTCAAGTACAAAAATAAGATTACTCGATTAATAAAAAAAATTCACTCAAGTAAAAAGATGCCCGGACTATTTGGCTTACGATTACTCGATTACAAAGCAAATTCACTAGAGTACACAGGGTAATTACTTGATTATCAAAAATACCTTACTCGATTAATTTGAAAATAACATAAAGTTTCATATCACACTCGAGTACAAAGAATTAGATAGTCCAGTACTTTTCATCTTCACTCGATTATTCTAATATTTTCAATTGATTATTTTTAGAATGACTGAGCATTACTTGATTACTCTCAAAGCTTACTCGATTGATTTTTATTTGAAAGCTTTACTTATTTCTCACATACTCTATCAAGTACTTGATTATCTTGAACATTATACTCGATTAGAAAATTATCAAATTTAAGACTTTTCCGAATGGTTTTAGTCATCATCATTGAACCAAATTTACTAAAAATATTTTTCTCATTAAATCAAAACACAAATTTTCTCAACATTAACAACTTAAGAATAAAGATCATCAGCATATCTAGGAACTCATTCATATATATAAATGGAGAGCTATGAATGAAGATATGATCATTTAAATAACAAGCAAGATTATATCATTAGAACCAATATGCGTTCTAGATGTTATCTAAATCTAACATTAGGGCATTAACACCAATAGTTACTTGGCCCTTAAGGTTTCATAAGTTTGTGATAATGGATCAAACCATACTAGGGTTTACATAAGTTGTTAAGCGGATTCAGTTAGCCAACTAATCAATGTTCCTTTAGATTGGGAATGAGCTTGTTTCAATTAAGACTAATTATTGTTTCCATGAGTATAGTAGCAAAACAATAGAATGGGTAAAGCTTGACTTGAGTGGTTGCAATGAGTATGTATTTCAGTGCAGGCATCGGATGTGGAGAAGGTAGATTGGGACTGGTTTTAGCAGGTTCTAATTTTGGTGAAGACATTGAGGGAGAGAGGAGTAAGGGGAGAGGTTTGATCAAAAGAGAAAATGGATGTGGTAAATGTAGAGAGGAAATACAAGTGGTGTGGGTGGTAGAACACCAAGTTAAGATATGACAAGTCATGGGGTTGATTTGAAATTCCTCTTAGGTAGAGAGAGAAAGAGCCTCAAATTGGGTACATACTATATATGTTGATTAATGATTGTTCCATCTTTGTATTTGGCTTTAATTGCTCATTAAATTCAAATTAGATCGAAATATTATTGAGCTCATCTAGTACTCCTAATTTGATGTGAAATATAGATTCGAACAAAGGTAAGAGACTACTAGAAATTACCTACAAATAAAACCCCCTCAACCCCCCTCCCCCTAATAGAGATAGATATGAAGTGCAAGTATACTATGACTTGATACCTAGTGTTATCTAAGAGTGAGTGAGAAATTATCTAGAGTTATGAGCACTAAGAAATTTTGTAGTTTATCTAGTGAAAACTACATTATCATTCATTCAGAGATACTTCTTGACATCAACATGATTTCCCACTTAACTAATGCCACTCTAAGTTGACAATCTTTAAAGCCTTGTTCAAATCCCTTCCCCATATGCCCATTTGCAATCCAAATTAAATAATGATGGATAAAATAGTAATGGATTAAGATAGATTGTCACACGTTTAGTAAAGGAGGTATTACCTAATGTTCATACCATCCCATATTTGGTTTGTGAAATCTGGACAGAGGTATTACCAAGTTATTTCACAATTTACCTTTTTTCCCTAGAAATCTAAAAGGATTGAAATCGAAAGAAGAAGAAGAGGAGGAGGATGAGCAATAGATCTAGAAATTTCACGATCTTTGTTCTTGGTATTGCTTAATTAAATAATTAATAAAATTTCACTACTTATTAAAAACATGGATTGATTACTCAAACTAATAGATATGGACTAAAATTGAAAGAAGATGAACAAAAGACAAGAAGATTATGACGGTAACAATGATGATAACTAAAATTAAAGAAATCGAAGAGGACTAAAATTGGAAAAAGAGCTGAAATCTAGAAAAAGAAAGATGGTGGCAATGGACAACGAAAGAGAGAGTGAAAGAGAAAGAGAAAGAGAGAGAAAGAGATGATGGTGACGGTAATGTTGGTGGCAACGGTGAGATTTGAAAATTGAAATAGAAATGAGAGTTCAGAGAATAATGAAAAGTAGGTTTTTATACTTAAGGGTAAAATTATCTAGATGATGCAGAGTTTTATTCCAACCGAAATGGGAGGTGGTATTAGTTTATCCTAAGTATTAAATAGGTCCTACTTATAGTAGGATTATTTAATCCTTGATTTAGTTTATCTCATTTTTGTTTGTTGATCACAACATAGTATTAAGGTGAAGGTAAAACCATATGCTAGTTACTCCCACCAAATGAGGGGCGAAGGTAAAACCATATGCTAGTTACTCCCACCAAATGAGGCACGCAACATGACATACAAAATTGCAGTTCATTCAATTTAGCAAAAAATCCAACATTCATATTTACCTTTTATGTAGTTGTATTAATAATGTCTATGATCAATAGTAACGAACCTAGTCCATACTTGGGATTACTATCCTTGTGCGATCCCTGGCCGCTCGCACCCTCAATTTTGGCAAATAAGATAAATCACAGGTGGAGACTTTGTCTTATTACGCAGGATAAGGAATCGAACTCACGATCTACTGATGTGAATCCTACCTTATCGTGATCCAACCACTTGACCTGTGTCTTGAGGACGGACCTAATCCATACTTGATTGGTTGATTCGTTGGTATAGATTCGTTTGTATTTGGATTGGATCTCATAGATTTGTATTAGATATAAGGTAAAAAAAAAAACACATACCCGAATTGGAAGAAAAAAAATTTGTCATCAAATATTTATTTTTTCAATCATCAATACCTATATATTGAAAAAACAAAGAATGAGAGACAAAAACTATGATAATACTGTACAGGCAGAAAGTTTGCAGATAAAAATTTATATGAAATTATTTTGCATAGTCACTTGTATCCATATATTCAATATGGAAAACTCAATAAAATAAATACTTCATATGTTTTCAAGTATAATATTTTACTTTTTTAAAAATAAAACATATGTATCATAAAAATTGATGTATCATTTTCTCCTAAGAGCAAAACTAGAACATCAGTATTATACACTTACAGGGTAAAAAAAACTTTTGTACAAAATATTTTTTAGTCATAAACATTTTTGCAAATAATAAAAAAAAAATCGATAAGTAAGATTATATTAACAGAAAAAATGCAAAACATTTACAACTTATGCTAGGGAGTATCTCAAGCAATTACAAAGAAAACGAGAAAAAGCGAAGAGAAAACACAAATACAAATTAAAACAAAATTAACCTTATATCATATTTACAAAAAAATATGCATAAGGCTAGTAGCACTATCAAGCTGAATCCATAATCATTGGCCTGGACTCTTTTGATCCCTTTTGAGCTCTCACAATCGCATTCTTCTTTTTTCTCTTCTTCGCCAATTGAGACTTGAATTTAATTGAGCTATTTTTCCTCTTAGATTCAGAAGCTTCCTCCTCAACTCGATCTCTTTTTCCTTATTTTCAATATCAATCTCTCATCAAGACATCTTCCTTATATTGGATGATTCAATTCTCCATACGAGGGATTATCCATATTCTTCGTAAGCAAACAAAATTTATTATAATATAAAATATGTTAAATTAAATATTAAAATTTAAAATATAAAACTTTTTTCAATTTCGCCGTCTATGTAGTAGATATTTTTTAATCAAACCCAATTTGAATTTAATAATTAAGAATTTAGAATTTAGTGCACTTTCGAAGATTTGGGCTTCTACGATGAAAGAATACACTCAAAATTTGTGTAATGTATTGTCAGTGTAAGATTTGATTACTCCTTTATCGTGAATCTTAGATCACTCTTACAAGAACACTCTCATCTAGAAGAACTTTATTACAACTCAATCTCTTGTCAATAATGTATATAAAAAAAAAATTCAAGTATATTGCTTAATTTTAAAAAATTAAAAATACTTAATTTTAACAGAGACTTTTAGGTAATAACTAGTGGTATTACAATTATATTTGAAGTATTCAAATTTCACTCTTAATCTGTTTTGAATAATTTTCAATACGACATTTGTTTCTACGAAATTTTAGATTAGTTAATTGGTTGAATGATTTCAGAAAACTTAAAAATACTAAAATAAGTATTTTTAAATAATATCGTTGAGAATAAAAATAATAATATAAAAAATAAAATTATCTTTATCCATACACTTAAACTTCTAAAATAAAATATTTATTAATAAATTTAAAATAATATCAAACCAAGCAAAAGTTGTAAATTCAAACCTTATTATCAACCTAATAGTCAAATAATTGCATGTATTTGACCAATTATGCAATGCAATCTAACTACACATGAAGATGCATATCAAGAATAAAATTAACCATATAAAAATAAAGTTACCACTCTTTTTCTATAAGCTTAAGATTTTACAAAACAATTTGGTTAAGAATTTAATAAAGCACACATGACAAGTTGTATCATTACTCATATTTCATATCATCAGTATACTAAGAACTCCAAACCAAAAAAAGAGTTATGGTGGCAGAATGAAAAAATACCAAAAAAAAAAAATCAAGAAAGCTTGTTAATTGCTACAAGAGTGAAGAAAAAATAAAATATATTTTGGCAAAGAAAAAAAATAATAAATAAAGACACTTGGGCTCCATTTATTTGAATGTAAATTATTTTTACCTTATTTTCTAGTTTTGTAATATAAAATATTTTAAAAATAGTTATATGTATAGATAAACTAAGTCAAATTATAATTTAACTCTTGTATTTTAATTTTTTTTTTCATGTAATATAATCTGAACTTTTTATTTTTTTTTGTTACAATCCTGGACCATGCAATTTTTAAATCAATTCCACACTTCGTCAAAATTGAATTAGAACGAGCAATACATAAGCTTAAAATTTGAAATTGATATAATTCAATTTTAGGGCAATATACACTACTTTTAGAAGTATTCACATTTGATTTCAAATGTTGTAATCATTGTCAATTTCTTATTTTGTTGTTCTCCCTCAATAGTTTTGGTAATGCAATCAACACACTTAAGATATCATTTGGAGTGACTTTTTCCCTGTGGTGGCCAAATGTACCCAACCCAAATGTCTAAATTATCCCTCCATTTGCAACTCATCTTTAAAAAACCCTTATTGTCAACCACTATCCCTGTTATAACTTCTTCCTTCAATGTGGCCGTGACGATTGAAAAACAGAGAAAAAAAATAAGTTAAGATGAAGAGGGCTTGCAAATGGTGAAGAATTGACAGAGATGGCTGATAATAAGGCTAAGTGGGTGGTGTGACAAGATAAGAAGCAACCGACGACGAGGCAAAAGAGGTGGCAGGCAACAAGTATAGACGATGAATGAGAAAATGTGGCAGAGACGATGGCTGACAATAAGGTAAAGAAAGTGGTTAGCAACAACGTAAGGGAAATGACAAAGATAAGGGTTTTTCTATAAGTCTTCAATCAAGATCAAGCACATCAACAATACTGATCGTTTGCCACACTAGAAAGGTGTGCAATTATCTTAAAAATACATAGTCTAAGAATATAATTAAAATAATAAAAATTTTAAATAACCACAAAAAGAAAATGATCAAAATACAAAAGTTTAATTATGGATTTGGTGAATAAACATATATATATATATGTATAGAACATGAATCTGTGTATGTGTGCATGTTTATGTATATGTGTACGTATATATATGCATGCGCATGTATATATGAATGTGCATGCATATGTACTTGTATGTATGCATATATATGTGTATGTGTTTATATTGTATATATGAATGTGCATGCATATGTACTTGTATGTATGCATATATATGTGTATGTGTATTTATAAACGCTAAAGGCATACTCAGCCTCTTTATCTTTCATCATTTAATCATTTTGTCCCCTTAACTTAACCAAGAACTTATTAACCCCCTTAACTTTTAATTTTAAATATATTATGTACCTTAACTATAAATTTTATAACAATTACAAACCTTAGTGCAACAAGCATTATGCGTGACTTACACATGCAGTCTGATGTGGGCCCCACATTGATCAGGCCAATAGGAGAAAGAGGTCCTTGGCTGCTGCAAGAGAGGAAGAGGCCGGCCGACGGCCAATCGGAGGTAGATGACGTGACGGACCACCGCCGCAAAAGATTGAGGAGGAAGATGACATCGCCGCAAACGACTGAGGAGGAAGATGACACCGCCCACTTCGCTGTTGACCGACCTCCTACGTCGCCGCACCGCTACCCCGCTCAGTCCAATTGACGCCATCGCCAGCCCCCCGACTCCATCGCCAACCCCCAACCCCAATCGACACCCAATGCCTAGATCTGCCCGCGACCCACCTCCCATGCCACACCCCGACCCCAATCGACGCCATCGCCCAGATTTGACCACGACCAACCTCCCACGCCGCCAACCCAAATCTACCCTTTCGCCCACACCTAGTTGCTCTATTGACGGCCCCCCAACCTCGGTCAACGCCTCCGACATTGCTGGCGACCACCAACAGAGAGAACGAGACCAAGAAAGAGGAAACGAGCAAAAGGAGAAAGGCAACGAGCGAGAGGTCGCCAGAGACAAAGAGGTCTAGGAAGGAGGAAGAACGAAAAAGGAGAAAAAAAATGATGTGTTGCACGCACCTCAATCGCATGTATAATACACGCGTTGACCCAAGTGTCTAAGATTCAAAATTAAAAATTGAGGGGGCTGATAGGTCCTTGTTTAAGTTAAGAAGACAAAATGGTTAAATGATGAAAGGTGAAGGGGTTAGATATGTCTTTAGCCATTTATAAATGTACTTATGCATATGCACATATATGAATATGTGTATATATATGCATATACATATTTATCTATTGATATAAACATACATATATATAAATATTGTGAAGAAAAAAATAATTTACTAACATTAGTATAAATAGAAAAATGGCTTATAAAGTTTGAATTAGTAAATTATTTTACATCTTTTGGTGTAAAATTTCATTTTTTTGTCAAGCATACACCAAAAAATAAGAATATATTTTTCAAAAAAATATTCTACATCCAAACAAACGAAAAAATGAAGCCTAGTGAAGCAAAGCCAAAAGGTTATGAAAATTGATATCAACTTAAACACAAGGGAGAAAAGAAATACATATAAACTGGCGAGAGAGAGAGAGAGAGAGAGAGATTAGTCAATAGAAATGCATAAAAGACTAAAATCACACTATTTACTAAATGAGATGGCGATCAAAAATTTGTTAGTAAACACTTACACGACATTTAATGTACTGACTTTATATAGAATAGTGTCAAATAAAAATAGCTAAAAATCTAAAATTCATGCAATCAACCCCACCTAGTGAAATAAAAAATTGCTGTTATGATATAACCAAGATACAATCAAACTCTTATCTATGCAATTTTTTAATAAATGCATGGCATTTAAGTTTGAGTTTGAAGTGATTGAGTGGAATGCCATCAAAAGCTTCCCCATCGTTTATAGATGCATAAAAAAAGCCTATATACAAGGAAGCTTGCAGCTGTTCATAAATAATATTATAAATTAAAAGTTAATTTCCCAGCTGTTATTGGTAATGAAATACAAACAAGGTAAACAAAAGGGGGCCAACTTTCTGACATAAAGTTTGGCAGACAAAATACCAAAAACAAATTAACAACGTAATTAATTCCTAAATAAAATAGGAGCAACCAATATTAACAAATAATAACCCAGGAAAATAAAAATATTAAGCAAAACATCACATTTGAATCACCCTTTCCCGATGTAATTTTGATGTTTCCTAGAGCAAAAGAAGATAAACACAAGTTCACAACTAAGGAAATATATTTCCACAAACAAAAAACAAATATCATCCACACTTCACAACCTACTTACTATTCATAAGACATCCTCTTCTACAAAGCTAGTATAAACCTATGTGATTTGAGGGTAAAACGGAAATCTACCTCCACTATCCAATATCAGCTTCTGCATGGCATGACAAATGTTCCCCAACGATGACTGTCTGGTTACAAGTAACTCTCTGCTACATGGAAAAGAAAACAATGTTAAAACACCATCCTTTCTTAACAACATAACGTGTATATGAACTGTGCCACAATACATAGATTGGGGTCAATCTGGATAAAGGACCCATGCAACCAATGTAGAGAGCCACACTCCCTAACTATACAATAGGGATGCAATCACGGATGTGTATCATAATTCAGCTTTACCGGTAAAAGGTTGCACTATATTATTGCATTCAAACAGCAATATAAATGGACATTACATTCATTTAAGTTACTGGAGTAAGTAAACTATGTCCTTAAGATTGGTCTGATTTGAAATAAGTCAAGCAAATACTGTAGCAACTACACTGGAGACATAATAATAAGGTGAAACTTGGATTGTAATCCCTGCTTGAACTGATTTTCTATAATTTCACCACAGCACTCCCACATGTTTGTCATAGTAAGAGATCACAAGTGAAGTCTTGAGCTGAGGAGAAATAATCTAGTGGCATAGTAACAACCATTTACAGCATAATTTAAATGATGTCTGAAATTTATACCTAACTGTTTTTTAATTATTCTTATTATTTTTTGAAGATGGATGGTAGATATAAATCCATGCATAATGTAGGGAAGAAGCATACAAAAAAGAAAAAAAAAAAATGGATATCTCCGTTCACAACAGAAAATTTGAGAAATACAGAGCATAAGCATCCCAAAAGAAAGAACAGAGAAATCAAGCATGAACAAGAATAGGTAAAGTAATTAGGTACATTCTTGCTTGGGATCAGCTGTGCATATCATATTTCCTTTCTAATTTTTTCCAAAGTAGCAAACACTTATTAGGCCCTAATTAGGTACATTCCTGCTCACACATATACACCAACCAGGATTAATAATCCTGCTGATAAGATCATCAATAGTTAGAACCACCCTACACGAGAGAAACAACCTCCTGGCAAATGAAAAGTAAGGGAAAGACTCTGTACAAATATGAGCCTCATGCATTGTGGACACCCTTATTAGCATTTCCTAACAAATTTTGACTGCTTGTCTATTCAACATTCACCGGTCACTAGCTCTTCTGCTAATTGCATTTCATAACATTTTTCCATTCTGAAAATGTATTACATATGTCTTTTCCTAAAGCACATAAAACAACATTTCTATGGGGGCTCTTCTAACTGACAAGAACAAATCTTTTGTTAGCTCTTCTAACACAGGCAAAAATTTATAAAATGGCTTGATAATTTAAACCAACCATTTCTTGCTTCAAAGTTTCTTCATTGTAAGATGTTATTGGTTCCCTGAAGGTGGACTTCCAACTTTTACTCTCTTTTGCTTGTTGAACCACATGTAGCATACCCACATAGTAGGATGTAGGTTTGTTATGTGGTTCGCTTGTTGCATCACAATACAACAACATCTCTTAACTGCTTAAGCACCGCCCCTACAATTCAACAGCAAAAGGTTTACAGTTTTCATTCAATTATGCAACACACATGTCAAGGTTGTCAAAGTTGAATCATGTCAGATTCTTAGATCTGACAAAGGGGCTCTCCTCTGAATTGGGGAGAATTGAGAGGGATTGAGGGGGAGAAAGGAAGAGAGCAGAGAATAAGTGAGGGAAGGATCTAGGGAGAGAGAGAGAGAAAGTTGAGGCGGGAAAGATGAATTATCAATTGTATTCAAGGATGCCTCAAAAGGGAGTGGGATCAGTTAGTTTTATACTGATCCATCACTCAGAGAAAGGCGCCAAATTCAAATATTACAACTGCCTACAGACTTATTTAAGTAAGGCTTATAACGGCCTTCACGCTACATAAGCCCCCTACCTTTATAACCGTAGGCACAGGACAATTCCCCCCCCCCCCCTCCACAATGCATTTGTAAGAAATTCAGAATAATCCAGCAGCCTTGGGAAATTAGTTGAGTAACTCTGGGAGGTACTCCCAAGTACTGCTCTCCAGATGCAAATTGGACCAGTGCACTAGGACTTGTGTCAGTGGGGCACCCTGCCTGTAGGTGATCCACTTGTCTATGATATCCATGGGTTCCGTCACCATGTCAGCTTCAGTGGCTGTGGGGTAACAAGCCCCAGCAGACCTTTTGAGCAGAGATACGTGAAAGACTCGGTGCATTTGAGAGCCATCCGGTAGTTGAAGCTTGTAAGCAACATTCCCCATTCTTGCTACAATATGATAGGGACCATAGAACTTGGGACTTAGCTTAGAAATCGGTCCCTGTGATAGGGTCTGCAGGTGAGCATGCCTCAGTTTCAGATAGACCTCATCCCCAACTGCAAATTTTCTTTCACTTCTATCAGCAAACTGTTTCATTCTATTCTAAGCATTGGCTAATTCCTTTTTTAGCAGCTTTAGCACAGCCTGCCTCTGGTGTAAGTATGAGTCTACTGCTGTCACTGTAGTGGGTCCCTACATAGTGGGCAGTAGGGGTGGCTTGTACCCATAAAGAGCCTAGAATGGGGTCATCCTAATGGAACTGTGGTGGCAGAAGTTGTACCACCACTGAGACAAGGATCCATTTATGCCATCCTTTAGGATGCAGGAAGCAAAGGCAATGCAGGTAGGTCTCCAAGCATTCGTTGACTCTCTCTGTTTGCCCATCGATCTCTAGGTAATAGGCTGAAGACATATGCAGCTTAGATCCCAAGCATTTCAATAATTCTTTCCATAGCAGGCTAGTAAATACCTTGTCTTGGTCTGACACAATTTGACTGTGGTATGCCATGAAGATTCACCACTTGATCCAAAAATGTTCTGGACACCTCATGTGTAGTGAAAGGGTGTGAGAGACCTATGAAGTGGGCAAATTAGGTGAATATGTCCTGCTACCACCAGTATACAATCCTTTCCCTCCGACCTTGGTAGTCCTTCAATAAAATCCATGGACACACTAGCACACGCTTGCTCTGGGGTGGCTAATGGTTGCAGTAGCCTAGGAGAGGCAATTGTTTCGTGTTAGCACTTCTTACACGTGTCACAAGCTATGACATATTCCATCACCAATTTCTTCAACTTTGGCCAATAGAAAAGCTGCTTCACTCTGTGGCATGTGTTTTGCTTGCCCGAGTGCCTCTGCTTCACTCTGTGGCATGTGTTTTGCTTGCCCGAGTGCCTCCTAATGGTGACCCATGCAAGGATTGGAGGATTTTCAATTTCAGTTGTCCATAGTCACTGATTACCAATCTCCCTTGGTATCTCATTAACCCATTTGACAGTGTGAATCCCAATCTGCTCTTGGGATTTATGATAAGTTGTTCTAGCAATTCCTTAGTCCAACTTCCCTTTCCATAGCTTGCAATAATCTCTTGGTATCAAGCAGGGATGACCGAGGAGATAGATGTTGTTCCCTCTTCAACACAACGAGAAAGAGCGTCAAAAACCTTGTTCTCTTTCCCTTTCCTATATTGAATCTCATAGATGAGTGTGCAATTTTGTCATCCCTTTCTTTTATAGATGAGTGTGCAATTTTTGCTATAGCAAAAACTTCAAGCCCTCGTGGTCAATCTTGATGATAAACTAACCTCCTCCTAGATAGTGCCTCCATTTGACTATACCAACACTGCTAGCAATTCCTTGTTGTAGATGCTCAAACCTAGGTGTCTAGGAGTTAGGGCTTGGCTGATGAATGCTAATGGTCTGCCCTCGTGTCAATACTGCTCCCACCCTGGTGTTGCTTGTATGTCTCCAATATGAAGGGCTTATTTAAGTCCAGTAAGCCAAGAATAGGTACTTCACTCATTGCCCTCTTAAGTTGTTCAAAAACCTCTTCTGCCTTATCACTCCAAGTGAACTCTTCTTCAATAAATCTGAGAGGTTTACTAATCACCCTGTAATTCCTCACAAATCTTTGGTTGTAGCCTGTCAACCCAAGGAACCCCCTCAAGGCCTTAACATTGGTAGGCCCTGGCCACCAAGTCATGGCTACCACCTTTCTTGGATCAGTGCTCACTCTAGCACTTGATATGAAATGTCCAAAGTATTACACCGATTGTTGTGCAAAGACACACTTTGATCTCTTGGCAAACAACTGGTTGAGTCTGAGGATCTTAAGCGCGGTTCTCAAGTGGACGAGATGATGTTGGAAAGAAGGGCTTGTCACGACCCAAGGGTAATTAGAAAGGTAACAATGTAATTAGTTACCTTAGTTTATTAGAAGCTATTTTTGTTATTCTGTTACAGCACATGGGGCTGTTATTCTAGATATTTCTTTTAATTGTATAGCCTATAAATAGGCTCAAATATGTGGAAAAGAGTATGCTTGAATTGATAAAGAACAAATCTTAATTCTCTTTCTACAATTTTCTCTCAATCTCCCTCCAAATCTCCCTTTCTCTCGTTTTCCCCTAAATCTTCTTCTCTATACTGTTCTCCCTTAATTCCCTCCCTCAATTCCTTCCAATTCCTCTTTTAACCTATCATGAACCCTAGGTTCGTGACAGGGCTATACATCAATATGTCATCAAAGAATACTAGGATAAATTTCCGTAGGTAAGGCTCGAAAATTTGGTTCATTAAGACTTGGAATGTGGATAGGGCATTGGTAAGCCCAAAGGGCATCACCAAAAATTCATAATACCCGTGATGGGTTTTGAAGGCTATCTTGGGGATGTCATTAGGGTTCATCCGGATTTAGTGGTAGCCAAATCATAGGTCTAGTTTGGTGAAGATGGTAGCATTTTTCAATTCATCTAGTAAATCCTCTATGATGGGTATTGGGAATTTTTCTTTGATAGTATGGGTGTTAAGTTGACGGTAGTCAACACAAAAACGCCAACTATCATCCTCCTTTTTGACAAGGGGTATTGGTGAGGTATAAGGGTTGTGGCTAGGTCTGATGATGGACTTTTGGAGCATGTCCTTTATCATTTTTTCAATCTCAGCCTTTTGCTTGGGATGGTATCGATATGCCCTTATGTTAACTGGCTCAGTATTTGGTTTATGGGTGATGGAATGATCAAAAGGCCTTTCAGAAGGGAGGGAGTTGGGTTCCACAAATAGGACCTTATACTCGACTAGAAGTTTATCAAGGGAGTCAAGTTCATGTACCCTTCATGGGTGTTGAGGTTAACTGTTGATAGTTAACATCAATTCCCCTTCTCGCTTTTGAGTATCCTCGATTTACTCCACAGCGTGTATAGCAAAAAGCTGTGCCAACTTGCTATTGAATATCTTTTGCAACTTCCTTCCAAAGATCATTTTGCACACCCTTGTTTCCATACTACCAGTAAGAGTCATCCTTTTACCCTCTTTTTCAAATGTCACCTCTATTTTATTAAAGTCGAAACTGATGGGGCTCACATCCTTCATCCAATCCACCCCCAACACAATATCACACCCCCCAAGCTTAAGTAACCTCAAGTTAGCTTCAAACTCTTCTCCATGCATTTCCCAACAAAAACCCACGCATGTTGACTTGCGCATCACTTTATTGCCATTGGCCACTGTCACAAATAGTGGTTGTGTCAATAAGCTTGCAATTCAACCTCTTCGCAATGCTCTCACCAAGGAAACTATGAGTGCTCCCACTGTCAATTAGGACCATTAGCCTACAATCTTGTGCCTTCCCCTCCATCTTATTGATCTTACTGTTAGTCAATCCCCTTAAGGCATGTAATGAGATCTCCACATTGTCATCTCCTTCAAGTTTGGATGGATTCATAGTTCCTTCTTCCCCTGCTTCTGCTTCTTCTTCCCCTTCTAGCAAAAGTAGTTGCCTCCTGCATTGGTGTCGCAGAGTGTACCTATCCCCAGAATGAAAACACAATCCAACCTGCCTCCTTTGTTCCATGACTCTTCCACCTATTAGTTGAGCAAAGTGATGGCAATTGGATTAATCACCCCTTTCATTCCTTGGTTACTTCTTCCTCCTCCTCTGTTAACCTTGCTGCAACACACTAGGGTTCATCCCTCTTGTCTACCATCTATGTTTCCACATTAAAGCTTCTATCGATAACTCCTGCAACCTAGCACTCTCAGTAGCTTGCTTGATAGTCCTAGGTTGCAACATCTTTACGGTAGGCCTTAGCTCTTCACTCAAGTCGCTAATGAAAGATAAGACGAAGTACCCTTCCATTAGGTTGGGGATTAAGGATCAACATGAATGATTTAAGCTCCTCAAATTTAAGCTAATACAACTGCACCAATCCCTATCTCAATTTGTTGAATTCCTCCACAATGTCCCTCATATTCCGATCTCCAAAACATTCACACGAGTCCTCCACAAATTCTGCCCACTGGCAGCCCTCTTTCACCTGAATCCACCCCTAAAACCATGCATCTCTGACATTATTGAGATGAGCAGAGGCTAGCGTGACCCTCTATTGTTCTGGTACATTGTACACACTAAACATCCTCTCACAACGTCTCACCCACCACCTCAGATTTTAACCATCGAACAAGGGTATTTCTAACTTCGGCATTGGGAAGCCGGGCTGATTATGAATAGCCTAAGCTCCCTGCCTCCTCTCCATTGTATTATCTCCTACAATTGCCAAATCTACCTCAAATTCTGAGGATCCTTCATACCAGCGGGCTATTCCATGCCTCAATAAGATCGGCTTTGATCTCTCTCTAGGGGGAAATTCGAGTGTCTTACTGGATTTTGGCTAGTGAACATTCTCATGAATTGTTGCATCTAATCTCGCAACTAGTTGTTCCGCTCACGACTCTCTTCTCGCCATCAATCCATCGCTCCATCAATCCTCATTTCCACCACTGATTCCCCCATAGCCTCCAAGGTTCCCATTCAAACATGCATGTCCACCACAGCAGCCGTGACTTGCTGCAACTAAGACTCCATTTCCTTCATCCTAGTTCTATCATCCATCGTAAAGAAGTTGTTCAATGCAATCGTCATCCAAAACCTGGCTCTGATACCAATTTGTTAGATTCTTAAATCTGACAAGGGGGGTTCTCCTCTGAATTAGGGAGAATTGAGAGAGATTGAGGGGGAGAAAGGAAGAGAGCAGAGTATAAGTAAGGGAAGGATCGAGGGGGAGAGAGAGAATTGAAGCGAAAAAGATGAATTATCAATCGTATTCAAGGATGCCTCGAAAGGGAGTAGGATTAGTCAGTTTTATATTGATCCATCACTCGGCAAAAGGTGCCAAAAGGATACCAAATTCAAATATTACAACTACCTATTGGCTTATTTAAGTAAGGCTTATAACTGCCTTCACGTTACATAAGCCCCCTGCCTTTATAACCGTAGTCACATGACAAATCACATCACACCTCATTGATGCATTTCAAACTTCATATTGAACAATTCAACGAACTTACACTCATTGGCTATTCCTTTTAACTTACTACAAAGTAGCCATAGCCAAAACAGGTCTTATCTAATCTTATAGACTGCTTTTAGCATAAATCTTTAACATATTTTTCAATATCTTGTCAGGACCCTACAATATGGTTAGGGGGTTGTAACAGTGGGATTAGGTTGTTAGCTCCAGCTATAACAAATAACAGAAGGCTGTTAGGTAGGGATTAAACGGTTGTGGGGCAATTAGGTGGTAGGGTAGTTATCTTGTAATCTGTTGAGTTGTAGTAGCTATATAAAGCTACTAGGCTATTGTAGATGGGGTTATGCAAAAAATATTAATTAAAACATTTGTTCTACTCTGTCCCAAACTCTCTCTCTCCCTCTCAAACCTATCTCCTCTTTTCCTCAATCTTCCTATCTTTTCCCTTCTGATTCTCTCTAATTCTCCCTCTCTCCTCTCCCTTTTTTCCCTTTCTTTCTCCAATTCTGCTCTAATTCTTCCTAAAATTGGCTTTATTCTATTGAAACCCTAAGGTCATGACAAGTGGTATATAATAATGGTATCAAAGTTAACCCCATGTCTCTCAGTTACAATCGCACGGCGACGAAGGTGACATTGACATTGTAGTGTTCATCCAAGACAACATGTGGCTAATGCACAACCTACCATCGTGGGAGCCAGACTACAGAGTGTGGTGGTATGTTATGATCCACTACAAGCTATGGGACTTGTCCCTCATCGGAAGTTTAGACTCTTGGTGTGAAGTTTATAACCTATTGGGCACCCCCCCCCCTTCCCCCTTGACAGCTAACTTTCGAAGGTGAATTCTACCCAAAGGGTGTAACATATCTCTACAAAAGCAAGAAATAACATGAGGCCAGTACAAGATTTGTGTATCTATGCTCACAAGCCTATATGCTTTTCATGTTGAAGCACCCCACATTGTCTCTTTATTGCAAAGAAGGGGAGGAGAGAGAGAGAGCGGGGGGGGCATAAGGTAAACACATTGCAAACAACATGCTTAGGTTACTTGCAATAAAAATAAAATAAACCAAAAATATAAAAGGAGAATATGAAGTAAGATTCTAGGCAAATTTTGCGAAAGTCACAAATGTTTATCCCTGTTCCATATCTATGTCCACAAGATATGACAAGGGTATGCGTACGAGATAAGTGTCCAACACCTATATCCAATTGGACAATTGGATCCCCTAATTTTTAAAGATATTTGGTGTCCTAGGAGCAGGGCGCAAGAGGAGGAGTTGTTCATGCTTGACATTAGAAATTTTCATAAGTTTATCATGAAGGAGATATAATTTCATGTTCTCTCTAATTTGAAGTACATTTATACACAAAAATATCATTTTAGTTTAGAAAGTTAATCAATGTACATTATAATTAGCTATTCACAATCCATCATGTACCCATGTGTCATGTGATTTTAGTTTTGCTGTTACATGAGTTTATTACATCTAATGGGGGAGTCACGTGCAAGTGGTCATAGCAATAGAAGGGTGTACAAGCTGCCATTGGTGGGAATCCCCCCTTCCGGCAGATTGTATATAACCCCATTGATCCTCTCAGACTGGGGCATCGAGGAATTAATGAGAACATCGTCTCTTCCTCCTTACTAATCTCTCTCTCTTATCTCTCCCTATTTCTCTCTCTCTATTTTCTCTGTTATCTTACTAATTCACACTGAATTAGGGAGAATTCATTGTCAGGCTTTAAGCCTTGACACCATCCCCAAATATTAGATACACATCCAGTATCTTAAGACTAGGGGTTTAAGAAAGTCTAATATTTGGACACACCAGCACTCGATACGCGTAGCAAGTCCATGTAACATAGATTACCACCAATGACAATACGTTAAACAATGGACCAATGTACATTAAATTGATTATTGCACCATTAGAAAGAATAAAGGTATACAATTTTCAGTAGCACAAGCCTCATAATTCCAACATTTTTATGGTCAAAATAAAGGTACAAATCAAGGGTTACATAGGAAAGGCCTACAAATACCATTTATGAGGTTTGTGTAACACAACCTTCATAATTCCATATTGGTTGTATGAATTAGAATATTGGGCAATTAAATACCAAAATGCAAAAAATTTAAGCATAACTAAGATGATGTTAGGATGCATGAATGTACAGTCATACAAGACAATTAAAAATGATCATCCATAACAAAATTGGAGTTAAAGATAAAATTCTCAACACGACTAAGATAATTTCAACATGTGAGAGGAATACTAAGAGGCACACCTGTGAAGGAAGTTGATGGAAAGAAATAAGTTTGTAGCCAAAAAAAAAAAATAGAGAAATACCAAAGAAAATGAGGTAAGAAAGTTTTAGACAAAACATATACAATTCATGTTGCTGACCCACCTAATAGAAGTAAGGCTTGTGAGAACGATGACAATTAAATATCACAACTCATCTTTTGGCGTTTAATATTTCAACAAGAAGATTGAGAATTTCAATAAATCAGCATCAAGGGCATCAAGCAATGCCCTTAGAGGATCAGTCATTAGCTCTCACCAAAGTTCATTACTAAAAAGAAAACACATAGCGTAAAAAGTTTATGTCATTGTTTTATATCTTGTGACAAGGGAAACCATGATATTTGAAGAGCATAATGTCTTGCTAATAGGCTTATTAAACCAAGTTACCTGTAACCAGAAAGAAAATAGCTATAACAAAATAATACTTGCCAACCAGGCTAAAAGTATGTAAACACATACCCTTAACCAATGGTTTCATCTTAATTTATTATAAAGACAATAGAATCTTTTAATAATCATAAACAAGAACAGCACATCAAGCCTTATTCTCACTAGGCAGGGTTAACTACATGGACTTTAGCTAACCAATCATTTTCTATATATTACCATCTTTCTTCTGTATAAAACAACCATATAAAAAGTTAAAAACCCTTGCAAAACGGGAAGCCTCATGCTATGGGGATGCTATCATCCATAAGCCTATGTTAACCCAAGTTATGCCTAAAAATTGCCCACCAAGTTTTCCTTAGTCCTCTTCTACCTCTACCTCTTTTTCTATCAACTTCTTTCATTCCGTCTGGTCTCCTATTGGTCTTCTCTCACATGACTAAACCATCTTAATTGTACTGCATGCATCTTATCCTCAATAGGTCACTATGACCTTGTCATGAATAATCATTTTTAATTGTCTTTTCTTGCATAGTCACGTATCCACAATAACATTCTCATCTTATTAACATCATATTTTGCACATGCTATTTATCCAATTGTCTATACCAATCGCAAAAAATGTCAAAAGCAGTTTTATGTGTTATCTTTGTAAATAACATCCTCAATTATCTCCCCATCTTTTTGATAATAATGAATCCTAGATACTTAAACTAATCTTTTCATAAAATAACTTCTATCTTTACATCTCACCATAACTTCATCTACTACTATTTTTACTAAACCGATATTTCATATATTTTGTCAAAGTTCAGAATTTGGATTCTAAAGTGTCCCTCTATACCTCAAGCTTAGCATTCATATCATTTTGTCTTATTACCAAGATAATATCATCTGTAAATAAAATACATTAAGGCATCTGTTCTTAAATGTGTTTAGTGAGTTCATCTCTCACTCCAACAAAAATATAAATGCTTGATTCAATTCACTTGTACCTACAGAGGCCTCTGTTTTTTTCCTACAAGTCTTAACAAATGGTTTTACTCGATGCATATCTTCAATAACCTAAAAGTAAGAAACTCAATCTCATTTTTTCTCCCCATAAGACTTGTTTGATAACTTTATCACAGGCTTTTCCTAAACCTATAAACAGCATATGTAAATTCTTTTACTTATTTCTATACATTTTCATTAAGCACCAAAACAGGAATATAACTTCCATTATTGACCTGCCAAGAATGAAACCATTTTCATTTTTTAACATCAAAGTTTGCATTTCTAACTTTTGCTTAATTACCCTCCCCCAAAATTTCATAGTGTGACTCATTAGATTAATCACTGTAAATTTCATATTTTGAACATCACTTTGTTCTTCTAAATAGATAATAGAGTGTTTTTCTCCATTCGACAATCATGCTCTTCAGTTAAAGGATCATATCAAATAGTTTCATTAATCATGAAATGCATTATTCTCCAATGCATTTTCATGTTTGTATTGAAATATTATCTAGTTCAACAGCTTTTCTCACTTTTTTCATTTTTTTCATAACTTTCTTCACTTCCTCCAGACAAATAATTTTAGAGCATAAAATATCATCTTTTTAGAATTACTACGGTGTCCCATTGCAATATTTGTTTATTCCATTCATTGAATAACTTCAAAAGAACTACTCCCTTCCGTCTATCTTAATCACCCTCATTTACCAGTCCCTTCAGTCTTCATTTTTTCATACTCACTTGACTCAAATCCCTTTATTTATCCTCTTGCATTAGCCAACTTACACATCTCTTTCTTTTATCTTTTTATGTCAAGTTAATTTCAGTATGTCTAGAATCTATAATTAAAAAAATTGATGGTGTTTACACTAATTGTTAACTACTTAACTAGAGTTGCCTCCTTTTCACTCCATATGCTTCATAACACTGTACCCCTAACTAAAGTAAATTAATTTTTCACTTTCTCTCATAAGTTTCTTAGCTCACTAACTTGTTTGCAGACAGGACACAATAAGCATATTAAAGACTGTTGAACAAAACCCAAACACCAAAGAATTATTTTTATTAATGAATAAGGATTTGTCTTATTTCACTTAGGGTGCGTTTGATAGAGATGAAAAATAAGAGTGGAATTCCAATTCCATGGAATTTCAATTCTCACCCCAACCCCTAAGAATTCAAATTCCTTGATTTCAAGGAAAATCTTCACTTTTTAAACTAAGATGGAATTCAAATTCTATGGAATTGAAAAGTTGTTTAATAGAATTTCCTAGAATTTAGATGAAAAATGAATTCTACCCTCATTTTCCACCCCTATCAAACGCACCCTTAGGGTGTGCTTGGGAGAGGGATGCAGCATGGAATTAGATAGAATGAGGTTTCCATTGTTTGGCAGGAATAATTAATAATAACATGGAATAGAATTGTATAGAAAAATCTCCTCAAAAGGCCCCAATTTTTATCTCCCACAATTTGGGGGGAAATGGATGGAATGAAAGTGAAGGGAAACTTTAATGTTGTTTATGGACAAAACTAGCATCAATCCATATATATCCATCTTTTTTATACATTTGTTATCAGGGTATAGTTATCATTTGTTGTTTAATAATTTTCCACTTCATTCTACTCATTTTCATACCCTTCCATTCCCTTCTATTACTAAATCTCTCCCAAACATAGCCTAACAAGAAATGTAAGGCTATGAGGTAGTTCAATCTGCCCATGGTGTGTGCATCTCTCAAAGGAAGTATGTCTTAGATATTTTGGAAGAGACTGGTATGCTTGATTCCCAACTTATAAATACTCCTATGGATCCTAATGTTAAGCTTGTACCAAGACAAGGAGAGCCATTAGAAGATCCTTGGCAATATAGGAGACTGGTTGGAAAGCTTAATTATCTCACCATCACACGGCCAAACATCTCTTTTGTTGTTAGTGTGGTAAGTCAATTCTAGGACTCTCAATGTGGTAGTCACTGGCACGCTTAGTGCATATCTTAAGCATAGTTCTAAAAGGCGATAGACGCATCGAGGCGCAAAGGGTCCTAGAACTAAGGCGCGAGGCACACAAGGTGAGGCGCGCCTTTGCGAAGCGAGGCGCGCCTTTTAGGAAAAAAAAACTCAAAATCTTGTAAAATCATAAACAATTATCAAATTATCAATAATAAGACATGCGTATCATTCATGATTCATCATCTTCAAATTCTAAACTAACAACATCAAAGTTAATTCATTCATCATGCAAATTCTTAACTAGAAACATCATCAAAAGTCAAACTCAAAGTCTCAAACATAGTAAAAATACTATATATAATATACAAACATAAATATATTATGTTTATATAAATTTTTTTTAAAAATAAAGCTTCAATGATGGCTTCGAAGACCTGGTGTGTTGGGGATGATTCAACACTCCACTGATTTGTTGGGGTGTTGAATCACCTGTGTGATGATCCCAACAAATCACTGGGTTCATTTCATCCCAGTGATCTAATGGGTCCATCTAATTTCATTGCCACTACAAAAATTAGAAGTAGAAGATAAAATTCAGATCTAATTTCATTGCCAAAAGCCAGATCTTCTAGGTTCAAATCAAAAGAAGAAGTGATGGTGGTGGTGGCAACAAGTCACAATGAAGGTGAATGGCAGCAGCGATAGTAGATGTCACAATGTTGGAACAGAGAAAAAAAAGGGAAAGAATTCAAATCCTGGAAGAATAAGAAGAAGAAGATGGTGGTGGACAATGGGATGGGGGCAATGGACAGTAGCTGGTTTGCAGAGATAAAAGAGAGGATTAGAAAGAGAGAGTTGGTGGCTTTTTTATATCTAGGGCAAAATCATCCAAACAATGCAAAAAATTAACATTTATGCAGTAGACCATAGATGTTAAAGGTGCGCCTCATGTCCCAACGCCTTGCCGTGCAAGGCAAGCGCCTCTCGAAAAACGCATCGCCTCGGCCCAATTGAGGCGTCGAACTGGCGCCTTAAGGCACCTAGGCACGCCTTTAACATCTATGATCTTGAGATATATTAAAAGTGCTCCTGGTAAAGCCTTATTGTTTGAGAACAAAGGACACAAACAAGTTGTTGGATATGTTGGTGCAAATTGGGCTGGTTGTCCCACCCACAGATAGACGCTCTACCTCGGGTTATTGTATTCTGATTGAAGGAAATTTGGTGTCTTGGAAGAGTAAGAAGCAGAATATAGTGGCTAGATCTAGTGCAAAAACGGAATATTGGGCTATGGCCTTAACCACATGTGAGTTGATTTAGCTCAAGCAACTTCATACGAAGTTGAAGTTTAGAGATTCAAGACCTATACAACTTAGTTGTGATAATCAGACGACTCTTCATATTGCCTCTAATCCAGTTTTTCATGAGCGGACCAAACACAAAAAGATAGATTGCTACTTTGTGAGACAAAAATTGATTTATGGAGAGATTAGTACGTCATTTGTTGGCTCTAATGACCAACTAGCTGATCTTACCAAGCCATTACAAGATCCACAACTTGCCTACATTTCTACCAAGCTATGCACATATAATATATATGCGTCTGCTTGAGGGGGAGTGTTAGAATTAGTATATTATATATAGTGTTGTACATATATATGTGTAATATATATATAATAGAGATAGGGTTGTACCTTGTGCTTAACCTAGTTGTACCTTATTGGTACATATAGATATACCACATTGTGAATAATAGAATACAATATTTTTCTCTCTCAAAACTTCACAATACGCAATGAAAAGATAAACCTATCTAAAAGATAACAACTAATCAAAATATGATTCTAGTCTCTAAATCAAATATAACTATTTAATCCCTAAAATAAAATCAAAACAAAACAAGATAAGTAAATCTCTAAACAAAATAAAACCTAATCTAAATCTTATTTTTAAAATCAAAATAGAAAACATATCAAAGTATCCCTATCATTCTCCCTAGGGAAAAACTAGCCCTCGATTTTTGTGAATCTAGTGTCATTAGTATTCAAATATTGTTGTCATCATAGACTCACTCAAAGTAAGATAAACTTGTTTTCGTGGCTTGACGGCTTATGTTGAGGATTGTGATTCTTTGCCCATTGTTATGGTGATGGTGTCTTTGATGAACTCTATGTGGCTATTGATGAAGGAATGTTGTTGTGCGGCCATTGTTGTGTGTTGATGATGATGATGGTTTGGTGATGTAGAACTAATGGAAGTTAATGAAAATTCATAATCAAATTTTGCTCTGATACCAAATTTGATGTGAGACAACAATGAATCACAAAAAGTTGAAGAGAGAGAATTGATTAAGAAGAAGCTGGTGAAGAGAAGAAGCCAAGAACAAGGAAGAAGAGAAAAGCCAAGAGAGAGATTCAAGAAGGGGAAATCATATTATTCAATCATCTAAAGACAAATAGAAGATTACAACTAATCAAAATATGATCCTAATGATCTAATCTCTAAATCAAATATAATTTTTCACAACCCAAGGGTTAATTAGAATGGCTATGCTGTATTTCTTTTACTTTAATTGTTGCATCTATATTCCAGCTATCAATTCTGTTAGAATTAGAAAGGCCACATGTGAGGTCTTAGGAAAAGAACAAAATAGTTTGTTGTAACAGCTGGAGGGGGGGATGATCTACTACATCCACACCACGCCAAGTAGCACCTATATGTATTCATCTCATTCCATCGGAGAAGGTATGCAAAAATAGAATACAACATTATCCTATTCTCACTCTCTAGTCTCACTCAATTCTTTCTCCCTCTGTTCATTATATTCTTTCCTAATCTTCTTCTAATCTCTCCCTCATTCTTTCAAATTCCTCCTTAATTTTCTTCTGTTATTGGCCGTAGCTGAATCGGATTCTTCGGATTCCCAAATTGATCCTAGGTTAAGCCCTAGGATCATGACAAATTGGTATCAGAACAGTCAATCATTGGCTGTGATTTTGATTCAATTATCGGTGGAATTAATCGAGTAGTAATTCGAACGATTCAGTTTCATTTTCCGACACTGTTAAGATCCAATGCGGAGCCACATTCCTTAGTTGTGATTCCTAGAAGTTCTCCAGCGATATCAGTAGCAAGATAGGTCGGGCGAAGTACTGACAATTAAAGGTCAGTTGGCGAATTGCGGTGATTCTAGCAAACTTGAACGAGTAAGTAATTCTTGGCTTGAGTCTTGAAGGCTAAGCAGAGCAACGACCAGAAATTGTTGTCCGACTTTGGGAAACAACTTGGTCTAGCGTTCCGACAGTGCTTCTAACGACTTTTAAGGACGAGCTTGAAGCGATCAGAACCCAACCCAAATTCCGTAGGACTCCAGGTAGAATTGTGGTGGGCGATTCTTTCCAGAGCAAGAAAACGAGGCAAACCCAGAGAATTCCGGTCGAATTCCTCCGACCAAGAACTGGGCAATCGCAATTGAGTCTAGCACGGTGAGACGAGCAAGGCCAATAGTGTTCTTGGCATTAAACGAGGTCCACCAACGGATTTGGGGGTGCAAGCGACTTGGTGTTGTGGGCAAGCAAAACCAAACAGTTCCAATCGGATCTTGAAGATGAACAAGGAAAGCGAAACAGATTCAAGAGGTGTTCCAACAACTCTGGACATCTGGAAGGTGGGTAGGCGATGGGAGGTGTTAAATCTCCAAGCAAGCGAGCAACCTCAATTCGAACTTGGAAGGCGCCACAGGTGAGTGACCCTCGGCCAATTTCGTGAACATCCTTAGCCTTCAATTCCAGCAGTGTGTAAATTACAGTTGTCCTAGTAGCTAGATCCAAGTCACTATGTGTGATTGAGGCAAGCAAACCCAGGCGATCTTGCCTGTTGCTCCTTAGCAACAGATCTCGGCCACTGCCCAGCTTCCGATTCCTCTTACTACTGCTAAATTTTGTGGGGTCTCGGTTAAGAAGTGCGGCAATTCCAGCATCTAATTCCAGCAATGCTCATAGCAGCTAGGAGTGTAGTTTTGAAGGCATTCCTAAGCCGGTGAGCCTCAGCCATTGAGTGATAGAAGCGTGACATTGCTGTCAATTTTCGATCAACCTTATTTCCTTCCGACTTAAATCTCAAACACGGAAAATCCACTGCTCGGTTCTTCAGCAAGGTTCACCACACTGTTGGTTATTGGTTGTGATCTCTATTCAAAATTTGAAGGAGACTCCTAGATCAGTTTCGGTGATTCAAAATTGTTGCAATTTCGATTGTGATTCTCGGTTGACAGTTTGACGGTCTAGAGGACTCTCGAAGGCCGATCATGTCGCTATAAGTGTACAATTTTTTTTGTTGTTACAATAGACTTGGTCTTGAAGCATAACAGTGGCTGCAATTTGCCACTTATTGGATCAATTTTAGAGGTGATTGGGTGAGGCAATTACATAAGGGAATTAGAATGAAAAGAGTTGTTGTTTCTTGGCCTATTTCTTTTCCAGCCAGTGAGATTTCGACCAGGAGGAGTAGTGCACGAAGGAGTCCAATGTAGTCTCAATTGCAGTCGAATGATACTGCATTTTCAATGGCTAATTTTCAAGCAAGAGAGCAGCCTCAATTGCAGCGGACCAGTGCTGCATTTTCAGTAGGGTATCCTACTCGTGAAGCTAGGGGTGGCAGTACATATATGAAGCAGAATGCTTCATTTTTAGTGGGAATGGAGCCTTTATGGCAGCCAAAGAAGGCTGCATTTTCAGTTGACCAGAAGCATCAAACATGGGGAAATGATTTTGAGAAGGAGATCAACCGCGGGGACAAGGAAAAAAGAAGTGGGATTTATGAAGAGTGAGAGGAATTTGGTCGTATGTTCTGCGAAAAGCTACAGGAGTTTGCAATGATACTAATCAAGAAGTATCATTACAACTTCCCTGCTAAATACTTCGATGATTATCGCGAGAGTTTAAACAAAGACGAATTCTTTAAAAAAGAGCCGTTGAAGGAGAAATTGAGGAGGCAAGAAGCAGATTCATTGCTCACCTCCAATGTCGAGCAAAAGAAGTATACTGATTTAGGCAAAATTGACAAGGAAGATGCCAACTCATTACACCCTGTTGGCTAGTGCATGAGCTGAAGGATTTGGTGGTGTTCTGGATCAGAAGTTCGTATGAAATGGAATAGCATTGGATCAAGAAAATCTGACTAAAGGATCCTCAATCTACACAGATATTAGGGTTTGAATCCTTCCTCCTATTTTAGACCTACCAAAAGCTAAGGATTCTTTGGCTTGGGTTAAAATGGGCAGCGAGAGGGTAGAGATAGCACTAACTAAAGGATACCTTACTACCAATATAAAAGGCTCTAGCACCGAACAATATGATGGTGTTGCTTCCATTTCAAAAAGGGCAAGCCAAATTGCAGATGTGAACCCATTGTCAGTATTAGGGGTAATAGAGGTAACTAAAGCAAGGATTTCAGAAGAGTGGAACACAAAAGCTGAAAAGAGAGATGTTGATTTCTCTTTCAATTAAGGGAAATCCTTTACAAGTTATAACCTTGCAAGTAATTCTCTCCATCAGCAGCAGATTCAAAGTGGTGAGGAATTTTGGAAGCCGGTTGGAGATGGCAAAAAGCTAAGGGAGATAGCTAAAGAAGTTATAGGTTTTGCCGAAGGGAACAAAATTTCCGTTGTTGAATTGGTTCCTCATCCAGTGGGAAAATTTGAATGCTGGTCTATTGCATTGACTGATGAACAGATGGTTGAAGACGATGTGGCAGCAAGTCATGATGCTGTTACGGTTGAGAGAAAAGAAAAGAGGAAAAAGCCTAGAAGGATAAAGAAGGAAAGAAGTGTTAAACTGATAGAGAAAACTGGAATTGGATGAATAAGAACGGCTCAACATAATAAGTTTCTTAAGGACAAGAAACCTTTCAATGAGAGGGAATTGTCACAACCCAAGGGTTAATTAAAATGGCTATGCTGTATTTCTTTTACTTTAATTGTTGCACCTATATTCCAGCAATCAATTCTGTTAGAATTAGAAAGGCCACATGTGAGACCTTAGGAAAAGAACAAAATAATTTGTTGTAACTGCTGGAGGGAGGGATGATCTGCTGCATCCACACCCACACCAAGCAGCACCTATATGTATTCATCCCATTCTATGGGAGAAGGTATGCAAAAATAGAATACAACATTATCCTATTCTCACTCTCTCGTCTCACTCAATTCTCTTCTCCCTCTGTTCATTCTATTCTTCCCTAATCTTCTTCTAATCTCTCCCTCATTCTTTCAAATTCCTCCTTAATTTTCTTCTGTTCTTGGCCGTAGCTGAATCGGATTCTTCGGATTCCCAAACTGATCCTAGGTTAAGCCCTAGGATCATGACATAACTCCATCTACTCCCTAAATCAAATATAATTCTATCGTTAAACAATTACGATAAATCAAAACAGAACAAGATAAATAAATCTCTAAACAAATAAAACCTAATCTAAATTTTACTTTAAAATCAAAATAGAAAACATATCAAAAATACTCCTATCAACAACACTTAGAATCTAAAGGTTTTATATTAAATAAGACTAAGATAAAAATATATAGAATGTAAGTTTAGTAAAAATATGAGCGTGGATGATATTATGGTAAAATTAAAAGATTAAATCATACCAAGGAAATACCAATTTAGATATCTTAGGTCAATCATCCAAAAAGATAGGGAGATCAATAATGATCTCACTTATACAATCAAGATTAGATGATTAAAATGGAAACGTGTATTTGGCGTTTTATGTAGTAAAATTCCATTAAAGTTAAAAGGAAAATTTTATATCAAACAAGTATAAGAGCAACTGTTGTATGGAACAAAATGTTGGGCAATAATTACCAATATATGCATAAAATCAGTGTAACCAAAATGAAGATGCTAAGATTGATGCATGGCCATACAAAAAATGATAAAACTAGAAATAACGTAATTCATAATAAGTTCATAGTAGCTCCTATTGAAGATAAGGTGCAAGAGATAAAATTAAGTTGATTTAATCATATGAGAAGAAGACCAACAAAGGCTCTTGCGAAGAAAGTTGATGGAATGGAACAAATAGTCAACAAAAGTCATAGAGAAAGACCAAAAACCTTTAGGGAAGACTTTAGATTTGATATTAAGTATATGGTTATTATAGGAGATAAGCCAATGGATGGGAAGCTAGAATTCATGAAGCCTACCCCCCACATAGTGGGATAAATGCTTGTTGTGTTGTTGTTGTATGATGTTTATAGATCTAGAAAAAGCTTAAGATAATTCTTGGGAAAGCTTTATGATGAGTTTTAGAGAAGAAAACAGTCAGAATTGTTTATATACAAGTTATTAAAAACTTGTATCATGGAGCAAAAACATGTGTTAGAATATGTGGAGGGGATATTGATTTTTTTCCAATTACAATAGAATTACATCTGGGATCTCTATTAAGTCATTGCTTATTCGCACTGGTAATTGATGATCTCATTAAACATATCTAAGCAAAGGTCCCATGGTGTATGCTATTTGCAGATGGCATTAGGTTAGCAGATGAGACAAATAAAAGAGTGATCACTAAACTCATTATATGGAGGAATACTTTGGAATGGAAAGGCTTTAAATTAAATAGAGTGAAAACTGAATATACAAAATGTAAGTTCAGTAGAAATGTCAATGTGCATGATGTTGTGTTAGAATTAAAAGATCAAATTATACTGAGAAAAGATCAATTCACATATCTTGAATCAATCATACAAAAAGATGGGGAGATTATGAAGATGTTACCCATAGAATTAAGGCAAGGTGATTAAAATGAAAAAGTGCAACTAGCACTTTATGTGATAGTAAAATTTCATTAAAACTAAAAAGAAAATCTTATAAGACTAGTTTTGTTGTAAGACATAAAAAGTTTGCAGTAAAGCACCAACATGTACAAAATAGGAGCGTAACTGAGATGAAGATGTTAAAATGGATGTACAGCCATACGAGAAAGATAAAATTAAAAATGAAGTCATCCGTAATGGTTGGAAGATAAGATGCGTGAATCACGATCAAGATAAACAAAGGCTTATGTGAGGAAAGTGGATGGAATGAAACAAATACTTAGTAAAAAAGATAGAGGAAGACCAAGAAAAACTTGGTGGGAGATGATTAGATCTAATATTAATTATATGGACCTTACAAAATATAAGATCATAGAAGAAAAATAAATGGAAAGGTAAAATTCATGCAGTCAACTGCAAACAATGGGATAAAGGCTAGGAATGTTGTTGAGAGAGTACAATAGCCTTGCAAAAGATATGGTGATTAACAGAGATGATTGACCATTACAATCTATGTAACCAACTCCACCCCTAATATTATTAGAAGAAGAGGGAATATAAGATGTTTTGTAAACCAACTCTAACATTAATGGAAGAAGAACTCCACCCCAAATCAACAATAAAATGATCTTCATAAAACCCTCAAAATAGGGAATATCAGCAATGCTTTGAAGATTTTTCATTTCGGGGTGAGATTTGAACAAATTCCCAAGCACCAGTTTGGCTTTGCTACATTACACAATCATGGAACTTTGTCCATCTCTTTAGGCAGTCTATGTTGAATAACCAAATGGCTTAAAGGTAAAGGGAGTGATTGCATTTAGCCTAACCTAAAATGGCATTCTGAACATTATGCATAAACCTTTGACCATGCACAAAACTGTTAAGACAAACTAAACATGAAATACTATGTTATAAGAAAAACATCAATGTATGACAACAGTGTGTGGATGTAGCTTCCTGATAGGGTTGAAAAACTACATTATGGTTATTGTCCTCTTTCCAAAGTACATGCCAATGGCTAATACTTGTCTTAGAATAAGCAAATAAGTCAATACCAGAGAAAGAAGAACAAATTATGCAACAGCTCCAACAAGCTCCTTTACAGAGATGGAAACAAAGTTTAAAATGCTATTTTTCTAAAATAGTTATTATAAAGACGCAGAGCACACATTATGTATGCAAAGGCTCAACAATATGTTAACGGTACTTTCTTTGACAATTTTGAAACTCCCACAGTCGCATGGGCTGTGACCAAGTTGAATAAGACAGAAACAACGCAGAGGGTGGAAGGAGGTAAAACATCAAATGCAACAGGAGCTCCTCACTAGCAAGAAAAATCTTTTATCCTCAACCAATGTGGATGCATTTAAATGTTGAACAAACAGGCGGTAAGATCAGTAAAAACTCTCACCAGCTTCTGAGGTCCGCTTTGCCCGCTTAATCTTTTGTAGTTGTATCTGGGAATCCATGAAAAGCTTCATCCTCTGAATCTCCAAATCCTTAGCAAACTGCATCCTCTGCTTCTCCAACTCTACCATCTGCCTCTGCTTAGCCTCCTCCACTCTCTCATAAATGTCCGCAAATCTGTCTATTGCCTCCGCCAGCCGCCGATACCCCTCCGTCCCGTCCCCGTGGCCTTCCCTTCTTCGGCTCCCTGCGCTCGACCTAGACCTAGATGTGTCCGACTCCTCCTCCGCCTCGGCCGCTGCGGCGGCGGCCGCAGCCATCGCCGAGAAATTTCGCCGGAGAAAAGAATTGTCGAGCACCGCCGGAGAAAGAGCCGCCGCCGGACGCTTGGACCTGGGACCGACCGGAACCGAAGACGGCGGGGGAGGGAGCGCCAGCGGAGGTGTCTTCCGGTGAGCTCTTGGCGCCGGCGCCGGCGCCGGCTTGTAGGAGGAGCCGATGAGATCGTCGAGGCGGGAAAAGAAGGGCCACTGGCTTGTATACGTTCCGCCCAATTCAGAAACCCTAGCTTTCTCGATCTTATACTTCTTCTTCAAGGTGTCGATGCGGTTCTTACACTGGACATCCGTCCGGCGAGCCTTCTTGACGTGGCCGTGGCGGACGTTGACGGCGTCGGCGACTTCCTGCCAGTGCTTTTGGCGGAGGTTGCCGCGGTTCAGCTCCAGGTAACGCTCGCCCCAGGCCTCGACGAGCGTGTGAGTCGCTTCCTCCGACCAGCAGTCCTCGCGCACAGGCATCGCCGGCGTATGCTTGACCGGCGTGGCAGTGGCCGGAGAAGTGGAAGCGCCTCCGTCACCCTCCTCCATACGAAGCGATTGAGTTGTTGGTTACTGATTGGGGGTGGAGCGTCGGTGAGGATTTTGGCGAGAGAGAGAGAGAGAGAGAGAGGTTACCAAAGGGTTTGCTGCCGGTTGGGGTTGGGGTTGGGAGGACGCGTGAGAAGCATGTGAGGGATTTTTAGTACGATGGAATGGAAAGGAAAGGAATGGATCGACGGCCTAATTTGGGTTGACTGTCTTTGGCTTGTTCGCGTGAGCGCCGATGAACGTTCGATGGGGGGAGTCCAAATTTTTTGAGTTTTCGCCGCTCGCCGGTTCCCCTCTCCCCCTCTCTCTCCCGTCTCCGCCACTCGCCTTATTGGGTTCGGTCCAACTCACCTCCCCTCCCTTTTAAATTTTCGGGTAAATTGTATTTTGAAATTTGGTATAAATACATCGAGAGTAAATTATTACCTCTCATCTATAAGGTTTAATAAAAATATTATGGGCACAACTAACATCTAAAAAAAAAAAATCTTTCCTAATTTTCAAGTCTCATTTCACTTTCTCTCGTAATTTTATTTTACAATTTTTAAGTTTTTAAAATAATAAGAATAATTTCAATTTTTATTTTATTAGATTCGTATCTTATTTTTGTATTTTTTTTAAATAAACCACCAATAAGAATTTCACAAACAATATGTGATGTACAAAACTTTAGCAATCACCTAAAAACCTTATCGATAAACATTAATAAATCTTAAATGTAATTTAATTATTAAATCTTGAGGGTTTTTTGATTAAACTCTATTTCTATTATTATTCAATATCATTAATTTATTTCATTTTTTTTATATCTTTGATAACAAAGAGAATTGACAAATCAAGATAAAAAGAAATAGTTTAAATAATTAGGGGTAAATAGTTTTTCACTTAATTCTTGAACGAAAGGGGGGTTTTGTTATATTTTAAACTTTAAGAGCGTTCACGCTATTTTGTCAAATCCGCTTAAGCAAAAAGCTGAAAATGGACTTAGAAAACACATTGGGCCAGATTCAAGCCCATTTTATTCCTAATTGAGCCCATCCTGAAATAATAACCGTGTTTAGATTCTGAAGCTGAAAATTCAAGCCCAACTGGGGCCTGTGTTTGCTTCAAGCCCAATAAAATGTGACTTCAGTCATGTCACGTTTTATATATTACTTAAGTTACTTTTTAAACATCATTAAGTTGGGTTCGGGCTCTTGCAGTAGTATTCACCTTCACAAAGATGATTAAAAGATAATTGCATGTATATAGAAAGGATCCCCATGCATGGGTCGACCCATCGACTAACTGGATAGCCCAATAAATCATTTTCTTTTTGGTAATTGACATGCATCATCTTACATATTGGACTGGACTGGACTGGACTAAAATAAGAGTTGGTTGGATCAATTTAATTTGGTCTTGACTACAGGGTGAGGGGATGAATGATCCATTTAACCATATTATGTGACCTTTTTCTTGTTTTTAGAAGGACAAGGCCCATCCCATAGTTCGTTCGATCGTTCCATATATAATATGTTCCCTAAATTCAGACTCAAAATTATTATTATTCATTAAGCTTAGAGGTGTGGAAAACTTGGTCCAGACTGTTAAGTCAGACCAAATCAGTTAATTTTGGTTTAGTTTAATTTAAAATTTTATAAAATGGTTTGATTTGTATTCTTTTATTTTTATATTTTTGAGAAAACAATTTATAGTTCGATTTTTATGTGTCAAAAAAGTGAAATCAACCTGTAAACCATGAGATATGTACATATTATGATATAGGTTGAAATTGTTTTGCATTTAAATTTAGTTGACCCAAGCTAAAGAATAAACTCACCCATTATGATAAAGATAAAATTTGGTCAAATACATATTTTAGTTTCAGTATTTTACGTTTTTTTAATTTAAATACTCGAACTTTTTGCTGTTTCAAAAATAAACCTAAACTATACAATTTTGAATTAATTGCATATCTAAATTTTTTATTATTTCAATTACATTCTTGAACTACAAATTTTGAATAAATTGCATATCTTGGTAAATTTATTGAAAACAATGAATTTAAGGATGTAATTAAAACAATAAAAGTTTGAGAATATAATTGACTCGATATTGCAAATTTAGGGGTGTTTTTAAAATAAAAAAAAATCAAATATCTAAATAAAAAAATATGTAAATACAATGGTTAAAATATGTATTTTGCTCATAACATAACATATTTTATTCTCTTTATAAATACAGTCATGATTTTATTACATATTACCAAAACAAATTAATTAAGGTGCAATTAGGGAGAAATCTCAATGAGGTTTTGGTACCATAGGGTTGAGAATAATATAATATATATCTCTTTTATAACGCAACTGTTATGCAGTGAAGTGTGTCTCTTTCTGGTACAAGGATATAAATAATTTGTTGAATATGTTCAATTTGTGTATATTTGATTTTAATCTTGTGTGAGTGTGAGAAAATTTATTTATGTTTGATTTATTTCACATCAAATGATATCAAAGCTATATTAGCAAAAAACAAAAATGTCAAGACAAATTACTTAGCAAATAATATTAGAGCTGTTTGATTTAATGGTTTCGATTATTAAATTTATTAATATTATTATATTAGTTCTGGAAGTTGAAAGATTATTGATTTAATAAATCATATTACATCTTATTGATTTATTAAATTAATTTTGAAACTTGAAGAGATTGTTAGTTTTAATAACATAGTTTTGGAATACGAAAGCTATGTATTACATGTGGGGTTTTAAAATTAGAAGACTATAGTTAGTGGTATTCCGACAAGAGAAGTAAAAAGACATAGGATCTCTTTTATAAATATCATTATTGTGCCAACAAGTGAGGTTGTTATTTTACCCATCTAGCTAAAAGAAGCAAATCAATTGACGAAGGTTGAGAGGTCGATTACCATCTAATTCATGATTTGTTTGTACTTCCTCTGTGTAGCCCTCAAATCTAAGACTCTCCTGATTACCTATGGATTTGAGCACGTCTCAAGTATACTTGTGAGGAAAAAGGAGGGCAGGGTCTCATTCCCTAGTAAGTTCTTTGACACTTAAATTAGTCACTATGATTGGGATTGACACATTAATTAAACAATATGCCTTATATAGGTAATTCGCACTGTGGTGGTAGTCCAGATGAAATCACGTGGTCAGTTGAGATGAGATTTATTGGATGGCCTAGAGGACCAATTACGTTCCCTTCTTGGGTGATGGATTAGAGGTTGGGGGGCCTGTAAGCCTACTAAGCTCCTTTTGAGACCTCTTTTTATCTTGAGGCCCAACTATTTGTGTTGGGCCATTCTAGGCTTTGTTTGTAATATCCATTATCACTCGCCCTATAGTCCTTACTCTCCGTGGTTTGAGTTAGATTAGGGAATAGTGTGCAAAGCATCTTTTTTCCTTGTTGATTGCTACATGATCAAGGTTAAGGTTGAAACTATTCAACTCCCATCCTCTACTTTTGAGGTTGAAGGGGTTCTTTCAACTTTTACCTATCCTTCTTTAGCATTTATTGTGTAAGCTATCAATCGGCCTATCACAATCAAACAAACATGTATTATTCCTATTTTTTTCCTAAGAAAAGGTAAATGAAGAGGAGTCACCTCAACATTATCAAGGGAAGAGACATTTGTTCGTCTTTCCTCAAGACGCTTATATGTATAGGGGTAACCCCAACCTGCCCCACACTTGTCACTTTACTCTCATGTCTTATAACATTCAAAGTTCTCGACCTTCTCCTTGGCTTCCTTTTCCTAAGAGTAATTAGGAATGTCTTATTTATCCTAGTCTATAGATATAAAGAGAATAAGCTTAAGCGATAGGACAAACTCAAGCTCTACTGGATATGGGGACCTATATGACGATGTCATCCATGGTGAGATAGTAGTGTTTAACAAAGAGAGATGAAACCTAAGAGTTTTAGGTCGAACTCAGATGCCCCTTGACCAAGGAAGTTCCCTACCTTAGCAAGGAGGCAATCAAGACTTTCATGGGAAGGTATGGGTTTGATAAAGATGAGTATACCTACTATTATCCAAAATTTTGTTGTGGCCATGAAGCTCTTGGGTCTAATCTAGTGATTTATGCAAATACCCTCAAAACCGACTTACACATTCCCATTCACCTGGTGGCTACCAAGGTGTTCTATCTCTTAGAGACGAATCCCTCCCAACTGGAGTCAAATGTGTTATGTGGTGCCCTAAAATTTTCCTAAGTTTCAAAAGCAATTTTTGAGTCCATTATCCCCCAGACAGTCTCTAGGATGAGAGCCTTCTAAACCCTTGATACGTTCTCCAAGACTGGCTTAATCATGCATCATTTTTTTTCCAAATCTAAGGACACCCTTTGGGATCTCCCAGACCAAAGCCATCTGGTGGCTCAAAGCCTCTTCGGGACCACCAAGAGATAGCCATCAAGGTGCCTCACCTTGATAACTTCTCTAGGCCCTCTGGCCTCATCCGATGGGTCTCCATAGAAAAGCCTTTTGGCTCAACTGTGGGTCCCACCATTTTGCCTATAAATAAGAACATTCTCCAAGGCAAAAGGATTCTTTTTAGGACTCAACCTTTCGAACCTCTAAGACTTTTTTGGGACAAACAGATCTCACTAGACTCTCATACCTTTTAGATTCTCAGACTATTATCCCAACTCTCTTGAGCCATTTGGCCGTCACTCTATAGAACCCATTTAGGAACTTGAACGTAACTCGAATACCCCATTGGGATACTGATCATATACATACACTTGCATCATCTCTATGACATTGGATATATATTTTGACATTTCTCTCATACCATTATCTGACTTAGGCATCGGAAGGCCCGCATAAGGGAGTCTCCCGCGTGCCTTTCTGACTTTCATTTGTGACCACAGGATAAGATCCAACCTAGCTCATTAGAGGGATCGAAATCCCCTTCTCCTGAAGACCCATCGGGGCACCTTCATCCTGACTCCCATAAAACCCATTCGGGTAGCCCATATAGAAACCCCTAAGACCCATCTGGGTCCTTGCCTTATTGGGTTCCAGCCCTGACTTGTTCCAAATTCATTTAACCTCGCTCGTGGCATCTTGGACCCTCTACCGTGGTGAAGGACTCTACTTTAAATAATTTCAAGATAAATAAATTTAATTGTTGTAGTTAGATAACAACAATTTGGTGTCATTTGTGGGAATCGAGCAAAAATCCATCCTTTAGTTGCCACCATAAGGGTCAATTGTGTGAAGATGACGTGCTCCCGCTTCATCTTATAGTGTCTCCTAATGAGCCACACTTTGAATTCTCTAGGAAAGCACTAGGGAGCTTGTCACAAGGTTTTTCTCATGCTGTTATGAGTCTTCCAAGGTTCTTCTCCCACTATTACGCTGGTTTTCGGGAGAAGAATGCACCTCCCCACCCTGTATCTTTACTAGGTGCCATACTATTCATCAAAGCAGGGATTCAAGCTAAGCAAGTGGGAAGTGAGGAGGATGGTCCCCCTGTTGATAAATGCCAAGTTTGGAAGCGAATTAATTCCCGAACTTGTATTTGATGGCCAAGGATCGTTCTCCCTAGCAATGCCAGCACTCGCGGATGAGTGTTATTGTGAAGAATAAAGTCTGTAAAGACCTCTTCCATAGGATAAGACCTCATAGGATGTGTCTGTAAGCGCATTCTATGAACCCAGGAGGCAACCCCTTCGGCATGCTAGTTCTTTTAGATACATTCCCTTCATAACAGATAAGGCATCCCCCCAAAATTTCCCAATTTCCTCAAATATATCTTTGTAGTTTGGGGAGATTCTAGCACAATGGGGTAGGCAAGAGTTGGTAAAGCTGCACGAAAGGCCAATGGGAGGAGATTAATTATCAGTGCTTTCTATAGCAGCCCCGCAGGAGCCAAACTATTGATCTAAGAAGACAACCCTACGGAGTCATTTTTCTACAACCACTCTTGGACTAATCCCCTCCATTTTCTTTTGTTGGAAGGTGTTTGGCAAACCAAGCGATTGAAAATTGAGAAGGCCATAAGCTCCTTGAAAGGCATAAGACGGTGCGATACTATAGAGGCACTTGCAGCATTATATTGATCTCTTTAGGAATGCCATATCTAAAGATAGAGCCAAGAAACTCCAAGGTTGGAGGTGGAAGCTATCGAACCATAAACAGAAAAAACCAAGTGAAGGCAACACTAACTAACTCATTATAAATGGTGAATGTAAGTGCCTGTACCGAACCGCCCAAACAAAATGGTCTTATGATGTAAAAGATATAGGATAACGTATATATGTCGGTATCATTTGCTTTACAACATTTCAGGGAAAGACTGAAAATCAGACTGGGGAGCTAATGGGATGGAAACCCTTAGGCTCGGCCCATTGCACATCTTCTATAATCTCAAGTTCAGAATCATACATATATTAATAAAACAGGATTTTTGAGCAGAGGAATTCTCAATAACATCACAACCATCTATTAAAGGCAGCCTCTAAGAGTGGACGTAGGGAAGGATCTGGATCGCTAAATAAAAAAAATGAAACATCAACATCTTTATCTTTCATATGTTGGGCCACAAGAGTTGTGCCCTTATACATCTCGCAAACGTAGGTGCTTTATTAAACTGCTAAAACAAAAATATTCCTTTACATAGCTGGAGTAGGCATCCTGTAAACCGCTTCAAAAAAATCTTATCACAATGAAAGTAGGCATCCCGCCGAACCGTTTTGACAAAATCTTATCATAGCGGAAGTAAGCAGCCTGTCGAACTGCTTCAACAAAACCTTACAATAACAGAAGTAGAAACTCCGTCGAATCACTTCGACAAAACCTTATGATTGCAGAAGTAGGCACTCTGTCGAACTGCTTCGACAAAATATTGGTATTCTGTTCGCGGATGTAAGTGGCTTAGGAAAATTTCCACCAGATCGCGTCATTAAAATAGTACGCCCCTTGGTGTACTCCATGCCATTAAGGTCCCTGTCCTCTCCACATAAATCTCTCTTACTGGCCTAACGCTCTCGCATCTCGAACAATCCTATCATCTGTGGATGCAAAGACCAGGGTCGCTCCCTTAAAATGATTGCTCCACTGGCCTAGTGCATCAATGCACCAATTGGTGAAAGGAATGGAGTTGTAAGAAATTGTTTATCCTTTGTCCAGGTCTAATGGTACTTACCCTTTCTACTACACTAAGGCGCTTAGGATCATGTACCGTTTCTCGCGACCAGACCTTTCCACAAAAGGACTTTTGGGTCAATGTCCTCCCTCCTGGTTGGCCTCAGGGCACAGTGGCAATCTCTTGGCTATGGACGAGACCGACGGGTAAAAGGCATTTGGTGGACTAGGACATGCGTCTCACCCCTGGTTGTAAGTGGCAACTATAGTACTTCCGAATGATGTCAGATGCAGGATATCTCACGCCTTACTTTGGACCTACGAAGATTTATCTCAAATTATATATTTCTTGGGGCCAGATATTCCTTATTGCCCTAACAGGTATACCATTACTTCCAAAAGTACTTCATTATCTCTTTCATCCTTCCCATAAATTTACATACATAATTGATTTATTCACCTTTTATGAGTTGGAAAAAGAGCAGCACCCCCCATCTGGGGAGTTGGATTATCTTTATATGTTGACAAGCACACAAGTATCAGGACTCTGCTCCAAGAGAGGATCTGTCTTCAATGGTAATAGTTAAATTATTTCCTTTCTTATTATATATGCTCCATGCATTCATATAGCTCATACGCATGATAAGCTCTTAATTGGTCATTCAAATATTGATCCCCAAAAGAATGTTCTGTGTATTGATATCTATTTAGTTCTCAAAATACAAAAAGAATAATGAGCCCAAAAAAGCAAAAAAGGGTAAAGGGCAACAATTAATTTTTCCTAAATCAAAGCCCCAAGAAACTCCTCCTCCTAACCAGGAGCCCTTTTGGTAAAGTCCAAATTGGAAAACTCAATGTCTTCTAGGGCACCAATCGCCTCTATCCCCTGAGAAGTCCCAGCCTCAGCTAGTGTGTCCGGCTCTGGTATATATGGGCTCCAGGGGTTGACAGGCTTGATGAGATCCTTCACCTCTTAATTCAAAAATGCCTTAGGCGATATAGGATCAGAGTCCCCAAATAATCGCCAATCTTGAATATTTCCTATTTTGTTACACGTAAAAATGACATCTGAAAAGTTAGTGTTCGGGCGCGTTTTCTCTAAATATTATCGGGCCAAATAAAACCCATATTTCATAAAGCGTGAAGCGTATCTTTCCTTCTCTTCAAAACATACCTGGGACGATCGATATTTTTTGACTATTTCAGCCTTGATGGTCTCAATTCATATTCCCCAAAATTAGTTGGATAGCTCATCAGCTCACCTTTTCTCTTCCAAAAATTGGGAGCGAGCATCATCTCTTTCTTGTAAGGCTCACTTCAACTGAGTAGAAAGCTCTAAATTAGCCCCTGACAGAGACGCCTCAGTTTTCTAGAGATGTTCCATGTCTCTCTTTAAGGAGTTATTCTCCTTCTTTACCTTTTTCGCCTCTAGCTCGAGCCGGGAGACCCATCTCTCTTATTCCTTAAGGTCCCTAACTTTGTGCTCTAGGTCCCTCACTCTGCTTTGCAGGCATAGAGCACGGGACACCATTTAGTCTTTGTTTTCCTAGGCTTTAAGCAGGTCATCCAGAGCCTTCGTCGTGGCCATCGCCTGGCGTTGAATTCCATGTTAAGAAAAAGTCCCAATATCATAAGCCGTAATAAGCATTAGGGAAATATCAAAAGAAAAATTTAAAGTTCTCCATACCTTAGTCAAATATTGTTACACTATGTCATTCTGGCTCAGCGTGTCCCCTAAATACCTCACCTTATCTTGTGGCGTTATTAAGGTATACATTAACCTCACTGTAACCCCCGACTCCAACATAGTATTTGAATCCAATAGCCCTAGGCAAGCCAAAAACTAGTGCCTCTTTGCTTGTTGGCGCCCTACTTGTGCCACTCCTTGCTAGATGAGACCCAAGTTGGGAAATAAGAATAGATGTGCCCCAATTTCCTAAGCCAACACCCTTCTGCCTGGTCGCTCCATCGACTGTGGAAACGGTAAATTACTAATGGCCCAATTTTAACCATGATGCCTCTCTAGCTCCACTTAAGCCTCGGCATTTGTCCTAGCCTCCCATTCATGTTAAGCAGTAGTTATATCCTATTGGGCCCCTAGGCTCAATGGTGATAGCACTGAAATTTCTCCCTCAGTAGCCCTGTTAGCTTGAGTGGGGGATGGCAGAAGGTCTGCCATAGAGAAATTGAAAAAATCTTCTAAAAACGGGTCCATAGAAATTCTTGTCAAGCTAGGACCCTCACCATCTATTCTAGCTCTCTTGTTCCTTCGAGCCAGTAAAGATTCCTTTTTCTCGGCCTCTCTTAGAAATTGGGTCGAGGTTGCCAGCAGTTGTATCCTTTGAAAGGCCTTTTACGCCCATCATGCCAATTCCTACTGCTTGTTTTGTGCCACTCTCTGAAGACACCTCATTTTTGCACATTCAATCAAATCATCAGTGTAGCAATTGAGTATCAATATTTAAAAAGTTTCAAAGCGCCAAATAAAAAGATAAGGGTTAGGGTGAGCACTTCTAGGGTCTGACTCACTTTCCATCATTTCTTCCCATTTTTCGACCGCATCCAAATCCCATGTAATATCCACCTCTTCGTTATCTCCTTTACATTCTTCCCTTTTTCCCCTCTCGTTATCATCTGACAAAGAGGATAAAGAGGACACAACCATTTGAGTTCGAGTAGGTTCTGAAGGACCAATGCCATCGCGCCCTTCAGCAACCATCCATCCAGCCTCAATAAGGTGTGTATCATTTATTAAATTCGATAAAACTATTGGGCCTCCTTCGGTCAGTTTTGTAAGGCCCTCACCTAGGTCCCCAAAGAACCAGAGTAGGTGCCCCACTAAAATAGAGAAACCTGGGCCTAAAAGAACCTGTCATGCAAGCAACTGATAAAGGAAACTTGGCATCCTGGCATGAGTATCTAAACCACAACCTATTGTACAACAACTGCTCTTAGGCATGCATAACATACTTTATTGGTACCCCGGCCACAAAATACAACATAATCCATACAGACCCGAATAAACTGAAGAAAGATACAATTCGGAAGCGACAAAATGCACAAAAAAACCCCCAAGCTGACAACTGTTAGGTCTACATGGCCTTGTACACCGCCTAACAAAGAAGTCGGGAACTACTAGACTTGCTCCCAACCAGGTCCTTGCCTTTACCTGGAATGAAGAGAAAAAAAGGTGAGTCCAAATGACTCAGCAAGCTCATAAATTAAGGAAAGACAAATAGAGTAGGTGCTAAGAGTAAACCTGTATCTTAAGTGCATAATAAATCGAAACTCATGCATAACATGCCATGCTGTAACGCCCCACTCTTCCCGGGCGCGTTATAAATTGGGATAATTCCCAGACAAAAAAATTTTTCTTTCAAACACTAAAGCTAAACCGCATCATTCCTCGAATCCGTCCTAGAATTCTCATACATTAATCTCGAAAGAGAATCATTATTCACATCAAATGCGGAAGCAATGATCGAAACCTGATATCTTAACATTAATCATAAATAAATTCTTACATCTTCAACATTCCTCAAAACATTCAGAATCTAAAATAGTAGAACTTAAATACATGGGCTACATAACATACATTTCATTCCTCATGCACTCTGCTAAGTGTCATTTCATGCTTCATTTATCCTCGTGTCTGCTACAATCTCCATCTGGAACGTTGAATATTCTAGGGACAAAACCCAAGTTAGATGATAAACCATTTAAGTAAGAGTACATAAAACATATTTCGTGCATGAATGCAATGTCTTTCATCGTAGGTGTCAACTTCACCCTACCTACCGTTCTTACGACCACCTCTTTCGAAGCTGGGGTGTTTGGGGGCACCATTTGGTAAAGTAGTAGTGCTAGTTCGTACTCCCTAAGGTCTCAATGCGCGTGATCAATGATATCAACATGTATTTATGCATTTCATAGTTATGTCTGGTATGCAGTCTTAAGTGATGGGTACATATCAGAATATGTTAATATGATGAAAACATTTTTGAGGAACATAAACCACTTATAAACCAAGCATTTTCTATAAAACTAACATTAATTAGGAAGTATCACTTACCTTCTCAAGCTTATCGGGCTACCTCGATTTGTGTGACAACCTCAAAATTTGCACAAGCCACTTCAATTCAAGCCTCTAAGCATCATAATCACCATATTTATTTAAATAAGTATTAAAATCTATTTTTTCATAATTTCTTGCATTTTCTCTCTATTTCTTTCTATTTTTCCTCAAAAATCCAAACTAAATATTTCTAAAATATTTTCTTAAATATTTCACTACCACAATTCATAAAATAATATTCTTGAATTTCTGAAATTTTCCAGAGAATTTTACTTACCTTAATTTAGCTTTTCCAGTTTCCTTGATATGCATGCCATATCCTCGAAACGCGTGTCTAAACTATTTTCTCACCCAAAAGCTCCGAAATATTATCGAAATATAATTTCTTATTTTCTATAATTTTTTCGAGAATTTTCTTTATTTTTTTCTATTTTTCCTCCATTTCTTTTCTTTTTTTTCTTTTTTCTTTTCTTTTTCTTTTTTGTTTCTTCTCTTTTCTCCTGTTCATCTTCTTCTCCATGCTCCTTCTTCTACGCCTGCAACTCTGCCATTCTTCTTTCCTTTTTTTTTTCTTCTTTCTTTCCTTTTATTTCTTTTTTTCCTTCTTCTATTCTTCTTCCTCATTCTCCTCCTCCTCCTCCTCCTTCTTCTTCTTCCACTACAATGCACCAACACTTGCGCAAACCAGCTGCCGCACGCTCTCCTTCACGCGCCTGCCTTGCTTCCACCATCGCTGCTCCCGGCTCAGCCACCATCGCCGCCCGCATCGCTTAGCTTCGACTTGCGACCCCTGCCTCATGGCTATGGCCGCTTGAGCTTGCTGGAAGCTCGCAGCCATGGCTGCCGCGAGCTGGTTGCTTCCAACTCTCTCACGATCTCTCAATCTTGCTCTCTCTCTCTCTCTCAATCGGCCACTGCCACAGCAACTTGAAATTGCTATGGCCGAATTCTGCTATTCTCTTCCTTGCTTCAATTGCCCCCATTCTCCCTCTTTTTATAGGCGAACTCCACCTCTTCTCCTTATTGCTTTTTCCCATACCTTTTTGCGTGTAATTCTCTCTTAAACTTGTAGAGACGTGGCTAATTACAAGGGGTGGCTGATTGCATTTTGCAGGATATGGGAGAAAGTCGCAGAGGCATGGTTTAGGGAATGGCTAGGACGTTTGCTCATGTTCGCAGAGCATGGACATTGCAGGGAATGGTTTAAAGTTGCAGAGATGACACCCACACGCGCACACAGCTTCGTACATCATATATATATATATATATACACTTCACATCACAATTAAAACTCCACCTTACTTGTATGCATGCGTGAATATTACTTAATTGCTAGCCATGATTTACCAAAAACACAAAATTAATAATTTCAAAACTTAGTAAAAAAGGACGATTTTGCCCCAGTGTCCTCACCGAGCTTACGTTTCATCCCGAAACCATTGAAGGGTTGTTTCTTATGCAAAATCGAAGCTCCCCTAGGGTTCCGTTGATTTTTCGGGAGCCTCCCACAACGATTCGATTTTACAGCCCAATTAGCAGCTGTATTTTAGCTGTACCGAAAACTGTTCCCGATCCGATTTCTTTCGATACCATAAATCCTATCTCGGAACGCTCATTGAAACCATATAATTTTCCTTAGACAATTTCACTCCAAGGCATTCCTTGCAGTCGATTTGGTACTTATAATTGCTATTAAGCCAATTTTTGATATTCTAAACTCATCAAAATTGCGTGGCAACTTTATACAAACATGGGGTATTACACATGCAATCTCATAAACTGATGCAAGTACCAACTGTAGAAGTAATAATGCTCACATACAAGATCTTGAGGTCCAAATAAGAAATGCACTAGTACCCAAGTCTCTATAACAAACCTATTATTACCCTGAAGGAAGACTATACCTGTACTACAAGCCAAAGCTCGCTCGGGTGGGAGCTACCACACCCGCGACATGAATAAGCATCCAAGATAAAAACTGGGCATGACGAGGCGTCCCTAAATGACTCGATTCTGAAGACTAGACACTGTACAACTGTATTTCAAGACTGACACCATGACTCGTGTAGATGCAACAGATAAGGGGTAGCATAGTAAACCAGACAAGATACAAAGCGCTCATAAGCCAAGCATCCCACTAAGTCTCGTCCAACTAGTAAAACACACGCCAAATGCAAATGTTCATGCTTAACACCTAATAAATAAATACCATGGTCGTGAGAATAAATAAATACCATGGTCGTGAGACAAGCACTCAGGTCTGATATGCCACCATAATATATAAACCCGACCCTACATACATAACATGCATTTGAAATACATGAAGGTGTTTAATTAGTTGAAATAGGGAAAGTAGTGTTATAAAACATTTAAGTATTCCCTATGGACACTAGCTAGCCTCCGTCCCGAAGGTACCTATCTTCATTCCTTTTAGAAGGTAGAGAGTAAACAAGCTCTCTAGAAATGCAGCCAAGACACGCTAGATACATTTACAACCTCTATTGTCTTATTAAATTATACATTTATATTATAGTAACTCGATGAGTTATTACATATAATACATAACTATTAATAACATATTATAATATATATAATTTAATGAATTATGTTATACAATACATATTATTTACTAACATTATTACTATTATTATTATTAAGAAAGAAAGATAATAATAAAAATAATATTTCATGTTCTTTACTAATATTGTCTATTACTAATATTATTTATTTAATTACCTCAAGTTGTACTTATAGACTTTAAGCAACATTTACACAAATATATATATATATATATAAACACTTCATGCTTCCAATGCACAAGGACGTGCTGTCTGCCACTTCCAACTTTCCACATACATTACAATATTATATATATGTATATATGGGTCACATTTCTTCTCTAGCGAGAGCAATAACCAGGATCTAAAGTGTATGTATATTGTAGAATGCTTTACAAGTACACCAAATCAACTGAATACGAGGAATAAAGCATAGAAAATGAGCTTAAATGGGGCCTCGGGAAAGACGGTTACTTGACTGTTATAGTATGTATACATATACATATATAGTTCATCCGTATATAATTAAACTTACTGCAACTCAACATCCAAGCCATTATTGAAAAGCTTACAAGCTAGAAAGACATTGGAAGAGCAACAAGGAAAGAATTGGAACTCGCATACTCTCAGTTGCCCCTGCTCACACTCGGTTATATATATGTATATATAGGAAGCCACACGGAATCAATGCACATAATCTATGGCTCACCCTCCCCAACCAAGATCATACACAACTAACTTAGAAATCAAAGGTAGCTAGGAGAAGGAGAGCTTGCCTATTTGCAGAATCAGAAGCAGCAGCAACGCACCCATCCCCTCTGTTCTGCAATTCCTTCTTCCTCTTATGTTTTTTCATCGTTTATTCCTTCTTCTCACTTAGCCGATCACTCTGTTCTCTCTCATTCTACTCAAATCCCCAACTCTACATGTGGCCACACTCCCTTAAAATCCACTACAAACCCACCGCCACAATCGATTGCATAAAATGGCTTAGGAACTTAGAGCAAATAGAGGTGGGCAACAAAAGCTGTGGGAATGCCTTTCAACTAATAAATAATAAGAATAATAATAATAATAATAATAATATTATTATTATTATTATCAATATTAATAATAATACCTACAATAGTAATAATAGTAATGATAACAGTGATAATAATAATAATAATAATAATAATAATAATAATAATAATAACAATGTTAAAATAAATTTGGGTCATTACAAATCCTCCCCCCTTAAAGAATTTAGTTCTCTAAATTCGTACCTGATCACTCGAATAAATAGGGGTATTCATGCTTCATTGCATCTTTTAGCTCCCAAGTTACTTCTTCGAGCCCGTGCCGCTACCATTGAACTTTAACATAGGCAATTGAGCGACTTCAAAGTACTTTTTCTTTCCTATCCACAATGCATACGGGTAACTCTGCATATGAGGCATTTTCTTTCACTTGGAGAGGATGATAGTCTATAACTTGACTAGGATCCGTGATATATTTGCATAACATGGAGACATGAAAAACGTTGTGCACATGCGCTAACTACGGTGGCAAGGCTAGACGGTATGCTAACGGCCTAACTGACTCCAGAATCTCAAATGGACCCATGTAGCGTGGACTGAGCTTTCTTGTAACTCTAAAACGTCGAATACCCTTCATAGGCATGACATGAAGAAATACGCGATCTCCAATTGAAAACTCTTAAGTCCCGACGCCTCCTATCTGCATAACTCTTCTGACGATCCTAGGCAATCTTCATTCGGGCCTTTATCAACTTGATCTTATTCGTAGTCTATGCCATAATTTTTGACCCCAACATGGAACTGTCACCAACCTCAGTCCAACACAACAGAGATCTATAGGGTCTGCCATACAAGGCCTAAAAAGGTGCCATTTGAATGCTAGACTGGTAGCTAATATTGTAAGAAAATTCTACCAAAGACATGTGCTCTTCCTAACTACCCTAAAAGTCTAACACACAAGCCTGGAGCATATCCTCAAAAATCCTGATAGTCCGCTCCGTTTGCCCGTCTGTCTGGGGATGAAATGTTGTGCTGAAAGTGAGCTTAGTCCCATGGCACTCTGCAATGCCTCCTAGAAACGTGAGGTAAAACGTGGATCTCAGTTTGACACTATGATGGCTGGCACTTCATGCAGTCTCACTATCTCATCCACATATAATTTAGCTAAGCGATGCATAGGGTAAGTCTTTTTTATCGCTAGGAAATGTGCAGACTTGGTCAACCTGTCAACAATCACCCATACTATGTCGTGTCCCTTACTAGTACATGGTAGCCCCGAGACAAAGTCCATAGCAATCCTATCCCATTTCCACTCAGGAATGGATAATGGATAAAGCAACCTTGTTGGTCTCTAGTGCTCAGCCTTCATCTATTGGCATACTAAACAACGAGACACAAACTCTACCACATGCCTCTTTATACCACTCCACTAGTACTGATGGCGTAAGTTTTGATACATTTTGCCTGCTCCTGGATGAATATTATAATGCGAACGATGTGCCTCTGATAGTATCTCTTGTCTAAGTTCTTCATCAATTAGCACGCATATCCTGCCTTGATATAACAATAGACCATCATTCTTCAGATTGTACCCCAAAGGCCTGAATCTATCCATGTCTGCCATGATATGCATCAACCTCTCATTATGTTGTTGCCTATTACGAATCCAGTCCACCCAGTTTGAGTGAATAGCTATGAAAGCACAATAAATAACTAGAGCACTGTAAGAATATGAGATAGTGAGCTCGCTCAACTGCTCCAACAGAGACCACTCATGAACCAACACTACTACAGTAGATGCTCCTCAGCAGCTCGATGCGTCAACTACCATGTTCACCTTACTAGGATGGTAGAGAATCTCACAATCATAGTCTTTCAGTAGATAAACCAACGTCTTTGCCTCATATTTAATTCTTTCTGAGAGAACAAGTACTTTAAACTTTTGTGGTTAGTGAAGATCTATACCTTCTCTCCAAACAAATAACACCGCCATATCTTCAAAGAAAACACCACGGCTGCAAGTTCCAAGTCATGAGTAGGGTAATTCATCTCATGTTTCTTCAATTTCCTAGAAGCATAGGCAACAACACGTCCTTCTTGCATCAATACACAACCCAGACCTAAGTATGAATATTAGCGGTCAAATCTCACAATCAGGCCTAAGTGTAAATTCTTAATTTTGCCTGAGGGAGGTCTAAAAGATATTTTTTCTAATTTTTTGGAGGTGAAATGAAGATTCTAGATCTTGAGGGTCTTCATGGAATTATTGGGAAAATCAGAGGCTTCAAGGAAAGGGCCAAAATGCAAAAGGAAAAGTTAGAGGGGCCAAAGTGTAAATGTCAGAAGTTTGCAAGTGTAAAACTTGCAAACTCACATGGCCGTAGGCAAAAGTCCACAATTTTGGCAATGGGACGGTTGAGGTTGTCCTGGGGGAGGTTCCTCATGGCCTAGGAAAGCTTAGGGACCAAGCTTTGGTCGATGATTAGCCATGAGGTGGCCAAGTTTTGCCTATAAAAAAGGCCAAGGCTTTCGAGTTTTAGAGCATCAAATTGGCCCTGTTTGTGAGTGTTTTTTAGGGATTGGATAAAAGGCTTTTATTCTTGAGGTAGCAAGGATCATTTTGGGAGAGTTTGGAGCATTTTAGTATTGATTTAAGAGGGTTTCAGAGTGTGGTCGAAAAATTGGGTATGCCTAGAAATTAAGGCTTTAAACAGCCAGTTGGGGTACTTCCAGCCATTGTTTCAAGTATCCAAGGGCACCATTGTGATCAACTTGAGGAGTAGAGCAAGGTGGTGGAAAATTCAGCATCGCTGGTGTACTAGAGCTAGAGAATATTGATATATTTACTCTTGTATTTGGTTTTGATGATGAAAAACAAAATCAATTTATTTCTCTAAGTTATTTGTCAAGTATATGATTTGTTGGAGATTATGATTTGTCAAGAATATGAAAATCAAAATGATCTATGATTTTCTATATTAGTTGAAAATTAGCAAAAATAATATTAAGATTTAAAAGAATCTCCTAAATGATTTTTACAAATTGGTTTTAAATCATTGGATAAACATATGTATATTATAGTATTTTGTGTATCGTATTAGTTGGAAAGCATATGTGTTATTTCTTTAAGTCTAAAAGATTAGCACATTATAAGGAGACATATAAGAAAATATTTTCATTTTGAAAAATTATCTCCCGATATTTTGATAGCTAATATCCATTATTATTAAAATGATTTTAATGAATTTTTTAATAAATAGAATGTATGTATTTTGAGAATGGTAAATTTGCTAAATCCCGATTTTGTATTAAAACTAAAATTCTATTTTCTTAAAGTTATGGATTTTGATTTTTTAGATATTTTTATTGAATCCAAATGGGGTATATTTTCTTATTTACATTTATGTATTAAAGTAAATGGAAGGTAAAATATAAATTAAAGAAAATGTGGACATTTACTTAAACTAAATAAATGTAAATATGTTGTAATTTGGATTGTCGATTACATGCTTTCAATCTGTTGACTAAGCCTTAGGCTCCATCGACTATTTGCTTCAATTTGTCGACTATGCTTTGCATCTGTTGACTATGTTTTTTGATTTGTCGACTATTTTCATGGTTCTGTCAACAGAGTAATTTGATTCGTCGACTATCAATGTGTATTTTAGAAACAGTGTTCTTCATATTTTGGATGTGTCGACTATGAAAAGGTGTTTGTCGACTATCAGTAATTTTGGTTTGTTCTTTGTTGACTATGCTAATATATTTGTCAACTATGCCTTAATTTTATTCACAAATATAGTCGACTAACCTCTATGTCGACAGTTTGTGTCTCTGACAGTTTCCAACGGCTAGTTTCTTAGTCTCCAACGGCTTAAAAATAGCTAGTTTCAGGCAAAACTTTTGGGAAGCCTATAAATACAACTCAATGATGATCAAGAAGAGACTAATGGATGAGAACGAGTTGATCTTAAGATTACAAATCATTTTATTCGAGCTTACATGAATTTGTCCCTTTATTGTTGTATTTTTCTCTTTAAGGCTTCGTTCTATCATTGTAAATTTATTCTTAAACATTGTTTTCATTGTGAGAGAACTTGTAACCAATAGTGTTAACTCTTAGCTTCTTTCTTTCATTTGTATCATTCTTATTTTCCTAACTTGTTGTGTTAGAGGACTTGCCCATTGAAACAAGGGGTTGAAATACCTAGCTAGGTACTAGAGGGCTTTCTTGTATAAGTAAGAGATTTGTAATTTCCTACTCTTAGACTAGAGGGCATACTTGGTTAAGTAGGAGGTTTTAATGGATTGTTTACAAAATCCTTAGTGAGAAGTTAAGGTAGTGGATTAGGCTTGAGTTAAGCCGAACCACTATAAATTATTGTGTTCTCTTATGCTTGTGTTCCTTGATCTTTATCTTTCCAAGCATTTGTTTATTCCTCACTTGATTCACAAATTTATCTTTCTTGATTTAAATTTGTCATTTTATATGTTTTATGTTTTAAATCACTAAAACCTCAATTTGTATAAAAAGATTTCAAGTTCAAACTAAATTTTTAATTATCCAATTCACCCCCCCTCTTGGGTGTGTGCCATAGGATTTCAAACCTATCAAAGACAATTGATGCGTGAGCTGCACGCGCCATCCTTCACTTGCAGACACGTGCCAGACACGTGAGACTTGGGGTAATTTTGGAATTTCTTTTATTATTTTTCTAAATTTATTTTATGATACCTCGGGAATAATCGTTACCACTCCTTACATGGGAGGGTCAACATCAACGCAGGAACCTAGCTCACCACAATCATGTCAGAGATTACATTCTCACTCAAAAGAATCCCGAAAACACTACCCATGTCCCATACACATGCTAATGCCATAACCACAACATGAAATGGTGCATTACATAAAATGAAATTTCAATGCACATGTAAATAAACATTTTGGATGAACCATCCACATAAAATCAACCATTCACATGCTAAAATCATTTGCATGAAACAAAATCAAGTTTCAAGAAACCACTCACAATAAATCAAGTTTGAAGTAGGAACTCTCACCTTGAATGTGACCTAAAACACCTCGATTCTCGCCTAACCTTGCTTCTAATGGTTCTCAAATCCAAGTCTCAGCATACCCCAGCTATCGTATATATTTAATCTTTCTCCTTTCTCTATTCCTTTTTAGTTTCTCCAAATGATGCCTCCTATTTATAGATCTTGAAACTTGGCCACCAAGTATGGTATATTATATTATAATATTTCTTAATAATTTCAAATATTTTTCAAATATTCTAAGATATTCCAATCATTTAAGATCTTCCCAAATCTTTTCAAATCTTCTAAAACATTCTAATCATTTTAAGATTTTCTAAAATCTTCTTCAATCATTGCAAATTTTCTAAAATATTCTCCAATCATTCCAAATCTTCTAAAATCTTCTCTAATCATTCCAAATCTTTTAAGATTTTCTGCAATTATTTCAAATCTTCTAAAATCTTTTATAATCATTTCAAATCTTTTAAAATCTTCTTCAATCATTCTAAATCTTTTAAAATCTTCTTCAATCATTCCAAATCTTCTAAATCTTCTTCAATCATTCCAAATCTTATAAGATTTTCTATAATCATTTTAAATCTTTTAAAATCTTCTCCAATCATTTCAAATCTTCTAAAATATTCTCCAATCATTGCAAATTCTATAAGATTTTCTACTACACCCTTCATCATTAACTTAATAATCTTCGAAATATTTAAAATTCAAAATTAATAACTCAAGGTTACTCGATAAGTATGTTTTTGCCCTAGTGTCCTTACAAGACTATCGTTTCTTCTTAAAACCACTTTAGGGTTGATTCTTGCATAAAATCGGAGCCTTCTTAGGATTCCATCATTTTCCCGGAAGTCCCTTTCGACCATTTTCTGATCATTTAGTTTTTCAAACGATATTTTAGTTGTACCAAAAATTGTCTTTGTTTTGATTTCTTTCAGCTTCATAAATTTTATCTTGAGACGCTTGTCAATATCATACCTTTTTTTTTAGACATCTAAGTTCCAAGGTGCTCACTGTCGTTGATTTGGAAACTTATTTTACTATCAAGCCAATTTTTCAGTATTTTGAACTTATTTAAATTATGTGGCAACCTCATAAAAACATAGGATATTACATTTCATCCTTATAAGGTGCACTCAAGTTTTCAAGTCCTGATAATGGTCTTGCCCTTGCTTCACCAAATGGTATACCTAAGTCACCTCTTTCCTTTGCTGGTGAGAGAGAGACTAGATAGCACTCTTGAGTTATTTTCCCATAGGCTCGTATCTTTCCTATTCGTTTGGAGTAGGGAACTTCATTACCATCCTATAAATGTAGGAAGTAGCCCAGAATGTTGTTTATTTTGACCTTCTAAAGAACATGTTATAAGTTGATGGTGCATTTGCCACGATAAATTTCAGCTCAACTTTCACTCTCATTGACCCAGATTCTATAGTAACTGGGAGTCAGATCATCCTATTAGCTTGTACCGTCTCTCCATCAAATCCCACCAAAGGGATTCTAATTGGCTAAGTTGTTACATGGTATACCTCAAGCCATGGATGGCTCACCGCGATACAAAATTTTCGAGGAGCTCCTTGTGTCTACCAGGATCCTCCTATCGACCCATGATTGTTGAGCTTATCAATAAATCATCAAATTTGGCCTAGGAAGGAAGGTTTTCATTTGAGAATGTCATGGATCTTTATGTCTTTTTTTCCTTAGATTCTCGGGGCTCTATCTATCTTGAGCTTGTTCCTCCAAACTTCGACCTTATCTAGGGGTCAAGGCTTACAACTAAGGTGTAGAATACTAGGGATTTTCCTTTATCATTTATTTTTCCTCTTGTTAGGATGGATTACAAGTCCAATCACGTCAAAGTAGGCTCCATGCTCTAGATAAACTCCTTATTTCCTCTTTTTATTACCTCTGTAGTCAATCCATTTTTCCTCTCGCATAACAAATTGTCCCAAATAACTTTGATTCAATAGGTTCTAGATTTCCTCCCCAACTACTTACACTTCTCGATGTCATTGTCGTGATATTTGTGGAATTAGCAATACTTGATTTGATCTTGTTTAAGTGCCGAGATATTTATCTTGTTTGGCCTCTTCAAATATTCCTTCCTTTCTATAGCCATTAATTAGTATTTTAATTCTAAGGGGATTAAAGAAGGTATGTCTCATTAGACTTCTCTGAGGGTGGGGTTGACCTTTTTTGTCGAGCTCTTTACTGTTATGAGGCTTTGCCTGACCCTTTGATATAGAATGTGTTGTGTCATAAGCAAAATCCCATTAAAAGATAAAAAAAGACCCAAAAGCCCAAAATAATTCTTTGGGCTAAAGTATGTAAATTTTCTCATAAATTGGGGGAGAGAGGGTCACGCACAATGTACAAACTAGGTAACTCCGACATTCGAAAATCCCTCCAAAAATTCTATGAAAGGGATAAACAATTATTCATAAAGAATTCTAATTCTAAAAAAATTTCAAAATACGGGATAAACATCATCTATAAGAATCCTAAAGCCAATAGGATTAGGAAATGTCAAGATAGACGTCATCTATAAGAATCCTAATTCTAAAGGTCAATATAGACGTTATATGTAAGAATACTAATCCTAACAGGATTAAAAAAAATCAAGATAGATGTTATCTGTAAAAATACTAATACTGAAAAGGTTAATATATACGTTATCTATGAGAATCCTAATCCTAGACTACTTAGATTTACTCTATATCCCTCTATAAATAAGCAGACACTCATTCTAAAAAAGGTACATATTTGATATTAGTGGAACTTTTACTTTACAGTTTTTTAGCATCTTTAGTGTCTAACTTAAGCATTTGAGTGTTTGTGTGGGACCCTCTTGCGCCATTTGGCTGTTTTTTTCCTTGTAGACTTAGGCAGCCAGAAAATGACGTTTCCCGTCAAATAAATTTATTGTTGTTTCTCGACAACAATAATTGGCGTTGTCTGTAGAAAACGTGCAAAAAAACTATGAATACTATAATGGCTCCCACATGATTTCAAGCTTCAAGAAGTTGAATCAAATCAATTGAAAAAGAAGACATTGCATGAAAGAAGCAACAAGTAGACAATGCAACATGATTCAGAATTTGGGAGGCTATAAATTCACAAATCGACTATATAATATACATGTATGTGATAGTTTCATTAATGCTTTGCTGCTACATTTAATGTTTCTACACCTGCCAATTTCTCCTTTTCCAATTCTTGCTTTATTTATATATGAATGAAAAGATCGTTAAGATGTTCGAGGGTAAATAATGTCAATGGACTAAAGATTCACTCGAACACACATGGCTCATGAAAAATCATTAAGATGTTTGGGGATCAATAACATCAATAGATGAAAGACTCACCTCAAACACACGCAGCTAACTCATTTCGAACACACGTAGCTAACTACTAATGAAAAGACCATTAAGATGTTTGGGGGTCAATAACATCAACGAACCAAAGACTTGCCCCAAACACATGCGACTCATGAAAAAATTGTTAAGATATTCGGGGGTCAATAACATTGACAGACAAAAGACTTGTCTTGAACACACACGACTTTTGAAAAAACTGTTATGATGTTCGAGATTAATAACGTTGATGGACGAAAGACTCACAGAATGACGAACACCTGTTAAGATGTTTGGGGGTCATTTCCATCGATGGACGAAGGTCTCACCCTGAATACACACAAATGTCTAAAAACCAAAGCACGAGAATGATAGAAAAATTGAAATGCAAATGTGCAATAATATTTCAAAAAAGCAACGCACGAAGGAACAAGAATGGTTTAAAAAATCAAAGCATGAAGGGGCAAGAACAGTTAAAAAATTGAAGCACGAACGTGTGAGAATGGTTCAAAAAACCGAAGCATGAAGGTGCAAGAATGGTCTAAAAATTGATGCACGAAGGTGCAAGAACGGTCCAAAAATCAAAGCGCGAAGGTGCGAGAACGGTTCAAAAAACTGAAACACGAATGTTCAAGAATGGTTCACAAAATCAAAGTGCAAAAGTGCGAAAAAGGTTTAAAAAACCAAAGTGTAAAGGCATAAGAACAATTCAAAAAATAGAAGTGCAAATATGTGAGAACAATTTAAAAAATAAAAGTGTGAATGCGCAAGAACAGTTCAAAAAAATGAAGCGCAAAGACATGAAAACGGTCTCAAAACTAAAGCACGAAGGCATAAGAACGGTCCAAAAATCGAAGTGTAAATGCACGAGAATTGTTCAAACACCGAAGCACAAGGGCACGAGAACAATCTAAAAATCAAAGCACGAAGACGCGAGAACAGTCTAAAAGACGAAACACAAAAGCATGAGAATGGTCTAAAAACAAAAAATGCAAGAGCACGAGAATGATCTACAATCAATAACAATTTTCAAATGAAAGAGAAATAAGGGCAGACCACGACACAGTTTACTCTTCCATCTGAGAAATTCCAATGAAAGAGTGAGAAGCAATTATTGTATCATAGGCCAAAGTCCATTAAAAGACCAAAAAGGCCCAAAAGCCCAAAATAATTCTTTGGCCTAAAGTGTGTAAATTTTTCCATAAACCTCCCTCCCAGGGAGGGGAAGGGAAGGTTATGCACAACGCATAAATTAGATAACTCTAATATTCAAAAATCCCTCCAAAAATTCTACGAAAGGGATAAATAATTATTCATAATGAATTTTAATTCTAAAAAGATTTTAGAATATAGAGATAAATGTCATCTAAAGGAATCAGAATGCTAACAAGATTAGGAAATGTTAAGATAGATATCATCTATAAATTAGAAAAAGTCATCTATAGGATTAATTGAACATGTGTATCTTGAGTGCTTTTAAATCAACTAAGCAACATAGCATTTGAGGGATTCTTCGTTCTTTTGGAACCAATTATAGGCCTTACTTGGGCCTTGGATTCGAGGTTGAGAGACCAGAAACTAGGCTAAGTTCTTTTTAAGCCCTTTTTTACGTCGAGGCCTAATTCTTTCGATTAGGCCATTCTAGGTTTTGTTAGCAATATCCATCATGACCAATCACTTGTAGAAAATCCCTTTCCTAAGGAAATTTATTGTTACGTGATTGAGGTGATCCAAGTAGTAGATTATAATTCTCGTTATTACTACATTTGATTTTTTTTTATTTATTTCTTTATAAAGTTACCTAAATTAGATGATTATACTAGTTCAAATTTTATTTATGCAATTTTAATTTGTAAAAAAGCTAAGTACTGGCAAATTATATAAGAATTGATCACATAACAATATTTAATAGGGTAAATTGCACACATATCCCTTGTCATTTCTATCATTTGCACAAAAATCATCATTTTGTTTAAACGTGTATACGAAGGTTCTTGTGATCAACTTTTTTTGCTTAAACTGTTGAATGCCTCTCTTAAACTTATTAAAAGGATGTTTACATTAAAAAAAGAAAAGAAAAAGGAATCCATAAGAAGTTTTAAAGACATTTTGATACCACAAAAGGTTTTCATGTAAATATCCCAAACTGGGTATAATTACTTAAAGCGGCCAAGTAGCATTTCCAATATAATATTTACTTAAAAATATAATTTGCAACAAAAAAATATTTTAGTGATAATTTTTTGGATAAATTACTAAAAGAATACTTAATTTTCACATTATTTTCAATTTTTGATACAATTTTTAATTTTATCAATTAAAAAAATCTAACTTTTAATTTTAACATAGGAAATTGAGCACGTTTGAAGTACACTTGCCAAAAAAAGGAAAGTTAGGATCTCGTCTCCTGGTAATTCCATCAATGCTTAGGTCGTCACTATACTCTAGAATAATACAATAGCGATGCAATAGTAATATAAAAAATGACGTAACTCATTCATTGGAGGCTGTGCTTCTATATAAGTAGGTTGCGCTGTGGTAGTGTTCTAGATAAAGCTACGTAATAAGTTGAGATGAGATTTGTTAAATGGGCTTAAAGGGCTAATTGTATGCCATATCGGGCCTTGGATTCGAGGTTGAGGGCCAGAAACCAAGCTTAGTTCTTTTTAGGCTCTCTTCTATGTTGAGGCCCAATTCTTCCGATTAGGCCATTCTAGGTTTTGTTACCAATATCCATCATATGACCAATCACTTGTAGAAAATCCCTTTCCTAAGGAAATTTATTGTTACGTGTTTGAGGTGATCCAAGTCATAGATTATAATTCTCGTAATTACTACGTCTGATATGTTTTTTTTTTTCTTATTTCTTTCTAAAGTTACCTAAATTAGATGATTATACTAGTTCAAATTTTATTTATGCAATTTTAATTTATAACAAAAGCTAAGTACTGGCAAATTATATAAGAATTGATCACATAACAATATTTAATAGGGTAAATTGCACACATACCCTTTGTGATTTCTATCATTTGCACAAAAATCATCTTTTTGTTTAAACATGTATACTAAGGTTCTTGTGATCAATTTTTTTTTTGCTTAAACTGTTGAATACCTCTTTTAGCGACATTTTTAAACTTACTAAAAGGGTGTCTATGTAAGCACCAAAGAAAAGAAAAAGTAAACCATAAGAAGTTTTAAAGACATTTTGATACCATAAGAGGTTTTCATGGAAATATCCCAAACTATAAAAAGCGTGGGTATAATTACTTAAAGCGGCCAAGTAGCATTTCCAATATAATATTTACTTAAAAATATAATTTGCAGCAAAAAAAATTAGTGATAATTTTTTGAATAAATTACTAAAAGAATACTTAATTTTTCACATTATTTTCAATTTTAGATACAATTTTTAATTTTTGCAATTAAAAAATCTAACTTTTAATTTTAACAGAGGCAACTAATGTGGGAGATAATTTATTGAGGTGGCAAGCCACATCAACCCTTATCTGCCCCCACCAACAGCCTTGCCGAGTGCGATTTTGTTCACCTCTTTTATCGAGGGTGAACGTCACCCTCACAGAAACTGTGAGGGTGAAAAAAACAACAGAACGACATCAAAATATTCACGCCGTTTCGTTGTTTTTTTCACTCTCACAATTTCTGTGAGGGTGATATTCACCCCCGTTAAAGGGGGTGAACAAAATTGCACTCGCGCCTTGCCTCCCTTCTCTGTCTCAACCATCTTTTCTCTCAGTCTCTTCTATCTCATAATTCATGTCATCTGAATAAAGTAAAATTTTTTGGTTAAATATATATTTTAATTTCTGTACTTATATATTTTTTTATTTAAATATTTTTTTTATTATTTTAAGGACACTAAACTATGTAATTTTTAGTTAATTGTACCTTTAAACTTTTTATTGTTTCAATTAGATTCTTGAATTATGCAATTTCAAGTTAATTGCACATATTGATAAATTTATTGAGAACAATAAATTTATAAGTATAATTAAAACAACAAAAAATTTATATTAAGTTTATAAATTTATAAGTACAATTGACTCAAAATTATAAGTTTAAGCGTTTTTTTAAAATAGTAAAATGTTTGAGTATCTAATTGAAAAAAAAAACGTACAAATACAAAGATAAAAATATATATTTTACCAAAAATCTTTCAACCCCATCTCATTGCATCATAGCATCCACTTCTCTGAAACCCTGTCAATGGGATTTCTACCTTATGTAATAGGATGTGAGATTGATCAAATACAATGAGAGAGAAAGAAAATGTAATGTTTCTCAATGCCTTAGAATTCCTAATAAAGTGCCCTTGAATTAATTTTTTTATTGAAAAAAATTATTCACCAAAACAGTATATCTTACCTTAATCTCACAAATTAATTGACCTCACTTTATACTAATTACAATTTATATTTTTTAATGTACAACAACCAATTAATTTAACTACAAGATAAAATACAATAACTTATGTATCACTTCATCATATATAAGAATATCGGGAAAAGATGTCAAACGGATAACTTAGTGAGGAGGAAAAGGCGCGGGTGGGAAGTGAAAGGTGATGAGCATGCATGCAAAAGGGTAAAGCAAGTAAATATAGGCCTAAGTCATATATAGTAAATATATATATATATATAGGGTACAATAGGGTACATATCTAGGGTGATATGAATAGCCATCATCAATTCAATCCAATGTGGTCCAAATGAAATCGAACACAAGATTCACTTGCCACTGACACCCTGCTTGCCCCCATCTCTTTCTCTTATTTCCAGTTTTTTCTTTTTTTTGTATTTTTTTATTACTCATACTGTTTACCAATAATAATAATAATAATAAAATTATTCTTTTATGATTAACATCTCAAGTAAGAGTCTCATTATGGGAGTTTGCTTGTTAAGAGAAGATTAATCATATCAATAACAAAAAGCTGACCAAATAGATTGAACCCAAAGCTCATTGTTATATGAAAAATGTTATTTATACAAATAATTAGCTTATTGAAAGAATGATCGAAGAAGTCAAATGACAATAATATTCACACCTAATTTGTCCTTACCACCTCTGAATAAAGCACAATCAAGTTTCATGAAGCAAGATTGATTGGGTTTCATGATCGAATTTCATGAAATTTGGACTTCTTTCATTTGCGATATCTTAATGATCGATGATGAAATTTGATCTATGAAGATAATTCAGATTTCATCATCGGATGAAATCTGATTTGATTATCGAGCTTATCATTCCGTCAATACATATAATACGATTCTCATTCTATAATATTTAAATTATAATTTTAGATAGTGTTTCTTTAACTTAAACACTACTAAAAGTTACTTTCAATAAGAAATTTGAGTTCTGAAGTAAGTCTTCCTCCACAAACTCTCAAAAGTAAGCCATTCTATTCATGGGTCATGACAGTGGGTAGTTCTGACTTACACTTTCTCACAAGTGAGAAAGAAAGAAAGAGAAATTTATTTGAAATTTTGTAAGATAATGATTCTTAGATGTTGTAGTTGGATCATCTGGAGATAATTATAAAGATAATGATGATAAATTTGACAAAACCATCAATTTTTTTCACATCACTGTCACTTTAATTTCCAAATCCAAGAACACTAGTGTAATGCTGTTGTTGTTTGGTAATGCAGGCAAAGTGGGCCAGGGCCACAGCTCACCGTCCAGCTTCTGTGGGCCAGCGTGGGTAAAGCCCAGCATCTAGGGGGGGAGGAGGCCTAAAAATCTGGCGTCGCTGTGCGCCGCGTGCTAGCGAACACGACGTCGTCCTCGTCCTATCCATCCAATTTGACAGAGATGAAATGGTGATTGTGATGGGGACGCCCATTTTCCACTTGGCCAACACAAGTACTGGTACCATTCAATGGCCATGAGGATTGGATTGTGACAGTCATCCTCCCATCCCGCGTGTTTATGTGTATCTGATTTATAGCATTTTGGTGTCCTACATATAATATGGTTCTTTTTAACTGTTTCTCCTTTAAAACTCTTATTGTAAGTGAAAAAAATGTGTTTATCTTATAAAATTATTTTTTTAAATTAAACTAAAAATATATTATATTATATTATATTACAAAGGGAATTCTATAAAAATGAGTGGCACTGGCACCCTAGGAAGTTTGTGTGAAATTTATTTAATTTTTTTTTATTAATCTTTCAAACTAAGAAGTCATTTCCAATCAACCCCACCCTTCCCCCTCAAGGGGCCCAAAGACACCACCAACCTAAGCCATAGAAAATCACACGCCTTTGGATAAGATATAATGGACTTTCCAAAATGCCCAAATGTCAACATCCCTAACTTGATTAAAATATAGAAATTTAAAAATGATTTTTGGATGATTAATTAATTATTATTTTTTTACTAAAAAGTGATTTTTCTTTTTCCCCCTTTGGCTGGCCTTGGTTTTTAGCTAATGGTAGTGGAGATTTTTCTTTTTTCATTTTCCTTCTTTCTTTCTTTTTTCTTCGAATGAAGACAATGAATCTAAACTTGGCATCCTTGTCAAAATTGTGGACTTTCTATTTTATTTATTTATTTATTTTTCCTTTTCTACTTTTTTTTTTCCCTCCCCCAACAACAAGATAATGGAACTTTCCTTGAGCCTATCCTATCCGATAGACCACTGGCCACTGTTGTTTCTTGAAAAAATTAAGTGGTGGTAGATAAAACTTTACTTTCCATCATGACTAATCAGAGCTTGTTTGCCAGCTTGGAAATGTTGAAATGTTATTTGGGAAAGGTGTTGATGATACATATATAGCAATTATAATCAAAACTGTTGTTTCTTCTTCTTATTATTTTTTTGGGTAACATGGCTTGTCCAAACATTCACCTCAACTAATTTCCACAAACTCATACAAATTGCTCTGTTTATGTGATGAGTAAGACTCCAAAAACACAATGTTCAAATTCAGATCAATTTTGTATTATTGATGATAAAGATGGATTGGGAGGAGGAAGGGAACTTTAGCAAAAGTGACAATGCTAGTTGGCCCTCCATTCTTGACATGAATGGGTGCCCTAAATGATCCCCCATTAGGGTTTTAAATATATGGGCATATACTCCAAACTGAAAGCAAATAATATCAGTTGGATAAGGATTATGCTTGAGAAAGTGGAGCCATGTACTTTCGGAATAAACAACCAACTAGCTAGCTAATTTTGTCCAAGTTAATTTCACTAGCTTCCATCTATATATGATGCTTTCTTGATGAGGTTATTAAAATATCCAAGTGATATATGAACCAATTCAGCAAAAGCACATGCATCCATTTACAGGTGTCATGTAGACTAGTCTCAGAAGGCCAACATAGAGGACATTATGAGAGTATCTAGATCCATCAAGTGGTAGCGCACCACACTTTGACTATCAAGGTGTTAAGATATAGTGCCATAATGCTAGATTTAGATAACATTTAATATATATAAATTGAGGCTAATGATATATATTTTACAAATTTAATAAAATATATTTTCATATTTTATGGTCATATCTTCATTTATATTTCTCAAATTTGTATATGAATGAGTGTCTAGATTTCTTAATAAAGATCTTATTCTTAAACTATTAAGATGTGACAAAGATCCTTAAATTTAGAATTTAATAAAGTAATTCTCAGTCCTTAAATTTCGTAGAAATGGAATATGATTAATAGATTATGGATTGTCACATAGGCTACTACATTTGATTAGTATGACATGCTAAAAATAAATGATGGTGACTCACATGTCATAATTAATGAGATGAATATAATAGACATATAGGTAGATGTTAGTTGAACATTTACTAAATGTGATGCAAGTAACATATTACATAATTGAGAGAATTAATGATCTGTTACTAGTTTCCATTGTGTTACTGGTCCTTAAACTGGAGACAATACAATTGTCTATGTTGGTGTCAGAGATTTGTCGTTGCACGGAAACGCCCAAATATCAAAGTGGGAATATTCTCTGTGCGATTTTTGTATAGTAATGTATGGAAACAAGTGATTACTAATAGGATCCATTGACCTTCGACTTAGGAGAACATCCTATGCTATTAGTTATGGTTTGTGATTGTTTAAACCTTTGGCTAAGGTGCATGTGATTGGAAAAGAGTTTCCAATGTTGAAAAAAGTTTCGAAGTGTCATCTCAATCACTCCATGCTAGATCTTGGCATAACTATCGAGTTTTATGAGTTAGATCAGTTCATGGCTCTCACTCAATCAAGATGTTACTTAGTGAAAAGATTATACTTCACGGGAATCAAAAGCCCTAATAGGATCACTTAAAGTATGACTTCATTACTGATAGGATTGTCCTGACATAATGCTAGTTGTCACTCAGGACATTTTGAGATGCACTGGTAGCAAAAGGGTATCATAAAAAACACGGTATTGACTATGAAGAGACATTTCCATCAACCGATATACTAAAATCCATCAAAATGATACTAGCCATAACAACACACTGTGATTATGAAATCTGACAAATTAATGTGAAAACGATGTTCCTAAATGGTTATCTTGACGAAGATATATTCATGGAACAGTCTCGTGATTTTGAATCCTCATATGCCAATCAAGTGTGCAAGATTAAGAGATTCATTTATGGTCTTAAGCAAGCTTCTAGATCTTGGAACATTTGTTTTGATATTGATATCAAACAGTTTGGTTTTATTAGAAATCAGGATGAACCTTGTGTACACAAAAAAGTAAGTGGGAGTGCACAAGCATTCCTAATCTTATATGTGGATGACATCCTTCACATGGGAAACGATATTGACATGTTGATGTCAATTAAATTATGGTTGTCCAATAAATTCTCCATAAAAGATCTGGGAGAAGTGCCTTACATCTTGGGAATTTGTATCTACAAATATAGAGTGAGAAGATTAATAGGTCTCTCCTAGAGTCTGTACATAGAAAAGATGTTAAATAAGTTTGGCATGGAGAATTTTAAGAAAGGTTTCACACATGTTAGACATGGAATTTATCTCTCTAAGGGGATGTCTCCCAAGACAACTGAAGAGAGATAATACATGAAGAAGATTCCTTATGCTTCGACTATTGGGAGTCTTATGTATGGTATGCTATGTACAAGACTTGATATCGCATATGAAGTAAGTGTCACGAGTAGATATTAGTCCGATCCAAGTTTGGAACACTGGACTACAATAAAGTGCATCCTTAAATACTTAAAGATCTGGAAAAAAAAATAATAAAAATAAAAATTAAATAATAATAAAATACATAAATAAAAAGAAAACAAAATAATAAAAAAATAAAAAAAATAAAAATATAAAAGGGGAATAGGATTTGAAGTCTCATGATGACCTCGCAAGGTGGCGGCATGTGATTGGCCCAGAAAGTCTATAAATAAAACCATGGGTTTGTTTACAAATCATTCCAAATATTTCTAAAGAAAATCTTTGCTAAATTGAGGAAAGCAAATGGAAGGATCTTGTTCTTGAGAAAGAGGGGAGAGTTCTGCCAAAAGAAGGAAGAAAAGTCCCCTAAGAACGAGGGAGAAAAGGCCTCGTCGAAAAGTTTGGGCTACCACCATAGATCGTGCCAAACGACGTCAAAAACCACGAGAAAACCATTCCCGCTCGTCATAAATAGTACTTCTTAGGGTAAACCTTCAAGGTGAGTGGTTCTGCATGCTTCTTGCTTCTTCTTGATTATCTTTGGTTTCATTTGTGTGGGGTTGGTGGCTTACATCTCATGTTTCCTTGCTTCCTAGCATTTCTTTCCTATTTAGCCTGCATCACAGAGTTTATGGTTGTGGTCCGTCGATTGGGTTAAACATGATTACTCTCACACGTAACTTGTGGTTTGCATTTCATATTTTTCTTAGTTTGTGCACCATGCCTACAGGTGGGGAAGTGCCTAGTTGATATTCCTTAGTTTGTGCATATTCCTTCTACTTTGTCTTTAACATGTTGTTTGGTGACAGTGGCTATTGGTGGATCGAGAACTTATATATGATGGTTGGCAGCTTGTTGGAGAATCGTCACGATGATCGGGGGAAAGGGGGGCAATCCCGTGCCTACAGATGGGGCTGAGGGGTTGGACTCCGATCACGTGCCTATAGGCGGGGCTTAGCCCACAGGTGGGGCTGAGAGGTTGAACTTCAATCACGTGCCTATAGGTGGGGCTGAGGCGTTTCACACAAAGGCCGACAGGAATGATGGTGACTCGAGGGAGACTTCTTGATATATTGCATTTTTGCTCTTACATTCATTGTTTCATTTCTTTCTTACCACTCACTTAGATGTTATTGTCTAATTTAGTGTTTTATACCCCTAGAACATTCACCATTCCAGGTATGTCGAAAGTGTTAGGTGATTCAGGTTCCCGTTCAAGCAAGGGCAAAGAGGTGGTGCTTAGCTAGCTTTGGGTTTTTTTAGCTAGCTTTGTTTTTATTCCATTATGTACCCTTGTAAATCAAGTGATGTATTATAAATAGCAGCTAAAATACTTAAGGTTGTAAGAAGTGTGTGTGTGGGTGTCCTACAGTTGTTCCTACAGTGATGTGTTGTGTTATTGGCGTATTGAAAGCCATGTGCATTTATTATGCATGTAAAGGAAATCTGGTGGAAACCCCCTTTATTTAGCTTTGATTAAACTTTCAAGTTCGATCCTATGCTTTCATTGATTAAGGGTTTCCATAACGCCCGTAGATGATGTTGATTTATATTTCGCATTGTTGCGTATTTTGAAAAGTGGGGCGTTACAACTTTGTTGTTATCACCAACTCTAAAGCATGAGAGGAGCCCTTCACTCTAAAGGTTCTATACTAGGTCATCCTCAGTGCCCGAGTTGCCAATGATCGTACGCTGCAAGCTTTAAGTTAGCTTTTCACTCTTTCTTGGGGGTCATTTCTTTAACATATCCTTCTTTGGCTAACTGTTTTTTGTGCCCTCTCAAGTCTTTCAGCCATCTCGCTCTAATCTGCATGCTCATAGAGAAACACTTAGATTGTCCCGACTCATGTCTCTTGGAGGCTCTCAATAGATCGATTTGGGAAATGACAATTGTGAAGAAGTTGCCGTGACCCTCTTATTGGCAACACAAGTCAAACTTCTTTAATAGTCCTGCTACGCTTTAAATGCATCGTGGTCTTTCCCTAATTCCCCGTGTTTACCAAGCAAAACAATTGACGATGCCCGATCAAGGACTATGGGGTAACCATGGTCACTAGAGGAACTCGTCTTAGGGCTGTTAAAGTTTTTGGAAGCCAATACGCAATCTCTGACAGCTTCATATAGAGATGGGAATTGGGCCGGGCGGCCCATGGGTCGGCCCGGCCGGCCCGTCTCATAACCCGGCCCAGCCCGACCCGTTACTATAGCAAACGGGCCGGGCTGGCCCGCCTAACAAAACGAGGGCCATGCCGGGCCAGCAATCTGTGGCCCGCGGCCCGGCCCAGCCCGGCCCACCAGAATAACCTGTGGGCCGGCCCACTAACTGGCCCGCTAAAATGGCCCGACCCGACCCACCAAAAAATAAAAATAAAATTTAAAAACTATATTTACATTTAATAATTATAAATATAATAATTAAAAATTATGTTTCTTGTAAACATAATTTTATTGTAATGTTTGTAAACATAATTTTAGTATAATTTTTGTAAACATAATGTTTATTGTAACATAATGTTTATTGTAAACATCATGTTTATTGTAAACATCATAATTTTACAAACATCAAAATTATAAGTAAACATTAATAAACATATTTTAAAAAATATTAGTTACATTTGGAAAAAAATAAAAAAATATATTTAAAAAATTATATATAAAAAAATTGGGCCGGCCCAACAAACTTATGGCCCCGCCCGGCCTACTTTGGCCCATTTATTAAGGGCCATAGGGCCGTGTCGGGCCCAAATTTTCATTTTCTTGGCCCGGCCCGTGTCTCTCGTGGGCCAAATTCGGCCCGGCCCACCAAATAGGTGGACCAAGCAGGATGTGGGCCAGGCCGGGCCGGCCGGCCCATTTCCCACCTCTAGCTTCATACTAGTGAACCCAATCAGGGAGTAAGCCCTCCAGCCCCCAAATGGGGTGTGTTGGTTCTTCTTATATTACCCAACTGATAACTAACGCTGGCAGACTTGATTATCTTTCTCGTAGATTTTAGCTTCTTGTCCGTTTCCCACAGACAACACTAATCGTTATAGCCCGAAAACTACGATAATAGAATTTGTAGTGTAAGGAAGCTGGAGCCAAGGCAGAGTAAGGTGGACAATTGTAACACCTTGCTCTCCCAGGGTGTTAGGTAACGTAAGATTTTAGGGATATATTTTTTTTCAACGAAAACTCAACACTAAAAACAGTTCTCCGAATATCCCGTTACACCTTCTCAGTTAATCAACTTAGAATCATTAATAAACTAAGACAGGTAAATCACTTCAAATGCATAAGTTAGATCGAAACCTCAATAGAACATAACCAAAATCACTTTATTCATATCATAAAGCCGAACCAACGTTCTACATGACGTCATCAAAATAAACAACATAATTGAAAACGATATATTATAAGCTATCTACTAATCGTTGTCACTTCTAGGCAATCCTTTTCCTTTTGCACTACTGCATTCACCTGGAACGTTTGAATATTTCAAGGATATAGTCCATATTAGATGATGAATCACCTAAGTGAGAGATCAAAAACATGTTTTCGTAAATGAATGCAAGATATGAAATAAACCAACATAACCCGCTAAGCCCTAGCCCAAGAGAATCCCACAGCGCTTAACCCTACCACAGGGAAAGAGCAATCTCTCTAAAGGCCATGCCACCCTGACACATCGACACGACCCGATTCTAGCTTAAGAGAGGCAAGGTTAACGCATCTCCCCAACATCTCGGGAACAATTGTTACCACTCCCAGCTTAGGAGGGTCACATCAACGCAGGAACCCAGCTCACCATATTTACATCAGGGATTACGTTCTCACTCAAAAGCATCTAGGAACTACTACCCAATTCCAACTCAAATCCTATATAGACCACCTAGTCATTCTAGTGCAACTTCCCTGACCAAACGGCCTGGCACAGAAACTAAAGCAGCCATCTCGGCATGCACAACAATATAAGATACCCCTATTATTCTGTCAATACCCTTGGAGAATTATGGCTACACTATTCAGACAATATTTTAGGCTGACATTCCATATGAAGAACACAAAATGCATGACTATGCCATATTTCACAACTTAATGCATCATATAAATAACATTTTATAAAATACAATACACCAGTACAAAATGTTTAGGGACAAACCTCTCTCATAAAACCAACTGTCACTAGTTACCGTTTGCATGTAATAAAACCATTTTGCATGAAACTACAACACATTTAGATAGAACAAACACCAAGGGTAGAAATATACCCACAATAAATCAAGTTTTGGGGCCGAACACTCACCTCGAACGTATTTGGAATTCCTCGATCCTCGTGTCACACCTCAAACACCCGAACGTATACTCAACCTCAAGCCACGATACTCCCTAAACACCATGTTTATTTAAAAGAGCATCAAAATCCATTTTTCCTCAATTTTTCATAATTTCCTCTATTTTTCTCCTAATTTTCACCTCGATAATTCCAAAATAATTATCTTCTCAAACTTTTTCCCAAATTTTCCAACACAATAATTCCTAAAATAATTTAAGGAAAATACTGAAATGAAATTCCAAAAATACCCTTGTGTCACGTGCCCTCACGCCCCTTGTGCGTGTCTGCGCGTGGAGTGTGGGCGGTAGCTCACGCACCATATTCTTCCTCGATTCCGGCTGCCGGCGACTCCTCCGATTGCCGATTTTAGAACACCCTCTTGAAGCCCTTGCTTAGTCGATCCTAATGGTACAAATTTTCAGTCGAAAAGCCACAAAAAAATGCCCCAAATGGACAATTGCAGATGGCCCTAGGCGATCCACCTTGTGTCTCCAACCGAGCTTCAAACGGCCTCCAAACGAACCCAAAACTGTTCCAAATGCTACATAACTCTTCTCCTTGATGCAAGGATCAAAATCCCTTAACCACTCTCTCAAAATCACACCAAAACGTGGTCGATTTGATGTAAAAAATGTTAAAACCCTCAGCCCTTTTTATAGCCAAAATTCGGTCACCCCTCGACCAATCACCGACTAGGGCTTGGCCCCCAAGCAACCCCACACCGTGTACCACCTCCCTCGGCAGTCCCATTGCTGGAAATGGTGGCCACGTGTGGTGGTAGTGTGGCGTCTATTTTTCGCTGTTGCATTCACACCCAAACTTTTGATTTATTACACTTTGCCCCCCTTTGTTTCTTCTAATCTTGATTTGCCCCTTTCCTTAAGGCCCCAGATCTTTCCAACAATACCACTAAGGCCCACAAGTTTTGTACTCTTCATTTCATTCTCAAAAGTTTCAAAAAACTATCCTTTTAACCTCCCTCGGGCAACATTAAAAAATTACACTTAGGCCCGATTGATCGATTTGACCCTACGTCCTTTCGTTTTAACCCGAAATCGCTCAAGAGTTGTTCTACATATAAAATATTGGTACTCAAGACATTCCATTAACTTTTCGAAAGTTTCCTACGTTGATTCAGTTTTTCAGCCCGATCGATAACTGTACCAAAAATCGTTCCCGATCCAACTTCTTTTGATTCCTAAAATCATGTCTCAATTCACTTATTGGTACTATTCTATTTTCCTTAATTATCTAGGGTCCGGGGTACTCCATTCGGTCAATTCGATCACCTAAAACTGTGATAGTGTATCTTACGGCCTCATTCTTTTGAAAATTCCATCTGTACCCTTCGTAATATGCCATTTATAGCCTTAAGAATTTCCCAGGTATTACAACAGCTGGTAGGAGTCTATTGGTGGAGATAGGCGTTGGGTAGCTCCGGTCCTCGATATCCTAGCTAGGGTCGTAGATGGTCTCTTGTGGGCACTTTCAGTATCACTCGAGATCAGACTCCTGTGTGCTTGGGGCGTATCTACGCTCATAGGAACAAGTTAGAATTCATGCGGTGATTCCTCACCCGTGTATGCCCTCCGATGTTTAAGTCAGTACAGGTAGGAAAGAAGTGTAATAGACAAGTAAATCATGCTATCATTGAATATAGAACAATTATACCTTACCCAATCAAAGAGGGTTGATCACAATACTGTTACAGGGAATCGAGGATGTATCTGCATGTTAGTAGCACTCGGACAAGCTTAAGAAGAACCCCTTTTCCATGGGAGGGCCGGTCAACTTAGGGGGCTCTCCGGGAGAAGGTGAGCCTTACGGCGAGCTGCCGAAGCAGGGTTTTAGTCCCTAAGGGGCCTACCCAGACAAAGTCCTGAGGTAATGAGGGGTACTTCTAAGTGCCATCTATTCAATTATATGCCCGAGATCAAATCTTGGTTGTGTGGGGTAAAGAATAATTCATTCCCATCACATGTTATGAGTAACTCCATATATGTGTTACTTACGTGTGTGCATGTCATTAAGGCTATGGTGGGACAAGCCATGAATGTGGGCCACGCTAGGCCCTTGGAAGTGTTAAGGGACATGTCATAGGGGTTGGGCCCACTATATACTTAAGAGGCATACTCCACTATATAAGTGCCTTAATATATAAGTGCCTTAGGAGACATATTTCTCTCTGAGCACCATGCTTATATATGATATATATGTGTTATATATTGGTTGCAGGGGAGAGAAATAGAGGGAGAGAAAGTTGGGAATCGGTCTTCTCGGAAGGCCTCGGAGAGCACCTCACCGAGAGGCCTCGAGAAGAGGCTTCCTAAAAGGCCAAAGGGAGGAGGTATCTCCAAGAGACCCCGATAGGAAGTCTCGCCAAGAGACATGGTCGAGAGGAAGGACTAGCTTTCCTAGAGAAATGGTCGCCGAGAGTGAAAATTGGAACGCGGCTGCCGAGAGCTACATTGTTGTTTGCCGAGAGAGAGCCGCTACTCTTTGAAAGATGCAGGTCCTCTCCGATAAGACCTGCACTGCCATCTTCCTACCAAAAATACTGCAGCTCTCACCGAGAGAGCTATTATGCCGTCGAAAGGTGGCTTTGCCTTGTTGAGAGAGAGCTAGGCTTTCAGAGAGCGATGAGCCTCTCTAAGAGGTTTCCGCCGCTTGTTGAGAGGAAGGATCCTCTCCGAAAAAGGAAAGTCTCTCTTGGAGAGGTCTTTGCAGGGAGTTCTTGAAGACCAAAAGAAGAAACCCCATGACTTTGTCTTCTTTTTCCTTTTATACCCAATATGCATTGGACCATTTTGCCCCTCCAACTATGCATATTCACATTATTGCTATTATCAATACTATTTTGGCCATTTGTTCATGATTTTTTCTTAGAAAACGTGTCCTGGCTCGAGACCACTTTTGGAGTTCAATTACCAAAATACCCCTAGGTGAACGCTCAGGAATTCTATGACACAACATTATTAAATATTCAAGTATAGTTTTGAAAATTGGTTAAAACTAACTTTTCAAAACGCAAGTACTCTATTAACAGGGGATTTTATTTGAGTAAGTAATGTGTTACTCAATTACCATTGACTTTTACTCAATTAATAATTTATCATGAGAATTACTAAAATTTTACTTATATTTCATCATCAAAATATAACTCAACACATTGCTATTCTTCTCATCAATGATAACTATTATGAGGATTTATTCACTGATCATTGAAATAACATTAGTGCCTTACCCCCCCCCCCCCCTAATTTCACTCAAAGGGGGAGAGATGAGAGAAAAAGCACATAACTTGCTAGCATGTGATGTGAGTTTTTGTAAGATAGGATAATGAGGTATTAATTGGCAGCTTAATTAATCCACAATTTATAAATAATGGACTAATATAAAAGATTTTTTTCACACCATCACAATTCACAATTACAATATCGCAATAGTGACACCTCAGTTGGATTATTTAATCTCCTTTTATTAAAATATAATTATAAGATTAAAATTAATTAATTAATTAATTAAACAACCCCTTGCTACATTGAAGACTGTTTACTAGAAAATGTTTAACTTAAGTCTCAATTAATGTTAAAAACAAAGAAGTAAATTATCACTCTAATCTAATCGGCAAAGCAAAATTAAGTCCATAAGTAGTCTCAATTCTCTTGTACAACCTAGTGATTCTACACTAGGTAGGATGGGAATGAAAAATGATACATTTTAAAAATGAAACGAAAACATTGAAATGACATTTTCCTAAAAATGTAAGAAATGGAAATGTGGGGTAAAATATAAATTTTAAAAATATAAATTTTTTTTTATAAATATAATTTTTAATAGAGTAAATTATAAAAAATAATTCAAATATAAAAATTTCTTTTCCGTAATATACAATGTGCCATATTATTGAAACAATTTAATTAATTTAAAATTAATTCAATTTTAATATAAATAAATTAAAAACAAAATACCAAACAAAAATTAAATAAAGACATAAACATACAGAATGCATACGCCTTAAAGAATGAGAAATTTGACTGAAGGAACACAAACAGTCTGATGAACACACACACACACACACAAAGGTTAGATTGGAAGCGACGAACTAAAGGAATGATGAAATTGGAAGTAACGGTGGCGAACAACTAAAGGAACGACAAAATCAGAAGCGATTGAAATTGACGAAATCGGAAGCGACATATCAGGGTTCGACTGGAAGCGACTAAAGGAATCATCTTCGGCAAGGAACGATGATGTGCGATTGGAATCGGAAACGACGGATCGACAGTCAACGACGAATCGACAGATTTGGAGAAATGAGTGAGAGGCGACTAGAACCAAAAAGAAAAAGAATAAGAAGAATAAGAAGAAAAAGAAAAGAGTGGGAATGCGAGGTGGCTATCGACGGAAATGTATTTCTGGTTGAAACGCGTTTCCAACAAGTTTTAGTAAATTGCAAAAGGCTCCCATACGTTTTGTAATTTATAAAAACGTCCCAAAATTCGTTTTTGGGCATTCTCATCGTCTTCGAAACAAGAAACGATTTGAAAACGATGAAACGGCGTCTCAAATGCATTTTCTAGTTATCTACTAAATTAAAAAAACATAATAAATTTAAAATTCCAAAAAATTAAAAAAAAAAACAAAACAAATACTGACACGTTGAACTTCAGCTGCGGTGGTAACTTAGCCAATATTTGGAGCATGGATGGGGGAAATTGTGTACGGACGCTGTCTTTTGGGCTTCACGTGCTGTGAGGCGCTTAATACTTGTCCTCTCCCACAGAATCACGTGGCCCTCGCATGTCCCGGCAAACTCCACCCATGCCCCTCCCTTCCTCTTCATCGCCATCATCATCATCATCATCCCTATCTCCAAATCTTTCTCCCTCCCTCCCTCCCTCTACTACCCAGACACATAGACCCGAATCTGGCCACCAGCAAGAATCGCCGCCGCCGCCGCCGCCATGGACGACCTCCCGGACGTCATCCTCTCCAACATAATCGCGGCGGTCTCCGACACGCGCAGCCGCAACGCGGTGGCGCTGGTCTGCCGTAAGTGGCTGGTCCTGGAGCGAGCCACCCGCGCCTCCCTTTCCCTCCGGGCCAACGTCCGGGACCTCTTCATGGCTCCCAACTGCTTCCAGTCCGTCACCCGCCTCGACCTCTCTCTCCTCTCGCCGTGGGGCCACTCTCTCCTCGCCACTTCCACCGACGGCGCCCACCTCCTCGCCCAATTTCTCGGCCGCGCCTTCCCCGCCGTCGCCGCGCTCACCATCTACGCCCGAACCCCCGCCACGCTCGAGCTCTTGGCCCCCCAGTGGCCGTACCTCACCGACCTCAAGCTCGTCCGGTGGCACCAGCGGCCGGATCTTCCTCCCGCCACCGATTTCGAGCCTTTGGTCAACCATTTCCACTCCCTTTCTTCTCTTGATCTATCCTCATTCTACTGCTGGACCGACGACATACCGCTGGCGCTCGAGTCGGCGCCCAATCTGGCCGCGAAGCTCACTCGGCTCAACCTCCTCAACCCGTCGTTTGCGGAGGGGTTCAAGTCCGACGAGATTAAAACGATCACCGCTGCTTGCCGGAGCTTGAAGGAGTTCCTCGTGGCTTGCGTATTTGATCACATGTACATGGGCTATGTCAGCGATGAGACCCTGCTTTCCATCTCCGCCAATTGCTCGAAGCTTTCTCTGCTCCATCTCGTAGATGCCTCCGCTTTGTTGAACCCTAGAGGGGATCCGGACGACTGGGGCTTCACCGCCGAGGACGCGAGGATCAGCCCTAGCGCGTTGATCGACATGTTCGCCGCTTTGCCCTTGCTGGAGGAGCTCACCCTAGATGTTTGTAAAAATGTCCGAGAGAGCAGGCTGGCTTTAGAGGAGCTAAATTCCAAGTGCCCGAAGCTGAAATCTCTGAAATTGGGACAGTTCCATGGACTCTGCAGGGCCAACGAGTCGACGCTTGACTCCAGGCTCGACGGCATTGCCCTGTGCCAACGCCTGGAATCTCTGTCGATTAAAAACTCGGCCGACTTGACGGACCTCGGCCTGATCGCCATCGCCAGAGGATGCTCCAAATTGGCCAAATTTGAGGTTCAGGGTTGCAGTAGAATCACCGTCCGGGGAATGAGGACTCTGGCTTGTTTGCTCCGGCGGACTCTGGTCGAGGTGAAGATCTCTGGTTGCAGGAACCTTGGCGCGGTTTCGTCGTTGAAGGCATTGGAACCGGTCCAGGATCGGATTGAAAGGCTCTATATGGATTGCGTTTGGGACAGTGTGGAGCAATCCGAGGCCCTGCAGGGTATGGAATACAATTTTGATCTGAACAAATCGCTGGAGGGCGGGGTGATGAGCCAGCACTCGGGCTGCCAATTCGCGGACACCTTTGATGGGAATGCCAAAAAGAAATGCAAGTATTGGTATGATTTGATTTCTTCCTATATGGAAGAGGATGCCGAAATTGGGAATAGAAGAGAATGCAAGACCTTTGTAAGGACTTGGGAGAGGCTGAGATACCTTTCTATCTGGATTGGGTTTGGGGAGCTTTTGAGCCCCTTATCGATGGCGGGGCTCGAGAATTGTCCTGATTTGGAGGAGATTTGGATAAAGGTCGAGGGGGATTGCCGGGGCCGGCTGAAGCCATCGGAGAGGGCATTTGGATTGAGCTCCCTCCAGCGGTACCCTCGGCTGAGGAAGATGCATTTGGATTGTGGGGACATTATAGGCTACGCGCAAACGGCGCCCTCTGGGAAGATGGATCTGAGCCTGTGGGAGAGGTTTTACCTCTTTGGGATCAAGAACTTGAGCCTTAGCGAGCTTGATTACTGGCCGCCTCAGGACCGGGAAGTCAACAAGAGGAGCCTGTCGCTTCCGGCATCCGGGCTGCTGGCAGAATGCAGCACCCTGAGGAAGCTTTTCATCCATGGAACTGCTCACGAACACTTCATGAGAATGTTTCTCAACATCCGAAGCCTGAGGGATGTGCAGCTGAGGGGGGACTACTATCCTGCGCCGGAGACTGACATGAGCACGGAGATGAGGGCCGTCTCTTGCTGCCGCTTTGAGGATGCGCTGAACATGCGCCGGATAGACGACTAAAGTGCGTTTTGTTTCAATGCTCGAGAGTGGTCCCAATTGATGTCTAGAGGGCGTCTCCGATGCACGAGGATGCGTCAGGATGGATTGACTGAAACAGGATAATCTTCCAACATGCATGGTATTTGTGAATTTGACTTAGTATTCTCCTGCTGCTGTAACATTATGAGTAGCTGACCAGTGGTTGTATTCCAGCCATTTTCAAATAGAAGAGTTGCAACTCGTTTCTGACTAGCCCAGAAGGATCAACCACTATGTGTTTTTTTTTTTTGGTAATTGGAAAGTCGCATGAAGGTTGGGTACAGTACCGATATCTAGCAAAATGATTTGGTTTAATGCAATGGGGCGGGCCTGCCTTCTTGTAATGCGTGTTTACTGATGACATATTTCTTGCTATGAAATATTGGTTCCGGTTGCACATGGATGGACTAAAAATGTTATTGCTAAACGCCTTGAGACAGTCCTTGTATGCAGGGGCAAGGGCAAGTGTCAAGTTAATCCCTCTGAGAAGTCTTATCACCTAAGGGCTTCTCGGGAGAACATGAGCCTTACGGCGTGCTGTTGGAGCAGGGTAATGATTTTTATATGATATGTCCGAGGGGGACATTTTCGCGAGGTATCATCAGTATGCCTTTCTCTAGTAAGACTTTACTAGGTAACTTACCTTTCTTGGTGGATCCTCTGGGTTAAGACTCGAATGAACCTTGCGGGGAACTCCCTTACCCAGGAGATGTTTCCTCGAAAAATGTTAGGGAGTTATTGCTTGAAAAAAAACCTTTGATAGTAGGAGTGAGCTTCCCTTTTGGAGGATCTGTTATTTCAAGGAATCTCTTCAGGTCGGCCCATTTTTTCCCAGGGAACATACCACAAGAATGGCTCCCCACACTTATTTGATCGAAAGTGAAATAAAAGAGTAGAAATTTTCCTAAGTGTTTTATTTCGAGGTAACGTGAAGACCGCACGACTTTATCTTCTCACACATGCATACGTTAGTTTGTCTGTCGAGGCACCTGTTAGGAACCAGTTGGCTTTAATCGCATTGGCTAACATCACAAATTTTTTAGACGTGTTATAACTTAGGATTTTAGAAATTTCTTTTTTTCACACCACTTCCATTGATGCACAACATACGATTTCTAAAAATCTCAATATCTCCTTCTCAGCCTAACTCTACTAAACAAATAGCTAAGACAGGTGATATAATGACGAATATGAAAGCTAGATCAAACTTGATATGGTACACAATCATAACGCTTTATTTATTATATAGGAAACTCTTCAAAATGTCTATAAAATATATTACATGGATATCATATCTCAAAAGCGATAACGAAACGCCTTAAACATAACCGAAACATACTAAGTTTCACATCAACTGAATTTTTCATACATACTTAAAAACATGCTACAAACAACAAAACGAGCTTATCCTTCAGCCATTTCTTTCCCCTTAGAGTCACTTGTCAAACTTGGAACGTTTGAATATTTTAAGAACATAGTCCAACTAGAAGATAAATGTTTGAGTGAGAATTCTAAAATAGTTTATATACATGCATGAACAGATATAAAACATATGAGCAAACAACAAGAACTACTTCGAAGTGCTCGTGAACATGTCAACTTTCTCCAACGAGAGCTTTCTCAACAACACACGCATAGCTCATCTCGGGAGGTCCATAACCATGTCATCTCAATCCGACCTCATAAAACTCATGTAAACGCCATAACTGTTATCCCTTAGACTCGCAGTATTCTCCACGAGAGCTTTCTCGATGGTGCACGCATAAAGCCTATCGAGGGACATTTAGACTTTTGCCCTCGGACAACAACATATAGGTACAATAGTATGGCCATGCGGATTTTATAAATACAACAGTTGAAAGCTAACAACATATATTTCTAGGAAAATACATTTCATATATGCAACATGATTTTATGCAATAGAACAAGAGTTTCCGTAAAACAACTTCACAAAACACGTTTTATGCAATACAAGTCTCACGTAAGAGAGAAAAATATAGGGTTTGGAGTTTAGAAATCTCACCTTGAAGGTTTATCTCTCGAAGTTACGGTTTCACTGCAAATGACATAGTTTCTGCAAAAAACACGAGTTTCAGTAAACGTAACCTCCAATATTTTTACATAAGGTTGAAGAGCAATAAATTAGAGGCAAAACTGGAAACTTTCAAGGCAATGGAGCCTTTCACCGGCCCTCAGAAGGTGGTCCACACACCTTTATGCTTAGCCCCTTCCCAACACATGTATCACACGCGCCACCCCTCTGTTTCAGACAACTGTGCCTTCTTTTGATTTTTCGATCATAATTTTCTCGTTTTAGCTCCGATTCGACCCTCGTTTGAACTTATAGGTCATTCTTTTCCCTTTCTACAGGATTATTGAAAAAAAAAATTGAACTTACCTCACTGTTTTTCTAACTGTTTGGGCTGAACTTCGGCGAAGACCCAAAATTTCGATGAGGCTCGTTCTCCCCTGCTTCTAATCCGATTCCTTCTCTTCTTCTTGCAGAATTTTCTCCAATTTCTCAAGAATAGGATCTTCACTTTAGAATTCCTCAATCCTTAACTCCCTTAGAATTATTTGAGATAGATTTTTCAGACCAATCACATGTCGCCACTTGTCCATTGATAAGCTTTAGACTCCAAAGACTCAAAGCTATATTGGAATGAATTTTCAAATCCAAAACTAGAATGGAATAAATTTGAAATACAAAATGAGTCAAAGCCAAATTAGAATAAAATTTGAAATCCAAAGTGATTTATTTACACTAATACCCCAAACTCCTTCCAAATGCCATTTTAGCCTTCATTTCAAGTTCTCAAGCGTTGATATTTTATCACATGAACGCCTAAGTTCCGTGCTTCTCAACTGGGGCAACAAATTTGATAAAAATATCATTTTCAACCCTATTTTGACTGGAATCAAAATTATTCTTAGGCCCCAAATAAATGTTTCAATCGCAAACCCTTTTGTTTCTTCTCGAAACCATTTAAGGGTTGTTCTATTCACAAAATTAAAGCCTTCTTAGGGTTCCATGGATTTCTTGGAAGTCCCTTACCATCATTCGGCCTTTTAAGATGACTCACAACTGTACCAAAAACTGTCCCGGATTTAATTTTTTCTAGTGTCATAAATCCCATCTTAAGATGCTCATCAATGACATGTCCTTATCCTTAGGTATTTATGCTCCAGGGTCTCTCTGTTGTCGATTCGGTAATTTATTTTACTATTAAGTCATTTTTTTAGTATTTTAAACTCACTTAAAATACGTTATAATCTCATGAAAATATGGGTATTACATGTACTAATCTGCCTCATGCATGTCGATTTTCCTTTTGCGAGTCCGTTCATCTCCTGCAAGTCCGTGAATATAAATAGGGGTTTTCACCCATGGTGAACTCTCATTCCTACCGCTTGAGAGAGCTTTTTGAGAGAAATTTTTTAATTTACTCAAAATATGTCACATGAAGCCTTTACCAAAAGCGCTCACTGAGAGGCATTTGTTGAGCCAACTTACTCGTATTAATTATGTTTTAATGATTAACAAAAAGAGAATTTTTAATATACAAATTATAGTTTTTTTTGGTGATTACCAAAAAGAATATTTTTCTTACATATATTAATTATAATATCGAATTATTTTTTATGAATTTATAAAATATTTTTTTCATAGCATATGTATTACCAAAAATATTATTTTTTGTTAAAAATATTTTTAAATATTTTTTAGATTAATTTATAGAATATTTTCATAGTATATGCATTATCAAAAATATTATTTTCTATTAAAAATATTTTTTAATATTAATTCATTAAATATTTTTTATATTATATGTATTATCAAAAATATTATTTTTTATTAAAAATATTTTTTAAATATATTTTAGATTAATTTATATAATATTTTTATTGCATGTGTAACTCAAAAAGAATATAACAAAGTACTTGCACCTCCCATGGTTTGATCCCACAACTGATCTACAAGCCCTCTTAATTATTTGAGTGCATATATTAATTTTAAATAATACTATATTTTTCTTGCTATAACGGTCAGATTTTTAATCGTTGGAAAAGTGCCTAAAATGGTTATAAATACCCCCCCAAACTCATTTTTTGAGCATCCAAGTGCTTTTATTGCATATCCAAAGCACCCAAAAGCTCTCAAACGCTCTTAAGCAAAACATTCAAACAATCCAAAGCTCTCGAAGTATTATTGCACATCCATCGAAGAGCCACAAAACAAGAGGAGAAAAGCTCTTCAAGTCTTCTATGACAAATCCGAACTTCTCCATTTGAGATTATAAATTTATTTATTTATTTAAATATTATTATCTTGTATAATTTATTCTTAATTGCTTATTTGTGTCCAAGTGTGGACAAATTATTTGTAATATTTAAATTATCATTGTGAATTATATATGTTTTCTAGAACCATTAAAATTTAGGTGAATCTAGTTTTCAAGATAAACTAGGAAGAAAACGTTGGTGTAGTGGTTGCCTAGAACCCATTATAATCTAGGTATGTATCTAATTTCTAAGGTGAGCTAATGTGGAAACTTTGGTGAAATTATTTTAGTGGAACCTCAAAAGTAGTTAGACCTTGAGAGAGCAGACTAGGTGTGTGTGAAGACACCGAACCACTATAAATTGTCTTGTGTCTCATTGTATTTATTTTTGTTAGATCTTGTGGCTTACATTTATTATTAATCTCAAATATAATTTATTATATTTATCAAATATATATTTTTCAATAAAATCATTAATCGATAATATTTATTAAAATTGAGAAAAATTTTAATCACTTAATTCACTCCCCTCTTGAGTGGCCATATCCTAAGGGACCAACAGTTTTTTTCATATCCAAAAGACGTTTGGCACGAAACTTTTACTTGGAAAACCCAACATTTTCAAGGTGTGAAGTATTTCACCTGGTAAACATGACGCGTGCGAGGCTTTTCACTCTGAAGTCATGTCATTCACTTGGAATTGTAAAGTTGAACTCATTCACCCAGGGAATTAACTCTTTACTTGGAAGATTTTAAAGGTGCTCCGGAGAAGACCTTTCTTAGCCTGAAATTCTGCCTAGCTTCGAGGTAATTTCTAGACGCAACTGATCGGGTTTATCTCTCTGTTAGGCAAGAAGATGGGAAGGAACTCACCCTATATTTGGGTCTTTGCACGACATTATACCCTAGGGTCACAGGGAGGTTGAAAAACAATTATGACATCCCTTTTTCTTACGCAGCAAGGGCTGCATACCAGGTGATTAGTGATTAATTTTATAAAATTTTATTATAATTATAACCCCTGTTTTGATTTTAAATTGGTTTAATCGAATAGTTATTTATAATATATATAATATATATCTATAATATATAATATATATAATATATAAATTGAATGCCATGTGTGGAGCATATATATGTAATATATAACATATAAGTATAATATATAATAACATTTGAATTACAAGCATGCGTGAACCATTAAATTGGAGGCTTAAATCATTAAAGTTCAAGGAAGACCCACATTTAATTGCAAGTTAGAATGAAGAAATGACCCAACGCATGCCCATTAAATTGAAGGCCCAAGGCCCAACACATGTTTAAGGCCCAACTTGAGCAGCCCATGGAAGACATCATTTGGAGAAGACCCAAGCATTTTTAATCCTAATGAAAGGCCAAGCATTTTTAATCCTAATGAAGACCAAAAACCCAATTGTAAAAAATCTATTTTTATTTTTTATTTTTAAATATTTATTTTATGAGTGCTACTTTAGATGTGTATTTTAGCTAAAATCTATTTAACTTTAAGTGTGCCTTTTAGCTAAAATCCATTTAACTTTAAGTGTGTGAGTACCCATTAGATATAATTATGTCTAGTTGTATAACTGAAATTGTGTGATTTGTATTGCATTTTGTGGGCTATAAATAGCTCACTTGGTTGCACTTGTAAAAGGTGATTATTATTTTTGAATTAAAATTTAGTTGTTTTCTTATAGTTTCTCTTTGAGAATTGCTTTTGTCTCTCTTCTTTTCTCTCTTATTTTCTCCTGTGATCTTACTTTCTTTCTTTATTCTCTTGAATTCTTATGTCATTTATTGTTATTTTATTATTTACCGCCTAAATGGTCAGTTAATATCTATTTTTAAATTTCTGCAATTTTAATTCACGTCTTTTTATTATTCACCGCCTAAATGGCTGGTTAATTTATGCTATTTTAATTCTTGTCATTTAAACTCTATCATTTAAATTACGCCATTTAAATTCCTGTCAATTAACTGTTAAATAAAGATGAGTAGCTAAATCAAATCTTAGGTTAAGGCAAGAACAGTATCCAACGTCAATGATTCCTAAAGAAAGTTACGCTTTAAATGAGTGATATTAATTTAAATTTCAATATGAGTGTGTATTATTAATTGAGAAATCACTAGGTTTCGATTGAAGCGTGAGCTTAATTAGAGCTTTCATGCCACGCATGAGAGTTACTAGAACTAGAAACGCTATCATCATACCCAAACCTGGACGATTAATTTAGTTGTTTTGTGTATTAATTGTAATTGAATTTATGGTGGTTGCTTAAACTAGAATCTCACATATCATGTATAAGGATTGCTTAAACTAGAATTATTATCATCTCTAATTGCATTTAATAACAAACCCTCATATCTGAAATTAAATTAATGTTGCTAATATTTTCTGCTAAAAATGGGGGATTAACGAGTTGGTACTAAAATTGTTTTAACTCAAGTGTTATCTAATTTTATATTCTCACATTCAGTGTTTATTTTAACTTTTGTCTTGTTTTATTTCCTAGCATCTGTTATTTGAAAATGCATAAAAAATCCTGTTGCCAATTCATCCAAATTTGTGCGTGTGTGTGTGTGACATTCTTTTTCTTTTACCATAATAAATCTCTTAGTGGATGACTTGGACCCATCCAGAAAATACAAATTTAAATTTGAACTACAACTGCACTCGTACACTGACGAGTATAAACCTCTCACCAAAATAAAGAAAAAAATAAAAAAAAATTATTGTGTTTTAATTGCAGTATGAGAGTGCAGCCACCAGGGGGATATATGTATGACTAGGGTTTAAGGTGTCTAGTTGGCCGTGAATGAGGATAGTTTGAAGAACAGGTTATGTTTTCCTCTCTACCCATTCAATATGAAGTTTTTGAGTCAGAATAGTATGGTTCCTGCTCAGCTCCATTCGAATGGAATAGCCCAGCTAGTAGGGTTTTTCATTTTGTCTTGGGAGAAAGGAATAGACCTAACTTCTAGGCTATTTAATTGTTTCTTCCACCCGTGGGTGTGTTTTTTTATGATATTTAAGGTACGTGGTGGTTTGAGGCTGTTTTTGGATTCTTCGTCGAAGGTGGAGCAATTTGAGTCCAAGTGGTTTGTCATTAGGTCACCTCAAGAGGAATGAAGGGCCCTTCGCTCCTAGTGCTTAGAAGAGAATAGAGTCGCCAAACTTTTCCTCTTTGAGATTAAAGACCTAAGAGCTTATTTTCAACCTCAAATGAACTGCCTCTTCCGTGGGGTTCTAGTGAGCCTACCTAACCTCCTCTCAAAGGACCGGTTGAGGAGTGTTGGCTGGATTCTCCACGTAAGCATGTCCTCTAGATGTGCTAAGATACCTGCCTAAGACCCATTGCCCGCGACACCATGTAAGTATGGAGTCCAAGATGAGGAGAAAGAAAGACAATCCCCTCATAAGAGCAGGCAACTTCTGAGGGTCTACACTTTGTCCTTTTTTTTTCTCCTTTATTATTATTATTATTATTATTATTATGCCTTTTGCTTGCTTTTCTCTTTATATCATTTTCAAAATCTAATTGTGCTATTTTATTTTTGTAGAGATAAGGCATTTTGTGTGAGCGATGAGTCAGAAGGTAGCCTAGGATGAAGCAACGATGTCTCCACTACCACTACCCTATCTCGAGGTCAAAGAGGGTCACGGGGAGACGAAGGTGATGTGAACCCCACAAATGAAGATGAGACCCGACGCTCAATAATGGTTCTTTTGCCAAGGATCGTTCTAAAACAGATTCATAATAAAGAAAATAAAGAACCTTGACCCGTTATCTATAAAGAGATAAGAACCAAAGGTATAGGAAGGTAGATGCCACACTCAAGATAGATGAGAAAAGTTGTGAGTAATAAGTCAAGGATGAACACCACAAGATAAAATCTTGACAAGTTGAAAATAGTTCGCTGAAGAACCAAAGAGAAAACTCTCACTAATAATATTGTCCAAAAGCTAAATTCCTCTCGGGTTACATTGGCTTATATAGCCGATCACCAATCCTAAACTAAAAGGAAATAAATCAAATCCTAGACATAGTAGGAATTGATTACAAGAGGGAAATGGCATAATCTGATAATAAAGAAACAAGAATGATCTAAAATAGAAAAGATTTAAAAACAAAGTAGGAAATAAGGGAAGTGGTCAATTATTCAACCATTCCTTTTTATGCACCTGGATCTTATCAATCAATCATCCCTGAATCTTGCAAATCTTGTCAATCAATCAACCCCAAATCTTGTAATCTTGTCAATCAATCAATCAACCCCAAATCTTGCAATCTTGTCAATCAATCAACCAATTAATCAATCAACCCCAAATATTGTAATCTTGTAAATCTTCTCAATCAATCAATCATTCAATCTATCAACCCCAAATCTTGTAATCTTGTTATTAGGCCTCCATGAATGCTCAACAAATCTTGTGAGGCTTTAGCAAGATGATTCACATCATTGAAGGTTCCCCTAAGAGGTCGAAAAAGAGGGAGACAGGCTGAAGAGGGTCAATTGCACCTTCGCTTCTACCAACTCCAACCGAATCGCCTCTAGTTATTTTGATCGAATCACCTCCAATTTTTCCATACGTGCTGGCTTCACCTTGTTATTCCTTTTTGACTTGGAGTCCTCTATCATCTTAGCCTTGGCCTCCATTTGGTTGGAAAAAGTCTTCTTCTCTGCAACTCTGTTGTCTTTCTCTACGCGAAGACGAACAATAAGATCCTCCAATTTCATCTCCTTGCGCTTATGCGTGAGATAGTTCTTGAAATTAAATCTTTCCATTGTGGAGGCAGCTTCTCAATTATAACATCAATTTGGAAAGTCTCACTCAATCATGCCCTCGGCTGCAATATCATGTAGGATGATCTACATCTCTTGCACCTAGCTAATAACAGTCTTACTATCAACCATCTTGTAATCTAGAAATTTGCCGACAACAAATTTCTTTCTCCTGACATCTTCTGTCTTGTACTTTTTGTCAAGAGATTCCCACAATTCCTTAGCCGTCTTGATTGAATTGTATACATTGTATAATGAATTATCCAATGCATTCAGGATGTAATTTCGGCATAGGAAATCAACATGCTTCCATACATCAATTGCTAACTGAATGTCCTTGTCACCAGCATTCTCCTTAGAATGTCCAGGACATTCTTCCTTGAGAAATGTGACAAAATTCAACATAGTAAGATAAAATAACATTTTGTACTGCCAACACTTGAAATATGTGCCATTGAATTTCTTAGGTTTCTCATGCTAAGAAGCCAAAGGCATAATGAATGGATTGAAACCATAAACTGATCCATTCCCCCCCCCCCCACTAAGTGACACACTTGAACTAGCCATAATGCTGACAAATAATAAATAACAAGTACATAATAAAAATTATATCTTAAGATTGTCATACAAAATCTGAATTTAACTATGATGATATGCATATTAACAATAAAACGAAAACACAATTGTATAATGAAAGGATATTTTTAAAAAGAACATAGAACCATATTGAAGTGATGTATGCTAAAGTAAATCTTCTTAAGACAGATTCCACCCCATTAATGGTGCTAAAGGATCAATGAACATCTGTTTCCCAATATACAACACTTCTTATAAGTATTAGTATAGTACAATACTAACCTTAATAGACGAAACCAAATTTGATAGTACTCTTCTTCTTGACTTGACCGAAAGATATTAGAATGTCTTGCACTTGAAAGTAATAGAGAATTATGAAAGTATGTTGGAGAAAGAATGTATGAAATCAATAACTTGAATTGATTTTTTTTTATAGAAAATGGAATATGGGGGGTCCTATTCATAGTTTTCAAGTGTCCAATCGTGAAAGGTCATGTTGTTTGACATAGTTTAATCTGAATCTTCATATCACATCCTTTAATATTTTGTTGCAACTTGGTGATCTAGATTGCGCCCTCTGGTGAAAGTACATATCTCTTCCTTTGCACCTTTTACATCCAAATAGACATATCCACTCACCCAAACGGACATGTCCACTCGCCTGCGTCTGTATAAACAGTCGCGTCCAATTTTAGAGACTTTTTCAATTCACAGATTTAAGAATTCACACCAAAACTCATTTTATTTAAAATTTTACTTAACAAATTAAAAACTAAATTGTAACTATCAAATATCACTTAATAAATTTTTATTTAATTTTTTAGTTTTTTATACATGCGTAGCATAGATCATTTGTAATTTAGTATATAACCAACTTTGGTAAGTGTTAGCCTTGTGTTTGATTTTGTTGGACAATTTCCACATATATTTCAATCATAAACACCTATTATTGAGGAAAAATCAAATCAAGTTAGCCCTTAGCGAAAAATTTGAGAAATTAAAGAGAGCAGATAGAATTATGGGTCCATGATGTAGGCTCACCTACAACGTATAGGTTCGAGTACAAATTGCACTAAGAAAACAGATATTGTTCTTATTTCATAAGCAACTAAAAAACTCTACAATGCGAATAAATGTCTTAAATAGGTGAAACCTGAAAACCTACTGGGCCACAATCCTCTAACAGGCTAGGCTTTTCAAAACAAAATAAAGAAACATTTAAAATAATGAACTAAAAACACAAAAACACATTTTCAACATTGTAAAGGATCTCAAATGGCCAAAATCCATCATACGTCACAACAAAGTAGTGTGTCTAATAAGTCTCATCGAGACCTTTCCGAAATGGGGCTGTGGGCCCAAAACGAACACTGTATGCAAAAGTTATGCCTATTTCTTCAAACACCGGCCGTCGTAACATTCCAATAATGCAAGGGCTTGTTCCTCCGCATTAGACACACGAACCTCATCATTCTCCCCAGGGCCAATGGGATTCATCCTCGAATCTGAGTCGCTATCATCTCTCTCCATGTCGTTCTCCTGGTATGGTAAAAGGTGCTTCACATTAAACACATCAGAAGTACAGATATGAGAAGGTAGACGCATGCGATAGGCATTAGGATTAATCTTTTCAATGATTTCCACAAGACCAATGGTACAAGCGGATAACTTAGAATATTCATGAGACGACACCCAATCCTTAGTAAGGACTGCCCAAACATAGTCACCCACTTCAGACTCAACAGAACGGCGATGACAGTCCGCTGCCTCCTTATACTTACGAGTAGATTCCAACAAATTGGCATGGGTCACCGCATGAATCTATTGCAAGCTACGAACAAAGTCGACAACCTGCCCATGCAACCGAGTCTTAGAGGGCAGCGTCAACAATTCAACTGGACTGCGGGGTAGAATACTATACGCCACCTGGAGCGGGCTGAAACCCATGCTCCTGTTCCGAGCATGGTTGTAAGCAAACTCGGATTGGCTAAGCCGCTGATCCCATGAACGCAAATTATCTCCCACTAAGCAACATAGCAGATCCCCCAAAAGGTTGACCACCTTTGTCTGGCCATCTGTTTGGGGATGATAGGCACTGCTAAAATTGAGCGAGGTGTAAATTGATTTCCATAGACTCCGCAAAAAATGATTAATAAACCTGGTGTCTCTACCCGACACAATAAACATAGGTAAACCGTGCAGGCGATATACCTCCCTAAAAAGAGCTGGGTAACATTCACTGCATATGCTATCCGCTTATAAGGGATGAAATGCACCATCTTAGAAAAATGATCAGCAACCACAAAGATAGAGTCATTACCTCGCTGTGTATGCGGCAAGCCTAAGACAAAATCCATGCTGAGATTAGTCTAAGGGGCGGAGGGAATTGGTAAAGGCAAATAGAGACTAGCATTCATGGCCTTCTCCTTGGCCAAGGAACACACCTAACACCTTGACACAAACTGGGCCACTTCACGACGCAAAGACTACCAAAAGGAAGAAAGGCTAATGAGAGCCAAAGTGTGGTCCCACCTGACATGGCCCTCACCATGGTATTCCTCAATCAATTTGAGCCAAAGACTACAGTTAGGCACACATAACTGAACACTGTTGAACACATAACAGTCTTCCAAGAGAAAGGGTGGGTGAGGTCCCTACAACAAACTAGCATAAATGGGGCCAAAGTAAGAGTCATCCACATAAAGAGACACAAAGGTCTCGAAACCAGGGATAGCCACCTGTAGCTGAGCTAATAATCCATGCCGACGACTGAGCGCGTCTGTTACACGGTTAGCAAAACTGGCCTGATGCTTAATCACAAAGTTAAATTGCTGCAAGAAGGCAATCTAAGATGCATGATGGGCAAAAACTAAGTCTTGGCGGGATAGATGCTTAAAAGCCTCATGATCACTATAAAAGATAAACTCTCCCTAAAAGAGGTAATGGTGCCAATGGCGGATAGGCTGAACAACAGCATAAAATTCAACATCGTATCTCCCTTAAGCCCTTGCCAACTTCTGACTAAAATATGCCACCGGTTTGCCCTCTTGGCTAAGGACAACTCCAATACCCAACTTCGAGGCATCACAATGCAAGACAAAAGGCTTAGAGAAATCAGGTAATGCATGCACTAAGGTTGACATTAAGCACTGCTTAATAAATTCAAAGGCATGCTCGGGCTCTAGTGTCCACTCAAATTTACTCACTTTCATACAATCCGTAAGAAGAGACATAATGGTGCTGAAATGCTGAATAAACCGCTGATAAAACGAGGCTAATCCATGAAAACTCTGCACATTAGAAACTATTTTTGGTCGTGGCCACTGTCGGATCGCATCAACCTTAGCTACATCGACTGTCACCCCATTAGCTGAAACAATATACCCCGAAAACAAAACTCGATTGGTGAAGAAAACACATTTACCTGGGGCTGCAAAGAGTTTCTCCTTATGCAAAACGACCAGAACCACTCGTAAATGAGCATAACGAGACTCCTCAGATGCACTATACACCAAAATATCATCAAAGTATATAACAACACACTTACCAATGAACGGTCGTAGAGCCTGATTCATCACCCGCATAAAAGTGCTTGAGGCATTGGATAACCCAAAGGGCATAACTAGCCATTCAAACAAGCCCTCCCTTATCTTAAACACTGTCTTCCACTCATCACTAGGACGAACTCGAATCTGGTGGTAACCACTTTTCAAATCAAGCTTAGTGAAGATTGCTGCTCCTGCCAACTGGTCAAGTAAATCATCAATCCTCGGTTTGGGAAAACGATAACGGATTGTTATTTTGTTGATGGCTCTACTATCAACACACATCCAATAAGTCCCCTCTTTTTTAGGTACAAGAAGCGCGGGTACTGTGCACAGGCTGAGGCTCTCTCAAATATGACCCTTCTGTACTAACTCCTCCACTTGCCTTCTCAACTCCTCATGTTTAACCGGGCTCATGCAATAATGGGGACGGTTAGGCAGCGATGCACTAGGAATCAAATCAATATGGTGTTGAATATCCCGTAATGGAGGAAGACACTGTGAGATCCGCTGGAAACACATCCTGAAATTCAGACACCAAGACAGCGGCTTTGGGGTGAAGACCCGTCCCCTCGACTGCACCAGGAACTGTCGACACTCCCGTCACCTCAGTCCCCATTAATAACAGCACAACACCCTCAGCCAACATCTCGCCCACAAACAAGGAACGGGAAAGTAGATTACTAGTATCCCCTACCGAAGAGGCACAATGAGTGTTCTTGGAGGGTAGTAGTGCAATCTTTTTGCCCAAAATGGTGAAGCTATACGCATTACGACATCCGTCATGACACACACCCCGGTCAAACTTCCATGGACGACCCAACAACAGATGATATGTGTCCATAGGCACCACATCACACCACACACTATCACGATACACATTGCCAATAGCGAAAGACACCAACACATGTCTAGTGACGAAAATTTCATTATCTCACTTCAACCATGCCAAACTGTAAGGAGCAGGATGGGGCTCTATGGCTAAATTTAACTTTTGAATAAGGGCCTCTAACATCACACTTTCACAATTGTCCGAGTCAATGATAAATCTACACACCTTCCCCTCAATGGTGCACATGGATTGAAAGATATGATTTCGCTGCAAGTATTCAGACAGCCCCTTAGGCGTAAGACACGCTCTTTACACTACCAAAAGAAGCCCTACGTCACCTGTAAGCACCTCCTCATCTTTTGTCGTTTCTTTCCCATCATTGGCAGAGTTGACAACATTAGTTTGGCTCACCTCTCCTATCAACAGACCCAGACTTGACTGCCCTTGGGACGGACAGTCCCTCCTCAAATGGCCAAAACCATCGTAACTAAAGCATGGACCACCATGCCCCAGCCCACCAGGAGGAGCCCAGCCACCGGAGTCACGGCTGTAAGACCCGCATAATGAATGGTCTGATCAGCGCCCCGTGGAGGAGGTTGGAACGAACCAAATATGGGATTTTAGGTGACTTGTTAACCCCCATTTCCCGATGAACCACCAAAACTACTGACTCCCGAGTTGATTTTATGCTTGAAGTGCGCATTGATGAGCCTTAGACACAGACACTGGTGAAAACATATTGAGAATGTCCTGCAAATTCAGCCTAAGTCTGCCAATGTAGTGCGTCACCAACTGATCCTTTGATTCTCCCAAATCATTACGCACTATTAATTGGTAGAATTCTGTGGAATAAACATCTACAAAACGATTTCCTTTCCTTAAATTCTTCAAATGCTTGTACAAGATCCTTGCGTAATTGAAGGGCAGGAACGTCGGCTTCAACTATTTCTTCATCTTCTCCCATGACTGAATCTTCGCCTTGCCTTGACGGCTCCGATTCTACTTAACTTGCCGCCACCAAGCGGCTGCCCGACCACGCAGCCTTATAGCCACCAAGGGTACTCTTTTGTCATCGGGCATCTCCTTGTAATCCAAAATCTCCTCTATGGCCGATAGCCAATCTAGAAATTTGTCAACCTCAATCCCACCATGAAACTCGGGGATATCCACCATAATTCCAGCCTCCCAACGCTGGAAAGCATCCCACTACACAACCGATTATTGTCTGCCAACCTGTTCCTGAGGCTGCGACACACGATCGCCCCGAAACTCCGACATGGTCTCCTCATCCAACGACCCCTCTGAATCGTAACCACTCACATCATCCCCATTGATTGTTGCTCCACGACTCAGTGGAATAGGAGGGGTTCTGTGCTGCACAACCTCTGTTGCCCACGTCATAAACTGATCAAATCGAGTTGTCAACATCTCGATCTAATTTCGTAAATCTGCAATTTCGTTATCTCAGCCACCACGAACAACACGTCCTCTTCCAAAAACCATGCTCTGATACCAACTGATGTAGGCTCACCTACAATGTACACGTTCGAGTACAGATTGCACTAAGAAAAAAATATCGTTCTTATTTGATAAGTAACTAAAAAAACCCTACAATGTGAATAAATGTCTTAAATAGGTGAAAATTGAAAACCTACTGGGCCACAATCCTTTAATGGGCTGGGCTTTTCAAAACAAAATAAAGAAACATTTAAAATATTGAACTAAAACACAAAAACACATTTTTAACACTGTAAATGATCTCAAATGGCCAAAATCCATCATACATCACAGCAAAGCAAAGTGTCTGATTCGTCTTGTAGAGACCTTTCCGAAATGAGGTCGTGGGCCCAAAACGGACACTGTATGCGAAAGTTACGCCTATTTCTTCGAAGATCGACCATCGTAACGTTTCAAGAATGCAATGCCTTATTCCTCAACATTAGACACACGAACCTCATTAGTCCATTTGTTAGCTCAAGATCTTTCATTACATCCTTGCTTACAATGTTGCTCATTCCTCTCACATGTTAGAAATCTACCCTCAACGGATGCAATTGCTTTATGGACTTGCAAAGGGGCATGACTTAAATTTCAGAGACCAGATATTCCTCCAAATAATAGCCCTGGCCCTGTGCAGAGGCAACAAGAAACGAATCTACTTCCCATCCCTTATCTCTGCGTTGTGTAAGAAAGCTAGGGGTCCCAATGTCATTTTCAGAGATTGATAAAGCAAAACCCAACCTCATCAATAACAACACAATTCGCCAATCTCATGCTCAAATTACATAGCACCAACATGCTACAACTTTTTTGGATGAAGAGGATGAGGAAGAAACGAACGAGGAGGCACAACTTCCGGCCAAGCTGCCGCCCAAATGGAGACCTGAAGGGGTAAACTTTGGGCCTATTTTTGGAGGCCATTTAAATCCAACTGCATCATGATTGTGAACAAAATTTCAAGTAAATGCCAACAATTGTAAGTGAGAATTGATGCACTCTGCGCTAATATGCAAGCCCAGAAAGAGAGTTGTGCCTGGGAACATGAGCATTTCATGTCAATGTTTGCCTAGCATTTGCAATCGCAGGCGCCACCAATACAACCTTCAGATAATGCTTAGCTTGAAATAAGCAAATAAAAAAAATAATAATGCGATATGTTGTAGCACCCCAAAATTCTAGGAACAAATAATATTGAATGTTCCCTAAATTGAGGTGACTTCTAATTTATTGAGGAAATGTGGATTTCAAAATTTATTTATGACATAATTTAGAATTTATTGTAATTCTAAAATTTCCATTTGTCATAAATTCCAATTGATTTATTATTTTATAATAAAATATTTTAATTTTTTATTCTAAAATAATTATTTGTAATAGTAGTCCTCCCGTGTTGATCCACGTATGATGATATTAAATTTTTTTCCAAATGATTAAATAATTTTGTAAATAAACTTTTTTTTATATTTTACATTAATGCAAATTGTTTAAATCTAAATCAATGGTACGCAAAATTAAAATAAAATTTAAAGGATTCCGAATGTTTGTCTTTTTCAATTAATGTCATTTAATACATTTTTAAATTGCCATATGTTTTGACAATTTTATAAATTTAAATGACATTATTCTTGTCACCAATTTTAAAATTTTATCTATATATACATACTAGCGTATACACGTGCCTAAAGGCACGGTATAAATAATATTAAGATTAAAATGCAGTTATAATTTATACGTATTATGTTGAAATTTGTGAAGAAGTTGTAATAATTTTGCTTGTATTAAACGCTCTACAAAACTCAAACTGTCAACTGATTAAGGCAACGATCAACCGACAAAACCCTCTACACCAAGATTATATCCAGATTATGGAAAACGGTCGACCGACAACACCTTTTAAGGCACGAACAACTCACATAACACCCAAAATACATGCAAATAACACCAAATTCTTGCATGCAACTACACCTTAGCAATAACATGCCATTCCTTTTAAAAATACAGGGTGAATCAAGTCCTCGTTTAGATGCTAGGCATGGTTTATCAAAAAGATAAGAAAAATGACACGAATCGCAACTAACCAGGTTTGTACAAAACCTCTCTCCAACGAAGGGTTTTATGGAAACTTAACTCGAAAATGGATGTCTCAAGAATCACAAAGGAGGAAGAGATTCAAGGAACAACAACATGATTTCAATAGAAGAACTTTCCATGGAAAAGGTATGAGATAGAAACTTGCCCCAATGGTTGAATGAATCCAAAGAAGAAGACAAGCCATAAACCGAGCTCCCAAAATCGGCAAGACGCCTTCTACTTCATCAACCAATCCCCTTTTTAGCATCAATAAGATGGGGATGAAGGAGGAGAGTCGGTGGAGCAAAAGAAGAGGAAGGATTGGGAGAAGGAGGAAAATGGTGAAGAGTTGCACAAAACCTCCATTTTATACTTCTTCCTCTTCCCATTTTACCCTTGCACTTACTATCATTTACAAATTTTCCATTCCCTTTTCTCCTCCTTTAATTTAAATAGAAAAGCTTATACATATATACATATTCACACACATAGACACCCAGCTACCCCAATTTCTCCTTAAATCCTAAGGCTTAATTTTTTACTTTTCCACATTTTTGCCCTTAACTTTCTACCCCTTTTTACTTCTTTTGACTTGAAATATTCCACACACACATTTCACACACATAGCCCTCATTTAACTTCCATTTTTCACAACACTTAGAATAATCTTAACGTTCTAAATCAATTTTATCAAAATATAGCACACATCCACCAAGTCCACATATTCTAAACCTTGTTATTGGGTCGTTACAGTAACGATTGTCAGTGAATCAAGACAATTGACAAAAGGCGCCAAAATTCAATAAAAGTCCTCACCTAATTTTCCACTGCCGCCTCTAAATGAAGCTCGGTCGGCCTTAATCCCATGGGTTTCATCCCGATGATTGATGATTAAGTCCGATCTATGAAGACCAATCAGATTTTATCCGATCATGAAGTTCGATTCTTTCATCGGACTTTATTCAATCATGAAGTCTGATTCTTTCATCAGTTTACTACAACACAAAAATAGTAAAATCCTGCTAACATACCCGATTGCCTATAATTGCCTATATATTTTGCTCTTTAAAGGCATTCTCAGTAAAGCTACACAAAATAGTAGATGATGAAATATAGTTAATTGAATTAATAATAGATATATGGCCTATGCAATTGTAGAAAATTCAATGTGCAGTGGACAGATTCACATCATTCAGTCGAAATCAAACCAACCACATGGCCATCTCGACTTCAATATCAATCACTGCAACGATTAGTCATTTGATTTCATTGTCCATTATTGTTATCTTTCAACTATGATTCCATCACCATGTCTTCCTGGGGACATTGATGTGGCACATAGGTAGGCATAAATGGTTGACACATTCCATAAGTCAGCATCCAGTTCACTCCATAAGCTGCATTCCAACCTTAATACTAAGCACCCTACAAAGATAATACAAAATTTTACTTTAAATTCCTAAAATCACAAAGTATAATGTAGAAGTATATGATCTAACAATGGCACACCATCACATGTTGTGAGTAAGTCAGTGGGGTTAGGATTACTGCAGCATCCGCTGCTTATGTTAGGCCTCGAGTATTCTGTGTATTCTGTTGCTTTGAACTATTTTCTTTGCTTGACTTCATAGTTACCCATGCATAAGAATAGTCTTGGCAATTATATGCGAACATTTGATAGTACCAATACATTAGAGGTCGTACACAAACCTTGCATTTTTGGCAACTCATTTCTAATGGCCCCTTCTTACAAATTTTTCTAGGAGCTCCATTTCTTTTTGTGCACTGCAGATCCAGAATGTAATCGGATGATGTCTTTGTAGATTTGCCACACTCATGAGCGATTTCAACGCTGCCTTGGAAAAGAACATTATTGCCACAACTTGTTCTCAGTCTCGATATGGAAAGGTCTTTCAGTTGGTTTTTGATCAACTTCGTTAAATGTCGGGTGCATTCATCATCATCTACTACCAAATTTTCCACCTTACCAAATAAAGTATGCAATTGATTGTATCTTACCTGCTCAAGAGTGCAAACCCAACCATTGTAATTGATCTTCACCCTTGTATATGCTCTACGCATATCTCTCCTCTATCTCCTCAAGATATAACTGTCGGGAAGCAATGTCATACCATTTTGGATTAAAACTGATATAGCATATCTGCGAAGTATCCCTCGAAACTCAAACAAGTTACAGCTACAAACAATGTCACACTTCTTTCCCTCAAACATAACGGTATATCGATTTCCCTTAAGTCTGTCATTGCATTTGATGACTTCTTCCACTTTGTACATAGTTCCAACACATGAAACATCGGTAGAGATAAGATCGCAATAAATTTTTCCAGTTACCTCGTCTTTGAATTCTAGGGATTTTGAGATTGTGTATACCTCCTGGAATTGTTTCTCCATACTATACCAAGTTGCGGATAGTACCATTTGTGAGTAGGATTTAAAATCTACCTGAAACTCTTTTTCAACTTTACATCTCAAAGCCTGATCATACTATTCGACAAATAGCTTCAATGAGGTTTTTGAGGTCACGTATCCATCGAAGAATGCATTCATACTCTCACTCCTTTGCGTTGTTGACATCCTCGCCCAAAAACTCATTCTCAAAAAACAAGGTACCGAACAACCTCTTTCTCTAAAAAGCCCTGACAACCAATCATTGTCATGCAATGTGTATATATCAATCAATGAACACCAACCCCATTCAAATTCTTCCTGACATTGAGTCTTGAACACCACTTCGTGCACAACCGAGGTTAGTGAATCCTTATGAGCGTGCCCCCCAAGTTTTTCAGGCAACTTCTTAAGTATGTGCCATAAACGCCATCTTTGCCTCGTGTTCGGGAAAATAATTTCAATGGCATTCTGCATAGCCCTATCCTGATCAATTATTAGACCAATGGGGGCTTAACCATCCATGCAATCAAGCCAAGTCTGAAACAGCCAAATGAAAGTGTTAGTGTCGTTACTAGATACTATCCAAGCAACGCCGACTATACGTGATGATTCACACCAACAAAAGGGGCAAAAGGCATGTCGTACTTATTCGTCAAGTACGTGGTATTGAACATGACAATATCGTCGAATTCCTTATATGTTTGTCTCCACCTATTATAGGCCCAAAATACATCCTCAATCAACCCTTATCATCCAAATCCACACTGAAGAAAAACCCAGGACACTGGGCTTTCATTTTTGAAAAGTAAGCTTGTATCGCAGTTGCATCTCCCTTCCCAAGTCTTAATCACCTAACCTTATCAATGTAGTTTCTGTAGTCTTTCTCGACAAAAGAAAGATTCTCATATCCACCCGCTTCAACAACATATGAGTTGTAGCTTTTGTGCATCGGAATACTAGCTATGTCATTTACTTCAAGCTTTCGTTTCACATGTTCACTCAATTGTCGATTACATGGATACAGCCTAGATTTAGAAGGACTTGTTTTGTGATTATGCTGCTAAATAACTTTAGTAACACACCATGTTCTTGTCAAATCTATGGTAGCTATCAGCCTAGCTAAACACCCAGTTTCAATGGTTGCTTGAGGCTTCAAAGAAATCCTTCTATCACTAGTTCTCCAGCCTTCTCGACTACAGAAAAAAGTCAGATATCTCAATAACCCATCATTACCCTTCCTTGAATTTCTTTTACTCACATGGAAACCCACACTATAAGCATATCTTTTGTAAAATTCAAAAACCTCATTATGGTCCCTAAACTTCATCTCAACCGTAGGCACGATATCACAGGTGTCTGATGTGCGTTCATTGTCCTCCCCTGCTTCAATCTCATCGTTGGCAACTACCACATTCTCTTCGTTGGATATTTAACAAAGGAAGCAAATCCATCAATAATTGAATTACTTAAAGTCTGATCAGGCTGAAGTTCGATCTGGCTTGATCGTTGGATGAAGTCTAATCGGGTGGGCTTGATCGTTTGATGAGGTCCGATCGAGCTTCATCTTCATCTTCATCATTGGACTTCATCCAGATTGGACTTGAAGTTAGACTTCATATCAACGATGAAAATGAAAACCAAAATAACCAAAATCAATTGACCTTTCTCTCTTCATCCGACAATGAAGAGAGAAAGATGAATCTAATCAGGTTAGTAGTTTAATATCAAAATTTTAAACCAACCAAGCCTACCTAAGTCTGACATTGTCGTCGCTGGGCTAATTACGTCCAACACAAGTTTCTTTCGCGTCTTTGCCAGCGGTCAGTGGTGGTCGGAGGTCTTAAAGAAGGTGGCGACGACAGTTGGAGAGAGAGACAGAGAGAGATAGTGGAAAATTTCAATTCAGACACATTGATTGGTGTCTTCTCTTTCATCCTTCGTTCAAGACATTAAATATTATTACAATAATTCGCGATTTTTTGACTATTGAAGATATTGATTTACCGCGATATCTCATTTCAGTCATCCTGTCGGTAACCTTGTTTTTTGTACAAGTAGCATTTTTCTCTATTTTAATTCATAGGTTCAAATCTTAGAATATTGTATTTTTATAGTAAAAAAATCTATAAAAGGCATCTTGAATAAATTTTTAAAAAATTCTTAAATACAACAAATTTGGTATTTGCACATATAATACATAGAATAGACATTTAATATTAATTTTTATTATCCAGAATAATTATTAGAGTTAGTATTGTTATTAAATATTAATGTTTTATTAGATTAAATTAGCTGTCCAATGAGAGTAAGCTACTTCTAGTTGAGTGTAGCCTTACATACATAAGACATTAAAATTATAATTGTTTGGATTTGTCTAATAATACTCTCATCACTTGTAAATTGCCAATCATAAGAAGAACTTCAGTAAATAAGTGTAATATGATTAAAAAATAAATTAAAACTAGAACTAACACAACAATTGATTTGAAATTGAGTTGATTTTTTTTTTAGAAACACAGAAACACTCAATTAAATCGCTGATTTTTCGTAGCCAATATATTAATCATTGAGTTAAGGCAATCCAAATTCAATGTTGTTGAGATTTAACCGTAAACCATCAACTATTAGTTATGATGAATTGATAATTATTTCCTGCTTATTTAGTTTCCAACATGAGCAGATTTAAATGTGACCTGTCCTGAGCTGAAGTCCTAGACAACCCACAACAAAAATTAAAATTTTAAGGTAAAAGTCCAGTCCAAATCCAATTTATCCCACCTCCAATCCAACCCACCCCACCCTAAAATGTTGAATCCGCGCCCCTGGTTTCCAAAGTATTGGTTTAATTGGATTGGAGGATAAATCTCTTAATTTCCTACATTATTGACTTTCTTGACCGCTATATTAATTAATCATGCACCTCTTATGTTTCATTTCAACATTAAGAAAACCAAAATTGCAATCTTGTTGACGTTTGATCCTACCTAAACCAAGCTATAACAAATGTATTCATGATTATTTCTTACTTTGTTTGCAAATTATTCTCATTTAGAGAGTGATAATGGGTAAATTGTACCGCTTGTTCTTGAACTTTATACTTCATAATAAATTGGTAATTATTTTTTAATTTTTGTTAAAATTTAATTCTTTTTTCTTTATTTTTTTCAAATTCTATCAACTAAAATTGATGTGAAAATACATTAATATAAATCTCAAAATTACTCGATATTGAAATTAAGATAAACCCAATTCTTTGAGATTGTCCAAGCTAGCTAGTCCTTGGCACAATTTTGGGATTGTTTAATACGTGTTCGAGTCTCGTTGATGGTATACAAAAAACATTTTGCAATTAGATTTTTGGGGCCATGACTGTCATGATACATGTTGGATCTATGTGGCCTTAAGCGTCGCATGTAGATGATGCGATGCTTTGCTCGTCACATTGTGTGATGGGATCTTTGTAGGCACTATATGCCTCGAAGTAACAATCTATCATGTAACGAAACTTTGTTTAAGTCATGTGGACAATACGATATGCATGAACTCGTAGGAATTAGTTGAAATAGAAGTTCAACTATCTTATGTTACAAAAAAAAAAATTTAAATATAGTAAAACAATATTCTAAGAAAGTTAAAATATAGTAAAACAATATCAAATTTGGTTGTATAATTCATAGGTTCAAATATAGTATCTCTCTCACTCGCTCAGTCTGTTGCCGCCACTGCCATCGTCGTCGTTACTACCCGCCACTGCTGAGCTTCCTGTGTCACCATCGTTGTTGTCCTCTCGGCCACCGCTTCTCGCTCACCCTCTCGTTCGATCGCCCTCTCTCTCACTCATATTGTCGGTCGACCGCACTTCTCCTCTTCTTCACAATCGCTGGTCACTTTTCTTCTTCTCTAACAGATCGCTGCATCTCTCTTTGGCCTAAAAAATCTATTACAGCCGCTCCCATGAGAAAATGAATTCTAGTAAAAGTGGAAAACGAATGTCACGTGAGCCAAAGTGAGAAAATATTTTTTATGAAAAAATTAATTAATCAAACACAATAAAAATTAGAATTTAAATAAAAATTAATTATTTTTCATAAAAAAAATGTGCAACCAAAAACATCCTTACAGATGTACATTTTCTTTATCATCTTGAATTTGGTTACACCAGACTGGTCTCCTTTGACTGTCTTTGGTAATCCTTCCTTTTGAGATTTGACAGTCGGATCTTTGAGTTTTGTCCCTTTCAACTCTGCATCTATGAAACTTTGAAGGGACACTTGGTACCCAATTTTTGGCTCCTTAAGGGTAAGTAGAATAATCATTATAAATAGCAATGCCCTTGAACATTCATTTTAGGTTCACATGAAAATCTCCCTTTAGCAGTTATACACAACGTGGCCTAATTTACAACATCAGAGATATTCCTTATGGAATAAATTTTAACACTATGATTTCAAGAAGTGCCCTTTTTTCTTCTGCTCTCGTTTGAACTTCACCAAAAAAAAAAAAAAAAAAATATTGAGCAACATGAAATCCTTTCTGCAAAAGTGTTTTGACAGTGAATGCAGCTAATTTTGAAAAAGTTTATGATTTTAAATAGATGTCTTCAAATTTAGCTCCCTCAAAACATATTAAAGTTTATATCATGAGTTTTAATATTGTCCTCATTTAAAGAACTATACTCATGATTAATAGCAAATGTAGAAATAGAGATTACCTTATTTTCTTCATTTCATTTTAAGCACATATCTGATAGATGCGTTCAGTGGGGCTGTCTTCATACTGCAACCTTTTATTAATTAGCATTCTTTCAAAAAAAATAGTGAAGTATTTTGAAGTAAAGATGTTCAATATAGCTTTAACATTTGAATATTTAAAAAAAAAAATCAGCAAAAACATTTTCATGTGAAATAAGCCCAGGGCCGGCCCAAGGCCCAGTAGAACCCTAGGCGATAATAAATTTTTTTAGGGAAGGGTGGGGTGCCATATTTTTTGGACGCTCCCAATTTTTTTTTTCTTTTTTTACAGGGGGCCAATTTTTTATGGGAGATGGGGATGGGTGATTTGCTTTTTCAAGTGGCTATTATATTTTTCTTTGAGGGGGGGTGCGCCAAATTTTTGGGAGCCCTAGGCATAGGCCTTAGTGGCCTATGCCTTGGGCTGACCCTGAATAAGCTTTAGAAATAATCATGATTTTAGATACATAAAAGATTTTGAGACAACCCATCTGTTCCAATACTCCAAAATGTATTATCATTTCTATAGAAATGATTTATTTCCGTTGGTCATAAATGAAGCCATCAAAGTAATAAACAATACCAATAAGATATGCTTTTTTTGACATTGAAATTTTTGGGATGACTTAGAATTATCCTTGGCAGTTAAGCCACAAATATAAGAGCACCTACTCTGATACCATATATAAAGACTTGTGAGAGTATACACTCAAGGAGTGGGGGTAAATTGGGTGTTTCAAAACTGTGAACTTATTTTGAATTTTATGCACAGAAACTATTTTGAATGTTTTCATACATTTGAAAACTTTTGCTTGAATAAGGATAAACACTGTTTGACACTTGTAGTTTCCAAAACCATCCTAAAAGTGAAAACATTTATGCTAGTGTGATTTTAAAGACAATGCTTAAAATATACATTAAGGAAGCACATCATGTGAAAATCGAAGCATAGAGAAACATAAAGCAAACACATAACACAATATTTATAGAGGCCCGATTAACTATTTATATCTACTATTTTAACTTCTTATGAAGGATTTAAAATAATTCATTAATTGTGTAACTTTTATAGATTTAACTATAACCTTAAGGCAGTTTTTACAAACTCAGCTGAAATTTCAATTTTTAAAAGCTAAGTTGGAATCTTAATTTTTATGAAACCTCAACTTTTATAGGTTAAGTTGAAATCTCTACTTCAACCTTGCAAGCCTTTTATAAAGACACTTACAATGTATTTGTTGAAAAGAAATTTAAAATTAGCTCACAACAAAAAATAACCCTTAAAAGATAAAAAAGAAGCTCACGACAAAATACAAGAGAAGTGTAAATAATTATACAAATGAAGCATTCAACTCTCTTGAATAATCGGGTTTGAAGGATTTATTTATGTAGATCAACGAATCAGTGACTGGAGTAGGTCTAAAAAGAATATGATCATTAGTAGCATCTATTCAAGTGGCCATTGAAGTGGTAGCCCGATCTCATGCAATGCTTGGGCTTTTATAGAAGCTTTGAGTCTCGATTTTGAATTTGAAAACACTTGCATTCTCAACCGTTGTTTTGATTTGACTAATAATAATTAAATTAATTCACAAAAATATAAATATAAAATGATATATCATTTTGTACATCATATGTATATAGTATAAAAGAATTCAAATACATTTTGAATCTAATTTTGTGTGAGAGAATATTCAGATAGAATTAAATGTCTCTGCAACGATCAAAATTGTGTGTATTTAATGTTTTATAATAGTTATATTTTTAAATTTTATCACATAATTTGTCAAGTATATTTTGACATTACTTGAGTAAAATTTGCAGATACTTGAGTATGCTTGAATGATAATCGATTAAGCCCCTTGCATTATTTGACTACAAGATATACTTAGTAGATTAATAATTCAAATATATAGACCCAATCTTTGTTCATTATATCTTACTCTACTAAATCCCTTTGTTAATCGATTAAGTAATAGCATTACTTGAATACAGAATAACTCATACACAATTAACATTTTGACTTCTAATTAAATACTTGGTTGAGCACATTTGGTACTTGATTATACAATGATATTCCTCAAGTACAAATATATTTTACTCAATTAACATTTTATCTTTATATTTGATACTCGATTGAACATTCTTGATAATCAATTATAATACCTCATTACTCGAGTACAAGATATCTCTTAGTCGACTAATAAATCAAATACAGAGACTCATTATCTATTAGACATATTATACTCGATTAAGATACAAATTTATTAAACCAAGGTAATTATTACTCAATTAAACCTAACCCCTTAGTCAATTAATGTCCAAATATTGACAATTTTCACCTGATTAATTACTCAAGTAAAAAATTTGATTACTCAACTAAAAAGATAAAATACTCGATTACTATTTTCTTTTAGTTGATTAACAACATAAATCTATAGACTTGTCATTCTAGTCTTAATTATTACTTGATTATAGAATATAATTACTCAATCATATCGTGATTAATCGAATAACACTTAGATTATTCAATTGAAGTATTTTCACTTCTTTACTCAAATACATTAAGCATATAATTAATTAATCTGATAAGTTAGTCAAGTATGGACATTCGTTACTCATCTAACGTTTCCTTATTTGATTAGTTTTAAGCTCATACATTATCTTACTCAATTAATTAACAATATTAAATATTCAAGTATAGTTTTGAAAATTGATTAAAACTAACTTTTTGAAACGCATGTACTCCATTAACAAATGAGTTTACTGGAGTAAGTAATGTGTTACTCGATTATCATTGAACATTACTTGATTAATAATTTATCATGAGAATTATTAAAGTTTTACTTATATTTCATCATTAAAATATAACTCAACATGTTGCTACTCTTCTTATCAATGGCAATCATTATGAAGGTTCATTCTTTGATCGATAAAACAATATAAGTGCCCTACCTATTGGTGTTATTTTTTTTTCTTTAATTTCACTTAAAAGGGGGGAGAGATAAGAGAGAATGGGAAAAACTAGAGAGAATATGGGTAGTAAAATATTTATTTTATTTTGATTTTTAGTAGCAAGGTAAGTTTGTAATTTCTTAAACTATAAAGGAGGTTTTGTAATGATGTCAAACCTCTAGGGTGTCTAATCTAATTTACTTAGAAATTAAATAAAAATTAAAATTATTAATAATAAAGTTAAGCAAGTACCATAAATAAAATTTAAATAATATTTAGAGTTATCTTACTCTTGTTTGAATGTTCAATGAAGAAAAGTGAAGCAAATTTCAAAAATAGCTTTTATAATTTATATTTCTATATATATATATAGTGCAAAGGGCAAGAATATAAGAAACAGACTTTAATTACAAAAGAGCCATGTTCCCTCTCCTTTATAAGGGATGAGATTTTAGAATAAATAAAGAAAAAGAGGGAAATTGAGCCTAACTGTGGGAACAGTGGATTTCATAATTAAAAAGATGATGATGATGATTACAGGAGCATGCATTACATTAAGAGTATATATATATGGGGAATTATTTATAGAAAGGATCCAATGATATATATATATATATATATATGGATTGGATTGGAAAGGGAAAGCCGATGCTCTTCTCTCAATTCATTCTTCCGGATAAACTTGGGATAACAAAGACAAATTGGGATAGAACCTTTCTTTTCATCTCAAACCTTTCCTTTTTATCTTTATTTCTTTCTTTCTCCTTATTCTTCACTTTCTGCAACTTCTCAAATCATATGATAAAATGAGGCATAACATAACATAGCTTGCTAGCATGTGATGTGAGTTTTTGTAAGAGATTAATATAAAAGATTAATATAAATAATAATAATAATGAGATTAATATAAAAGATTTTTTCCACGCCATCACAATTCACAGTTAGTGACACCTCAGTTGGATTATTTAATCTCCTTTTATTAAAATATTATTATAAGATTAAAATTAATTAATTAATTAACACAACCCCTACCTTGCTACATTGAAGACTTTGTGTTTACTAGAGAATGTTTAATTTAAGTCACAATTAATGTAAAAAAAAGAAGAAGAAGTAAATTATCACTCTAATCTAATCCGCAAAGCAAAATTAAGTCCACAAGTAGCGCCTTCTCTTGTACAATCTGTGTGATGCTACAAACATAATAAATTTAAAATTCCAAAAAAAAAAAAAATAAAAATCCTGACACGTTGAACTTCAGCTGCGGTGGTTACTATTTGGAGTCTGGAGAGGGGAAATTGCGTACGGACGCTGTTATTTGGGCTTCACGTGGGCTTCACGTGCAGTGAGGCGCTTAATACTTGTCTTCTCCCACAGAATCACGTGGCCCTCACATGTCCCGACAAACTCCACCCATTCCCTTCCCCTCCCTCCCTCTTCATCGCCATCATCATCATCATCATCCCCATCTCCAAATCTCTCTCTCTCTCTCTCTCCGTTCTAGGTCCCGGACACATAGACCCGAATCTGGCCACCAGCAAGGATGGCCGCCGCCGCAATCACCGTGAACGACCTCCCGGACGTTATCCTCTCCATCATAATCGCGGCGGTCTCCGACACGCGCAGCCGCAACGCGGTGGCGCTGGTCTGCCGTAAGTGGCTGGTACTGGAGCGAGCCACCCGCGCCTCCCTCTCCCTCCGGGCCAACGTCCGGGACCTCGTCATGGCTCCCAACTGCTTCCAGTCCGTCACCCGCCTCGACCTCTCTCTCCTCTCGCCGTGGGGCCACTCTCTCCTCGCCACTTCCACCGACGACGCCCACCTCCTCGCCCAATTTCTCGGCCGCGCCTTCCCCGCCGTCGCCGCGCTCACCGTCTACGCCCGAACCCCCGACACGCTCGATCTCTTGGCCCCCCAGTGGCCGTACCTCACCGACCTCAAGCTCGTCCGGTGGCACCAGCGGCCGTCGGAGCTTCCTTCCGCCGCCGATTTCGATCCTTTGGTCAACCACTTCCACTCCCTTTCTTCTCTTGATCTATCCTCATTCTACTGTTGGACCGACGACATACCGCTGGCGCTCGAGTCCGCGCCCAATCTGGCCGCGAAGCTCACTCGGCTCAACCTCCTCAACCCGTCGTTCGCCGATGGGTTCAAGTCCGACGAGATTAAAACGATCACCGCTGCTTGCCGGAACTTGAAGGAGTTCCTCGTGGCTTGCGTATTTGATCACAGATACATTGGCTATGTCAGCGATGAGACCCTGCTTTCCATCTCCGCCAATTGCTCGAAGCTTTCTCTGCTCCATCTCGTAGATGCCTCCGCTTTGTTGAACCCTAGAGGGGTTCCGGACGAATGGGGCTTCACCGCCGAGGACGCGAGGATCAGCCCCGGCGCGTTGATCGACATGTTCGCCGCTTTGCCCTTGCTGGAGGAGCTCACCCTAGATGTTTGTAAAAATGTCCGAGAGAGCAGGCTGGCTTTAGAGGAGCTAAATTCCAAGTGCCCGAAGCTGAAGTCTCTGAAATTGGGACAGTTCCATGGACTCTGCAGGGCCAACGAGTCGACGCTCGACTCCAGGCTCGACGGCATTGCCCTGTGCCAACGCCTGGAATCTCTGTCGATTAAAAACTCGGCCGACTTGACGGACCTCGGCCTGATCGCCATCGCCAGAGGATGCTCCAAATTGGCCAAATTTGAGGTTCAGGGTTGCAGTAGAATCACCGTCCGGGGAATGAGGACGCTGGCTTGTTTGCTCCGGCGGACTCTGGTCGAGGTGAAGATCTCTGGTTGCAGGAACCTTGGCGCGGTTTCGTCGTTGAAGGCATTGGAACCGGTCAAGGATCGGATTGAAAGGCTCCATATGGATTGCGTTTGGGACAGTGTGGAGCAATCCGAGGCCCTGCAGGGTATCGAATACAATTTTGATCTGAACAAATCGCTGGAGGGCGGGGTGATGAGCCAGCACTCGGGCAGCCAATTCGCGGACACCTTTGATGGGAACCCGAAAAAGAAATGCAAGTATTGGTATGATTTGATTTCTTCCTATATGGAAGAGGATGCCGAAATTGGAAATAGAAGAGAATGCAAGACCTTTGTTAAGACATGGGAGAGGCTGAGGTACCTTTCTATATGGATTGGGTTTGGGGAGCTTTTGAGCCCCTTATCAATGGCGGGGCTCGAGAATTGTCCTGATTTGGAGGAGATTTGGATAAAGGTCGAGGGGGATTGCCGGGGCCGGCTGAAGCCATCGGAGAGGGCATTTGGATTGAGCTCCCTCCAGCGGTACCCTCGGCTGAGGAAGATGGATTTGAATTGTGGGGACATTATAGGCTACAGGCAGACGGCGCCCTCGGGGAAGATGGATCTGAGCCTGTGGGAGAGGTTTTACCTCTTTGGGATCAAGAACTTGAGTCTTAACGAGCTTGATTACTGGCCGCCTCAGGACCCTGATGTCAACCAGAGGAGCCTGTCGCTTCCGGCAGCCGGGCTGCTGGCAGAATGCAGCACCCTGAGGAAGCTTTTCATCCATGGAACTGCTCACGAACACTTCATGAGAATGCTTCTCAACATCCGAAGCCTGAGGGATGTGCAGCTGAGGGGGGACTACTATCCTGCGCCGGAGAATGACATGAGCACGGAGATGAGGGCCGGCTCTTGCTGCCGCTTTGAGGATGCGCTGAACATGCAACGGATAGACGACTAAAGGGCGTTTTGTTTCAATGCTCGAGAGTGTTCCCAATTGATGATGTCTAGAGGGCGTCCTCCGATACACAAGGATGCGTCAGGATGGATTGACTGAAACAGGATAATCTTCCAACATGCATGGTGTTATTTGTGAATTTGACTTGGTATTCTCCTACTGCTGTAACATTATGAGTAGCTGACCAGTGGTTGTGTATTCCAGCCATTTCCAAATAAAAGAGTTGCAACTCTCTTTTCTCCACTGCGTCTGCTCCACTCCCCCCCCCCCCCCCTCCTCCCTGTTTCGTCTGCTGCTCTTCTTCTGGTCCATTTGTCGTCGTTAGCCTCTGATGCAGCCACTTCCGTTGCGGTTCGTCACCACCATCAACGTTTCTAGTCGTCATTGGGTAAGGCTGCAGCCTCCATCATTGTTTCTCTTCCCTTACTCTCTCTTTCTCCTTTCCCTCACCTCTTTTTCCCATTGTTAAAAAATAAAAAATAAATAAATAAAATAATTTAAATTTAACGAAAAGTCAACCTATCACTAAAAAATAAAAATAAATAATTCAAATTTAGTGACGGGATCAATCCTATCGTTAAAAAATAAAACAAAAATTAAATTAAAAAAATTAAAATTTAGCGACGAGTCAATCTCGTCGCTAAAAAAAAAATTAAATAAAAATAAAAATTTAAATAAAATGAATCTAAATAAAATTAAATAAAATAATTTAAATTTAGCGACAGGTCATTCTGTCGCTAAAAACTTAAAAAAATAAATAAAAATATAATTTTTCACTGCTAACACTAATATTAATAAAAATTAAACTAATAATTTTTTAATATATTACAAATTAAAATTAAAATAAAAACATAATTTTTCATAGCTAATGTAATAATTAATAAAGTTTTATTTGAATTAATAACAAAATAAAATTAAAATTAATATTCATTTCCTTTACTAACATTAATTTTAAAATTAATATCATTAAATAAGTTTGAAAATTTTGCTATATAAATATAATTTTAAAATATTTAGAAGAGAATACTATAAATATATTTTATATACATCAATAAACAAGTAGATTTCTAAATTGGTTGGCTTGAGCGCGGAACTTATAATGAGAGGTTGGAGGTTCGAATCCGATAAAGGGCAAAGATAATAGCTGGGAATAATATCCCAGCACTGCCACGTGGCGAGTAGCCACGTGGTGCACATAAAAGAAAAATAAAAAAAATTAAATTAAACAAATTAAAATTTAGTGACGGGGTCAACCCGTCGCTAAAAACTACCCATCACTAACCTCGTTGCTAAATTTTAGCGACACCCCTTTTAGCGACAGAAAAGTTCTCGTCACTAAATTCGTCGCTAAAAAATTTAGCGACAGATTTTGATGTTTTAGCAAAGGAATTTTTCGTCACTAAAATGCTAATTTTTTGTAGTGAACGCTTCTTGTCAGCGCCGCCATCAACACTTTTGGTTGCCGACGCCTCTCTCTCTCTAGGTTTTCTTGTTCTGGCTGGTGACTTCTCCTCTCCTATCACTGTTTGCTGTTGTTGCCCGCCGTTTGCTGAAAATGTATATTCTAATCTAAATATATAAATATACACAAATTAATTATATATATTATATAAAACAATTACATTTGATATGCCCGCAAATTTTTGAAAATTTTATATGAAACGAAAACGCAAACGTGGGCCGAAAACACCCAATAAAGTAGTAGAAAACCCAAGAAATTAAATTAAATAAAATAAAAATAGCAAAAAGGGCAAAAAAGCCCAATTGGGGGCCAGCCGCAAATTTTTTTTATTTTTTAAATTATAAAATAAAAATTAAACTATAAATTATGATATTATAATATTTATTTTTAATAAAAATATATTCATATTCATCACAATATAATTATATTTTTTTTCTTTATCATTCATACAAAATATAAAATTTTATGATTGTAATTATGTTATGTATAAATAATTATATATATTCTTATGTTATTATTTATTTATATTGCTTGAATTAAAAAGTTAAAAATTGTATGTAAAATTGTATAAAATTATCACATTTCACAAAAATCAACAATTATATGTAAAATTATACAAAATTTTAATATAATATTTTACGTTTATATAAATAATACAAATAGATAATATCATAAAAATATACCTTAACCTAAAATATATTTATTTGCCACTGTTTAAATTATATATTTTTTTAAAAAAATATATTTTAATAAATATATTATATATGTGTTAATTTTAGATTTTTGAAACTTAAAAATAAAACGACCAATCCATACATTTTATTAACTGATGTTTTTATCATTTATGATAGTGTTTTTATTATTTATGATAGATTAAGAATGTGTATTTTTTAATCAAAATTTTAAAAATATTAAGTGAAATATATTGAAAAATAAATACAACTTCCTGATTGGAGAACAGCGGGAAACGACGATAAGAGAGAGAGAGAGAAGATCCAGAGAGAGAGAGAGAGGTGTCGGCAACCAGAAGTGTTGATGGCTGCGAACGGCGGAGAAGGCGATTGTAACAGGGATGAAAACAGTACTAGAGGCGAACGCTGAGAAGAAACGTTGATGGCAATGGCTTCAACGGTGGTGAACGACGACGAGAATGAGAAAAGAGAGATAGGGGGAAGGAGAAAGAGAGAATAGGGGAAAAGAATCAACGATGGAGACTACAGCCTTATTGAACGACGACTAGAAGCGTTGATGGTGGCGACGAATCGTAGGTGGCTGCATCGGAGGCTAGCGACGGTGAATGGACCAGAATGAGCATAGCAGACGAAAAGAGGACGTGGAGTAGACGCAATGGAGAAAAGAGAGAAGGAGGGTCTATGAGTGATAGAAAGAGAAAGAGAGAGAAAAGTGAGAAAAAATTAGACAGTAAACCAGACATTGGGCCGCACGAATAAAATTAAAATAAAAAAAATTTAAATACCTCTTATAAGGAGAGCCGTATCCCAACATTAATTACAAGCCCTCCCCCTCCCCGGGGGCCGGGGGCGGGCTCTCACAAAATTTTTGCAGCAGAACTTCGGCTTTGATTTTTTAGCTTGTTATTTGATTTTACCTGTTAAGCGGAATTGGTCCCAAAAATAAGTTTAAAAATTCATTTTATTTTTAACATAAACTACAATGTATTAATACAGAAAAATATCACAATTTAATATTTAAATAATCTTTTTTATTAACACATTTTCGGGGATATGTATGGGTGGCTAGAATGAACCTTTTCTCATTCTCCTCGCAGATTCAGTCTTAGGATTATCCATAACGTTTTTCTTTTCCACATTCTAACTGAAAGTAGGTGATGGGTTATGCATAATGGATGGTTTCAAAAGTAATTTTTAAATTAAATAATCAAATATAATTTATTTATATTTTTTTATTGTCAAAATATAATAATTAAAATTTATGAAATAGGAATGCTTTGGTCTTGGCAGAATAGGGTAAACAACTGCCAGATGTCTACTCCTGCGAACAATATGAAGATATTTCTGCTGTCTGGATGAAGTTGGGTGCCCAAAAGAACTCTAGATGAAGTTGGAGAGTTGCCTGGCTGGTCTCCAGGTAAACTGAACAGCTGGTCTTCGAGTAAAATGAATGGCTAGTCTCCAGGTGAACCAAATGGCTGAACTACTGGTAAACTAGGTGGTTGTTTGAACACTGGGTGAAGCTGAATAATTGTCTATACTCCAAGTGAAGTTGCATCCAGAGAGCAAGTTAAAAGCCATTCAGGGATTCTTTACTTGTGTATATCTTTCAATGCTCAAGTTTTTTTTAAAATTTTATAGAATTTAGGTGAACCATTCAGCTTAATCTGGCCCTTCCCTCTTGGCCCATCTCATAGTCCAATCTCAGCCATCTCTCTAGGTCTAATCTTGACCCCATTCTAGTCCTGTGCCAGCCTATAATAGCATCATTACAGTTTCTGTTGAGTATTCGTATGTCCGTCCCGAATCTCATCATCATTAATGACAGATCTCACCCACATTAATTAGGGTCTCGTCGACACCATACGGCTACCTGGGAACCCTTGCCGGCGCTGAATACTTAGTCTCATCACTCACAAACGCACGACACATGTAGGAAAACGTCTCCTCTTCTTATATCAACTAGCTTTGTTCAGAATCCATGTATATTTTGCCCTTTGAACTATTGATATGTTGTTTTTTCTTTATTCTCTTACTCATTCGAGTGTCGGAGTGCTTGCAGGTGTCAGTTGCCTCCCAAACGGACCCGTCGCTGGAGCCTGCTCCCTAACGTCGCGATACCATCTCCGATCGCTCCCTTTGGTAAAAAAAGAACATTACAAATGTGTAAAAAGACATAAAATTAATTTATCCTTATATTAAAATAAAATAAATATAAAAAATATCATACAATTAAATATTATTTTCATGTTAATTTTTAGAATTTTGGTTGCATTTAAATTTTTTTCCAGAAAAATGAAATCTGTCATGAAATGCATTTAAAATTTAACTGTCAATTTTGCATTTGCATATAATATTCAGAGAAATTATATATTTTAGATAATTTTGTACTTCAAAAATATTTATTTATGTTACAAAGCTAATATTATAGAAAGCCTCCTAATATTAAGCATGCATACGCTAGATTTCTCACCACAGTAGGGAAGTATTAGTTTCTTTAGTAATATAAATAATTTTAGTGCAATTTAATTTTATTTAATGTGATTAATGTGCTTTAAATGCTCTAGGGTGATTACAAATATAATACCATATCATAAGCTAATGTGGTGTCACAATATAATAATATTTTGTCAACATGTGTAATAGTTCATTTTTTCAACATTTAACATCAAAATTTATTTATATAAGCTATAACTTGGGATTATCGATCTTGTGCGATCTCCTACCGCTCGTGCATTCAATTTTGACAAAAGAGATAAATCGCAAGGGAAAGTTTCACTTCACTGCGCAAGGTAAAAAATTGAATTCACGATCTACTAGTACGAATTTTAACTTATCATGACCTAACTACTTGACTTGTACTCTAAGAGGGTATTTGTTAATCAAGATAAGAGGGAGAAAATGTCATATATGGGAAGCATTCCGGATGTTTGGTATTTTCAACGTGTTTGTTAAGCTTATCTGACCACTTCCAAAAAAACCCTCACGTGACCTCTTATTTTCGCCTTTCAAGATAAATTTATTCAACCTCCCCCCTCGGATAAATTTATCTGACTCTTTCAAGATAAAACTCAATTACTTATATGCCCCTTATAGGATAGTTAATGCCATTTAATGCATTTTAAAGATTTAAATTTATTAAAAAATTTTATTTATTTAAGTCTTAGAATTAATATTTTTTAATACATTTTTAAATTGTTATATGTTTTGACAATTTTTAAATTTTAAATGACATTATTCATTTCATTGATTTTTAAAATTTAAATTTCTCTATATATATATATATATTTAATTAACTAATATAATTCCTTTCACCAATTTTTAAATTATTTTATATTCTATTACCTATTATAAAAATATGTTTTGGCCATTTTTAATTATCTAGGTGGAATTATTGTAATTCTAACAATAATTATTTCTACTTTTCAACTCTTTTTAAATTTATTTTTGAACATGAATTTAGAAAATAAAATATTAATTTTAATTGTAATTTTTATTTTTTTGACAATTCATATTAATCATAAAATACTATTTTAATCATAAATTTGGTAATAGGGATATTTTGGTAAAAAAACTCTTATCTTGGTGCTTATCATATGCATTAACAAAGATATAAAAAAAAATACAATTATCAGTGAATTCTAAAAAATTTAACAAACACTCTGATAGAAATCTTGGAATATTTTTCAGTCTTATTTTGATCATTTCATATCTTGATCCGAAATACATTCTAAATTTGTCTTGATACCTCTTATCTTGCTCATTTTAACAAACGTCCCCTACAAATATATAAGCTATACCTGAAGCTTATACAGAAGGACAAAAATGAGCAAAACTGGTTCTCTGATTCAAGACAATATGGACCATGGGCTAGGGCCCATTAAAAGATAGATTGATTTTAAATGGGTTCGAGTGCCCTACCGTGTCACTCGTTCACCTGGATTAACCTTGTCCCGTTCCTAAGAAGACCCCATCTCATTCCCACGGATATAACAACGACATGAAAAACAATGCCCCAATGATATGAAAATCACAGGCCATGCACTGACTCTTTTGCAAGTAAAAATAATTGATGTAATATACCACATGTTCAATATGAAAATGATACCATAAGTACATAAGTAAACACTTATGCATAGTATCTCAAGTTTCGAAGGGTATAACCACTCACTTGAACTGATTTAAACACGTGTATGCCAAGCTCGAGAAGATAAAACTGTTCACCTGAACCCACTACACACACACCAATACACTTCCAAACAAGAGTAAGACTAGAATCAAACCATTTACTTCAATTTGAAAAAGTCTGATTTTCGCATAGAAAAACGTGTCCTATCTCGAAAAACATGCAACCTTTTCCTTTAACAGTCCAATCGTCTCCTGAATACCATTATGACTATAGAATTCAATATTCCTATTTTTTTCATAATTTTTTCAATTTTTTCCTATTTTCCAAACATTTCTTTCCCTAAAAAATTCACAATAAATATCAAACACCTATTTTTTTCAAACATTTTTGCATAAACCCTCCTAAAATAATTTTATAAAAATTATAAAATTAATTTCGAAATCTACATGTGCCTCACGTGCTAGCGGGTGGAAGAGAGTGAAGTCCGCTCGTGCATAAACGCGGGCTGTCTTCTCCAGTCTTCTTCTCTAGTAAAGGTCATCGGCGACGGTCTCCGATGCCCAATCTAATTGCAGGGGCTTGAAACACTCGTTGAGGCTCACCGGTGATTGCTTTATTGGCTCATTTGGCTGTCTAGTCCATAGCTGAAAGAAATTTAGAAAAAAAAAGAAAAACCTTTAAAAATCATTAGCTTTTTTATGTTAAATAATAACTTCACATATGAGATGAATAGAAAGAAACGTGATGTGGTTACGTGATTTTAATTCTCATGCAATTTCTTAATTTGTATTTATTGTTTAATAATATATTTTTTTTAATTTATTAAGTTATCAATTAAAAAAATACATAATTGTCTATATTATTGTCTATAAACCTTAAACCCTATACACATTATCGTCTATATTATTTTTCTATATATCCAACTCATCTAGTAAGTCATGGAAAGGCTAACAAATTTGGGTAATGTATTAATAAAATTAAAAGTTTATTTTGTTATTGCAATAAATTTAATAATTAATTAATGGGGGTGATTGAAAAGTCAACTCGTCATCTCATGACTGCTTTACGCTTTTGATGGGGACTTCTTCATGTCCGGATCATATGGTTATCAGGGCAAGCTGACGCTACAACAAGGAAAGAAGGGTGGCCAATACTACATCTGCACAAAGATTTACGCACAGTGTTCTGCATATATGATAAAATAATAAGAATATCCCTCTCTCAAATCATTTTTATGAAACCTTTTGGTCTTGGGAAATTCACTGCCATCGTTGCCCTTATACCGTTGCCGTTGCCCCCGCATTCTCACTGCTACCCCCCCCCCCCCATCCGCCGACCACATCTACTGGTCCCACTTATCATCGTCCCACCTATCTCCATCGTTGACATTTTCAAGAACTTCTTGATCGCAGATTAGAGAAGTTCATCGCTACCATAGATGAAGTCTCCATTAGACTTCATGAGAGTAAGTATCTATCGGACTTCATCATTCGAATTGAACTTCATCCATGGATTGAACTTCATTGGGGGATCTCTATTTTTTGTCTTCGACACTATTGACATAAACATTGATCAGAACCAAATAAGGTTCATCGATGGTGTTGCTCAAGAACTCAAAATTGAACTTATTGGGACTCAGATCATTCGATAGCATTTGCCCCATATCAAGTAACAAAATTCAAAATAAAAAAAAAATCTATAATTAGATATACAGAGAAGACCCATAAATGCATAATGATATTAACTTGAAGCTAATGAAAAAGTAAAAAATTTAATGATTCACAGACAAAACAATGGTGGATAAATTGTATTTTCTACTTTTTTGAAACGTGAACGATCGAATATTGAAATTATAATTTAATAGTGAGGGATAGAAAATGCTTTAATCATAGCTATTTTACTCACCCACAACTATAATTGAGCATCACACAACCATCATTATTTAACATTGAGCATTACACAATCACTATTATTCAACACTAAATATTACTCAGGTCAGTTCTCCTTGTCATAACCAATTACTAGTTATATCAGCAGTTACTATCAGTGATGGAAGATTATTATCCACTATTATTTACATAGAATTTGACGAAGAAGATAATGAGTATTCCAGCGAGAAACAACACAATTTACAACATTTATCACTAGTTCAATCACATAATTTATATATACATACACGAGGGATGAATTAAAAAAATAAGATTAATTAAAAAAATAAAAAATATGCCTTGAAACCTCGAATCCCGGAGTTCGGGGCTTAAGGGATGCCTCGAACCCCAGGGTTTGGGGGTTAGATGATGCCCCGAACCCCGAGGTTCGGGGGCTGGGGATGCCCCCGAACCCCAGGGTTAAAGGGGTGGGAGATGCCCCGAACCTTGGGGCTCGAGGTTGGGGGATTCCCCCGAACCTCGGAATTCGGGGGCTAGGAGATGCCTCGAACCCTGGGATTCTGGGTGGTCGAGGAACCCCGAATGTAAGGGTTCGATAAGCACCCTGAATTTATGAATTCGGGAAAAATCAATTCTCTAAAAATTATGAATTAAAGAAAAATCATTTTTCCAGAAACTATAAATTCGGGAGAATTGCATTCTCCTGAACCCTCAAGTTTGAGAGAATGCAATTCTCCTGAATTCAATTATATAATTAATTATATAATATTATATTAATTATATAACATATTATATAGTATTATATATTATATATATAAGAGAATTGCATTCTCCTGAACCTCAGGGTTCGGGAGAATGCAATTCTCCCAAAATGTATATAATATTTATAATATATATTATACTATTGTATGTATTATATTATACCATATATATAATGATTTTATATATAAATTATTTTAAAATATATAAATTATTTCAAATCATCGTGTCCCGAATATTTGGATTAATATTATATTTATTTTTTCTTAAATTAATGTTGCTTTAATTTTAATTTTTTTTAGTTAAATGTAAATCGTAATAAAATTATGTTTATTTTTATTTCTTTAAATTTTATATTAAATTTATAATATTTTGTCATAAATTAAATAAAACCTAACAACAAATAATAAACTAAAATATTATTACAAATAATTTAATGTACGTTGAAAAGTTATAATAATAATAATACAGCAAATAATAAGAAATAATTTTAACAAGAAGAAGAAGAAGATGAGGATTTGATACGCGTGGAATGTCTTTTTTGACGGATGGTATTTGGAGGGTATATTTGAAATGGAAATGGTTGCAGAAAGTAATAAATGTAGTTGTAAATAGTAAAATATAATATTTTACTTTACACTGATTGCGAAGAACAAAAAGTATGGTTACAAATAAAATTTTCCAACCTTTTGGTCTTGGGAAATTCATTGCCATCGTTGCCCTTATACCGTTGCCATTGCCCCGCATTCCCACTGTTACCCCCCACCCATCGACCATATCTACTAGTCGCACTTATCATCGCCCCACCTATCTCTGTCGTCGATATTTTTAGGCACTTCTTGATCGTAGATCAGAGAACTTCATCACGACCATAGATGAAGTCTCCATCGGATTTCATGGGAGTAAGTCTCTATCTGACTTCATCCTTCGAATCGAACTTCATCCATGGATTGAACTTAATCGGGGGATCTCTATTCTTTGTTTTCGACGCTATTGACATAAACATTTATCAGAATCAAGTAGGGTTTGTCAATGGTGTTGCTCGAGAACTCAAAATCGAACTTGTTGGGACTCAGATCATCCAATAGCATTTGCCCCATATCAAGCAACAAAATCCAAAATAAAAAAAAAATCTATAATTAGATATACAGAGAAAACCCATAAATGTATAATGATATTGACTTGAAGTTAATGAAAAAGTAAAAAAATTAATGATTCACAGACAAAACAATGGGGGATAAATTATATTTTGTACTTTTTTGAAACTTGAACGATAGAATATTAAAGTTATAATTTAATAGTGAGGGATAGAAAATGTTTTAATCACGCATTCTTTTCTTGCCGTGGCTATTGGCGGTGGAAGAGGTGACACTGATGCAACGGTCGGCACGAGGTGACGATTGTCGGCGATTGCTTGAGGCACCCATGAGAAGGGGAGAGAGAGGAGATGAGAGAGAAGAGGTGACTATGGGAAGAGAAAGGAAAACAATTGCAGATGAAAATATTTTTGTCATTTTAATATTTTTTAATCATCTATCGTGTACGAATAACATTTTCTAATATAATATGTGTTTAGGAGTTTGAAGAACTCACTAAGTTCTCTAATCTTCAATCCCCTTTTTATGATTGGACAATAACAGTGGGCCCTAAACCCATTTATGTGGTAATTTAGGTGTCATAATATGATTAATTTAATAAATTTTAAGTGTTAAATACAAAGATATGAATTAATGTTTTGAAAAAATCACATTAAAAACTTCAAAATTAACTCAGTGCCGCCTCATTAACTTACAACCATTAAGGATTAGCATAGTTTTTTTCTGGGTACATATGAAAACCGCCTTTTCCTTTTATATTATTGATTTTTATTTAAATTCATAATTTAATATAATAATCCAATTTTTAGTAGGCGAAATGATAGGAGCAAAGCCGACCCACAAACCCACGTTGTGCAGTGATCCACCTAATACAAATTAATTAACGGATTAATGAAACAAACAAACTTAACTCATAAAATTTATAATATTTTTATTTAAAATTACTAATTATTATAATAATTCTATTTAAAATTAATAATAATTATAGTAGTGAATATATTTGATGTTAATTTTAGATAAAATTATTATGAACTATTGTTAATTTCAAATAAAACTAGAAATATTGATATTGTTGATTAATAATTTTGTTTAGTGGAATGGATTGATTAATATATTGAGACTTTCTTTGTTATTTTGACAAGCCTTATACCTTTTTTATTTTCTTAATAAAAAAGGTATGTCTCGATGGAATTAAGAGTGCGTTTGATAGTATGAAAATTCTATGAAAAATATCTCATTCAAGAAATTATATTTCATCTTTATTATTTGACACACTGCATTTTTTATAGAATTGAATTCTATGATATAACAATTAAAGTATTATTTGACCTGTTTTTTATAAAAAAATTTATTTAGGAGTGAGATAATTTTTGTTTTTCATACAAATTGAAAACTATTTTTTTTCTAACTAAATATTATCAAACACACCCTAACAAGAGTTCCTACAAGCTCGAGTATCTAAACTTAATTAGTCCCAAGGAGTGGTCATTTTTTTTTTTTTTTTAAATTTTCATTAGGCACCATGTTAAGGCCAAAATAAATATCAAACTTGGTCATATCATAAAAACGTGTAGAATGCATATTTATCATTGTAAAGGACATGGAGTTAATGCATATTTGTTGTCATTGAAGAGTCAAAAGGACTTTTATAATTATTGGTGTGGGGATAACCCAAGTGTGATTTTCACTGGGTGTCCCATTCGAGACATGGCTAGGTATGGTCTGGATATGGGCTCAGGGGTTGGAGCTACTCGCATTGAATTCTGCTTATTAATTGCAGGAGGTTGTTGCGTTTGCTACGTAGCAGGTCCAAAAGCAGTCCAAGTGGTGATTGTTTCTTTTGGCCGAACTCCCGCCACGTCTCTTTTTATCTAGTGGTCCATTTGTCTTGCTCGCTTTAAGACACGTGATATTTTGGGGTTGATTAGAAGGAATTAATTATTAAAACATACATCATTGTGTATATTTTAAATTATATAATAATGTTAAAATATTTAAAATATCTTTTATTCAAGACATATAGATAAGGCAATGAGACGTCTTGAAGGATGACAATGATGTTGACTAGGTTTAGGTCAAACTGAAAGTTGATCAAGTGTTGAGTTCTAGCATGACCTTAGTGAAGTAGTGAAGTAGTAATCCTACTAACGGGAATTTACTTATCTTTTTAACATCATCAGGACTCCCTCACTTTCTTAGTTTAGAATTACTCTTTTGCACTTCAGAAGTAAATTTGACACTTTGTTTATCATATCCATTTATTCTCGTTCATTAATAGATATTTATTTGAATATGCACATTCCCTCTGCATTAACATAAATAGATTTGTAAATGGATTAGATTTGATTGAGATCTATCGAGATCTAATCTAGACTCATTTATTTTTTAGATTACTATTCTTACGCTATTTTTCATCGTTTATATCCTTAATTTTAATAAAAGAAATAAATCGTAGATAAAAATTTTATTTCATTACGTAGAATAATAAATCAAATCCATACCTTATTAGTATAAATCTCAACTTATCGTAATTCAACTACTTAATTTGTGCTTGAAGACTAATCCATTTATTCTTGTTAAGGTCAAAATACATATCAAAATTTGGTCATATCATAAAAACGTGTAGACAACATATTTGTCATTGTAGAGTCAAGGACATGGAGTTAACGCATTTTTGTCATTGAATAGTCAAGGACTTTTATAATTGGTGTGATTTTCACTAGGTGTCCCATTTGAGACATGGGTGCGTATGGTCTGGACATGGGCTCAGGTGTTCGGGCTAATCCCATTAAATTATGCTTATTAATTATGGGAGGTTGTTGTGTTTGCTACGTAGTAGGTCCAAAAGTAGTCCAAGTGGTGATTGTTTCTTTTGGCTGTACTCCCACCACGTCTCTTTTATCTAGTGGTCCGTTTGTCTTGCTCACTTTAAGACACGTGGCATTGGGGGGGGGGGGTTGATCAGAAGGGATTAATTACTTATCTCCCATCAACTACATGTTGATGGGACCATAATTCAAAAAAAACAAAAAGAAAAGTGTTTTGTTCTAATGCACGGCATTGCCTTTTTCATACTCATACTCATGCTATGACTTTTTTTCTCTTATTGCTTCCTTAAACTCTTGTATTCGTATGTTCCTACACATTAAACAAGGGGAAATGAACTAATCCTCTATGATATTGGCAGGGTTAAGTATCGGGATCTTTTCCTATTTAGACAAAATGATCGTTCTTATCATACTTGGAAAAGTATTTCGATATTTTATCTTCTACTTGGATTGAGATCCCTTGTTCTGCCTAACCTCAAATGTAGTGTAAACATACTTTATCCAAAATCCTAATCCTACAAGTGTCCAAAGCATTAGCTGGTTACCTGGTTCAGGTCAAACTGCAAGTTGATTAGGTGTTGACTTCTAGGGTGACCTTAGTGAAGTAATCATCTTGCTAATGTGAATTTACTTATTTTTCTTAACATCATCAGGACTCCCTCACTTTCTTATTTTAGAATTACTCTTTTGAACTTTGAAAATAATGCTTTGTTTATCATACCCCTTTATTCAGGGCCGGCCCAAGGTCCAGTGGAGTTCTAGGCGATAATAAATTTTTTTTTTTTGAGAGGGTGGAGTGCTGTATTTTTTTGGAGGCCCCTAATTTTTTTTTGAGGGATGGAGAGGGGTGATTTGCTCTCTCAAGTGGCTGTTGTATTTTTCTTTGTTTTGGGGAGGGGGAGGGGTCCCAAATTTTTTGAATGGCCCCAAATTTTTGGGCATTTCTTCAAAAATGCCCAAAAATTTTTCTTTGCTTTTAGTGGCCTATGTTTTGGGCCGGCCCTGCTTTTATTCTTGTTCATTAATAGATATTTATTTGAATATGGGCATTTCTTCAATGTTGCTATAATATAAGTTTGTCAATGGACTAGATCTGGTCAAGATCTATTAGGATCCAGTGTAAATCCATTCAGATCAGGTATCCATCAGAGTTTGGATCCACCAAATCCATATATAAATGGATCTAGATTCATTACATAAATATTTATTACAAAATAGAATTTATATTTTTAAATATTAATATTTAATTACACATTTTAAAAATTATTTTATTCTCACATATATTTGTTAAAATATTTAATATGGAAGCATACATACATATTGATGATGCCCAAAAAATAAGAAAATCCATGTAGGACAAAGTATTAGGTTAATAGACCCACACTAGAGGTTAAACACTTGGTTAACTTATAGTTTGACTTTGAATGCTCTGTTATTACGAAGAATTTAGATTTACACTCCTGAATTTGTATAGAGATAAGCAAGTAGAAAGAACCTAATCCATCTAGAAGATGAACACTGAAGTATCTCTTAGACTAGGATATGGATAATCTTTACAAAGCATTGTTCAAGCATAAGGTCTTGAAGCACTTATTCACTCAGCCCTTTTGCAAAGGCAATTCCTTTAGGATAAACCTTCAAGAAGATGTAATTCCTATGGTCTACAGAAGAGCTAAATTCAAGCCTAGTATAGAGAAATACATGATAGACATTTCAAATTCTCTTGATGCCATGTATTCTAATCTCTATAAACCTAGGATGAGATATTCTACACCTATCTAATGAGTCCAATTAAAATCACTCTCACTCTCAAGAAATTAGGAGGAATCAACTAATCTTTCGTGATATAGGTAAGACTATCCCATTCTCATCATAATTTCCGTCACAAAATTCAACCCAAAAGGTATAAAAAGATTTTGAGAGATGAACCAAACCCAAAGGATAAAGCAAAGGTATGACATTCAACATTACACTCACTACCTTTTAAAGTAATCTAATGAACTCTTTGCTAACTTAAGCATCTGAGTGACATCCTCTTGGCCGAGCCCTAAGGCACTTACTCTTATTCCACTTGTGTCAGGATTTCAAGTCTAGATCAGTTTGAGAAATGGTTTGAATCTCATGGAAAGTCTTACAAATTCAATTGTGGTCAATTCCTATTTCATCACATATATAGTACATGTATATTGTATGTAGAGCCAGCTCAACTAATTTGGGGGTTTTAAGCTAAAATATTTGTTAGCGTCTTTTCAAGAGTATTAATTTTTTTTATAAAAAATAAATAATACATCTTTTTACGAAAAAATTCGATCATTTCATTAAATTAAAAAAAAATTAAAGTTTAATCAACCATAATATATGATAATATCTTAACAATAGTGAATTTTTAACTAAAATATAATCTCTAAAAGATGAAAAAGAAGTCAAACAACCTACTACAATAAAAAAAATAAAAAAAACTAATTTTTTCTTGAAACTCTAAGAAGATTGGTGTGTAAGTCAAATAAAAAACTATTCATTCATAATTTTCTTATAGAAGGAAACAAAACAAAGTATTAAATTATTCATCAATAATGAGCAAATTTTCATTTCACAAATATATGTTGAACTATATTAAGGTTTTTTGTAAAATCAATTTTTCTTGTCTTTTGATAAACAAAATTGTTAATTAAATCTACACAATCAAATTTATCTAATAAATTATGTTTAATGAATAATATAGTTAATCCATTTAATCTTTCTTGTGACATAGTTGACCTCAAATATGACTTTATAAACTTCAATTTTGAAAAACTTCTTTATACAAAAGCCACTAAAACTGGAATTATGAACAATATTCTATAAACAATATATGCATTCAGAAAATAATCAACTCTTTTGATGTAATGAAGAAATCCCATTGGACTATTTTTTTTTTCTCAAAAAATTTCTCTTAACACTCTTAATTCTAAAAATAAAACTAAATCATCTATATCATATTTAATAACGTTTTCAAGATTCAAACAATATCATTTTAAAACATCTTCATCCATCGATTTTAATTTTTTGAAATTGCATAGAAATCTAATTTTTTTTTTCATTTATTCCAAATTGCTCAAAACTATTTTGAAGTGAAGAAATGACTTGATCAATCATGTAAATAAAATAATCAACTTTAAAGGATTTTTTAGCAGATTGTGTTTTATCATTATCGATATTTTTATCAAATTATATTTTCCTACGAATAACACATTTTTCACGAAATATGGATTCTACTTCCATTTCATTTGCAAGTTCTGTAATGACCTGTTATTGGGTCTATGGCATTAATGATATTTTTATTTTATTTTGGTGTATATATAAATTGGCATTATAAAGAAAATGAATGGATTAAAAATTTACTAAAATGGGTTGAGTTTAATGTATAGGGTTGGACCAATGTGAAAGTCCAAAGACTTAGGATAACTAAAAATTAAATAAAACCCATTTATAATGGATTGGCCTAAGCTATGTGGGTTGTGGATTTAGTAGAATTCAAATGTAATGGGTTGGGCCAATTTGAAAAATAAACTCTTTGAGCTTATTTGAATTGGGCTTAATTAATAAGAGTTGAATTAATAAGTTACGCTTAGGCCATTTGCGAAATGATAAGATAAATTTAAATAGAAATGAAATTAATTATGAAATGTCAAAGAGAGGCATGAGAATAATTGTGGTTGTGTGTGCAAATGAAGGGTAAAACGGTCATTTGGTGAGAGACATATGGTCCTTTCTTTTTCCCATTTTTCTCTTATTTGTCTCTCAATCATTCTTCTCTCTCTTTTCTCTCTTCCAAAAAGACTTATTCTTCTCATTCTTCTTGATTTTCTTCCCCTCCATTTCCATCTCCTTCATTTGGAGCTTTAAGGGTGGATTCTCAAGTTGGGAAGACAAGTTCTCCTTGGTTTCTCTCCATCAAAAGAAAGGCAAGTTCTACTTACATTTCTTCATGATATGTAAGTTCTCTTCTTCTTCTTTGTTTGTACAAGTTCTCTTATTTCATTCTTTTTAATGCAAGTTTTTAAACCCCTTCCTATTCTAGAAATTTTCTTCTTCCATCTATGATACTTGAAGCCTGGGTCCATGTGATTCATGGACATGTGATGTATGGTTGTAGCACATGGGGTGCGGATTACTCTTTAGTTTCCATACGCTTATCAGCCTTTCATTTCTTATATGCTTGCTGAGTCTTGTGGCTCACTCTTGTGTCTCTTCATTCCAGGTAAGGGTAAGACTAAGTATGGGGGCAAGTCTAGCGGTTTTTGAGCTTTGTCGATAGGTGGTGTACAGGGCAGTCCTAATAGATCCTGTTTTGGTTATGTACCTTGTAGTGTTGTGCCATAGACTTTTAGCTTTTGAGTGCTTGGCACGATTTTTGTACATGTGCATTTATATGCCATGTAAGCCTGTGACCGGTTATCTTTTTATGCATGCTTAGGATGTATTATGCTTCCGCTGTTGTCTCTTATGTATGAGTATGGATGATCCTAGTTGTGCATGCCTAGCAGGTCAGGATGGTTTTTATTCTATTTCTTTTCCCCTCGTGCAGGCCCTCGCTTGGGTTCTTCGGCTTGGCCGAGGTATTCGGGAAGGGGTCCCACAGGTATGTTTCCATAAATCCCCAATACTCAGTGAAGTGTTTGTTATGCTAGCTTTTTACTTGGGTCACCTTTGGCTTACTGTGAGGCGAGTTGAAGAAATGTGAAACTCACTCAGGTTTCGGGTCCTGGTCCGTTGTGTTTTCTTGTCTGTGTTTGGGATCGATTCCTCGAGTGGAGTGAAGGGAAGAACGAAACTAGTTCCCACCTAGGGTGTTTCCTATTGAAATATAATCCAACCCTTCAGTTATTGGCTTGGTGTGTGAGTAATCCGGTCGATTATTCACCGGTGACCCCTGTAGGTGGAAGTGGGTCGTTACACTAGGGTCATGCAAAATTTAGTGTTTCTTGCATATATAAATTTTAGCTTTTTGTAGTGGTTGTTGGGGTAAAAATATACCATGAATTGGTTGGGTATTTCTATAAGTATGAATGAGTAAATAAATGTATTAAAAATTACCTTATGACCATGAGATAGTGCACACCTTAATTTATGTAATTGTGCATGATAAGCATGATGTGGAATTTTTCTTAATCATTGAGGGTTGACATGAAATTGGGATACGTATATGTGATGCATGATTATATTGATTTGTGCACCTATTATTTTGCGTCGCGGTTATGTCTGCGGGTGAGAAAAATATATCCTATGAGCGCTTGACACAGGTCGAGGTGGCCATAGCCCGGTAGGCGAGGCTCAAATTGTTATTGCTTGTTGATGTATATATATTTATATATGGATATATTGCCTGTGGGAGCCTTGAGAATTATGTGAAAAATTTCTTACTATTGACGCATGTGTACGAGCATGGAAATGAATACATGGTATGTACAATAATCATGGCATGAAAAATAGTTGTAAATGGAAACTTATGAGTTGTGTTTTACTGATATATTTTCATAGAGTCGTTGTTTACTCTATTTTGGTTATCCATCCATTTGATTCTATATCTCCATACTTTATATTATATATACTTGCTAAGTCTTGTGGCTCACCTTATTGTACTCTCATATCATTCCAGGTAAAGATAAAGAAGTGGTTGAGGGCAACTCCAATGAGGCTAGAGTCTAGGGTTAGAGGTGTACAAAAATATCCCAGACTAGACGGTCCATGTTAGTAGTTGATGAGGGCATGTTGTGAGAAAAATTTATATTGTAAATTTTATTAGTGCCCTTATATTTCATTTTGTGTAGGCCATGTTGACAAGATATTGTAAACCTTTATATTGACTTCCGCTGAATTTATCTAAAGATAGTAATATGGTGTTGTATGTTATTGTTTTATATCATTTTTGTAAAGACCTCCTATAAGTTTTTTGGTAGAAACAATAGCAGATTGAAATCATTTTTCCTTATAAGTTAAAAAAAAAAGAAAATAAAGAAGACCTTTTATTTAATTTATAGTAACGTTAATACGCACGTCTTCACTTTGAAAATTCTTACTAATTGAATAAATAATAAACAAAATATTATATTAAATAGTCATGTCTAATAAAAATTCAAAATTCTCTAATTCATACATTGAATTTTATTTTGGGCTCATTTTTTCAATAAAAAATTTATTATTAAAAAAATAAAAAATATATATTACAAAAATTTGAATTTTGGGGCCTTCAAAATTTTGGAGCCTCAGGCCCCGCCTAAATAGCCTTATGGTTGCCACTGAGTGTATGTATAGATATATGCACATATATATAAATATATATATGTATAATATCTACACAAATGTTATATATACGTATATGTATATATATTTATACACATTTATTCCCATATAGATGTGTACATATATTTACACAAGTATATATGTAACCTGTGTACATATATATAAGATGTCTATACATATATATGTATATAAATGTATGCATACATAAACATATATAAATATTATATGTATGCTTGTTCATACAATAGATAAGAGGTGGTCCAACCAATTTGAGGGCTCTATGTGAAAAATTTATCGAGGCTTAAGAGTATTAATTTTTTATAAAAAAATAAATAATATATTTTTTTACTAAAAAATTTTATCATTTCATTAAATTAAAAAAAAAATTGAAGTTCAATCAATGATAGTGAATTTTTAACTAAAATATAATATTTCAGAGATTAAAAAATGCTAAACAACTTACTACAATAAACAAAAAAAAAAAACTAATTTTTTCTTAAAACTCTAAGAAGGTCAGTACAATTCGAGTAAAAAACTATATATTTTTGATTTTCATATAGAAAAAAACAAAATAAAGCATTAAACTGATAACATTAAAAAGGTAAAGGTCACCAATAATGAGCGAATTTTATTCCACAAATATGTGTTAAATTATATTCAGTTTTATGTAAAATTAATTTTTCTTGCCTTTTGAGATACAAAATCGTTGATTAAATCTCCATAATTAAGTTTATCTAATAAACCATGTTCAATGGATAATATAGCTAATCTATTTAATATTTCTTGTGGCATAGTTGACCTCAAATATGATTTTATCAATTTCAATTTTAAAATTTTTCTTACAGTAGAAGTCACTGAAACTGAAATTGTGAATAATATTCTATAAGCAACAATATATGCATTTGGAAAATAATCGACTATTTTGATGTAGTGAAGAATTTTCAATGTACTATTGTTTTCTCTTAAAAAGTTTCTCTTAATACTTTTAATTCTAAAAATAAATCTAAACTATCTATATCAGAAAGTCCATCAAATTTAAGAATATTTTACAGATTCAAACAATATTCTTTTAAACCATCTTCATCCATTGATTTTAATTTCTTAAAATTGTATAGAAATCTAATTTTTTTTTCATATATTCCAAATTAATCAAACCTATTTCGAAGTGAAAAAATAACTTGATCAATCGTGTACATAAAATAATCAACTCTAAAAGATTTTTGAAAAGATTTTTTTTATCATCATTGATATTTTCATCAAATTGTATTTTGTATTTAATTTTTTAATAAAATATTTATTATTAAAAAATAAAAATATATATAAATAACAAATTTTTAAAATTTGGGGCCCTCCTAATTTGGGGGCCCCAGGCGACCGCCTTGCTGGCCTTACTATAGGGCCAACTCTGCAATAGATGGATACAAGTATATATATATATGTATATACACATTTTGGCCCTGTGCCAACCTGTAATAGTATCATTGTAGTTTTTGTTGGGTATCAGCGCGTCCGTTCTGAATCTCATCCTCATTAATGACGAATCTTATCCACATTAATGAGGATCCCGTCTACATCATACAACTACTTGGGAACCCCTGCCGACGCCAGATACTTAGTCTCATCACCTACAAACGCACGACGCATGCAGGAGGACGTCTTCTCATCCTATATCAACCAGCTCTCTTCAATATCAAGGTATGTTCTGCCTTCTGACCTATTGATACGTTGTTTTTCCTTTACTCTCTTACTCATTCGAGCGTCGGAGTACTTGCAGGTGTCAGCTGCCTCCTGGACAGACCCGTCACCGGAGCCCGCTCCCTAGTGTCGCAATCCCATCTCCGACCGCTCTCTTTGGTCAAGAAGGAACATTAGAAATGTGTAAAAAGACATAAAATTAATTTATCCTTATATTAAAATAAAATAAATATAAAAATATCATACAATTAAATATTATTTTCATGTTAATTTTTAGAATTTTGGTTGCATTTAAATTTTTTTCCAGAAAAATGAAATCTGTCATGAAATGCATTTAAAATTTAACTGTCAATTTTGCATTTGCATATAATATTCAGAAAAATTATATATTTTAGATAATTTTGTACTTCAAAAATATTTATTTATGTTGCAAAGCTAATGTTATAGAAAGCCTCCTAATATTAAGCATGCATACGCTAGATTTCTCACCACAGTACGGAAGTATTAGTTTCTTTAATAATATAAATAATTTTAGTGCAATTTAATTTAATTTAATGTAATTAATGTGCTTTAAATGCTCTAGGGTGATTACAAATATAATACCATATCATAAGCAAATGTGGTGTCACAATATAATAATATTTTGTCAACATGTGTAATAGTTCATTTTTTCAACATTTTACATCAAAATTTATTTATATAAGCTATACCTTGGGATTATCGATCTTGCACGATCTTCTGTCGCTCGTGCCTTCAATTTCGATAGAAGAGATAAATCGCAAGTGAAAATTTCACCTCACTGCGCAGGGTAAGAAATTGAATTCATGATCTACTAGTGCGAAATTCAACTTATCGTGACCCAACTACTTGACTTATACCATAAGGGAGTATTTGTTAATCAAGATAAGAAGGAGAAAATGTCAGATATGGGAAGCATTCTGAATGTTTGGTCTTTCCAACGTATTTGTTAAGCTTACGTGACCACTTCTAAAAGAGGCCTCACGTGACCTCTTATCTCCCCATTTCAAGATAAATTTATCCGGCTTCCCCTTTCGGATAAATTTATATAACTCTTTCAAGATAAGACTCAATTACTTATATGCCCCTTATAGGATAGTTAATGTCATTTAATACATTTTAAAGATTTAAATTTATTAAAAAAATTTATTTATTTACGTCTTATAATTAATATTATTTAATACATTTTTAAATTATTATATATTTTGACAATTTTTAATTTTAAATGACATTATTTATTTCATTGATTTTTAAAATTTAAATTTCTCTCTCTCTATATATTTAATTAACTAATATAATTTCTTTCACTAATTTTTAAATTATTTTATATTTTAATACCTATTATGAAAATATGTTTTGGTCATTTTTAATTATCTAGATGGAATTATTGTAATTCTAACAATAATTATTTCTACTTTTCAACTCTTTTTAAATTTATTTTTGAACATGAATTTAGAAATAAAATATTATTTTAATTTTAATTTTAATTTTAATTTTGTTAACAATTCATATTAATCATAATATACTATTTTAATAATAAATTTGGTAATAGGGATATTTTGGTAAAAAAACTCTTATCTTAGTGTTTATCATATGCATTAATAAAGATATATATAAAAAAACATACAATTATCAGTAAATTCCAAAAAATTTAACAAACATTCTGATAGAAATCTTAGAATGATTTCCAGTCTTATCTTAATCATTCCATATTTTGATCCAGAATGCACTCCAAACTTATCTTGATATCTCTTATTTTCCTCATTTTAACAAACGCTCCCTAGGGTATATAAGCTATACCTGAAGCTTATACAAAAGGGCAAAAAGGAGAAAAACTGGTTCTCTGATTCAAGACAATATGGGCCATGGGCTAGGGCCTATCAAAAGATAGATTGATTTTAAATGGGCTCGAGTGCCCTACTGTGTCACTCATTCATCTAGATTAACCTTGCCCCATTCTCAAGAAGACTCTATCCCATTCCCACAGACATAACAACGACACGAAAAATAATGCCCCAATGATATGAAAATCACACGTCAATGCAACAACTATTTTGCAAGTAAAAATAGTTGATGCAATATACCACATGTTCAATATGAAAATGATACCATAAGTACATAACTAAACGCTTATGCATAGTATCCCAAGTTCCAGAAGGTATAACCACTCATTTGAACTGATTCAAACACGTGTATCCTAAACTCAAGAGGGTAAAACCGCTCCCTAAACCCATTACACACACACACCAACACACTTTCAAACACGAGTAAGACTAGAATCAAACGACTCACTTCAATTTGGAAAAGTCTGATTTTCGCACAAAAAAACATTTCGTGTCTCAAAAAATGTGCAACCTTTTCCTTTAACAGTCCAATCGTCTCCTGGATACCATTATGACTATAAAAGTCAATATTTCTATTTTTTTTCATAATTTTCTCATTTTTTCTATTTTTTCCTATTTTCCAAACATTTCTTACCCTCGAAAATTCACAATAAATACCACACACCCATTTTTTTCAAATATTTTTACATAAACCTTCCTAAAATAATTTTAAAAAAATTATAAAATTAATTTTGAAACCTGGATGTGCCTCATGCGCTGGCGTGTGGAAGAGAGTGGAGTCCGCGCATGCATAAGAGCGGGCTGTCTTTTTTGGTCTTCTTCTCCCGCAAAGGTCATCGACGATTGTCTCCGATGCCCGATTTGATTACAGGGGCTTGAAGCACTCATCGAGGTTCACATTGATAATATTTTTCTAACTAAATATTATCAAACACACCCTAACAAGAGTTCCTACAAACTCGAGTATCTAAATTTAATTAGTCCCAAGGAGTGGTCATTTTTTTTTTTAAATTTTCATTAGGCACCATGTTAAGGCCAAAATAAATATCAAACTTGGTCATATCATAAAAACGTGTAGAATGCATATTTATCATTGTAAAGGACATGGAGTTAATGCATGTTTGTTGTCATTGAAGAGTCAAAAGGACTTTTATAATTATTGGTTGGGGGATAACCCAAGTGTGATTTTCACTGGGTGTCCCATTCGAGACATGGCTAGGTATGGTCTGGATATGGGCTCAGGGGTTGGAGCTACTCGCATTGAATTCTGCTTATTAATTGCAGGAGGTTGTTGCGTTTGCTACGTAGCAGGTCCAAAAGCAGTCCAAGTGGTGATTGTTTCTTTTGGCCGAACTCCCGCCACGTCTCTTTTAATCTAGTGGTCCATTTGTCTTGCTCGCTTTAAGACAAGTGATATTTTGGGATTGATTAGAAGGAATTAATTATTAAAAAATACTATTAATATATTATTATGTATATTTTAAATTATATAATAATATTAAAATATTTAAAATACCTTTCATTCAAGACATATAAATAAGACGATGAGACGACTTGAAGAATAACAATGATGTTGACTTGGTTTAGCTCAAATTGAAACTTGGTTAGGTGTTGACTTCTAGCATGACCTCAGTGCAGTAGTAATCCTGCTAATGTGAATTTACTTATCTTTTTTAACATCATCAGGACTCCCTCACTTTCTTAGTTTAGAATTACTCTTTTGCACTTCAGAAGTAAATTTGACACTTTGTTTATCATATCCATCTATTCTCACTCATTAATAGATATTTATTTGAATATGCACATTCCCTCTACATTAACATAAATAGATCTGTCAATGGTTGGATTTGGTCGAGATCTATCGAGATCCAATTTAGACCCATTTATTTTTTGGATTACTATTTTTACACAATTTTTCATCGTTTATATCCTTAATTTTAATAAAAAAAATAAATCGTAAGTAAAAATTTTACTTTACTACGTAGGATAATAAATTAAACCCACACTTTATTAATATAAATTTTAATTTATCGTAATTCAACTACTTAATTTGTGTTAGAAGACTAGATCCATTTATTCTTGTTAAGGTCAAAATACATATCAAAATTGGTCATATCATAAAAACGTGTAGACAGCATATTCGTCATTGTAGAGTCAAGGACATGGAGTTAACGCATTTTTGTCATTGAAGAGTCGAGGACTTTTATAATTGGTGTGATTTTCACCTGGTGTCCCATTTGAGACATGGCTGCGTATGGTCTGGACATGGGCTCGGGGGTTCGGGCTAATCCCATTAAATTATGCTTATTAATTATGGGAGGTTGTTGTGTTTGCTACGTAGTAGGTCCAAAAGTAGTCCAAGTGGTGATTGTTCTTTTGGCTGAACACCCACCACGTCTTTTTTATCTAGTGGTCCATTTGTCTTGCTCACTTTAAGACACGTGGCATTGGGGGGGGGGGGGCGGGGGGAGCGAAGGGGTTGATTAGAAGGGATTAATTACTTATCTCCCATCAACTACATGTTGATGGGACCATAATTCAAAAAAAAACAAAAAAAAAGTGTTATATTCTAATGCATGGCATTGCCTTTTTCATACTCATACTCATGCTAGACTTTTTTTTCTCTTATTGCTACCTTAAACTCTTGTATTCGTATGTTCCTACACATTAAACAAGGGGAAATGAACTAATCCTCTATGATATTGAGTATCAAGATCTTTTCCTACTTAAACAAAATGATCATTCTTATCTTACTTCAAAAGTATTTCGATATTTTATCTTCTACTTGGATTGACACCCCTTTGTCCTGCCTTACCTCAAATGTTGTGTAAACACACTTTATCCAAAATCCTATTCCCTACAAGTGTCCAAAGCATTAGCTGGTTATCTGGTTCAGGTCAAACTGCAAGTCGATTAGGTGTTGACTTCTAGCGTGACCTTAGTGAAGTAATCATCTTGCTAATGTGAATTTACTTATTTTTCTTAACATCATCAGGACTCCCTCACTTCTTAGTTTAGAATTACTCTTTGGAACTTTGAAAGTAACTTGTACGCTTTGTTTATCATACCCCTTTATTCAAGGTCGGCCCAAGGCCCACTGGAGTCCTAGGTGATAATAAATTTTTTTGGGGGAAGGGTGGGTGCTGTATTTTTTGGAGGCCCCTAATTTTTTTTGAGAGATGGGGAGGGGTGGTTTGCTCTCTCAAGTGGCTATTGTATTTTTCTTTGTTGGGGGGAAGGGGGAAAAGGGGGGCGCTGTATTTTTTTAGAGGCTCCAAATTTTTGGGGGCCCTGAGCATAGCTCTTACTGGCTTATGCCTTGTGCCGACCCTGCTTTTATTCTTGTTCATTAATGGATATTTATTTGAATATGGGCATTTCCTCAATATTGCTATAAATAAGTTTGTCAATGGACTGGATCTGGTCAAGATCTATTAGGATCCAGTGTAAATCCATTCAGATCAGGTATCCATCAGAGTTTGGATCCACCAAATCCATATATAAATGGATCTAGATCCATTACATAAATATTTATTACAAAATAGATTTTATATTTTTAAATATTAATATTTAATTACACATTTTAAAAATTATTTTATTCTCACATATATTTGTTAAAATATTTAATATGGAAGCATACATACATATTGATGATGCCCAAAAAATAAGAAAATCCATGTAGGACAAAGTATTAGGTTAATAGAGCCACACTAGAGGTTAAACACTTGGTTAACTTATAGTTTGACTTTGAATGCTCTGTTATTACGAAGAATTTAGATTTATACTCCTGAATTTGTATAGAGATAAGCAAGTAGAAAGAACCTAATCCATCTAGAAGATGAACACTAAGTATCTCTTAGACTAGGATATGGATAATCTTTACAAAGCATTGTTCAAGCATAAGGTCTTGAAGCACTTATTCACTCAGCCCTTTTGCAAAGGCAATTCCTTTAGGATAAACCTTCAAGAAGATGTAATTCCTATGGTCTACATAAGAGCTAAATTCAAGCCTAGTATAGAGAAATACATGATAGACATTCCAAATTCTCTTGATGCCATGTATTCTAATCTCTATAAACCTAGGATGAGATATTCTACACCTATGCAATGAGTCCAATTAATATCACTCTCACTCTCAAGAAATTAGGAGGAATCAACTAATCTTTCGTGATATAGGTAGGACTATCTCATTCTCATCATAATTCTCGTCACAAAATTCAACCCAAAATGTATAAAAAGACCTTGAGAGATGAACCAAATCCAAAGGGCAAAGGTATGACATTCAACATTACCCTCACTACCTTTTAAAGTTATCTATTGAACTCTTTACTAACTTAAGCATCTGAGTGACATCTTCTTGGCCAAGCCCTAAGGCACTTACTCTTGTTTCACTTGTGTTGGGATTTCAAGACTAGATCAGTTAGAGAAATGGTTTGAATCTCATGGAAAGTCTTACAAATTCAATTGGTGGTCAATTCCTATTTCATCACATATATAGTATATGTACATATGTACATTGTATGTAGAGCTGGCTCAACTAATTTGGGGCCCTTAGGCTAAAGAATTTGTTGGGATCTTCTCAAGAGTATTAATTTTTTTTATAAAAAATAAATAATACACTTTTTTACGAAAAAATATACAATTTCGTAAATTTGCACATGCTCTATTGTTTTAGGCATAACTTTCAATAGAAATATTCAATTTGAGATTCATTTGTTACGTTGCAAACTAGACTTCATGGGCTTCTATTTGATGTAGGGCTTGAATTTTTTTGGCTTATATTTAAACTCCTAGTGGCCTTGTTAATTTTTGCCAAAAAAATTCATAATTTACTACTCCATGTAATTTGACCTTGCTTGGGTTTTTGTGGTATAACTCTCTGTGATTATATCTGATTTGCAATATGTTTGTTTCTATGAAAACTCCACATCATAGGATTTGTTTAGGTATAGGGTTCGAATTTTTTGGTTATCATTTGAAGCCATAACAAGCTTGTTGAATTTTGTCCAGAATGCTATAATTTTATTGTCGCAGTTATGTCTTGCTTCGATTTTTGGGCAATAACTCATTGTGATTATTTTTTATTCCAAATGCAATTATTGTTTCAAAAACTAGAGATTTGAGTCTTTAATTTGATATATCTTTCATGAAATTTGACTAAGAAACGAGCCTAAAATAGACTTTTGAAGTTACTCTTCGAAATCTAATTTTTTTCCAACATTTTGTCTAATTAATCCTTTGGGTTGGATACTCCTTCAATGATTGAGATGATATTAACCTTGTTGATTTTACATACATATTTGATGTATTTTATTTTAAAATTCAATAAGATTTTGATTCACCCTATATTTCTTAAGGAATGATACATTTCTTGATTAGAGTCTATGTATAATACCCTGTATTACAGGGTAGTGAAAAATAAATAATTTCCAATGAGTTTAGAATGGACCTCGGGTGGTTCGGGAAGCTCGAGAGTCAGTTTCGAGAGTTTAATTAATAAAAATTACCGAATCAACGACAAAGAATGCCCCGGGACTTGGATGTCCAGGGAAGAGGGCATGAAATGGGCGAGCGTCTCAAGGTGAGGTTAATGAAGCAGGAAACAGTCCGACAGGGAATAATTTTTGAAATAAATTCTGTGTAAGCCTAGATGGGTGCCAGAATTGAATGGTCGTAAGGGATCTCCGAGAAACTGAGGGGACCCTAGGGGTGGTCCAATTTTGTGAATAAGGCAATCCTGAAGTGTTTTTAGATGGAATAGAGCTCCCTTGCAGGCTCAGGGACAAAATCGACTTTTTCGAGTAAATGCTTGTTATTAATTTCGAAGAAATCAAGTTTGTGAGTGGCTTGATGATAAATAATTTAAAACTTGGAGGGTTCATGTGCAATAAATAATTCTCCTAAGTGGAATTAAGATGGTTCTTAAGTGCAATTAATGTGAATAATGAGGGTTTATTTTATAATATATATGTATATATATGTCTGTGCGCGCACGCTGAGCTTGGGGCAAGAAGCTTCCTGGTATGCTTCGTCTCTCAAATTTGAAATGAGAGAGAGAGAGTTGAGTGAGGTTGAGGGCTCATGAGAGCCATGGCAAAGTGGAAGTGAAGCTAAGATCGAGAGAGGGCAAAGATGGTCGGTGGCTAGAAGAAGAAGCCGCAGTGATGGCGGTCGTGGCCGACGCGAGGTAGAGCAACGGCTGACCAGGGAGGGCGTGTGGTGAAGCTCGTGGAGGCCGGAGGCAGAGCTTGCTCGTGGTGGTTGCTTAGGTGGGTCAATGGCCGGCCGAGCGGCCAGCGGTGATGGAAGTGACGGTGAGTGTAGGCTGCATGCGGGAGGCCACCATGGCCGCTCATGGTGGCAGCAGTTGAGGCGCGGGGAGGCCGGTTCCGGTGGTAGTGGCGGCCGCGATAGCAGTGGCAGTCGACAGGGTAAGCGTCAGTGGTTGGCAGCGTGCGCAAGAGCAGAGGTGTGCAGAGGAGGAAGAAGAAGGAGAAGGAAAGAAGAAGAAAAAAAAAAGAAAAGAAAAAACAAGAATAATAAAAGAAATAAAGAAAAATAAGAAAATTTGGAAGAAATAGGAAAAATGGAGAAAAAATGGTAGAAAATTTCAGAAAATTCTGAAAAAAATTAGGAAATTATTTTGAGGCTCGAGGAGCGTGCCAAAGGGATGGATTTGGGATTTGGATGCAAGATAGAAGCTCAAGAGGTAACACTAGTAAGGGCATTTTTTAAATTTCTCCTCCAGATGACTGAGGTAAATTAATTAAATTTCTTTTCGAGTTTTTACATTATGTGAGATGATATAATTGTGTAGTGTTGGTTGGATTGAACCCTCGAGTGGGGTTGATTGGAAGTTGTGGTCGGGTGGTTTTGCGTGTATAGCAAAATTGGAGGCATTGGTTTAATGTTGCTGGGTTTTTGTGTGATTGCGTCTAGGTTTGACCGGGGAGGCAGTGGTCCTAGAAGAGCTCAGAGTTCTGGAGGTCGGTCTCGCTCATGATTGAGAGAGGCTTCGAACCATGTAAGGGATGACCCCAACTGTGGTGGTCATGCATGCATTTGTAAATGTTTTCTTAATTAAATTTCTTTTTGAGTTTTTACATTATGTGAGATGATATAATATTGTAGTGTTAGTTGGGTTGAACCCTTGGGCGGGGTTGATTGGAAGTTGTGGTAGGGTGATTTTGCGGTGTATAACAAAATTGAAGGCATTGGTTTAATGTTGTTGGGTTTTTGTGTGATTGTGTTTAGGTTAGACCGGGGAGGCTATGGTCCTAGAAGAGCTCGGAGTTCGGGAGGTCGATCTCCCTTATGGTTGAGAGAGGCTTAGAACCAAGTAAGGGATGACCCCAACTGTGGTGATCTTGCATACATTTGTAAATGTTTTCTTATGAGTTGCATGTAGTGGTTAGCATTTACATGATATGTGTTCTAGTGTACCTATGGCCAAATAGAGGACTAGTGTTGTGGGAAGGTTGGTTGATGCCTTAACTTATGGAGGTTATGAGGGCATGGAAGACTATCCATTTTGCATTGTATTTTTGTATTACATGCTCTCTCATGCTTCATTTACTTATACATTACACCCTTACTGAGTCTTTATGACTCATGAGGTTTTACCTCATGTTGTAGATGTTGCGAGTTTAGATGCAAGCAAGGATAGCGTCAGGAGGATGATGTGGCGACTAGCATTGTTGCCTGAGTTTATGAATTGTATTATCTCTTGTATGTATTCATGTGGTGGTATGTGTATATATCCTTGGGTGTGAATGTAAATGTTGTTGAGCGCTAGATGTATCTAGTTGTTGTAATCATGATAGTGTGATAGGTAGTTTGTGAGATTGCTTGAGGTATATTGCTTTAGTTGGTGGAGCTGAGTCTCGGACCAGGTAAGGATTGGAAGGTATGTTCTCATAAATTCCTAATACTCAGTAAAGTGTTTGTTATGCTAGCTTTTTGCCTGGATCACCTTTGTCTTGCTGTGAGGCGAGCTAAAGAAATGTGAAGTTCACTCGAGTTTTAGGTCCCGGTCTGCTATGTTTTCTTGTCTGTGTTTGGTATCGATTCCTCGAGTGGAGCGAAAGGAAGGACAAAGTCTAGTTCCCACCTAGAGCGTTTCCTGTTGAAATATAGTTCGATCCTTCAGTTATTGGCTTGGTGTGTGAGTAATTCGGTCGATTATTCACCAATGACACCCGTAGGTGGGAGCGGGTCGTTACACTAGGGTCATGCAAAATTGGCTTAATACATCTTAAAGTCCTTAAACTATTTAAAAATACGACATTCAGTCCCTCACCTAAAAAACCTCAACATTCGGTCTCTAAACAATTAAAAAGCTACATGTTTAGTCCTTGCCGTCTACATCCGTCTGTGAGTTTTATCATGTGCCCTTTAAGGCACGTGAGATGACATGTATGCAACATTTTAAATGTCCACGTGTAAGGAATAAAACACGTCGATTTAAAAAAAAAATCAAATTTATGAAACCAAACCTAATTTAGATTTTGAAACCCAATTTAGTGAAAACCTAATTCCCAAACTCATCTAATTTAGCAAAAACGATGGAATCGTTGAAGCTCATAGCATTGAAAACCTAATTTAGCGAAAACCTAAATCTCAACTTAGAAAACCTAATTCTCAACTCATCGAAGGCGAAACCATCGAAGGTCGTCGAAGTCACGCTCTCTCTAGCAGTCGAAGCTCACAATGTTGAATGTGTCAGAGAGGATTTCGAGTTCTTCTACTACTCTGTTAAAGGGTGAGTTGTCAACTGGATGTTCGCACTCAGAATTGATCTCTATTTCTGCTAACTATATGTGTAAATTTGCTCATTTATCTTGTATGTTGAGTTTGTTTGAATGGGTTTTTCGACAGTTATAGGGTTGTTCGAATGGGTTTTTTGAGGGTTGTGGGTTTGTTCGACAGTTGTGGGTTTGTGCTTCTATTGTTTTTCAATGGGTTTTGAAATGGTAAACGAGTGGGTTTGTGCTTGTAGGTGGCTATGTTGTTGTGGTCCCCAAATTATTGTAGGTTATGATTACTTTCATTTGTTTGTTTAGTGGTTATCTATGTCGTTTTGTGGTAAGGGTGTTGACTGAGTGTATATAAATTGACTATATTATAATAACCTAGTTGGCAACTAACATGCATTTTATTTTTATTTATTTATTTATTTATTTTTGTTTGGTAGAATGTGTGTCTTGGCAGTAAAGTTAAGACTTTTTCACGGTGGTGTCGTGGTAAAGGAAGAAAGTAGCTATGGGAGGGGGGGAGAATAGGGAGATTGAAGTGGACTTTGACTTTGAAACGTTCTCATTTCCTGCGGTGACTTGGGCTATTGCCCATCACTTAAAATTCAACAAGGTTAGTGCAATTTATTTGAAGTGTAAAGATAACTTTGGTGAGATATCAAATGATGAGAGTATTTTCAAAATATGTAAAGGCATAGTTGATGGAGACACATTAGACATATACCTTGAGGGTGAAGGTAAAGTAGATTATGTTCCAACTAATAACCCTCTTCAACCACATGTTCTTATATCTCCTGAGTCTATAAATGAGGGTCAATTAGGTAAATTAGCTACAAAAGTTGGTCCCCCACTAGAAACTGGTTTAGTAGCTTATGAATGCGTAGTAGGGCAACAAACTAGTTTTGGGAGTTGTGAGGGAACTCAAGTGGAAGATGATGTAGCTAATGAGGAACATGTGGAAGATGTAGTCTTTGACGAAGAGCCCCTTGATGCAACTTTTAATGACCTAGTGAAAGATGTTACAAACTTTTTCGATGATAAAGATGAGGAATTGCAAGCTGCAAGGCAAAATATTAGAGATAAAAGAGCAAGGATTGAAGGGATTCTAAGAAAGGGAGGAGATGGAAAGGGAGAAGATGCTGTAGAGGTAGATCTAGATAATGCTACTGCCACTGTTGATGTAATACCCCGAGAGCCCATAGAGGGGTAGAATATATCAAGGATAAATAAGGAAAGAAATAACACTAGCTGTATACCTTTTGAGCTGAATGTAGGCAAGGAACTCCAGGGTGAAGCGTGCTTGAGCTGGGGAAGCTGAAGAATGGGTGACCCCCCAAGAAGTTCGCGTAGGCCAATCAGGGTAAGTTTTTTTTATCCTTCCTATTGCTCGATACGGGATGTTACAGTTGATGCAACTGCTAATGATTAGGATGATGCAAATAGGGAGAATGACATAGCAGAAGTTGTAGGTGAAAATGCAAGTATTTACCATAAATTGTCACTTCATTTACATTAGCTTGTATTTAAAATATGACATTTGTATATCTTGCATTTTGTATAGATATTGATGGGGAAGAAGGCTCTAATAGTAGCAATCATTCAATCTACATTCCAAGTGATGATCCGGGCAGTTTCTCTAATACCTCTGGTGAATCTGACTCAAAAAGTGGGGAACAATTTGTTGTGAAGCTTAGTTCCCGAATAAGGTTTAACGATGAGGCACAGATTCTTGATTTTTGCCTTGGTATGTCCTTTGAAAGCATTGCAGAATTTAAGCAAGCTGTTATAAAGTATTCTGTGGTTAAGGGCAAAAAACTAAGGTTAAAGCAAAATGATTCTAAGAGGGTTCGGTTTGTATGTGTTGATAAATGTCCATTTGTTATGTTTGTTTCTAAGGAAAAAAAGTGATGCTAGCTTGATCATAAAAACTTTTAAGCCTGAACATACTTGTTGTAGGGGGGATAACAAAAACAAACTTGTTAGATCTTCTTTTATAGAGAAACATTTTAGGGAATTAATGGTGTTAGAACCTAGAATTAAGCTTACAATGCTTAAAGGACTATGTAGGAAGTTATTGAAAGTGGAGGTCAGCATTAGTGTTTGTAGGAATGTTAAAAAAAAAGTGTTAGATTATGTTATAGGGACTTACATTGAGGAATATGGTAAACTGTAGGATTATGTAGAGCAGATTAAGACCTCTAACCCGGGAAGCACTATTATTTTGAAGTCATGTGATGATATTACAACCAAGGTTAACTACTTTGATAGGTTCTACGTTTGTTTTGACGCTTTGAGAAAGGGGTGGCTAAGTGGGTGCAGGAAGATCTTGGGTATTGATGGCTGCTTCCTGAAAGGGATTTGCAAGGGTATTCTTTTAGTTGTAGTTGGGAGAGATAGCAACAATCAAATATTCCCTATTGCTTAGGCTGTAGTAGCTAGTGAAACATCTATTCTTTAGACTTGGTTTGTTAGATTGCTCAAGCATGATCTTCAGTTAGGAGATGGTCAAGAGATAACCATTGTTTCTGACATGCAAAAGGTTAGTAGTGATATTAAATTGTTAATGAATTTTTTGTTTATTTATTGAATTAATTGTTTTATTCCTTCATTTAACTTGTGTAATTTAAATCATTTGTGTAGGAGCTGAAACGTGTTGTAGTTGATGTTTTACCCTCAGTAGAGCATAGGGAATGTGCTAGGCACATTTACCATGCATTTGCTAAGAAATGGATGGGTGATGATAGGAAGTTATGCTTTTGGGAATGTGCTAGAGCTCCATACAAAGAGGACTTGTAAGAGAAACTTCAGAAGTTGGGAAAGATGGGTAATGGGATTGTTGAGGACGCATTGAGCTGGTCGTTGGAAAAATGGTGCAGAGTCTATTTCAGAACAAATGTTAAATGTGACGTAGTGGATAACAACATGACAGAGGCTTTCAACGGATGGATATTGAAGCCGAGACACAAGTCCATCCTCTCGATGCTTGAAGAGATAAGAATTATGGTCATGAGGAGAATTGCAAGAAAAAGAAGTGAACTTGCAAAATGGCCCACAAACCTTTCTCTTGCAGCCATGAAGAAGTTAGATAAGGCGGAAGAGAATTCTTGTGATTGGGTGGTAGACTGGAATGGAGAGTTTGGATATGAAATCAAGAGTTTGTGTAACCCCGATGACACACACAAAGTTAACATGAAGTCCATGAGTTGTACATGAAAAGAATGGCATCTCACTGGCATCTTATGTGCACATGTAGCCACTACTATTTATTTTAACAATGCATAACTAGAAACTTATGTTTCCTCATTGTACAATAAGGAAACATATTGTAAGACTTACAGCTTCGTCTTGTAATTTGCAAGGAAAGAAATTCTGGGTTGAGGTTGGGAATCCACCAATGGCACCTCTAGAGGTGAGAAGAGTGTCAGGTAGGCCAAAGAAGGAAAGAAGACGTGGCAAGGATGAACCACAAAAAACTGGTAAAAGATCAAGAAAGGGAATGGTTATGTCATGTCTTATCTATAAGGTAGAAGGGCACAATGCATAGAAGTGCCCAAATAAGCCATCTGATAGTTCTGAGGTAATGTATAATTATGCATAACTATGGTTGCTTTTCTTTTAGTCATAACTTGATCAATCCATGTGTGTTACACTAACCTGTACAATGATAGTTTAGGGGTGTTGTACTGTTGTTAATGACTGATTCAATGTTGTTTTGCTGTTAATGTTTAGTGTTGGTATTTGCTATCAGAGTATTAAAAGGCCTGAAAGACCTACGGGCTGGACCAAAAAGGATAGCAATGCTAATGCAACAAGCCAAAATAGTGAATTACTCAAGGAGATTGGGGGACAATCTAGAAGATTTTGAAAGATTGCTAGTCAAGTTGGGTCTGGTTTATTCATCGTAGATAGTGGTGCTATGATTTGGAATGTAAGATTTCTTAATTACTTTGTTGGTTTATTTATTTCTTTATTTGTCACCTAATTTACTGTGTATTGTTTCATTATCTTTTGACAAATAAATTACTAATTTTCTTTATTTTATTCAGTCTGGACAACCTACGAGAAGGTTTATTAGAGAACCATCCCCTCGATCAACAAGTTCTACACAAGCCACCACTTCAACTGTGCCAACAAGTAATGCTCATCCTTTAGGGGTCTAGACAAGAGGTTCTTCTGAAAGGAGGAATATGGATGGCAACATAGGAACTTAATTTACGTACTGTGTATTTCTTTTTTTGGATTGGATGGTCTTGACTAGATATATTAGATGTATTTTGTTTTGTAAATACAAGTGTCAGCACTTGTATTGGATGCTGTCCATATTGGTTCATATGGACCACAACCATAATGGTTGTGTTTTTTGGAATACAATGGATATGAAATACAATAGATATGAAATACTTCTTTTTTCCTTTTTTTGTAGCACTTTTATTTGAAATACATAATGGTTGTGTTATTTGATGTCCATATTGGTTCATAAATACATTGGATATGAAATACATTGTTTGTATTGGTTTATGAAATTTATGCAATACATTGGAGAAGAATAATGTAAATGAATATGAAATAGAAGCTGGCTTAGATGGGCAGTTTAGCACCCAATCCTTTAACATATATTAAAGTCAAGTAGAACAAAGTTGGAAATGTTTAAGGTTTTATTGTTTCCAACTATGACATTTTTAATACAAAAACAACAGCAGCTACAACTATTACCAATATTGCATAACAACCAAAACCACTCATTTTCCCTTCTAACTCTTTTACACGGTTCTTCACTACTTGCATTTCAACATTCATGTCAACAATTAGAGCTTGTAGATGTTCCATTTCCATCTTCAAGTCTTTCTTTATTTCATTAATCTTCTTGATGTGAATTAGGTTGCTAAAGCCTCACAAGATCTATTAAGCATTTATGGAGGCCCAATAACAAGATTACAAGATTTGGGGTTGATAGATTGAATGATTGATTAATTGAGAAGATTTGCAAGATTTTGGGTTGATTGATTGATTGGTTAATTGATTGACAAGATTGCAAGATTTGGAGTTGACTGATTGATTGGTTGATTGATTGACAAGATTTGCAAGATTTAGGGATGATTGATTGATAAGATCCAGGTGCATAAAAAGGAATGGTTGAATATTTGACCACTTCCCTTATTTCCTACTTTGTTTTTAAATATTTTCTATTTTAGATAATTCTTGTTTCTTTATTATTAGATTATGTTATTTCCTTCTTGTAATCAATTCCTACTATGCCTAGGATTTGATTTATTTCCTTCCAGTTTAGGATTGGTATTTGGCTATATAAGTCGATGTAACTCGAGAGGAATTTAGTTTTTGGACAATATTATTTGTGAGAGTTTTCTCTTTGGTTCTTCAACGAACTACTTTGAACTTATCAAGATTTTATCTAGTGGCGTTCATCCTTGACTCATCACTCACAACTCTTCTCATCTATCTTGAGTGTGGCGTCAACCCTACTTTCTTATACCTTTGGTTCTTATCTCTTTATAGATAACGGGTCAAGGTCCTTTGTTTTCTTTATTATGAATCTGTTTTAGAATGATCATTGGCAAAGGAACCATTTTTTATCGTCGGGTCTCACCTTCCTTCGTGGGGTTCACATCACTTCTTCCTTTATATGTTCATTTCTTCTTTTAACTCTTCAATCTCTATAACAATAGACTTCATATGCTCTCCTTCGACATTTTCATCTTCCAGCCATCTCCAATATCGACAATCAAAACAACCATAAGAACCTATTTACACAACTTGCATATAACTTTCAAATCAAATAAAACCATTCAATCACTTCACACCAACCTTCCAATATGGGCAACAGACAAACCTCTTTCTCGAATTCTTCTTACTTCGTGATATGTAAACATTGCTTGCCGTATTGTGCTTGCATAGTGGAGTCTTCAAAGGTGAGGAATTGCTTTGTGATGCTGAATCCATAGTGTCTTAAAACATGACCCAAAAATAAACAGAAAAAGTGATTCATAACATATGTAACCGAGAATGGGAGCTTATGAGGGCAGAACTTCATCAGGTTGTCAATCACAAAAAACGTCTGAACGTCCACTTTTCACTCCAAATGCAAAATAAAGAAAACAATCCACTTAAAATTTGTTAAGTTATCCAAGAAAATCAAGAAAAGAAGATGAGGAATTTATTGAAACCCTCAAAATTGCTCATTTCAACGACTGAGTTCTTGAAAAAGATTACAGACCCTAGATTTTTTTCCCCAAAAAACATCAATCAGATAAGAAAGAAAAGGTGGAGAACAAAAATTAAAGGAGAAGGCTTACCGATTTCATTGTCGATTTCATTGAGGAGAGAAGATTGAGGTCGAACACTGGAGGAGAAGGATGAACACTAGGGAAGAAGAAGGGACGAGCGCTAGAGAAGCAGGTCGAACTATAAAGAAAATGACCTATGAATGAACAACATCGTTTGGAGACTTTATCAGCTTGCGATATCGTTTTACTTCATGACGTGGCAGCTTCTTTCTTATTCAGCATTGTTTGGGACGAACATAACAGAGCCGTTTACTCGCATTGACGGCAAGGACTAAACATGTAGCTTTTTAATTGTTTAGAGATCGAATGTTGAGGTTTTTTAGGTGAGAGACTGAATGTCATATTTTTAAATAGTTTAAGGACTTTATGATGTATTAAGCCTGCAAAATTTGGTGTTTCTTGCATGTATAAATTTTGGGTTCTTGCAATTGTTGTTGGGTAAAAATATACCGTGAATATTGGTTGGGCACTTCTATAACTATGAATGAGTAAATAAATGTATTAAAAATTACCGTATGATCATGAGATAGTGTACACCTTAATTTATGTAATTGTGCATGATAAGCATGACGTGGAATTTTTCTTAATCATTAAGAGTTGACATGAAATTGAGATATGTATATGTGATGCATGATTATATTGATTTGCACACGTATTATTTTGTGTGGTGGTTATATCCGTTGGTGAGAAAAAGATATCCTATCAGGGCTTGACGCAGGTTGAGGTGGCCATAGCCCGGTAGGCGAGGCTCAAATTGTTACTGCTTTGTTGATGTATATATATTTATGTATGGATATATTGCCTGTGGGAGCCTTGAGAATTATGTGAAATTTTTTTTACTATTGATGCATGTGCATAAGCATGGAAATGAATACATGGTATGTACAATAATCATGGCATGGGAAATAGTTGTAAATGGAAACTTATGAGTTGTGTTTTACTGATATATTTTCATAGAGTCGTTATTTACTCTATTTTGGTTATCCATCCCTTTGATTCTACATCTCCATGCTTTATATATATATATATATACTTGCTAAGCTTTGTGGCTCACCTTGTTGTACTCTTATGTCATTCTAGGTAAAAATAAAGAAGTGGTTGAGGGCGACTCCAATAAGGCTATAGCCCAAGGTTAGAGGTGTACAGGGACATCCTAAACTAAATAGTCCATGTTAGTGGTTGATGAGGGCATGTTGTGAGGAAATTTTATATTGTAGATTTTATTAGTGCCCTTGTATTTCATTTTGTGTAGGTCATAGTGACAAGATGTCGCAAACTTTTATGTTGACTTCCACTGAATTTATCTAAAGATAGTAATATGGTGTTGTATGTCATTGTTTTATATCATTTTTATGAAGACATTCTTTCAGATATCTTATGCTAGCAGAACTAATCGGAAGTGGGCCACTACAAGTTCTTTGACAGAAACCATAGCAGATTGAAATCCTTTTTCCTTATAAGTTTAAAAAAAAAAAGAAGAAGACATTTTATTTAATTTATAATAATGTCAATACACACGTCTTCACTTTAAAAGTTCTTATTAATTGAATTAATCGCAAACAAAATATTATATTAAATAGTCATGCCCAACAAAAATTCAAAATTCTCTAGTTCATACATTGAATTTTATTTTGAGCTCATTTTTTTAATAAAATATTTATTATTAAAAAATAAATAATATATATTACAAAAATTTTAATTTTGAGGCCTACAAAATTTTAGAGCCTTAGGCCGCCGCCTAAATAGCCTTATGGTTGAGCCGCCTCAGAGTGTATGTAGAGATATATGAACGTATATATAAAAATATATATGTGTATAATATCTACACAAATGTTATATATATGTATATGTATATATATTTATATACATTTATTCCCATATAGATTTGTACATATATTTACATATAAGCATATATGTAACCTGTGTACATATATATGTATATAAATGTATGCATCCATAAACATATATAAATATTATATGTATGCTAGTGCATACAATAGATGGATACACGTATATATATGTATATACACATATAATGCATATATATCTGCATGTATGTACGCATATAGTTATATATGTATATGTATGCATATATTTGTATATACCTATATATGTACAAATATATATATAGTGATGCAATTTGGATATTATTAATATACATGCATATGTACATGTATATATACATGCAATTATGTATATACACATTCACATATATATATATGTATATTTATGTTTCTATATGTATATATGTTTATGTACATATAAGTATATGCATTTATATGTATGTAATTTTTTATTCATGTATAAATAAATACATTTATGTGTATATATGTTCATATATAAAAGTACAAAAGAAAGCTTAAAACATGGATCCCATAGATCTAGACCAGATCCATGAGATCCATCCCATTATAAATGGATCTAGAGCAAATTATTGGTTTCGCATCTAGATCTAATGGATCTAGACTGAATTTAGTCAAGACTCAATCCATTGACTGGTCTAGCCATAAATGCTCCATTTGTTTTTACAAATTCCCATACGTGTTGACGTGCTGATGCCACTTATGCTTTCATTGTTGCCTTTTTGTGTTTCTCAGTTTTTCGACCATGATTGGTTCTTGGACTTCGTATTGTCTTTTTTCTCCTTTCCCTCTTCTAATTGATTCTATATATATATATATATATGTTTCATTTTTGAATTGAAAACCTTCTTACATTTGTTTTTTACCATCTTGAATCTTATTACTCTTGCATCGTGTTGCTCTTTCTAATCGAATTGCTTTGCTCTTTTCATTAAAATGGCTTTTGAATTGGGGAAGTTTAACTATATGTTGGCCAAATAAGTGCGGAACTCACTTCAAGGACGGAGCCAGAATATTTAAGTAATGGAGACGAACAATGATGATAAAAATATAAAATTTAAAATTATATAATAATTATTTATATTGATAAAAAAATTTATAATATAACATCAAAATATCACATCAAACATTATTATAGTATTTTTACATAAACTCCAACACATGTTTCTCAAAAAAATTCTTTAGTTTTAAAAGCAAAAATATTGTACTTATATATAGGTCTTTACAAAATCGTAGTTGCTCTCGTCGAATTTTCATATTTTGAAATTGTTGTATGATTTTTTCATTATCAATTGTATCAAATGTTTTCTTCTCAATATAAGTAACCAAACAATCATTCATCCATTGATCACCCATTCGATTGCGTAAACAATTCTTAAAGAAATTCATGACTAAGAAAGCTCTTTCAATGGTTGTATAGTAGCAACAGGAACAATTAAAACTACCTTCACAAGTATATATACCAATGTATATAAAACATTCTTTTTTGTTTGGACTAATTTTTTTGCAAGACCATCAATCCCATTAAGTTCCAAAACTTTATTATCAGACTGCACATCAATTATATAAGTCTCCAATTGATTCTTAAGTGCCATAAGGTCAACTCCAAAAAAATTTAATGAATAAAACTAAGCAAAATGAATCAATTTATCCTGATCAAAAGCATGAAGATAATTACTTTGATTCAAACATGCCATATAAAGATGTAACTCTATATTTATCTCTATGAAACTATAATATCCTAGATTTTCTAAAAGATTCAAGAGTAATTTTAACTTGGGTCATTGGCAAAATTATCAAAAAATTAGGGGCTTAAATATAATTTCTTACAGCTATAAGTATCAAATCGAGTGCAGGGAACTTCTCGGAGTATAGATGTCTAAGAAAAATGATATGGTCTTGATGAGTCTTCCGAGATAGGATTTATGGTATTAAAAAAAATCAGAATTGGGACAGTTTTCGATACATCTTCGATTTAAATTGAAAAATTGAATTGTCGTAAGAGACTCTCAGGAAATCAACGGAACCTTGAGAGAGCTCTAGTTTTACATAAAGATCAACCCTGAAGTGGTTTCAGGATGAAACAAGGGTCCGATGAAGGTGCAGGGATGAAATCACCCTTGTCGAGTAAGTCATGAGTTATTAATTTTGAATTTTTGATATCGTAATGTAAATTAATTTGATATTTGAGGATGAAATTATAATTAGAGAAATAACTAAGCAAATTAGAGATGAAAATTGAGTTTAAATGTGTAATTTTCTTATTATTATAAGGTAATATATAGTGTTATATATGTATATATATATAAAGCTGTGCGCATGTGCGTGTGAGGCCATCTTCATGTCCAAGATTTGCACAAGAATTGAAGGGAATGGGCAGCAGGATTTAAGGAGAAAATTTGTAAGAGATATGGAGTAGGTAGGGTAGAAGATTTGAGGGATTTTGTGTGATTATGTGATGTATAATATACATATATATATATATACATTTCTTGGAGCTAAAATGCAATAGGCGGCTATAAATTGGCAGCGACTCGTCTAATTCGAGAGAAGCAAGGGAGAAAGTGTGACAGAGGGCTGATCGCGGTGGGTGGCAGCCTGAAGCAAGCAGTAGCGGCTGAAAGCTGTTCGGGCATGACAACCGTGGCAACAAGGGCCCGAGCGGAGCAGGGCGATTGGCGAGGTGGTGTGACGGCGGCCGAGTCTTGCTGGTAGCAGCTGTGGGCAACCGATAGAGGCAGCGTTGGCTGCAGCAGAGGCCAAGCCAGCTGGTGACTGGCAGTCGTGCGCAGGAGGCACACTCTACGTGCGAGCAGAGGAAGAAGAAAGGTGGAGAAGAAGAAAGAAGAAAAAGAAAAAAAGAAAAGAAAAGGAAAAAAAAGAAAAAGAAGAAAAATAAGAAAAATAATTATGGGAAAAGTATCTGAAAAATTTTAGAAAATTCGGTGAATTAATTTGGAGATTAAGAAGCATGCCTGAGGTCAGGAAATTATCTAGACACACGTTTCGAGGTCAGGACGTGCCATACCGAGGAAGCCTAAGAGGATAAGTTAAGGTGAGTAAAATTTTTTAAAAAATTATAAAAAATCAGAAAAATTATTTTATAAATTGTTATGGAGAAATATTTGAAAAATAATTAGTTTTGATTTATTGAGAAAAAATAGGAAGAAATAGAGGAAAGTTATAAGAAAATTATAAAAAATAGAACATTGATATTATTGAATGAATATGATGGCCAGTGTATGTTGAGGTTCCAAATTGAGTACGTTAGAAGGCTGTCATAAGAATCAAGATGTTATGAGATACGTTAAAGGTAAGTGGTTCGACCTTAAATCCACTTTTATGTAAATAATTTTATTATGTGTCATGCCTTGTTGTGAATATGTCATATAGATTGCATTTACATGCTATGATGAAATGTACATATGTACACGATGATATTATTGATTATGAATTCGCATAAGCATTTGAGAGTATGGGTTGGGACCGCTGCTCTTTCAAGGGTGCATCTATACACCTCAGCATGTTATAGGAAGCTGTAAAAATGGGAAGTAGCATTAGGGTACGGTCGACTCAAACTGAAATAAAAAGGAAAATGACATTTTGCATCCATGCATGAAATATGCGTATTGTTCCTTTACTTAGATGATTCATCATTTAACTTGGGTTTTGCCCATAAAATATTCAAACGTTCCAGATGGAGATTTTAATAGAAATAATGATGAATAAAACATGAAATGACACTTAACAAAGTAGATGATGTAATGATTGAATGTTATGTAGCCCATGTATTTAAGTTCTGCTATTTTGAATTTTGAACGTTTTAAGGAATGATTATGTATAACCTTATTTATAGTTAATGTTAAAGTTAAAGTTCGATTCTACCTTCCGCATTTGATGTTTATGATGATTCTCTTTCGAGATAAATGTATGAAAATTTTGGGATGAATATGATGAATGATATGGTTTGTCTTTAATTTGAAAAAAAAAAATTATTATCTTAGAATTGTCCTAAGATATAACACTTTTGAAAAAGTGGGGTGTTACAGAAACAACTATTAAGCTCATGAAGTTGTTTGTCTATCACGTAATAAAAAAGTTCAACTCTGTAATCATTCATATTGGTATAATGTTCAACATTATGCCTTGAGTGCCTCAGAACAACATAAACATCATCCATTTTCGAAATTATAATTTCATATTTTTCACAAAAAGAGAAAAGCTCAACAAGTAACATTTTCCATCCATCACCCCTCATTGTTTGTAGATGTGGTTTGAATAATTTAACTAATGTCATGGCATTTATAACATCCTAATCTTTTCTTCGCAGTGCTCGTGACAACTCACTTATAGTTGATTAGCGGTAAATTTTGCAAAATTTTATTCTAATTATATCCCTGTTTTGATCTTAAAATTAGTTTAATTGAATATTTATGTGTAATTAGTAGTTATATACAAGTTTAGAGAAAATGAAATTTAAAGAGGAATTAGGAGAGAATTAAAAATTAAAAAAAAAATATTTCTCTTTAATTTTTGATAAAAGAAATTAAAAAGAAAAGAATTTACAATATATATATATATATAAAGATATATAATATATCTTTATAATATATTATATATTATAATACATATCTATATAATGCATATACATGCGTGCATGTCATATATATATATATAATATAAGCTAATATATATTTACCCCCTGCTATAATATATAATATATTAATAAACTTACCTGCAGGCGTGAAGTCCAAATCTTGGAGGCTCACAGCAATTAAATTGCAATTGAAGCCCAGCCAATTGAAGGCTCCAATCTGGCTGCAATTGAAGCTGCTGCAAGCCCAAATTAAAGCAGTCACATGACCGTTTAAAGCTAGCCGTAAGCAATGCAACTGAAGCCCAAATTGAGGCAGCCCAATTGCAGAATTCAAGTGGAATTAAAAGCAGCTCAGCCCATAGAGAAGAAACGCGGAACAGAGCGCTAGGGTGTGAGGGATATATATGTGCGCTGGAACACAAGAGAGGAGGTCCCCAATCGCCATTTTCGCAGCCAGAATAAGGGGGTTAGCGCAGTGGAAATTAAGGAGAACAGTGTGCATAGAGTGAGGGAGCGCATAGCGCTGGGGTTCTCTCGAGACAGCACGGTGAGAGTGCTGGAGGGGACGGACAGCAGCGTTGGAGCGCTGGGAGTGACTGGAAGAACAGAGTGCTGGAGAAGAAACAGCAACACAGCGGACAGTAACACAGCGCACAATGCTATTCATCTTTATCTCTGTTATTTTGATTGTTATTCTGTTCATCTAATTCCAGCAACTTGATTACTTACGTTTTAATTTTCTGTTAATGAATATTTACTGTTCTTTATTTTCTGTTATATTTTGTTATTAAATTTTGTTAATGCTTTACCATTTCAAATTACTGCAAGTAATTTCTGTTATTTAAATTTATTCTTTTAATTTCTTCAATTTAATGTCAGCACTTCATTTCCAGCATTTTAATTTGCGTTCTCTTTATTGTTTTCAAGTTATTTTTAGTTTTTAATTTTCTAAAATAATAAAAACGCATTCTCTTTACTGTTTTTAAAAATACATTTTTGAAAACAAAAAAATTTTTATAAAAAAAATTCAAAACAATAAAAAGTTATTTTGAGTGTTTTTATTCAAAACAAATTCTAAACTCAAAACATATTTATTTATATATTTATTCATATTTTACTATTGTAATAAAAAAAATTACAAAATTCATCTACTCTAAAATGTATATATTTTTTAATAATATATTAACATTAAATATTTCTAATTTATTGAATAATTAATTTTTTTTGTATAAAATATTATTAAAAAATTATTTTCAAAATTTCAAAGAGAACACATTTTCTAATTTTCTGTTTTGAGAAATAGTTTTTCAAAATGACAAAGAGAATGTGTTTTCAATTTTGTAAAAATAGACTACCAAGACAGAAAACTGAAAATGAATTCAAAACTCAAAATTGAAAATTGAAAAGCAAAGAGAACGCAGGCTTAATTTCTGCAACTTTAATTTCTTGTCACTCAATTTTTGTTATTTACATTTTACAATTTTATTTTTGTCTTTAATTTTCTGTATTAAATAATGAAGATGTATGACTAAAATAAGACTTGGGCAAGTCAAGGACAGTGTCCAATGCCCCTGATTTCTCAAGCAAATCCGAACTTCAATTGTTGTAATATTGGTCTGAATTGAATTGAGTTATGCTTGTATATATACTCTTTGGATTTGGATTGTAGCGTAAGTCTAAGTTAGAGTCTCCATGCCATGTATGGAGGTTACTTAACCTGGAAACACTATCATATCCAAACTCAAATGAGACGATATTTTGTCTATTATTTACCGTTCAATTTATGGTAATTGCTTAACTTAGAGTTTTCATGCCATGTATGGAGGTTACTTAACCTAGAATTATCATCATCTTGAATTAGATTTAATAACAAAATCTCAATTTATAGAATGTTTTGTATTAATCACAGTTCGATTTATGATAATTACTTAACTTAGAGTCTCCATGCCATGTATGGAGGCTGCTAGATCTAGAATTATCATCATCTCGAGCTGGAATTAATATCAAAACTTCAGCTTCATTTCAGACTAACATTACTGTTTTTTTGACTATTTGGGAAATCTTGGCTTGGCACTGAAATTTTCTTGACTCAAGGTTGCTTAAATTAAGTGTTAGTTTAGTTTTGATTCTCGTATTTAGATCATCTTAATTCGTAATGGCCAAGATATTTTTCACCAAATGCAAGTTGAATACAAACTCAAAATATTGGATTAAACTCAATAAAGCACAAGCTTCACCTTTTTGCTCTGAACTTGTATTATTTCTTCAACAATTTCTAGGACATCAATAATAGAGGAATATAAAATAATCAAATTCATCAATGTATAATAATGTGATCCCCACCGCATATCACTGGGTCTTTGGAGACTATTTTCATGATTTAAACCATGTCCACTTGTAATTTCCCATTACTCAATGTTTCCATGACTCTATTTGCTTGTTTTTCTCTTAAAATATTTCGACGCTTGCACGAACCTCTAACAACATTCATAACATTACTAAGAGAATTGAAAAGAAGAGTAATTTAACTGACTTTCTGCAACTACTACAAAGAGCCAACTGAAGTTGACGAGCAATACAATGAATATACAAAGCAAATTGATTCTATTTTAAGATAAGACTTTTAAAACCATTAAATTCTCCCCTCATGTTACTAGCTCCATCATAGTCTTGACCATATAATTTTGACAAACTCTACCCATGCTTTGAGAACAATGATTGTATTACTGCCTTAAGTGATAAAGAAGTTATGTCATTAACATGAATTATACCAAGAAATCGTTCAGTGACACTTCCTTCTTTATTCACATAACGCAATAGAATGACCATTTTTTCTTTGACTGTCACATCACAAGACTCATCAACTAAGATAGAAAAGAAATCATCTCTAAGATCATGAATTATTGCATTAGTAGTTTTAGTTGTTGCATTCACAATTTCTTTTTGGATATCATGAGCTGTGACTTTAAGATTTTTTGAAGCATTATTCAACACAACATTGTAGATACTTTCATTGTGATCAGCAAGAAATTTCAGAAGTTTCAAAAAGTTACCTTGATTTAATGAACTTTTAGACTCATCGTGACTACGAAATACTAATCCCTGGCATAAAAGAAATCGGACATAAGCTACTGTTGCAGTCTAACTGATTCGATACTCCTTTTGAGATTGTTCAAGTTGTCTAGAATAAAAAGCTTCAATATGTTGCCTTTGATTCATTAAAGCTTGACATATGCTCCAAGCATGATTGTGAGCACTCGTGGGGCTTCCTATATGCTTTTCAATTCTGTATTTTTTCTTTCAATTTTTGAACCCCCCTGAAATAAAAGATTCACCTCCAATGCATTGCTCGCCAACATACTCTCTTATAAGATAGCAACACAAACAAAATGCAATATACTTTTCAATGCTATATTCTAACCAATTGTTGAACTCATCAAACTATTCTGGTTGGAAATGATGCCTTTCATTTCCTTGTTTTTTTTTTTTTTTTTGTGTGGAAAGTAGTGCTCTCGTGGTTGACATGGACCTCTCAATAAATAGACTAGTCAAATTTCATCTCTCTCATTAGGATGATAATAAAAAATACTCTTTCACAATCCTAGATCTGCTTTAAGATTGTTTAAATCAACATGTTTATACTTAGAATGTTCTCGATCCCCATTTGCTTCAGAAATTGAATTTTTCTTTGGCCTTGTTCTTTTTATGAGAAATTTTTGCATATCTAAATAAAAAAAACAAATTATTAGAATTTATGTAAAGAAATGCTAATGTTATTTTTTAGTTCCTATAAATAATAGTTATAAAGAAACTTGAAATATTTTATATTTTATTTCTTCTTTCCAGTGATTAATCTTTTCTAACATATTTGTAATTACAATAGTATGTAGCTGAATAAAAGTTGCAACATAAGATTATTTTTTGCATTTTTTCCCAAAACATATATCCAATACATATCCTTTAAAAATAGCCTATACCAACCACAACCTTCACCGCAAGTGGCTGTTGTTGGTCGAAGATTCCCACGATCAGATCCTATCATTAGAAACACTAAGTCAAGGGGGTTTAACATACACAAAAGTGGCCAGTTTAATGGCTGAATTTTTGTAGATCTAATTTTTAAGTTTTGGTTATAATTGGAAAAATGCACTATCAAAGTGGTAGTCGTCACCAGCCATCATGGTTGGTGGTTTCCGGTGTTCAGAGTCAACCACCCGACACTCTTAAATGTATATATCATGGATTTGTGCTTAAAATAATCATTGATAAAACTAAAAGACTTACCTTCTTATAGATTGGGTCCACTTTCACGATTAAAATGCAATCGGATCCAAGATTAGATGGTTGGATTTTACAAAATCAATGATTTATTACAAAGGTGTTCTTGAGAAAGAATGAAAGAGGGGGAGAGAGATATTATGCGGGAGAGATGTTAGGTGTTGTGTAGATTTTGGGGGAGAGAGATATTATTTGGGGGCAAAAATGTAAATTTAGAATGAATATAATAATTTTTTACAAAATTTTGTTTCGGCAATGGGGAGGGACAGCTTCCCCCCTACCCCTATGGTGGATCCACCACTGCTTAACTTCATTTTTGGCCACGACCAACATGCTAAAGGGAAGAGAAAAATTCCTTATTGCATAACATCCCTGAGAATTGTGATATCTCTTGTGATCTAATGACAAGGTTTTGATAGTGACAAATCTAAGGACGAATGCCATAAGATTCATTATGTTTGGAATTAATATATTCAATGTATTCTATAATCAATTTCGAAATGAAGTAGTTGGGCTATGCCATTGTTCTCATCTTAAAGCAAATCAAGTTGAAAAGATCTCAAGTGTGGTTGTCTAACATTGTGTTTATTTTATTTCTTTTTTTCAAGAGGTTGACTTGGTCGACTAACATCAAGCCTTGGTCGACTAACAGTGTGTTTGTTTTTGCCTTGGTCGACTAACAGTATATGTGTTATGGTCTTGGTCAACTAACCTTAAACTTTGGTCGACTAATAATGTTTTTGATATATCTTGGTCGATTAACTCTTTGAGTCTATCGATAGATGGGTTCCCTTGGTTGGCTAACTGCTTTCCCTGTTTTTGTCTTTGTCGACTAATTGTCATGTTGTCTTTATGACTTGGTTGACCAACCTATTTCATTTGTCGACCAACCTTATTATTTTAACAAATCTGTCGACTAACCATTTCTCTTTTGTCAACTAAGTCTTTCACAGATTTCATAACGACTAGTTTTTGGCCGCATTTAAAGCTCACCCAACCACCCATAACGGTCCAAATTTTGAACTTATCCACCATCAACTATAAATAGGTGGTTAAAGATGCATTGAAGGGAGTTGAAAGCATTGAATATTTTTGAACTACCGAGCTTTCACTGTTACATCGAGCATTTAACTTTTTCTCTCTGTATCTTTATTTCTGAGGCTTGTGTATCTCACTATTACATTCATTTTAGGCCTCGATTATTCTTTTAAGAGAGAAGTTTGTAACTAAGAGTTGTACTCTTAGATTTTCATTCTCACAACCTCTGTAATCTTTCCTAGCATAGCTAGAGGGCCCATTTGATTGGGAGGCTTGTATATTTCCTAGTCTTGGATTAGTGGACCTACTCGGGTTTTGAGTAGGGGGTTGATACTGAACTTGTTTAAAAATCCTTAGTGGGTAGCTAAGGTAGTGGACTAAGCTTGGAAAGCCGAACTACTATAAATCTGTGTCTTCTGTGCTTTCTATCTTTTTGTTCGTGTTTGCATTTTCATTCTTACATAATTTGTTTATTCATCTACAAGATTTCAAATTCATTTTTCACAAAACGAGATTGTCTTTACACAGTTGATACCTCATCGTGTCATTTCAAGGTCTTGAGGTTTAACGAATCCGTGGTCTTAATTAATAGACAACATCTCTGTTTCTCTAAAGAAATTTTTAATTTTACCAGTTCACCCTCCCTCTTGGTGTGTGCCATATCATTTCAATTCTATTAAATTGGATAGTTGAATTCAATACTCACCTCTGAGCTTGTCATATAATGTTCAGCAAAGTATGCTTTTATGAGGTCTCATTAAGTGGGATTTTCAGTTGCCACTTAGGAAATGGGGTTATGGACTTGCTTTGACATCTCATTATTTCTTTAGCACAACTATCACACTTTGGCTAAAGATATTTGATGGATTCTTGGTAATCTATTTTGCTTTAGGTTTGAGCTAACTATTGAATTCCTTTTTCTTTTTTTTTTTCTTTTTCCAATCTATTCTTGATACTAGAAAATCCACAAAAGGTTCTGTGATTGCTAGTTTGGTGAACTGACTAGGCCCTCAATGGGTTGAAGAGAAAGAGGTCTCCATATATAAATTGTTTCTACACCTTATCGACATCATCTTACCAGATATGCAGTCAATTTGTTGCATATGATGCAATGTTGCATTGCTTAAACATCCAAGTTACATATTGTTTGTGTAGAAATTCTATTGTGCATCTCCGATGTAAAATTTATAAAAAATTTCACACATATCCATGTGACATATCCAACAAAAAAGAGTTCCCCTAGTTGCTATTTGAATCGAAGTTTGATAAGCCCATAGGACATGTGGAAGTTCCTTGACCCATAGTTCCTTTGTTGAATTTAGGTGAGTTTTAAGACCTTATAATAAGCTTCTGTTAGTGACTTTAACTTGATCGTTGGCCTGAGGGTGGCTAACTCCTAGGAATCACAAATTTATATTATATGCTTTGCAATTTCTCAAAAAAGCTTAATGTCAAACTGCATGTAGGGTTGCAAATGAGCTAAGTAGTTCACGAGTGGCTTGATGTTTGGCTCAACAAAACCTTGTTTGATTTCGAGTTCATTCATTAAGGTAACTTGAGCCTAATTTTGAAACTCAATTTGTAAATGAGTCGAGCTTGAGCTCAATAAAGTTCGCAAACATGTTCGATTAAAAACTCATGAATATTAATAGGCTTAATTAGAGACTCATAAACATGCTGGATTAGAAGTTCATGGATACCTCACGAACAAACTTGTTCATAAATAAATTTATTTATAATTTTATAAACATATTATTTAACATAAAGTTATCAAACTTTTAATTATTATAATAATATAATTAATTTGAATATGTTTAAAATTATTGTATATATTAATTTAATTATTTAACATAATATAATATATATGTAATAAATCAAAATAACAAATTAGATTTAAGCAAAACAATAGATTTTGGGAAACCTGAGCCTGCTGGTGAGCCCAAGTTTGAGCTTGCCAACAAGTGCTCGAGGTCCTATCGAGCTTGAGCCCAATCTCAGCTCATTAACCTTTTGATGAACAGAGCTCAAGCAAAATTAGAGCTTGGTTCACATTAATTGAGCTGGAGCTCGAGCTGAGCTTTAATGTACGAGCCTAGAAATGAGCTCGAGAGCTAAGCCTGCACTCAGCAAAGCTTGGCTCATCTCGACTCAATTCGATTGCAACCCTAATTGTGTGCCATTATCAGTGACTATAACTCCTAGGATTTTGGTAAAGTAACCAATTACTATAAGGTAGCATCTTTGGTCGATGGCACAAGGGAGATATTCGATAAGGTTGATTTTCCATTGATAAAATGAACAAAGTGGGGAAAGGTGTTTCACTAGTTGAGATAATTGATTTATCCAATTTCAATATTGTTGGCAACTATCATATCTTATGATTTGTTCCTTACCATTTCAAAGATAGTTGACCAATAGTAAACTTGTTAAACGATTTTAAAGGTAAGACATTTTCCTATAGCGTGATCTCTGCAAGTTCCTTCATGGACTTCGCAAAATGCATAATTAGCTTCCTTTGATCTTAGACGTCAAAAAAGTTGGAGGTTGTAAGATCTTTTGTAGAGTTAATCCCCCGCAATGATATAATGTGTAACGTTGATTCATATCCTCTTAGCTTTTGCTTGATCTTTCGAGAGTTATATATCTTAAAGATAAAAAAATACTATATCTACCCAACTGGGTTGTTGTAGTGGCCCACTCCTGGATAGTCCCACTAGTATAGGATATTTGAAATGAGGTCATCACAAGGATGATATAGAACAATAATATACAACACCATATTACTATCTTTAGATAAATTTAGCGGAAGACAACATAAATGTTTACAACATCTTGGCACCATGGCCTACACAAAATGAAATACAAAGGCACCTACAAAATTTACAACATAAAATTTCCTCACAACATGGCCTCATCACAAACACTAATATGGATCGTCTAGTTTGGGAGGTCTTTGTACACCTCTAACCCTAGGCTTTAGCCCCACTGGACTCACCCTCAACCAAGGTGAGCCACAAGGCTCAGTAAGTATATTTATAAAGCATGGAGATATAGAATCAAAGGCATGGATAATCAAGACAGAGTAAACAACAACTCTATGAGAAGATACCAGCATAACACAACTCATAAGTTTTCCATTTACATCAATTTTTTATGCCGTGATTATTATACATACCATGTAATCATTTCCATACTCATGCACATGTACCAATAGTAAGGAATTTTTCACATAATTCTCTAGTCTCCCTCAGCCAATATATCCATACATGAATATATATGCATCATGAAAATACATCAACAAGTAATAATAATTTGAGCCTTGCCTATCGAGTTGATGGCCACCTGACTCGCATCAGGCGCTTATAGGATATTCTTTTCTCACCCACGGACATAGTCGCCATGCAAAATAATAGGTGCGCAAATCAATATAACCATGCATCTTATAAGCATATCTCAATTTCATGTTAATCATTAATGATTAAGAAAAATCCCACACAAAAAGGATTAATTAGACAAAATTTAGAAAATTTTAGATTTTGAAGGGTAACTTCAGAAGCCTATTTTGGGCTCGTTTCTCAATAAAATTTCATGAAAGATATATCAAATTGAAGAATTGAATCTCTAGTTTTTGAAACAATAATTGGATTCAAAATAAAAAATAATTACAATGAGTGATTGCCCAAAAACTGAAGCAAAGTAGAATTGCTACAATAAAATTACAACATTTTGAACATAATTCAATAAGGTTATTATGGGTCCAAATCATGACAAAAAATTTCAAATCCTATACCAAAATGAAGCCTATGATGTCTAGTTTACATAGAAACAAACAGATTGCAAATTGGATATAACTACAGAAAGTTATACTGCAAAAACTCAAGCAAGGTTGAATTACATAAAGTAGTAAGTTATGAATTTTTTTAATAGATATTAACAAGGCCACTAGGGCTCAAATCAAAGCCAAAAAATTAAATCCCTATTTTAAATCTAAACTCATCAAATCTAGTTTACAATGCAATAAATGGATCATAAATTGAATATTTTTACTAAAAGTTATGCCCAAAAAAATAGAGCATGTGCAGGTTGCCACGACCAAAAACGAACATACGGACAGAATGCAAAACAACCCAACAAATAATTGTGTTTCTCTAATATAAACAAAAATATATGTCATTCCTTGAAGGATTTTTGATTAAATCAAGCCCCAAATGATCACATCAATACGACCCATACATTTTGAAAGATTTTTACAACTAAAATGAAAACTTCATTTTTATCAAAAGATAGTTTATAACCATGGAAGTGAGCAAGCTATGCTCAAGATTGAAGAGAGATCAAGTAGATCTACACAAATTCAAGAAGAGATAAAATCTTGCATAACAAAAGGTGATGCAAGAGAACTTGCCTTTCTTTAAATGGAGATAAACCAAGAAAAACTTGTCTTCCAACTTGAAACTCACTCTTGAAGCTTCAAATGAAGGAGATGGAAATGGAGATGAAGAAGACGAAGAAAATAAGAAGATGAAGAAAAAGAAGAAGGGGAAGACTTCTTGGAAGTGGAAGGAAGAGAGAAAATAGAGGGAAACAAATAAGAGGGAAATGAGGAAAGAAAGGGCCATGTACCTCTCACCAAAAGACCCTTTTGCCCTTCACTTGCACACACAAACACAATTATTATCATGCCCATTTTGAACATTTGATATTTCTCATTTATTTTCTCATTTTCTTTATCAAACCCATTTATACAATTTCCCATTTACCCTTACCTTTTCACACTCAACATAAGGACCTTAAGCCCTTTCTTAACATTTCACAATTAAATTACATTTCCTTTTAATTTATCTCACCACATAGCAAATGGGCTCAAGCCCAACCCATTAATTCAACTCTTACTAATTAGGCTCAACTCACATAAGCCCAAAGAGTTTATTTTCTAACTTGGCCCAACACTTAAGGCTCAACCCAATTCACTTGAATTTAACTAAATTTACAACCCACATAGTTTAGGCCCAATTCATTATAAATGGGTTTTATTTAATTTTTAGCTATCCCAAGCCTTTGGGCTTTTCACATTAGCCCCAACTCTATACATTAAACTCAATCCATTTTATTAAATTTCCATACTCTAGATTTCTTTATAATCCAAGATATATAAAAATATTTCTATTCACCAAAATAAAATAAAATCATTAACCATGACATAGACCCAATAATGGGTCGTTACAGTTGTTCCTCGATGTATTGCAATCCCCAATGTTGAATCTTTGGAGTTTTTACGAGGAAATCTTTGGATTGATTCTCATTTCATAGCATGTGCGCTTTCTTATTATGAGATCGAGGCACTTGAAGACTAGAAAATTGCTTTAAGGAATATATGAGTTTAATTTCCTTAAAGAAGTAGCTAACCATCTTTGGATCTCTTGCTTTGAAGTATCCAAAGATTTGATTCACCACAAGTTTTTGAATCACTGTATATTTGTAGGTGTAGAAAAAGTTAGCTTAAGAGGGAGGGTGAATTAAGCTTTTTCACCTTTTTTAAAAACTTTAAAACATAAACAAAATAAGAATGAAACACACACAATATAGAGTGGTTCACCTTTAAAAGCCTGATCCACTACCTCAGCTCCTCACCAAGGATTTTGATAAACCAATTTTACCTCTGTAGCTTTTGAGTAGACTCAACTACTAATCGTTACACAATGGTTTTTTAATACTTGGTTCAACCACTACCAATACCTTTTTCAAGTTAAGGCTTAACCTTTACAAACTTCACAATTAAATATGAAAAGGATTTCTCAAGAGAAAAAGAAAGATGATACAATAAAACTGTATTTTCTCTTGAAAGATAGAGAGATACATAATATATAATTTAAAACTCTCTCTTTGAAGATCTCAAATAGAATAATCTTTAAAAGCTCTTGAGTTCATGAGAATAAGATGTAGAAGATTAGTGAGCTCTTGTGTTGTGTGTTGTATATTGAAACCTTCTTTTGCAGGCTTCAACTCCTATTTATAGCTTTCCAGTACTGAATATTCCTGTTAACCTGTTTTAAACAATTAGAATATATGTTGTCTCACAACTGCCACTTTTTATCTCTACAAACTTCAAACCAACAATTAGTAATTCATAAAATATCCTCAAGTTGTTTGGAGAACATTTAACGCACTAAAAAGTAAAGACAAATTACATTTAATGCGATGTAATGGCTATATTTTTCGAAATCTATCAAGCATTACTTGATTACAAACTAGGCACTACTCAATTAAGTTTGATCTTTACTTGACTATATGCATTATGTAAGTAATTATTTTATGCTTACTTGAGTACAAAGATACCCTTACTCGATTAGTTTTGAGCTACAAAAAAATTCTTTGTCTATATGATTACAAAGCATTATCTACTTGATTAAAGAATATCCTTACTCGAGTACAAAGATCATTACTCGATTAAACTTTAAGTTTAGAGACCTGGCCTATTTTCAACCTATGTTTACTTGATTACAAGAAGAATCTACTCGAGTATAAAAAATACATGATTTGATTACAAAAACACTTTACACGATTATTTTGGACATGACAGAGAATTGTATTACATACTCGATTATAAAGACTAAGTTAGTCGAGTATATTCTTTCTTTACTTGATTATTCTTACATTTGTAATCGATTATTTTTAAAATAGACTAATCATTACTCGATTACAAAAAATGATTTACTCGATTAACTTACACTTGAAAAAAATCACTTAAACCTATCTGATCATTGAGATACTCGATTATTTTGAACTCATTACTCAATCCAAAAAAAAAAACATTGACTTGAGTGAATTACTTAATTAAAACTTGACTTTATTTCAAATGCTTTACGTATCATTTATAATTGTTATTGTCATCATCCTTGAACCAAATTTACTATTTTTTTTCTCATTAAATCAATACACCAAATTTCTCAATAATTTCTCCTTTTTTGATTTACGAGCTTATTAGATCTATTCTTTAAACGTATAGAGAGGCTCCCCCCTAAATGATTGAGAAGCTCCCCCCTAAAAATATTAACCTTTTTTGATTTTTGAATTTTTTTCTTCCTCTTTTTGTCATTAACAAAAGAGTCTCCCTACAATTAGTAAAAAGGTTTCATAACAATGCTTCCCCTGACATATTGGATATCAGCAATAGATTTTCTTTCCTTTAAATATTTTGTTTGATAAAGAATAGAAGTAGTAAATTTTGTATAGAGACAACAAATAAAAGAAACTTGAAATTTTCATTAAACTTTTAAAAGAAATACATTGAAATGTCAAAAGTTGCATAGATAGGAACAAAACAAAGAAAATACATAGAATTCTATTCTACTAGTGGTGGTTCTTCTCTATTTGCTTCTTCCTTCTATACAGTTCTTGAAGTTCTTTGGGCAGTGGACTTGATCCTCCTAGTTGAGTGCAAAGTTGTTTTGAGTTTAGCTAGGCCTTCTTCCACTTTTTGTTATCTCTGCTCTAGCCTATCTATCCTCTCCATTATAGCTTCCTGATTGTTGATGAGTGTTGAGATTGAGATGGAGCTTGTGAGGAATTCACCTAAGGGAATCCTCACTATAGGTTGAGATGAAGCAACTGGAGTTTATGCATTTTGAGATAAAGGTTGAGGAGGTTGAGTGGAAGTTTCTTGTGTTGGAGGAGAAGTCCCAACACCTTGAGTAGATAAGGGATTACCCTCTTCAGGGTGTTATGGTTGCTCTTCCTTGGAAGACATTTTCCAGACCCTATTTTCAAACTTGATTCTCATTCTTTTTGAGAGTATGGCTAGAGTAAGTATCAAAAGAAGAATGAGGAACAAACCTTCTATGCAAAGGACCATGAATGGTTTGAAGAATAAGAGTAATAAGCATCCCAAATGGAAGCTTGCAGGAGGTTTTTATAATGACAAAATCATTCATTTGAGAGAAAAAAACAAGGAAGATTGAATTGAATGTTGTTTATGGCACACCACATAAGTTCTAGGTTAGAATAGGTGAAAAAATAAGATGACCCACCCCTAACATTAATAGATGTGGTGATGAAAATATGAAAGACCCTATCTTCTAGGTCTAAAAACTCATGTGAACCTAGGTGGTTTACTACTAAAAATGTTTCTTTTTCCCAGTGAAGGTTATCCATATCGCCTCATAGTCTAAAGCTAAATCATCTATTACTTTGTCACAAGGAGTTATGTCTAATAGGCTTACTAGTCTTTCATCAGTGAGAAGGTATTCAGTGCCATGAAATCTAAACTTAAGATTATCTAAGTTATACTCTCTTTTTTTTTGTTTCTATAGGAGACTTGGGTAAACTGGAATAAAACTCAGCTAGGGATTTAGGGTTTACAGGAAAATCAAGGGTTGAAAGTTTATACAAACCTATATTGGTAATCCCTTTTTTCAAGTTTTCACCAAATTTGATGGATTCTAATTCATTCCAATTTATGTTTCTACTAGGCAAGAAACCCCTAGACAAAACTTTTGAAAACAGGGTTTTGTGTTGGTTATTCCAAAACCTTTGAGATTGAGAGTAAGTATGAGTGGGAGTGCTAGGTTTGGGATTTGAAGGTTTGTTGGTCCTAGGTTTCTTAGATGTTGAGGGTTGGCTTGGTGATGTGGTGGTTTTCTTTTGTTTGGGTGCCATTTCAGAATACTTGGACTCGATTCGAAGAGTACCAAATTCAAAATTTTTATTGATAAAATGTTTTGAATGAGATGAAGATAAAGGAAAACAAGTTGATTTCATGCAAGAACAAACAAAATCAAAAGATGATGGACACGAGGGTTACTTGGAATCGAGATGCCAAGAGCTAGGTTTGAGTGAAATTTTGAGATGAAAGGTTTAATTAAGTAAGCTCCTAATTATACTTGTGTAAAGAGTCAAATGGAATCCCTAATTTTTAAAATAAAACGAATGATTACTCAACTATTTTTTATTTATAATCGAGTATGATTTGTCAATTTAGTCGACTATTTTTAGTTTGTACTCGAGTAATGATTGAATACATGCTCTTCACTCTGGTACAAAAGTTTTGTAATCAATTAGAGCCTTCGATTTAGTCGAGTAACCTTGATTTGTTACTTGAGTAAGGGTTGCATCCTCTCTGCATTTACATGGCTATTACTTATTTGTACTCGATTACAGATTCATGTTAGTCTATTACAAACTTTTCTTTACTCGACTAGAAATAATTCATCACAAATATTTATAAAATACTTGATTACAAATTCATTTTTACTCGATTAGAGATTACACTTACTCGATTAAACACTAAATCTACTCAACTAAGAACCAAAGTTACTTAATTACTATAAGCTTTGTATTCGACTATTTTCTCCTCAAAATTTGATAACACCTAATTCAGTTTTGATTTTTGTGAACTAATTTCTCTCTATGGGTTTGGTAAAAATATCAACCAATTGATTTTTTGTTAGCACATATTCCTAGACTATATCCCCCTTTTGAATATGATCTTTAATGAAATGGTACCTTACTTCTATATGCTTAGTCATTGAATAATGTACTAGATTCTTGGATAGATTTATAGCACTAGAATTATCACATTTAATAAGAATATGGTTTACCTTAATTCCATAATCCTCCAATTGTTGTTTTAACCACAAAATTTGTGCACAACAACTACCAGCTAAAAACATATTTAGCTTTAAGAATGGAGGTGGCCACACTGTTTTGCTTTTTAGATAACCATGAGATCAACATACTTCTTAGCAATTAATAGGTGCCACTAGTGTTTTTTCTATCCACTTTGCATTCAGTAAAGTCTGCATCAGCATAGACATAAAGTTCTGAGGGAGAATTTCTAGGATACCATAAGCCTTAAGAAGGAGATCCCTTAAGATATTTGAAAATTCTCTTAACTGCTGCTAAGTGGGACTCCTTGGGATCACTTTGATATCTAGCACAAATTGCTACACTAAATAGTATATCAGGTTTTGAGGTAGTGAGATAAAGAAGGGATCCTATCATACCTCTATATTTCTTTTGATCCACAGATTTTTCACTTTTATCCTTAACCATTTTCACATATGTGCTCATTAAGGTATCCATGGATTTTACCTCATTCATATTGAATTTCTTTAAAATATCCCTAATATATATATATATATATATTTGGATTGATTGATAAATATTCCATCTTTTAACTGCTTTATTTGTAATCCTAGGAAATAATTTAATTCTCCTACCATGCTCATTTCAAACTCAGCTTGTATTATAGCAGAAAATTCCTTATATAAGCTATCATTTGTTGAACCAAAAATTATATCATCCACATAGATTTGGACTAATAGAATATATTTTTTTATCCTTCTTAATATATAGAGTGGTGTCCACATTCCCTATCTTAAAATCATTTTTAATGAGGAAATTGTTTAAAGCTCCATACCAAGACTTAGGAGCTTGCTTAAGTCTATAAAGAGCATTGGAAAGCTTGTACACATAATTCTCATGGATTGGGTCCTCAAAACCTAGGGGTTGCTTCACATAAACCTCCTATTTGATAAAACCATTTAGGAATGCGCTCTTGACATCCATTTGGTATAGCTCAAATCCTTTGTTATAAGTATAAGCTAGCAATAACCTAATGGCTTCAAGTCTTGCTATGGGTGCATATGTTTCATCAAAATCTATTCCTTCTTCTTAGCCATAACCTTGAGCCACAACTCTAGGTTTGTTTTTGACTACTATCCCATGCTCATCCATCTTATTCCTAAACACCCATTTTGTTCCTATGTCTTGCTTATCCTTTAGCTGAGGTACCAAGATCCATACCTTGTTCCTTTCAAACTAATTTAGCTCTTCTTGCATAGCCATTATCTAACTAGGGTCTTCTATAGCTTCATCCATGCTTCTGGGTTCTAAATTTTATAGAAATGCCACATATTCACTTTGGTTTCTAAGATGGGATCTTGTTCTTATACCTTGCTTGATATCTCCTAAAATTCTAGATTCATAAACATAAGAGTTTTCTCTATGAATAAATGAATCCTTTTGTTCTTTTACTATTTGGGAAGTTTGATTATTTTCCTCAAGAGGCTGCTCTAGAATTTCCCATTCATTTTCATCATTATTTTGATGAGATAGAGGAATGTTTTCATTATTTTCTTTGAAACTTACATGGATTGACTCCTCCACCACTAGATTTTTGTTGTTGTTGTTGTTGTATATTCTATAAGATTTGTTTGATGTAGAATAGCTTAAAAATATTCCCTCATTACTTTTAGGATCAAACTTACCTACGTTATCATTTCCACTATTTATGACATAACACTTACATCTAAAGGCTCTACAGTAAGATATATTTGGTTTCTTTAGAATTGGCCTAATTTAAACCCTATTCAAGATATGGTAAGCAATATTTACTACTCTAGTCCAAAAATATCTAGGTAAGGAATTCTCACATAACATTGTTCTTGCCTTCTCAACTAGAGATCTAATTTTCCTCTCCACAACTTCATTTTGCTAAGAAGTTCTTGTAGCTAAAAAATTGTGAGAGATTCCATGCTTATCATAGAAAGATTTGAAAGAAATGTGTTGACTCTATGTTTTGGATGTTTTGATGATGACTGCTTTATGCTAAAAACTTTAATGTCTTCTTATGTTATGTCCTCATGGGCTTATTAATATATTCTATATATAGATATTGGCTAAGGATTTGTTAGCCTATCTTGATAAGAATATGAGAATATATGTTGAGGATGAATTAGTTAAGAAACCTTTGTAGGATTATCTTTTAGTATGATTTATCTATTAATATTCTCATATGTGCTAATCTTGTTTAAGCCATATGCCTTTTAGATATATCTTTTAATGTGTTTCCCTTTAGGGGGCATGAGTCTTCGTAGAGCTCATGATATACTAGATGATATATGTGGCAACATTACTCAGTGTTTAAGAGTAATGAATTCTATATTTCATATCTTATGTTTATGTGTGAATAATCATATACTCAAGTGATGGTACTTGAGTTTTGATTCATAGGATTTATATTGTCTTATCCTTCTTGTTAAGGTTGTGCTAATAACGTTAATATATTTTATGTGTGCTTAATTTTCTTGTTGTTTCTCATTTGTCAATATGTTTCTTAGTAAGTTGCTCTAAGATTTCAAGGGATATCTTAAGTATCCTAATGAATTAGTGTCATAGATAAAAGTCATATATCTTTATGACACTTAGAGTAAGCTTAAGAATGAGAAATATTTTAAGTACTCAAATTATGAGAAAGCATTTCTCAAGTCTAAAGGTAACAGGCTTTACTTGATGCCTTAATATCAATTATCTTTGCTCTTGTGTGAATGCATATATACACACACACACACACACACACACACACACACACTTAGGTAAGAGGTCTTAAGTTCTATTTCTCAAAGCCTAAGTTTTACTTAAGGCTCTTAATGTTGTGTAATTTAATAGAAGAACATTTGAGACTTTATTAGTTGAATGCTTTGATTCAAGTATTTATAGTATTATTGATTTCATATAGCAATTGGTAAAGTTGTTGAAATTTCATCTTTTCAAGTCGAGTGATGGATTAATCACTTGGATAAGAATGAATATGCAATTAAGTGATTTTATTTTAAAGCATCTAGTTCTTGAAAGAATTTATATCTTGAAAGTGTTCCAAGCAATACTCTCTAGTGTTGCTTATGTTTAGGATAAATGCATTTGAGTAATGGAGTTCTAACGTTTCTATTCTTCAAAAATTACTCATAGTATGCATTATTAGGTTATAGAATAGATGTCATATATGCTTTAATAAGCTTATGTGTGTTCTCATTCTTGAGACATCATGATAAATGATGTGCCTCGTTTTGCACTCATCTCATTTGCAAGACTCTATATGTTTCTATTCATCTTATATGTGTTCTTGTTTATTAAATATCAATGAGTTATCACAATGCTCAAGCTAGAGCATTTTTGTGATGTATGTTAGGTTATTTTGTGCTCAACATATTTGTTATGCTCTATGTGTTTTATGTTAGTCAAGTAATAGTGAGATGCTTAACTTATGAATATTTCATGTGAGCATGATTCACAAAGTGAATGTGATTATTCATGCTATATCTTTTTGCATGCTATAATTTAATGAGCCTAGTAGAGTGATTCTTATTTGATTCTATATAAAAGAAGTCATTTAGTTGAGTAACATATATTGTTCTTAACTTGTTATTAAAACCATATGCCTTAAGAATATCTCTCTTATCTTCTAAGACTTTCTAGGTAACCAAGTGAATGTGATTGGAAAGTTAATTTTATTTAACTTTCACAAACAACACTTGTGTTTATTTGAGCTATGAGAAAATTGTGTTCTACATTTTTTAAGCTCAATGTTTATGATATTTAGATGTTGTTATTGAGGAAAATTTGTTTTGATGGTGATTCAAAACAATATATGTTGTGTTATTGATAATTGAGTAAAGCATTGCATAAATCGAGAATGTTTGAATGTCACTTGAGTGAATGCTCTTGGTAATTGAGTGTTTATTGCAAGGTTTTGACTATTTCAAAAGCAATTGAGTGATCAAAGTGATATCCGAGTGTTATACCTTTGTAATCGATAATGAAATAAGCATAATTGAGTATATTCTTGTATTAGTCAAGTATTTCAAGACCATAAACGAGTGATTATGTTTATAAGGTTTCAATCGAGTATTTTTTGTGGGCAATCGAGTGTATATTAATGGATAATTAATTGTTAATGAGTGATATTTGAGTATTTTATGCAAGCTCTCTATATCTCAAGTTTAATAAAGTATCTGATGAGCTTACTCGAGTATCTGCTAAGTATATTAGAGTGCTAACGAAAGTTAATCGATTATTGGAGTCTGGTAATGGATTATTAACTTTCATTAGTCAAGTGAGAGACTTAATTAGTCAAGTGAATGGTTGTTGAAGTCAAATTTTACAACTGTTGCATGTACTTTTAAGGCACATATTGGACCATTTAGGCTACAAAAAGGCTCTAAATTTTTTATAAATCATTTATCATAATATTTGAATATTTGAAAATTCTAATGTTTAATTTATGGAGAAATTAAGCTATCCTTGTAGATTTTTCATCCTTATGACAACATCTATAAAAAGAGATGAAGTTGAAGATAAAGGCTACCATTCTTGAATTCTTCCAACTGACTTGAGTCAAAGAATTTCTTTAAACTTTCATCCTCCATTCTAAAAAGAGAGAAATAGTGCTTTCATTCTATATGTTCTTTTTGTCTATATGTCATTTGTGAGAAGCTATTTGTATTTGATATCAATCTTGTGAAAGCTTTTCTAGGATTTTTCAAACAGTAATTTTCTATTCTTTTCTTGTTGTGGTTACGCTTCAGCCCTAAAAGGCAAGAGGTTGTGCCTAATCCTTTGAAAAGGCAAAAGGTTACGCCTGATCCTATAAAAGGTAGTGGTTTCGGTTAAGCCTTTAAAAATCAATTGTATTGGTTACTACTGATCCTGTGAAAAACAAAGGTTACAATCACATCTGTGAAAAGTTTTGGTTATAGCTGAGCCTAGAAAAGGAAGGTGGATTATTAAATCCTTGGTGATAAGCTAAGAGAGTGGAGTAGGCTTGTAAGGGCCTACTCTCGAATATTCTCGCTAGCATAGGATATTCGAAAGGAGGTCATCACAGAGATGATATAAAACAAACCATATTAAACAATCAACTCAATTCATTACTAGCAGCTGAAACTAAATTAAGATTCAGTTAAATTTCCAATATCTCATTAGACTAGGCTCAAAGGCCATATAAAATAAATAAGAGGCTCTAGTGTGACTTAACAAAATAAAATCATTTCATTTCCAGCCTCATTGAAATGCTACTAATGATCTTCAAGCTAGGACGCGTCTCCATACACCACTATCCCTGGGCCTTAGTCCCACTAGACTTGCCTCCAATAATGGCATTTCCTTTACTTGGAATGGCAAAGAAGATCAAGTGAGTCACAAGGCTCAGCAAGTTCGAGAAACAATGAACAATGAATAGGATCCAAGAACATGGTGACACCTGAAAGAGTAATCAAGAATTCAACAGTCATGTACAAGATTCATAGTTTACGAATTTATCAATTCAAATTTAAATATATCATGCCACCATGTACAACTATGTAATTGTGCATAAATTTTCAATGTCAGTATCAAATCTCGTAGGCTTGCAAGCCATCAATCAACACATGCAAAAGTGCATCATTTCAATGTCAATATCAAATCTCCCAAGCTCTAAAGCCATTAATCAATACATGAAAAAACGCATCATTTCAATAGAATCTCACAAATAAATATGGAGTTAATCTACCGAATTATGGCCACCTCGTCCCGCGCCAGGTGCTCTAGGGTACCCTTTCCCTCTGAGCAAAATAATAGGTGCGCAAAATTCAATAATAATAAGAATGTGTCATATACGTGTCATGGCACATATGCAATTCAAGGTAGACCACCAACATTAATACCAAGCAACCAAATCTGTATATAACTATCCACATGCTTTAAATCTTCAATTTAATTTGGAGTTTCCATACAATTAATAGAACCACGTCAAGCACATTAATTCATTTCAAAATTTGTATTGATCAGAACACACAGTGGGTATTAAATTAAACAACCATACTCTGGTGAGAAATTGGAAGTAACATGTATTTGGCTATATTATACTTATTTTTAAATGCAGGTGCAAAAGAAGGAGTACATGCTCGGATAGTTAACACACACACACACACACATATATATTCCAATATATATATATATTCCAATATATATATATATATAGATACATCTATATTGCAATGGCTAATCAACACGTTATTCTTCTGGATATATATATATACATATGTTAAGGATATATAACTTAGTCACTTAGAAGTATTTTGGAAGGTTGAGATATATATATATATATATGTATATATACGGATGAGTTGGTGCGTATAAACACATATGTACAGGGGCAATTTACCAATGGAAGGAAAACATTCAATTATCTAAGAGAGCATTCGAATGAGGCATGAGTGTTTATGTGGGTTATGGGGTATATAGATAATGGCTTTTTTGAATCACTGGAGAACCATTCGAATTAAGGGGCACAAACACAAGGCTATGCAAATAAGTGAGTATTATATATGTGAGCTATCCGAATCAAACAATGGGCTATTCGAATGGGATATGTATACATAAATGGAAGTGATTCGAATGGGTTCTGGGATGATTTGGATGGTATATATGGTTATATATGTAGGTGATTCGAATGACATATACCTTTATATATTGGTGATTCAAATGGTGTATGTATATATATATATAGGTTATTCGAATGGAACATGGGTCATTCAAATGGTGTTTGTATCTATATATGGATGATTCGAATAAGACAGGGGTGACTCGAATGGGCTTATGCATATGTGGGAGTGTGATTCAGATCACTCAGGAGGAAATTTTGATTGCTTAAGAGGCAATTCGGATTGGGCATGCATATACATATATAGGTGATTCAAAGCAGTAAATTCTAAGTTTTTGGCCAATATTGACAGGGCCATGTTCAAAATGTAACCAAATTGTTCAAATAATACATCAAATTGAATATTATGAAGTCTAGTTTCCAATGCATCAAACAAATCTTAAATCAGATATCATCACAAGGAGATATACTTAAAAGAATGAAGCATGGTCAGATTCGCATGGGGCATATGTATTTATATGGGTCTCATTCGGATAGATCAAATGGCATCCAAATGGATTGGAGTAATTTGGGTGAATTTACAATTTTTTCAAAGGTATTTGGATGCTACAGTATCTTATTCAGATGGTTTCTTTGAATTTTGGTGAGAGTGATTCAAATGGGGGTGTGTCTATCCAGATAGGCTATTTTGGGAAATTTTGACATTATTTGGTAATCTAGGCATAATTCTCTTGTCTGAGCTCCGATTGAGATGATTCAGGATGTTACGGAACGAAAAAAAAATTATCTACAACTTTTATGTTTTGAGTTTTGAGAAATTCTTGCTTCATCAAGGTCAAAATCGGGCTTGATTTTGCTGCTATTGATTTATCTGAATATAGCTATCTTTTGAGTGTAACATTCGGATGGGTTTGGTATATATTCGGATGAGGCTATGCACATTCTTTTATCTTTTACAAACTCATTCGGATGAGACACACACTCATCCAGATGTTACTCACATGACTTCTCAAGACACATTCAGATAAGATACACGTATATATATTATATATATATAACATTGCTCCTTCAAATGTAGAACGAGCAAAGTTCATCGTCCTTCCCTAGCTATATAAATGCCATTCACGAAGGAGACTTGGGATCATTCAAACTCCAAAGAGCCATCAATGAGACCTCGAGAAAACAAGTAGAGAAATCCAAAGACACATAGTAGAGGGGAACCACATACAGTAATAGACATATATATATAATCCCTTACAATGACTAAAATGAAAAGGCTAACAGGGAGACTCGCACGAGAACAATGAATAAACAAGAGAACTTGCATTGAAAATAAGAGGGGAGTGCAAAAAGAACTTGCCTGTTGATGATGTAGAATCCAAAAGAAGTTCCACTAACGTAAAGGAAGCAATGCAGCAATAGCAACGAATAGAAGTAAGAGAAGAAGATGAAGAAGGTGAAGTAGAAGAAGAACACAGAGAAGAAATGAAGAACGAGCAATGGAACAGTGTAATGAAAAAGAGAGGATACGTTTTGAAATAAGAGATTTGCACACAACGGTTAGCAGAAAAAAAGAGTGCGTACAGATTTACACGCCAACTCCAGCAATTATCAAAATGCCCTTCCCTTCATATTATAAATAGAAATATCTAGGGGCTCTATTGACAAATACTACTTTAATTTATTTTCTTTTTCATTTTCTTATTACACCACCAATTCCATTATTTTTAAATTCTTTATCACCATGGGCCTAAGCCCAAACCACATATACGCCATATATATTCCAAGCCCAACAGTCTTAATTTCCCACTTGGGCCAAACCCATGAACTCATTACTAATTAATTATGGCCCGTTACATTATTTCCAATTTCCTAAAAATTAAACCCATACACTTATTTTCATGATCACATGAAACATAAAATTATACAATCCAAAATTATTTCTATGTCATCAAAGCACTTTATCATTAAATATTAAAATACGTAGACCCATAATTAAAATGCCATTAAACTAACGTTAAGTATTATAACACCTAGACCAACTTTAAGGTCGTTACAAGGCTAGTTGGGCTAAACCATTATAAAACTTGTTGTGTATTACATTGTTCATTTCTTTCTTTCATTTTAACACTTCCATTCTTCTTTCAACAATTGTTTTCTTTAAGCAAAATTGTTATCTGCTTTATTACTCCTAGCAACAAATTTCTAAAACTCTAAATAGATACATCTTTTTTGTATTAAATCTATTTTACATTTATTCATTTCATTTTCTGTCAAGATTTCATTTGAGACATTAGTTTGAAAAAGTCTAAACTGTTTTCTTAAAGTCTTTTTAAAAGTAAGAAAAATTATTTTAAAACACAATTCACCCCCCTATTGGGTGTCTGTCAATTCTTTCAAAATGTTCTCAAATTCTTTTCCATGATGACTCCTAATGCTTGAAATTTTCAGACCTTTTTTATTTTGAATTCTTTTACATAATTTTATGAATTCATCAAAGGTATCGTCCTTATTCCTTAGAAATATTGTGTAAATCTTGAGAAGTCTTCAATTATCACAAATATATAGGATTTTTCTCCTAAACTATGAAATCTCATGGGACCACATAAATCCATATGGAGAAGTTCAAGTGGCCTAGAGGTTGAAACTATGTTTTTAGCTTTAAAAGAAAAATTAACTTGTTTTCCCTTCATGCATGCATCAAAGGAATTATTTTAATCTATGATTATTTTAGGAAGACCATTTATCAAATCTCTTTTTATTATTTTTGAAATAAGGTGCATACTAGCATGTCCTAGTCTCTTACGCCATAGAATATTTTGTTTTTGATTTACAACTACTAGGCAAGTGTCATTTCTTACTTCTCCTATATTGATTATGTACACATTTCCACTTCTTTTTCCAGTAAAAATTTCAGTTTTGTATTCTTATCTACTACATTACATTCATGCTTATTAAAGGAAACACTATAATCTTTATCACACAATTGACTAATACTTAAAAGATTATGTTTAAGACCATTTACATAATAAACATCAGAAATATAAGTGTGAGAAGAGTTACCTATAGAACTAATAGCTTCTATTTTACCTCTTGAACTGTCATCAAAGATGACATGATTGCCATGATGATCCTCTAGCTGGTTGAAGAGACTTTTGTCTCCTGTCATATGTCTTGAACAATCATTATCTATGAATCACTTGATCTTCGAGCTGTTTGCTTAGAGGCATATGGATTGCAATCAAGAAAAGCTAAGATTGGTATCTAAGGATTTTGGGTCCATTGGATTAGAGACTTATCTGCTCCTACCATTTTAGGTTTCTTTACTACCCAAACCTTCCTAGTTACTGATTTTACTTATTTCTTGGGAACCCAAACCTTTTTTATTTTGTATGGTATTCCCATTGCAATAGGATAACCATAGTTTTTACATTTGTTGCATCTTGAACCTAAGTCTTTTTGTTTAGCCTTTGCTAAAACTATTTTGCCAAAGGTTTTGTTGTTGTTTTCATTATAACCTAAACATGCCTTATCATAAAACCCTTTTTGTGATTCTAAGATTTTGTCTAATATATTACTTCCTGCATTAAACTTGGATAAGACTAATTTTGAATCCTTTAGTTCATTTTCTAAAATAATGATTTTTTCTTTAAGAGCAGTGTTTTCTTTCTCTAGATCCTTGCATTTTTCTTTTGATTTTTCTAAGTCAATGAGCATTTTTTCACACAACATCTTAAAAGTTGAGCTATTCTCATTTTCATCATCACTAGTATCTGAATAAAAATCAGAGTCACTTACCTCATATTCCTCTTCTTCTATAAGGCAGAGGTTGGCTATTTCTTGGACTTCACCCTCTAAAGAAGATGATGAGACTTTATCACTCCAGACTACTAGCAGCTTCTTCTTCTTCTTCTTATCCTTTAACTTTTCATCTTTGTTTGCCTTAGGACACTCTAGCTTATGTGTCCTGGTTTTCCACAACCAGAGCACTTGATTTCTGATTTTTGCTTCTTCTTGTCTGACTTTTCAAACCTATTCCTTGCAAAAATGTCCAGAAGACTTCTTTTAAAATCTTCTTAGAATTTTTTTAGCAAGTAGGGAAACATCCTCCATATCAGTAGATTCAGACTTAAACTCATCATTTTTTTTATGCTTTTAGTGCTATTCCTTTATTTTTATTGTTAGGGATTTCTTCTTGCTTTCTCATATTTAGTTCATGTGTCATTAAGGATCCTAACACTTCATCTAGAGACAATTTTTCTAAATCTTATGCTTCTTGTATAGTAGTGACTTTAGGATGCCATTCATGTGGTAAGCATTATAAAATATTTTCAACAATATCTTCATTTGATATGGGTTTTCCTAAGTTGTTTAGATTGGATACAATATTATTTAATCTAGTATACATATCCTTTATAGATTCACTGGACTGCATTAAAAATAATTCTTAATCATGTTTGAGCATTGTAATGTTGAACCTCTTTACCTTAAAGGTTCCTTCATGTGTTACCTCAAGCTTGTCCCAGATTTCCTTGATCGTCTCACATGTTGAGATTCGGTTGTATTCTTCTAGACTTAGTGCACACTCCAACATGTTCTTGGCTTCTACATTGAGCTTGATCATCCTCATGTCATGTTCATTCTAGTTCTCTTTTGGCTTTGGAATGATGGTGTTCCCAATAGCTACTGTTGGCATTTAAAAGCCATTTGCTATCACCCTCCAGGCTTTAACATCTCTTGAAAGGATGAATGTTTTCATCATGTTCTTCCAGTAAGCGTAGTTGTTGCCATTGAAGTAGGGTGGCTTGTTGTAAGACTGGTTTTCTTCGAATGAACTGCTTAATGTGTTGGCTATTTGATCTTTGCTCTACATTTGTTAGACTTGTGAATGAGACCTACTCTGATACCATTTGTAGAAAAAGTTAGCTTAAGAAGGGAGCGTGAATTAAGCTTTTTCATTCTTTTTAAAACTTTAAAATAGAAACAAAATAAGAATGCAACACACACAATATAGAGTGATTTAGCTTTAAAAGCCTAATCTACTACCTTAGCTCCTCTCCAAGGATTTTGGCAAACCAATTTTACCTTTGTAGCTTTTGAGTAGGCTCAGCTACTAACCTTTACACAATGACTTTTTAATATTTGGTTCAGACCCAAACAATGTCATTTTTAGGTTCAAGTTTAACCTTTACAAACTTCACAAGGGAATGTGAAAAGGATTTCTCAAGAGAAAAAGAAAGATGATACAATAAAATAGTATTTTCTCTTAAAAGATGAAGATATATAGAATATAGAATTTAAAACTCTCTCTTTGAAAATCTCAAATAGAATATTCTTTGAAAGCTCTTGAGTTCACGAAAATAAGATGTAGAAGATTAGTGAGCTCTTGTGTTGTGTGTTGTATGTTGTAATCTTCTTCAGTAGGCTTTAACACCTATTTATAGCTTTTCAGTATTGAATGTTGTTGTTAACCTATCTTAAACAATTAGAATATATGTTTTGTCTCACAATTGCCACTTTTGTCTCTACAAACTTCAAACAAACAGTTAGTAATTCATAAAATATCCTCAAGTTGTTTGAAGAATATTTAATGCACCGAAAATTAAAGACAAACTATATTTATTGCATTGTAACGATTATATTTTTCAAAATCTATCAAGCATTACTCAAATACAAACTATGTATTACTCAACTTGTTGTATCATATTTTTTGATATATGATAAAATGTGTTTGATGAAAAACCAATCTTAGAATGAAAAATCTTTATGAAATCTCATATTTCGAAACAAGTATGATTAGTGTTTTAGTGCGAATGTTCAAATGTTTGAAAAATCCAAAATTCATGCATCATGTTTCGAAACTAAGTTTTCATGTTTCGAATCATCATTCTATCATATTTCTATACATGTTTCGAAATGTCTTTTATTAAGATTTCAATGTTTGCTAAGTTTATATGTTATATTTTAAAACCTTTTTGAAATCTAAGCTTATGTTTCGAAACCTATATAGTATGTTTCGAAACCTATCATTTCTGTTAGCAAAGCATTTAAAAAATATGTTGCATATGTTTTGATATATGTTTTTGAAGTATGTTTCAAAACCTTCATAGTATGTTTTGAAACATCTGACTCTATCAATAGAATATTTGAAAAACTTACATGCTTTTGTTTTTTATCCAATAGCTATTTAAAAGCTTACTTTTGACATAATTTCCATACTTTGATGTTTCATTTTAAAAATTTTTGAAAGTGGAGAATAAAACAAAATCATGTTAGGATTAAAGTTTTGTCTCCCAATCATTTTGTCTTTAAGTGCATTACCAACTGTAAATGCTAGATGTTTTGAAACATGTGATGTATGTTTCGAAACTTTAGTGTAAAAGTGTGTTGTTTTGAAACCTATAATGTGTGTTTCGAAACCTACTTTATTATCTTGTCTTTAGTAGTTATAATTAGCCAAAATTCTTTTTGTTAGTATTTATATCAGTTCTTTGATGATAAGAAGCACCTCTTACAAGCATTCATACGAGAACACACATACAAGAGACATTGATACATACACAAGCATAAGTAAACCAAAATCTTTGTGACAAGCTCTCAAAGAATATCCATTCAACAATCCTTGATGTGCATTGTGGTGTGAAAAGGAGAAACAAATTAAAACCGACGTCTCATCCAATCTAAGCTCTCCTCACCTCATACCAAGAGGTTTGTACAACCATTTGGTAAGATTTTCATTACATTAAAACTGTTGGGTTGTAAAAGATAAGTTTCATTTATCTTGTTATTGATTATAAGATTTGAGTTTAGTCGTAAAACTCATTATGTTATTAAGGTTTGAGTTGAGCCATAAAAGCTTATAGTGTACAAGGTTTTAGGGTGAACTATGGTAAAACCCTTGCTATGGTTGATCACTAGTGAAAGTGATTGTGTTTGAAAATTCTTCAAGTGGGTAAGTTTGAAGGTAGTGGAATAGGTGGGTGCTGAACCACTATAAATCTTTTGTGCATTTGTTTTACTATTTTACTTACCTGTTATCATTGTTTATATTTTCAAAAGAAACGTTTTCAAAAGCTAAAAGTTTCAAAATAAGTAAAACAGAGAGGAAAGTTTTGGAACATACTCTCTTAGGTTTCGAAACATACTTTACAGAAAGGTTGGTTTCGAAACATGCTTACTTAAGTTTCGAAACATATTTAATAGAAATGTTGATTTCGAAACAAACTCACAACAAATAAAATGGCATTTAGCAACGATTTGAAAACCGCTGCAAAATTAGTGATTTAGCGACGGTTTTTGAACTGCCATTAAAATTAAAAAAAATTGAAATTTTTAATTTTAGTCGCGATTCTAAGAACTGCCGCAAAAATTAAAAGTAATTAAAAATTTAATTTCTCCCAAGGGCTGCCCGGCACTCACACACCCGCCTGGACCTGCGCGCTATGTGGCGATGCTGGAAATTGAATTTCCAGCTTCCCTTTTCCCGAATTCGAACACGGGACCACCTCTATGCGTGCGCGTGTGCGTAACTGTCTGATCTACCAAGCCTCCTTATTATATATCTGCCCATATAAATTATTTACTAATCCAACAAAAGATTTTATATATTTTCTAAAAGTATATTTTATATTTTTAATATAAATTAAAAATATTAATTAATTAATTATTTTTAAAAGAATAAAGGAATATATTAAAAATAAATTAATTGATTAAAATTAATTAAATTAATTGATTAAAAAATAAAAAAAGATTTTATATATTTTTTAAAATCGTTAAAATTTTATATATTAAAATTTTGTTAAATAAATTTTTATTTTTATTTTTTTAAATTAAAAATTTTAACTAATTTTGCGATTAATTTAAATTAAATTTTAAATTTCTTTTCAAGATTTTATATTTCATTTTATTAATTTAATCTTTAATTATTTTTTTAAGTAAAATTAAAATTTTTAATGAATTATTTTCTTAATTAAAATTTAAATTTTTAATGAATTAAAATTAAAATTTTAATTATTTCTCCTTTTATTAAAAATAATTGAATTTTTACTTTTTATTTTGAATTATTTAATTATTTTTAAATTTAGCGGCAGTTTTTAGCAGCTAAATTTAAATTTTTAATGAATTATGCGGTGGTTTTTCAAAATCGTCGCAAATATTAATTTAATTTTAATTTTAAATTATTTAATTATTTTTAAATTTAGTGGCGGTTTCGAAAAATCGTCGCAAATGTTAATTTAATTTTTATTTTAAATTATTTACTTATTTTTGAATTTAGCAGTTGTTTCTAAAAAATCGCCGCTAAATTTAATTTAAATTAATTTTTTAATTATTTAATTATTTTTTAAATTTAGCGATGATTTTTTAAAAATCGCCACAAAATTAAATGTTTTAATGAATTTTGCAGTGGTTTTTCAAGACCACCACTAAATTTTAAAAAAATTACTGCAAAAAATCAATTTTTTTGTAATGACTTCTTGATATTTCGAAATATAGTGTTCTGTCATTAATAGAAATTTAATTTATTGAAGAATTTATCCTAATCCTGATTCACCCCCCTCTTGGAATATATTTGCCATCATTTGAAGTTAATATAACTAAGTTTGATCTTTACTCGAGTATATGCATTATGCAATTGATTACTTTTTATGCTTACTCGAGTACAAAGATACTCTTACTCGATTATTTTTTAGTCATAGAAAAATTCCTTGTCTACTCAATTACAAAGCGTTATTTACTCGATTAATCGAATAAAAAGATTATTACTTGATTAAACTTTAAGTCTAAAAATCTAGCTTGTTTTTAATCTATATTTACTCAATTACAAAAAGAATCTACTTGAGTATAAAAGATATATTATTCGATTACAAAAACACTTTACTCGATTATTTTGGACTTGATAGAGAATTGCATTACATACTCTATTATAGTCGAGTATATTCTATCTTAATTACTTGATTATTATTAGATTTGTAATTGATTATTTTTAAAATAGATTGAGCATTACTCGAATACAAAAAATGATTTACTCAATTAACTTATACTTGGAAAAATTCACTTAAACCTATTTGATCAATGAAATACTCAATTATTTTGAACTCATTACTCAATAAAAAAAAAAAAAAAAATTGACTTGAGTGAATTACTTGATTAAAACTTGACTTTATTTCAAATGCTTTACATATCATTTATAATTATTTAGCTATCATCGTTATCAAAATTTACTAATTTTCTTTCTCATTAAATCAGAACACCAAATTTCTCAACAATCTCCCATTTTTTTATTTATGAGCCTATTTGATGATCATAAAACATTTATTATTATAAGAGCTAAAGAGAGGCTCCCCCTAATAATTGAGAAGCTCCCCCTACAAATATTAACCTTCTTTTATTTTTGAACTTTTTCTCCCTATTTTTGTCATTAACAAAAGAGACTCTCTAGAATCAATAAAGAGGTTGCAGAACAATGCTCCCCCTGACATATTTTGGATATTAGCAATAGATTTTCTTTCCCACTGCTGGACAATTTTAAATTTGGAGAGGTAATCGACTCCTGGCATTCATGCCTTCCTCATCTGATTTTCCAGGTAAGGATAGTAGAACAGAATCAACAGGGTCTAAACTTTTCGGTTGCAATACAACATCTTTGTCCATGGCATTTGAGTTCTGAAAGTCTCTGCAGGAAGAATTTACTGAGGGAATTTCTTCTGACCCATTAACTTTTGCAATAATCTCAAAATGGCTATTCAATGAGTTGGATGACCCTTTCCGATCTGAAGATGATGAACTTGACTTTGGAGAAAACATCTTGTGTACATAATCTACATATAAGTTTTCTCAATCGCAGGGAGTTGCTGTAAGTATTTGCCTTATGGTGCCCCGATCAGGCCAACAATTCATGGAAATCATTATTAGAGCTTCTTTTTTCACCCTCTTTTACCTGGGGAATACCAGAAAATCTGTTTTCTTCACAAAAGCTAGATTGAGGTAACTCATTCTGCTGTAGTGTTACGCCACCACCACGTAAACGACTGTAGAGTGATGTAGCTTGGAATTTCTGAAAGTTGCTCTGATTGGGAACTTGGTCAGACTTTTCCTTGGTGCATACTTTTCTTCATGGTCAACGTTTTGGGTTCCCACCTAGTGATCTTTTTGCTCATGAGAACTTCCAATATGCTCTGAGGATGTAAAAATCAACCAACTGGTCAATAAGAACTTTTGACAGAAGATGAACGAAGACCGGGGACAAACCACAAGCCACTTAAACTACAGTTTAAGAAGCATGACTCAGTCCTAGAAAGTGTATGAAGCGCATCTAGGTATCCTTCCTCACTGTGCCCTGAATCAGAACTCTCTATCTTCCACTGGATCTTTGGAGCTCTCAATTTTCATTTGTGTTTTCCTCTATAGATGGAAGACTTTGTGAGCTAGAAGCGACTTTTCCTGCTTCACTACGAGTGACAATTGAATTTTCACTAATGTTGGCATGAGCTCGTTCAACTTTCTTACTTCTCCCAGGTGGAAAAGCTTGGGGGCAATAGTTCAAGACCCTTAGTTTGGGGGTTTGCTTTCATTCTTAGGTCTCCCTGGAGACTGCTCCCATATAAAAGGAACGGTACCCGGGTTCCTCACTGGACCTGACTTCAGTTCTGATAAGGCAAGGGCGGGGTACACTAGGTAGGGAATTATAAGTCTTCTTCTTGTCATCTTTCTCTAAGGCCAGTGTTGGTGAGAACCGCCTAACAGATGGAAGGGGTTGATTAAAGTTGATTAAAGTCCTCAACAACATTAAACTAAGTGGGTCCCTGCAAAGCATAAGCATGCATCTTATTGAATGGAAGCTACAACTTAGAAAAAACTCCAATACATTAGGCCGATACGGGAAGAAAATGGAGGTGGTAGTATCCCACTTTCGTTCTCTTATATATTATCTTTCTTGTTTTCTGTTCTTTCCTCTCTCCTTATTTACTCTCTACTAAAATTATGATGAACTGCAAAAAGGAAAAAGAGCAAAAAAATGATGCCAACTTAATGAGGGGCCATTCCAGTGACTTTTGATTGAAGCATTAGATAGAGGAGAATTCCTACTATGGGTGCAAATTTTTAAACCACCCAAATGTTCCCCAAAGTTTTGACTATTTTGTCATTGAGGTAGGTCAATTTACATTCACTATTATTAGTGACACATTACACCATCACTAGCATAGTTACAAGCTTTTATAGGGTAAAGAATTTAGTTAAGACGTATCCAAGGCACGTAGTAGGGGTAGTAGTTTAGTGACAAACGTCGCCTTGCTATCATTTACCAAATTACTTTAAGATGGCTGATGCCACCAACTTCTAACAGAAGTACACAATTAGTTAAATGCTCTCCAATCCAATATGAAGTATAATAATACCTTTTAGTCTCCTGAAACTTTTAAACAGCTAAAAAGTGGAAGGTGAGAGTCCACGAGGAATAAATGAGCTGGTCAGCGAGGTCACGCTAATGTGCAGGTGGGAAGGAAAACTATTCAATGACTTCACGCTGAATGCACAACTGGAAATGCGTGTGACGGTGACCTTTCCTCCCTTCCTTTTCATTTAAAGCCATCACATGATACAAAATGAGTGATGTACGTACAAATAAAGTCCATTTATCACAAAAGGAAACTAACGGGTCTCTTTCTTTATCCTTATCTCTATATTATAATATAATATAATGCTGCCCGGATAATAGTCTTGTTTATACGGAATTGTATCAATTATTGCCATTTATATATTGGTGAATGAATACGTTTTATTAGGTTGATTCTTACTCTTGTCAGTGGTTGTTGTGTCATTCAAATGAGAAAATTAATCACACTATTAATAAAAATCAAATCCTGTGGAGTTGGTCCAGTGCCCCCACAAAAATCAAAGCACTGAATTTTTTGACAAACATATCTCCCATCACTTTATAAAATAATGCTATTGCGATTATTTTTCTTGTGAGATGTGATTTTTAGTGTTCGTGTTCTTAAAAAAGTAACTTATAAATTGAGATTTTGATGCTTGAACAGGACAATAATCAAACTCACAATTTATCAGATTGATACTGATATATTACTCATTTGATCACTTAATTTATATCTTAAAAATAAAAAAAATAATATTATTAATCTTTAGTACATATGACTGCTCATGTAACCTATATAATTAGTATTACATGAGCTTCTACGTTACTGTCCTTCATCTGAATTAATAATATTATTTTTTTAGATAAAAAGAAATAGATGTAAACATTATTTAAAAAAAAAATCTGTAAGAAATCGAGTTTCCATTGACGGAACGGAAGTCGATGGGAAAGTTTGAATCCAGCCAAAACATCCATGCACAATCTTTCAGAGTGCTTTATTCTAAAAGTCTCTCTCTCTCTCTTTCTCTCTCTTCATTATTCTGGTGATTTACAGCTCTAGATGCTTGTTTATTCAAGAAAACCAGATCGGTGCAGTTCGAGGTCCTCCGTTTCTCAGAGTTTCCCTCTGTTTCATCCACACGCACCGACACCTTACGCAACTCCATTCTACTACTAGTAAGCTACTCTTTGCGTGTTATATCTGTATCGGTGTTTTCTTTGACCGTCTTGATGGTATTTTCGGAAACACCCTTTCTTTGCGCACTGTTTGATCCTTTTGGAGTGTTAATTTAGCGGAAATCATTTGAGTTTATTTCTTTGTTTGGTACTCTTTCGGATTTTAAGTTGAATTGGAAGTGTGATGGCTCCAGATTAATCTTGAAGTGTTCTTGGTGCACAGCGTAATCGCAGTTTCAACCTTGAATAATAGGATTCGGATTTAGGGCATTTGTATGTGCGTGTATGTGTACATGTATATATGTATTTGGTGAGATTTTGATTTGGGATGCAAATATAAATTTTACTGGAGTTAAATTCAGTAGAAATTGATGGATTCAGATTGATGCTGGATTGGGTTAGTTCAATTTGATAATTGTTTGTTCCCCCCCTCCCCAATTTATACGCATGTATTATTTGGATAAATCAGTCACAGGATGTGCTAGCACACAGATTAAAAGCATTTAATTGGGGAAACCTGAAACAGAGACTTGGAAAGATGAATTTTCTTTGCAGTTCGGACGTCTTTGATTTCTTGAAGACATTAAGCTAATAAAATCTGTTAAATAAAATAAATTGGGTCTATGAAGGAATTCATGAAATGCCATTTGTTTTTGGATGCATCAATGCATAAAGAAGGAAACGTAGAAAGACAGAAATTTTCTATTTCCATGGCATGCTTTCGGAAATCCCAGTTTCAAGTTCAAGCAAATTTTAAGAATATTGTACAGTATATGTCAAAGCCTTACCAACCCCATGCCTTGGTATGGGTCTTTTTCTCCTATATTTCACTGGGATGGCCCCTCATTAAATTGGAAATCAAGAATTATTAATCCATCATATGTTCTTTGCTTTTTTTTTTTTTTGCTCTTGGAGAAAAGTTGGTATCATTTTTCTGCTTTTTTTTTTTTTTTTCCCTTTTTGCAGTACATCATAATTTTAGTAGAGAGTAAATAAGCAAAGAGGAATGATATATATATATATATATATACCAAAAAACAGAAAACAAGAAAGAGAATATATAAGAGAGCAAAAGTGGGATACTACCTTCTCCATTTTCTTCCCGTGTCGGCCTAATGTATTGGAGTTTTTTCTAAGTTGTAGCTTGCATTCAGTCAGATGCTTATGCTTTGCAGGGACCACTTGGTTTAATGTTGTTGAGGACTTTGATGGAGGACAAGCAATTGGACTTTAATCAACCCCTTCTATCTGTTAGGCGGTTCTCACCAACACTGGCCTTAGAGAAAGATGACAAGAAGAAGACTGATAATTCCCTCCCTAGTGTACCGCCCTTGCCTTATTACAAATCAGAACTGAAGTCAGGTCCAGTGAGGAACGCGGGTACCGTTCCTTTTATATGGGAGCAGTCTCCAGGGAGACCTAAGAATGAAAGCAAACACCAAACTAAGGGTCTTGAACGCCCTCCTATTGCCCCCAAGCTTCCACCTGGGAGAAGTAAGAAAGTTGAACAAGCTCATGCCAACATTAGTGAAAATTCAATTGCCACTGGTAGTGAAGCAGGAAAAGTCGCTTCTAGCTCACAAAGTCTTCCATCTATAGAGGAAAACACAATGAAAATTGAGAGCTCCAAAAATGCAGTGGAAGAGAAAGAGAGCTCTGATTCAGGGGACAGTGAGGAAGCATACCTAGATGCGCTTGATACACTTTCTAGGACTGAATCATGCTTCTTAAACTGTAGTTTAAGTGGCTTGAGTGGATTAGATGAACAGGTGGCCAAACCATCTGGAGCCTTCTCAGCAGATCCAGTAACTCGGAATTTCATGATGGATCGGTTTCTACCTGCAGCTAAGGCAATGGCTTATGAAGCACCTCAGCATACTTCAAGGAAGCAACCCATGGTTCAAGAGCAACCAAGAGAGGTGAAGAAGTTAATAGGTGGGCATACACGACCATCCCTCCTTCGCCCTAGGCCAAATATTTTTCCAAATTATCCCGAAGATAACACTGAAGAACAAAGTGATGATTCTGAGGATGACTACAATGAACCTGGAAATTTATCAACCACAGTTTGTGGGTTGTTACCCAAGTTTTGCCTTTTGAATCCAGTACCAGCAATGAGTGTGCGAACACGGGTATCCAGGCATCCTGTTGATAAGGCACAGGCTAGATCTACATCTGCTGTTTCTAGCCAAAAAACCAAGAAGGTACATAAGTTTTCTTATATCTGTTTTGGGTTTGTCCCTTGTCTTTGTTCATCTTGTGTCAAAAGTTCTTATTGACCAGTTGGTTGATTTTTACATCCTCACAGCATATTGGAAGTTCTCATGAGCAAAGATCACTAGGTGGAACCCAAAAGGTTGACCTGGAAGAAAAGTATGCACCAAGGAAAAAGTCTGACCAAGTTCCCAATCAGAGCAACTTTCAGAAATTCCAAGCTACATCACTCTACAGTCGTTTACAGGGTAGTGGCGTAACACTACAGCAGAATGAGTTACCTCAATCTAGCTTTTGTGAAGAAAACAGATTTTCTGGTATTCCCCAGGTAAAAGAAGGTGATAAAAGAAGCTCTAATGATTCTCATGAATTGTTGGCTGATCGGGGCACCATAAGGGAAATGCTTACAGCAACTCCTGTGATTGAGAAAACTTTATATGTAGATTCTGTACACAAGATGTTTTCTCCAAAGTCAAGTTTATCATCTTCAGATCGGAAAGGGTCATCCAACTCGGTGAATAGCCATTTTGAGATTATTGCAAAAGTTAATGGGTCAGAAGAAATTCCCTCTGTAAATTCTTCCTGCAGAGATTTTGAGAACTCAAGTGTCATGGACAAAGATGTTGTATTGCAACTGAAAAGTTTAGACCCTGTTGATTCTGTTCTACTATCCTTACCTGGAAAATCAGATGAGGAAGGCATGAATGAAGATATCCGCCAGGAGTTGATTACCTCTGCAAATTTAAAATTGTCCAGCAGTGGACACACAGATATTGAAGATCAGCAACACCTCACTAAAGTGGAAAATGTTGATGACTCTCCAGAATTGAATTCGCAATTTCCTCTTCCCCCACCTTTACCGAAATCTCCATCAGAGTCATGGCTCTGGCGTACTTTGCCTTCCATGTCTTCTAGAAAATCATCTTCACATTCTTACCTAGGGACCAGAATAAATTCTCCTCACCTGGCTTCCAAAATGCCAGGATCAATTCTTAAAACTAAGTTCCAGCACCAGCCCTAGTCGTTTTCTGAGGTAAACTTACTCACTCTTTTGTCACCTTTTTGTTTCAATCCTTGGTTTTATGCAGTTAAAAGCTGAGACACGGTCAACTCCTCATCTTCTTTCAGGAATTAATAAAGCTTGCATCAGAAGCTAAAGTGTACAGGTCTAAGCTGTAAATCCATTATTTTGGTGGGTTCAAAGGCAATTATGGTGTACAGTTTTTTCTTGCACATGGTTATTCTGCTGGATTTCATTCCATTTGTTGTGTAAAATGGGTTGGCAATTGTAATCTTTGAATGCCCATTTCTACTGCGAACAGAAGTACTTGTCTATAAATTCATTGGACTTGAGGTTTCCCATAATGCGTGTTTGAATTTGTTTAATGATTCAGTTCTTGAAATTTGGTGATGTACAATCTACTTCCAAGATATAGGAGAATAGTTGAGATTTGGGTGGTTGTGACACAATTTTGATGTGGCGACGCGGGATTTGATTTGCAGGAAATTAGAGTGTTCCAATTTCAGATCTTGATCTTTTTCTTCCTCGCTGGACCCAATAACGCCAAAGAAATCTTTGATCTTTGTGCTGTTTAACCAGGAAATCTTTTGAATAAGATCCATCATATAAGATAATTGTGTTCACATACATTGTTGCTTCATATAGTGGTCCTTGCAATTGTGACTCATGTTTTGTTTGAGAGAGAGGTGGGTAGGAGATAGAACGCGCTACATAATAAAATGAAACTCAAATGTAAGACAAGTATTGGTTTGTTTGTTACTCTTCTATTGTTTGGCAAGAATGGATTTTAAAGAGAATAATGTCACTTCATGTTGTTAAAATTAGGGTCCCAACACCAGCTCCAGTGGTTTTCCGAGGTAAACTTATTCTCTGGTGACCTTTCGTTCTCACCCTCTTATCTATTTTTTTTTATTTTTCTGGGTTTTTAATCTTGGTTTTATGCAGTTAAAAACAGAGACGCACTCTCAACTCCTCATCTTCTTTCAGGAACTAATAAAAGCTTGCGTCAGAAGCTAAAGTGTACAGGTCTGAGGTGCAAATCCATTATTTCGGTGGTGTTCAAAGGCAATTATTGTGTACAGTTTTTTTCTTGCACATGGTTACTGTGCTGGATTTCATCCTATTTGTTGTTTGCAATGTTATCTTTGATTACCCATTTCTACTGTGAACAGAATCAGGTGCCTATAAATTCATTGAACTAGAGGTTTCCTCATAGTACATGTTTGAATTTGTTTAATGATTCAGTCCTTGAAATTGATGGCATACAATTTAATTCCAAGATGTGGGGAATAGTTGGCATTTGGGTGGCTGTGATTTAATTTTGATATGGGGATGTGGGATTGCTTTATTAACATGAAATACAGAGTTCCAATTTCAGATCTTGATCTTTTTCTTCCTTGCTAGACCCCTACAACACCACGGATATCTTGATCTTGATATTTATGCTACAAGAACAATGCCATACCTTCAATTATTGTACCAAGAACACAAATAGTTTGACGAGGAGACCTTCTGAAAGAGATGCATCATAAAAGATAATTGTATTCACATACGCTGTTGCTTCATATAGTGGTCCTTGCAATTGAGGCCCATGTTTTGTTTGAGAGAGGAGTGAGGTGGGGGACAGAATAATATAATGATTAAATGGAACGGAAAGGTAAGAGAAGTAGCTATTATTTGGCTAGAATAAAAAGAGTGGAGGAGGAAGATGAAATTTTGCTTTGTTTGAATAGAAAATGAAAGATAATAGTAAAATAATAAAGGTGACAATTATATATATTTTTAATTTTAAAATAACATTGGATTTTTACAAAATTGATAAAGCAAAATAGTAAAACTAATAAAATATATATTAATACTTTTCTTTCTCTCTTATTGCACCCTAAATTAGGGTGTTAATAATAGCGGATTTTGTTATTTTGATTTATTTTGTTATATTTTCTCGTTCTTCTCTCTAGTTTATGAAATTCCTTATTGTTGTCCCGTTATTTATAGATCAAAATTAAATCAAAATGGAAACAAATCATATAGTTAGTATGATTCCAATCCAAATCTTAATTAAATCCTATAAACAAATCAAAATAACAATACAATAAAATAAATCCTAACCTAAATCTAATCTTTTAAATCAAAATAGGAAACATATCCCTATGGATAAATCTTAATCCAAATCTAATCTTTTAAATCAAAATTGGAGACATATCCCTATCACAAGACAACTAACTAGACTTCTACTGAATTAGTACGGGAAACTAGGATAGTATCATGGTCCACCATCCTAACTAGTTGTTAGTTCATATAAATAGATAAAAGAAGCTAGAACTCTAAATGATCAGTAAAAGAAATCAGTCGAGTTGAAATCATCAAATAGAATTCAATAGTGTAGAACTACTGAGGACTGAGGAGGAGCTGGGGGGGGGGGGGGGTCACCCTACAGAGAGAGTAACTTGTGTGTAGACAACTTTAACCCTGTAGTTTTTTAAGAGTTTAAGTTTGCCCTTAACGTCCTCTAGTACTCTACTAAACAAAGAAAAATGATTTACATTCCATTAATTTTTCCAATTTCCAATCCAGAATAATTACTAAGTCTTCTCCGAGGTAGTCCTTAACAAATTTGTTGATGAGATTTGACACCCCAACAAAAAGTGAAGTAGAGAATATTTAGTCAGGAATATAATCAAGAAAACACAGTACATGTCAATGTTCTGTATGGCCCTAAAGGCAAGTACTTACAAGATCTGACTCCAATGGTGAACTCCACAAGATGGTCAGATCCCTAATAAGTACTCAGCCCCAATTTGGCCTTCACACAATTTGTCTGTAGATCCCAATATCTTGACTGCCAAATTATTTCTTTATGCTGGTCCATGGGCCTAGCTACTTGTCTTGATGAAGAAGAAGAAGAGGGTGATAGAGAAAGAGAGAGCACTGTGTCGATGTCCTTTCTGCCCTTATGATGCTGATGCCCATTTTCAAAGCTCTGGCACAGACTCAACTGTAGATTTGGCTTTGCATCCTCTTTATAATTGGCATTCTCCCCTATTTGCTTCGCTACATTTACACTCTCTGTCTGATCTGCTTTTAGTCCTTGGAGCTGCAAGCACACCACAACTTTAGTCTAACTTTCTTCCTATATATATGTGAATAATAATAGAAATATAAGGACTGATATTATAATATCTCATATTTTCAAAAAAACATATACTTACTATTTTGGTGATTTGTTTTGTATAAAAATTCTCTAAGAACACTGTATTCTTCTTAGGGTAAATAATGTTTTATAGTTTACATGAAATTATAACACATAAAACTTAAAAAGAAGATGTGGGTTTTTGGGGCTGTTCATTCGGGGTGAATGTCATCTGCCTAATGATAGAGAGTTAGCAGGGTATCTGTTTGATGTAGTCAATATGCTGAAATGTTTTAATTATAAAAATATCTGTCATCTCTATAAAAAAAAAAAAAGTTTGCGTTCTAGTTTCATAAATTAAAACGCATAAAATCCATATAATACATTGCTCTCTTTTAAAAAATAGACTATTTTTTTATAAGTAAAAAGAGTACTGAAATTTCATCCAAAACTGTGAGTTGAAATGGGGGTCAAGTGAGCAAAATTCCAATTTGCCCCTGCTGGGGTCAATTGTATTATCTCACCCAATACCGTGGTCATTTAACCCGGTCGGCTCTCATTTCAACTCACAGTTCTAAGCGAAAAATCACTATTCCACGGTCAAAACATATCGAAGTGGTGAAATTTACAACATTTATGCATTGCGTATATGTAGATGTGGTGAGTGACAAATATTTGTGTGTCTATATGAGAGAGAGAGAGAGAGAGAGTCTCACCTTAAGCTGAAATGGGGGTTGAAACCGGGCTTCAGATCTCTCAGGGAAGAAGATTGGACCGCCCGGCTTGGACTGAAATTGATTGTAACTGTTACTTGCTTCAAGGTTCCATCTTCCGGTCGACTGAGCTGCACAAACTGGGATTGTAGTCTTGGAACATAGTTGGTTTAATGAAGCCTCAAACTTACCAGCAGCCCCTTCCCAAGAAGAAAATTTCAGATTCCCATTATTTCCATTATTATGATCAGTAGTTCCACCATTTCCAGGTACAAGACTGCGTGGAGGCCACTTTCTCTCTTCCAGAAATTGGGTCGGTCTCATCGGCCCGCTTTCTGTTCTTGCTGCATCTCTTGTGATCTTGTAATAGTGGTTGGAGTTGATCATAGACTTGTTCTCCTCATAATTCCAGAACATCACTGGATGATCAAACAAGCCCCTTCCCAGTTCTGATTCTTTGCACCATTGTAGGTTTCTATGATATAAGAGACAGACAGTGACCATGGGGTAAGCCTTGGAATAAGTTTATATGTAACAGTTCGTTTTCTTAGGGTTTTTATCTTCCTTGCTTGGCAAGAACCCTAATTCAGGTTGTGTGTTTGGACAGGGTTATTTGATTTGGAAATGAATTTAAAATTTTAAATTCATTGTTTAAATATATTATTGTTGAACCTATTTGTATTTGGGTACAAATCCATAATTGACTTGGACCCAAGAAATAGAAATATTTGATGTCGGGAAAGGAGGTATTGTTTGGTCCAAAATAGTTTTCGCAAAAACATGCCCAAGCCCAAAAGCCGAAGACAGTGTGTCTGAGAGGAGAAAATTTCAAATGACACTGTTTGAAATGCTTTATCCATATGCGACCTATAAGAATCTTGTTCCTTAGAGAGAGAGAGAGAGAGCTGAGATTCTTAGGGTTTTTGTCTTCCGGATTTTTTGCTAGCTATATAGGTTAATTACCTTGAAGAGCTTGCTTTGAAATCTAATTGCTCTTTCACAACTGATGAAGACAGCAAATGGTTTCTGTTCTCCATTCTGAAGCGTCCATAAGGATTAGCTCTTTGGTACATCCCCAGCTGGATCTGTTGTCTTCCTTGCACAAGCCTGTTTGTGTGTGATAATACTGTTGATGAAATCATAGACCAACTTCTCCATGGTTAGCTCTCCCTAATCGTATATTACAGAATAATGTAGTCGACTATAATAGTGATACAATTGAAAAGAAAAACCTAATTAATGGGGGATTGGGTTGGTCGTAATAGACTATAATAACTTCATTTGCTGCTAGGGTTTGTACCTCTTTTGAGTCAAACTTATATGTATAAATTTTTGTATATTTATCTGATGTGCATAACCGTAAAATTTTCTCAAATAACATCTCATTCTCCATTAGCCCGTTGTGATATACATACATATATATATAAGAGTATCATTTTCATTGTGAAAAGAAGTCAAAAACCTCTGTAATATGGGCATATATATATATGCAATCCTAAACCCCCAATTCTGTAGCTCAGAGACGATATTGTTTGAATTCAAGAGGAATAAATAATGAAAAGAATTAAGGTTAAAGTTGAAGTTCATGAACTTTACCTTGCCCAGACTCGTCGAGCTTCTTACTCCGATACATCTGAATTACAAAAATGCCTTTATATTAGACCGATAAATGTAATGATTTTCACTTTATCTGACCCAGAAAAGAAATTAACTGCATTATATATATGTATATATAGTTTGTTCAAAATGATCGATCTTTCATGTCTCACCTGCAAGTGACTCTTCACATGGGCAATGCTCAGTCCTCTTACATTCATCAACTGAAGAACTAATTTAGGTGTTGCTCCTGCAAACATCAATAGCCAAACAGAGAATTAATTAGAACTTTATTAAACTATTTCCCTCCTCATCATTCAACATGACAGTTGATATGGTTAAAGTTTGATTATGTTCGACAATTGATATTTTTCATTTTGACTATGAAAAAAAGGTATATTTTCAAAAAAGTCATCCCAGAATTAGAGAGTACTTCTTGCTTATAAGCGTCACAACTCATTCTAACACCCAACGTGGGTTTGTCCCTTTTCAAAGATAGTGCGATCCCCACCTTTGACTAGGGCTCATGTTGAGTGAGCAAGAATGAACTATAAGTAATTAAAGAACCACTACCCCAACCTCAAAAAAACTATTTTGAGGACAAAACCCATGCATGCTACACTCGTATACATCTTTGGCTAAAATAGATAATATCTCATTAGTAGCCAAACTTTGACGACATCAACAGTACAAGTTGATCATCAGTCACAATCTGATCATACTATATTAATTCTAGTATAGGCCAATTTAATGCCAATTTTCGAAACGAAAGAGAAATGAACTTACTTTCCTTCCCGCCAAGTCTTTCCACAGCATGCACAAAAGCCAAATGCAGATCGGGTGTCCAACGAAGTCTAGGCATTTTAGATCGAACATATTGCCTAACTGCAGTCGTGGGAGCGGTTGTTCTTCTTTCTTTGCCTTCTGAATTAGCCGTGTTGTTACTGCTCGAATTAGCTTGAGCCGATTCCCTATCATCAATGAGCTCGGCGCCATGAACGCCATTCGAACTATTCTCTGCTTCCTTCTCGACGTCAATGGCTATCTCGTTCAAGTCGAAGGGTGAACGTTTCTGAGATGACATAGGAGTTTCAGAACTGCCAATGCTCTTATCTTCATTAGAGATTCGTATCATGTCAGCCATAGTTCAGCTCGTAGTTTTGACCATTAAATCCCCATATTAATGCTCTCCTTTATTTTGCAGATTGTAGAGGGAGAGTTAGAAGATGACTTATTGTTAATTAAGTTGAATTCAAAAGATAAAATCATATAATCTAGTAACGGGGTGGGGATATAATGTTGCTAAGGAGATTCCTAACAAGGGGTCTCACTCAGTGATAATGAAAGTAAGCATGTAAGTCCTCTCTTTTGAACAGTAAACATATTTATCTTCTCCTATGATAACTGAAGGTTTTGTCATATATATCATTCATATTCTTGAGATATTTTTTTCTTAAAAACGATAGATAAAATGATGTACATGAAATTAATCTTCTTGACGCAAAATCTATTCATATAAAAATGCATGATGTCTTATTGAGAATCATATATTAATGAGAAGAAAATTCACTTATAATTACAAATTAAGCTACCGCTATCAAGTTATATATTTTGCTAGAATTTCTTGCATAAAAATCCTTTATTTTTCAACTTATAATTAAGATGAAAATATATCCATAGCATGAGACACCAAGTACATAAAATGAGAGTCTCCACCCTTAGGAGAATTGATTTTCCCACTCACAATATTTGTAGTGGAATATTATCGCTTAAAGATTTATTAGTTCCATATGTTTTGTGTTCCCAAGTGTTGCTAGTGAATTGTTTTCTTAATTGGCCCCAAAGTTGGATAAAGGAATCGAGAAGTGTGATATATAACTGATGATTAGCAAAAACTTACCAAAGAGAATCTAGCCAAATTAATAAGATATTTGGTGATTTGGAATTTATTTGCCTTTTAACTCTCCTAATGGGATTAAGGCTTAGTGTTTATATATGCATTGTGTGCATTGTGTCTTCTTATTTCCATGACGTCTACTCTGGCTAGCTGAACGTGGGAGCTCATGCGTAAGCCCTAAAAATTATTGAAAAGATCGTTAGAAATGTGGAGAATGATCATAAGAAAAGGATCGAAATGAGTTAAGATATATATCACAGATAAACTAAAGGTAACTAATCTTAAATTTACCCCTAGTTATACTCTTGAGAATGCCCATTTCCAAGAATCCGATATAAATTTAAGAACAGCTAACATTGTATAAATTTTCAATAATCCAATATAAATTTAGGGCTAGTTTAAGAACAGGTAATATTATATATAAAACAAAAATTGTTTTAGCAGGTACAATTTCTTGGCCTTGTGCATAGAATTTGTCTGTGAAATTCAGATGTAAGACCGAGAAAAAAAAAAAAAAAAAAAACAGATATTCGACCCTTTATAACCCGCAAATAGAATCAAAGAGAAACTAAGACAAAGCTCCTACACATTTTCTTGAAATAATTCAGCTAAAAGAATGAATATATGTGAAGTAAAAGGATCTAATTAATTATGAGAGTAAGATGAACCATTTATTGCTGCTATATGTTATGTGGAGGACTGAGATTAAGTTGCTTTGATTTAGCAAAAAAAGAAAAAGAAAAAAGAAAAGAAGACCTAAGATTAAGTATATCATAGAAATAGTAGATGTAGAGGAAACTGAGTGCCTTAATTTTTGCCTTTTCAATGAAGTTGAGGGATGAACAAATTTCATGTTCAGTACTAGTAAATTAATGGCCAAAGGGTTCGATTAGGCTAATGAAGATGATAAAAAGAAGCCAAGAAGAGGCAGAAGTAGTAATAGATCCACTGAGAAAGCAAAAGATGAACAACTGGCACAAATCTGAAAGTAAATATTCAAAGATCAAACAAACACCAGAGAGAGAGAGAGAGAGAGAGAGAGAGAGAGAGATGATACAAACCATTGATGATGAAGAAGAAAACTCATGCCGCTGCTGTAAGGTCTTGATCACTTGGACAATTAAACTCCAGCATTAGGTTGCTCCACATATAGCTACCATTTTCTCTTTTTGGATTCAAATAAGATAATTAGAAGATCCAGATTCTTCTTTTCAGCCCTGAAAAATGAAAAAGATTCTTGATCAGAAACCCAGTAACAACAAGAGAAGGAATTAATTCAAACCTAACCTGTAAATCACAACATGAACATACCCATCGTCAATTATATTTGTAGTTTAATTACTACAATCCATCATCAATGGATCCATCCAGATTGTACCATGCACAGAAAAATAATTGTATAGACTTGTTTGGCCGAGGGAGCAGAATTTCCACAATATAACCTTATTATTTGTGTGTGTAGGAAGCAGTGGAAATTAAGAATTAATAAGCCATTAGTCATCACAATTCAGATATTCTTGGACCCCAGACATATATAATAATACACGATGGAGACTATGGTCGGGCGATCCACTACTAGGTCTCTTTACAATGCAATTATATTAGTAAAAATAATACAATTACAGATTCGGACACTCCCTCGGACTGCCTGAAAATCATGTGACTTGTTGAGACTTTGGTAAGTTAATTTGATCTCGGAAATGGATATCTTTTTGAATTTTATACCAGTTGGATGATACATTTATAGCCACATCAAATTATATAAAAAAATATCTTTCCTGTCTAAATAATCTTATAATGTCAGCTTGTCGTTTTGAGTGGTTAGGTTGTGTTTTTTGTAATTAGATTCAGTAATATGTAACTTCTTTAAGTCCATATTTATTTTATAATGTTGTTAGTAAAATTACGTCTTTTCAATGTTTTACTAAAATAAAACAGACCCTAAATTTTCTATTTGTATTCCTTTACGGGTGCATTTGATTACTAGTATGGAATTTTGGTGGAAAGAAAATATTTTTTAGGCAATTGAATTACCTAAAATTAAATTCTAAGAAAAATGTCAATTGAAGATGTTTGATTGACTTAAATTTCTAGTTAAAAATTATTAAATTTTTTCATTTTTTTGTGTTTGATTTTCGTACATATAGATATATATATATATATAATTATGGCTGTAAATGGGACGGTGATGAGGAAGAAGACAATGGGGAAGGGTCATCGTCACTAGTCGCCGCTGCCATCGTCGTTGTCACTGGCTGAGCTTCCCCCATTGCCATCGCTACCGAGTTTCCCCTGTCGCCATCACTGCATAGCTTCTCCTACCTCTCATTTGATCGCCCTCTCTCTCGCTCTAGATTTTTGTTGGGTTGATTTTTCATTTTTCTGAAAAATCTATTCCAACCCCCCCTCCCTATCCTCATGGGAAAATATTTTCCAGCAAAAGTGGCAATTGGGCATCACATGACTTAAAGTGGGAAAATAAATTACCAGAAAAATTTGACCAATATTCAAACACCTCAAAAGTTAGAATTTGGATGGAAATTGACAATTTTCCATAAAAAAAGTGTGCAATCAAACACACCTACATTTCTAAACTTTCCTTCAAGAAAAATGAGATATACCCATGTAGAATGTTTACAAATAGAATTCATCGAAAAGAATATGATAAAAAATTTCTACAATTATAATATTACCGATGCGCTCTCTCTCTCTCTCTCTCTCTCAATCTTTGATAGTTGACCTCTGCGAGGCAGTGTGATCTTTGATACCTCATTGACAATAAATAAATTCCATTGAGGTAGAATAGTACAAGATGGTTAATATACATACACATATAAATATATCATATAAAAGTTTGGAGTGAGTAGGGAAGAGAGCACCTAGTCGAATGAGCAGAATTGAACCATTTCCTGCAAGCATATGACTTTGCTCTCATTTGTTTAGCATTTGTTTCTTGTCAGCTTGTCATTGTTGTTCCCTATGATTTTAATTTTTCTATGGATGCATGTTGCATATATTCTTTTGATCGATCTCGATCCCTTGTCTCCATCCAACATGTTCAAATCGTTGAATTCGCAGAGATCCTTTCATTAGTATGCAGCTGCCATTTATGACCATTTCCTAATAATATTTTATGGGTAATCCACTCGCAGTGAGTCGCTTTCTGCTAAGACTCAACAGTAGTTTGAGATAGTGGATCAGATTAAACTATAAATTTTGAACCATATAGTAAATTAAGGGGAAATTTTGCATAAGCTACAAAAATCGACAAGCTAGGTTTATTCTCTCTCTCTCTCTCTCTCTCTCTCTCTCTCTCATTTTTTCTTAGCAAGTAATTAAAAATTAACTTTTAAACCAGGCGCAACCTCCGTTTATAAATCTTAGACCCAAAATAAAATCCCTATTTTCCCCAGATAACACTAGAAGTGTGGAAGAATATTGTGCTCCAATTCCCCTCTTTAGGCCGTAATACTCAAGACTTTTGCTTTCATTAGAACTCCTTTTTGAGAAGAGTCTGGCAAAGTTTTTTTTTTTTTTTCCCGGTTAAGTAAAATATATTAAAAGAAGCAGCTTAGCCCAACAGCAATGCAGGGGAAAGAGATCTAGAAAGCTACAATCCATGGTTACCACATTCAAAGCTACACAAACAAACCAGGAACAATAACGAAACCACACAATAGAAAAAATGAAAAAGAAAAAACGAGTGGGAGAGCCCTGAACAGACGAGAAATACCAATGAGTAACAAAGGCTGAAATAGACATTGTATAACAACTTATCGCAAAGACAATTAGCACCAGAGAATAGATCATAAACAACAAGAAATATTGGTTAGCCACCTCCAGGTAAGGAACTCAATTTCTAATTGTACCTTCAGTAGCAATTATTATTTTTAGAGACACATTGAAAGATTTAAAGAGACACAATAAAACATTTAGAGACATTTATTAATATTTGCCTTTATTAATATTTTCCTTTATTTGACTTCCAATTACAAAATTTATCTTCAATTTCTGAATTGTGTCAAGGATTAGGCAAATGATGGGAATTTTCCTTTTTTGTCTTTACTAATCCTTGACACAATTCAGAAATTGAAGATAAATTTTGTAGCTTTGGATGCCTTGGAATGTCCTCATGGAAATGCTTTAATTGACAATTCAAATTAATTTTTTCTTATTCAAAAAAATCAAGAAGATAGTACTTCTCTACAAAACTACAAATATCATCAACATTAAATGCTTTGTAACCATTCTTCGGATCAAATGAAGAGCTAAGTGACAAAAGTTCCATTGTTTGCTCATTAAACCTGCTATCTAACTCTTGTAATTGGAAGTCAATGGTTGAATTGAAGATATCAAAATTATAAGGATGCTCAATAGTTATTTGATGTCGATGACCACAACCTTCAATATATTGAGCATCAAAATCCGGAACATCTATTTCATGAAGCCTAGAGAAATCAATAATATTTTCAAGTATTTTTTTCCAACCATCATCTCACAATTCTTAAATAAGTTCCTTTGTACTTGAAACCAACTACATAGCATTCAAAATATCTTGAGACTTTTGTTGTAATGCTTGACAAAGAATTTTAGTTATGCCCATAATCTCCTTCATCAAATGTAAATTAAGAGTAAACTCAAAAGAAGTTATCATCTTATAAGTTGCAGTAGCATCTCCTCTTTGAGAATAATTTGAGCATTCACTACAAATTTTTTCAAGCACTAAACAAGTTTCATTATACCGTCGTAGAAGACTGCATATAGAATAAAAATAAGAACCCCATCTAGTATCACTAGCTCGCTTTAGTGTGCCTACTTAATTAGAACCTCTACTAGTTTGAAGCTCACCAATAGCTTGCAAGTGTTCAAATTCAAATATTTGGGCAGCTTGGAATTGATCATGATGATTAGAAGAAATAGTGATAATATTAATAATGAAATTTAAATTCTAAAAGAATTGATAAATAGAAGGAACTTCCTTAGAGGCAGCAACCAAGGCTAATTATAACCGATAAGCAAAACAATGCACATAATAAGCACAAGGACATTCATTACAAAATAATGCTTGCAATCCATTCCATTCACCATGCATGTTACTAGTACCATCATATCCTTGGCCACAGATATTTTAAATATCAAGGCAATGATGAGGAAGTATTTCACTAATAGCATCTTTAAGTGTCATAGATGATATGTCTTGAACATGATAAAGATAAAAAAAATCTCTCTTTTATGAAACCATCTTTGTCAACAAATCTCAACGCAAGAGCCATTTGTTCCCTTTTGGACTCATCACGTGCTTCATCAACAATAATACAAAACTTAGAGTCCCCAATATCTTTGTGAATTTGATTTCGCACTTTGTTTGCTAGAACATGTAAAATCTCGTTTTGTATTTGAGGTGAAGTATACTTGGTTATCAATGGACCATTTCTTAGAACAACATCTCCAACTTTTTCATTGTAAGATACCAAAAGTTTAATCATTTCAAGAAAATTACCACTATTTCTTGAATCAAAGTTTCATCATGCCCTCTAAAAGCACATCCTTGAAAAGTAAGCCAACAAGCAACTTCAATGGAAGTCTTAACACATAGCCTATTTTTTTCAATTTGTCGGGAGCTTTGTGCATGCATAACTTTATCAATATGGCAAGACTGGTTCATTAAGTCTGCACATGATTTTACTACACTAGTATGTTGTGAACAAGGATCATCTCCCATGTGACTTAAAAAAACACAATCCTTTCCATTATGAACTCTTTTCCAACTGTTAAAACCTTTGATTGTGAATGCATCCCAACCATGTCGCCCACCCAGCTTTGTAGTGCAAAGATAACATGGTAAATAAAAAGCAACATCTATATGAGGTGAATACTCAAGCCATAAAGAAAATTCTTTGAACCAAGAAGATTGAAAACGTCGGGGATGCTTTTCCTTTGAAAATGGATAACTAGATTTAGAGAGATAAGGTTGATAAGGCCAACTATTAAATAAGCTCTTCGTATGTCATCAACTTCATTAGCTAAATATTCCCACATTGGCTTTATAACGCTTGCCTGGATCATGTTCAAAAGTTTTATTGTTGACCAAAATAAAGTCATGAATATGTTCAATTCTATGACACTTGGAAGGAGGCTCGTTAGAAGGTTCATCACTTTCAGAAATTAATTTCTTAGAATCATCACTTTCAAAATCTACTTTCTTCTTAAAGAACACATCTATGCTCTTATGTTTATCCTTACCCATTTTTTTTCAACCTTCAACAAATTTATTAGTATTAGAACAAATTAGATAAGAGTCATCCAACATGTAAATAATGCACAGTAGATTAAGTTAAGGAGCCAACATTATTACTGGAATCCCTATAATTAATAACAATCATAAGTAAATTGAATTCACAATTTCACAAACAACATACAACCTAGCTATAAAATCAATAAGATTTGTACTGGATTCTACAAGTCCCAATCACACATGATAAAATTAATAATACCTTGAATTCAATAGCATATTACGTGGGATGTATGTACCTTATGTTAGCAAAAGGCAATTTGGTAAAGGAAAAAGGGATAGGGGCTAGAGGTAATAATAATATATTTAGTTTGACATAAAATTTTGCAATGATAATTGCTCCAATAAGTAAAAAAAAAAATTATTATTCTGTTACATAATCAAAATCAATGGACCATCAAGGCAAAAGGCCAAAGGCATTAAATAAGATCAATCTCATGTTTATAAAATAGATTGGATCCATTGGACTTTTTAGAACTTGCAACACATAAATATACAAAAATCCAACCATAATATGGCTGAGCCATTTTCTATAACTAATAAATAAAATACTTAGAGTGAAAGAGAAAAAAACTAAACTGATTGATACCTCGCCAGTGAATAGTGAATTAGACTAATTAGTGTCTAGTGATCCTCAAGCAATAGCTTTTTTTTAAGAGAAAGATTGAACAATTGTTGGGTTGTGAATGAATGAAACTGAGAAATCAAAAATGGACGAACATAATTCACGAAAGTGACGAAATAGAGAAGAGGGAAGATAAAAAGAACAAAGGCGGCAACTTGAACTTGAAGGGGAAGAGAAGTTTCTATTTCTTCTTTTTTTAATTTATATTAAATATTAATAAATATTATATAACATATTATATATATGTTCCATATATATCTTGATATCTAGGGGTAGAAATTTTCCCCCCTATTTGATTTTCCCTATTTCTCCTTGCAGGTGCATCATTGCGCCTGTAATCTGTCAATCTCAGAGCCTCCCTTGTCTTCTCAAGTCTCTTCAAACTTTTTCAATTTTCAATTTCTCACAATTTTGTTAAAAAGACAAGTCTCTCCAAACTTTTTCAATTTTCAATTTCTTACAATTTTGACTTTTTTAACAATTACCCTTGCATATATACATATATATATATATTATTGTTACAACTAAATGTAAAAAGTGAGTGATAGAAAAAAAGAAAGATAAAGTCAAAGATCAAAAATAAATAAAACAAGAGAGAAAATAAAATAAAAGGAAATTTATCTATATTTATAAATTGAATTTTATTATTTTTATAATTTTATTTTTATTTAATTTTTAAAATACATAATTTAAATTATTAAATTTGACAAATATATGTATCTAGTTGGGGCCAAATTATAATTTTAACCCTGGTCAAATTATAATTATCTATAATAATATATATAAAAAATAAGAAAAATATAAAAGTCAACTGGAGCCAAGGCCCCAACTAGCCATAACGTGGCTCCGCCACTATTTCCATCCTAGCATTTCTTCTTTCCATCTACGTGTAAGATCAAAGCTTCAAATTGAACATACCTAATCTTCTTTCGAAGCTAGCTATTTCATCCACCAGAGATAACTCTCACAATGGTATTAAAAAGAACAACTAAAAGAATCTCAAACACCTATATTGCTCTAAACTATCCTTCAACTTCTCTCTAGAAAGTTTGTGAGGTGACCCACGGTGTGTGACATGAAGGCTAGTTGAAGGTAAGTGTTTTGATTATCACGTGCTCTTTCTTATGCTCCTAAGGGTGTTATCTTAGATAGTTTTGAAACCTACTCTAGGGGTGTAAATGAACACAATGGGTCGATCCACCCTCTATGAGAGGCCTATGCTATGCTAATAGTGGTATTTTTTTTTTTTTTTTGTGTCATGGAAGAAAAATATAAATGAAAAATGAGGTTGATATCTATTAAACTAGAGATTGGTTTAGGGAGAATTGAACCACTTGATAAAGCTCTAAATCTAGGCTCGTCTTCTAGTCTCATGTCCTCTTTTGAAGAATAGGTATCCACCATTAAAACATCCAAGTTAAAGTCACAATACTAGTATACTTAGAAATTTGGATGACTTTACCAAGGTCGCATGGGTGAAGCAACCATTAAATTGATATTTCACTCTTAGTAATAAAATAGTTTTGATAATGACTATATGAAAATCAATTTCTACTATGTGGATTATATAAATGAGAAAATGCATTTTTAGTATATAAGTCTTAAAGCAAGATATGAAATCCTTTTGAAGAAATATTGAGTATGGTTGAGAAAGTGATTTGTTTCAAAATATACTTTTGATAATCTCAACTCGCTTGTTGAGAGTGATTTGTTTCAAAATATACTTTTGATAATCTCAACTTGCTTTCAAGATAATCAAAATGAGGTTTTAAAAGAATCGAATAAGGATTTGTTAAGAATTCAAGATTTTCAAAAGGATAGTCGACTATGAGGTTCATTCTGTTGACTATGCTTCAAAATAGTCGACTATCTTGCTTCATCTGTCGACTATTCAAGGCATCTGTCGACTATCGAGTAAGGATAGTCGACTATGCCTTTTCATCTGTTGATTATTTTTGTTCAAGAAATTTAAAAATTTCTTCATATTTCTGGATCTGTCGACTATGCAAGTGTATCTGTCGACTATTGGATTTTTGTATTAGAAATAGTCGACTATCAGTTTATGTCTGTCGACTATGCTTAGCTTTACTTGTAAAAATAGTCGACTAACCTTTTTCTCTGTCGACTATTGTATTTCACAGAATTTTATAACGACTAGTTTTTGGCACATTAAATGCTCGCCAACCACCCACAATGGTCCAAAATTCAAACATACCCACCATCAACTATAAATAGGTGGTTAAAGATGCATTAAAGGCTGCTGGAAAATCATTGAATATCTTGAACGATCGTGCCTTCACTGTTACATCGAATTTTATCTTTTTTTTTCTCTGTACTCTCATTTAAGAGGCTTTGATATATACTGTTATGTTACTTTTAAGCCTCGATTATTCATTTAAAGAGAGAGATTGTAACTAAGAGTTGTACTCTTAGATTCTCTACTTCATTATTTGTATTTTTCCTAGGAGTAGCTAGAGGGCCCATTAAATTGGGAGGTTGTACACTGCCTAGTCAAGGACTAGAGGACTTGCTCATATTGAGTAGGGGGTTTGATAGTGATATTGGTTTTAAAATCATTAGTGGATAGCTAAGGTAGTGGATTAAGCTTGGAAGGCTGAACCACTATAAATCTGTGTCTTCACTGCTATTTATCCTTTCTCTTTTATGTTTGCATCCTTGCACTTTTGACTTTGTTTATTCATTGATAAGATTACATTTTAATTTCTCTTCATACAGAAGTTTTTTTTTAAAAAGGAATTTTTTTTAATATACCAATTCACCCCCCCTCTTGGTGTATACCACATCAGCTCAATTCTATCAATTGGTATCAGAGCGTGGTTCCCACTGTTTTCAATTAGGTCTAACAACCTAGGGTCAAGATCCACATAATGGCATACTTTTCTAGCTCCTCTCATCATGAAGGACAGAGTACTTCTCGTCCACCTTATTTTGATGGTACTAACTACAATTACTGGAAAGCTAGAATGAATATCTATCTTATGTAGGACTCAAGTCTTATGCAAGCTATTATGAAAGGAGTCACCTTGGCTGACATGGAAAAGATGGACAAATGGACAGCTGAAGAGAGAATGAGTATGGAGACAAATGCAAAAGCAATGAACACATTGATTTGTGCACTATGCCCAGAGGAATTCAACCGAATATCAACATGCAAAATAGCAAAGGAAATTTGGGATAAACTGGAGGTAACTCATAAGGGTACAAACCAAGTAAAAGAAACAAAAATAAATATTCTGGTTCATGACTATGAATTATTTACTATGAAAGAAGATAAATCTATTAAAGACATGTACACCAAATTTAATGATATTGTTTCAACTTTAGAGTCCCTAGGAAAAACTTTTACAAATGGTGAAAAAGTTAGGAAGATTCTAAGAAGCTTACCTAGATCATGGGATCCTAAAGTCACTGCTATTACTGAGGCAAAAGATTTAGACAAACTTGAATTTGATAATCTACTAGGATCACTAATGACTCATGAAATCATGATGAAACGAAGTGACAATGCTGAACCAAAGAGAGATAAGAATGTAGCCTTTAAAGTTGAAAAAGAAGAAAAAGACTCTCAGGACAGTGAAGATGATGATTTTTCTCTGTTAACCAGGAAATTTAAGAAATTTATGAAGAAAGGTAGGTTTAATCAAAGGAAGACATTTTGGAAAGAAAAAGATCAAAAAGAGTCTAATCCATCTAATGAGTTTCAATGTTTTGAATGTAAGAAGCTAGGTCACATTAGAAGTGACTGCCCCAACTGAAAAAGATGGATCGCAAGGAAAGGAAAATGAAGAAGAAGGCTCTAGCTGCATGGGGTGAAGAAGATCTCTCATCAAGTGATGAGTCACAAGATGATGAAGTTGCCAACATTTGCTTTATGAACAATATTGAGGATGAGGTAAATTCTCAGCATCCTAATCTATCCTCTGATTTTACATTTGAAGAACTTCATGATGCATTTAATGACTTGCTATGTGAATGTGAGCATATGAATGAGAAAAATATTGATTTAAAAAGAGAATTGAATTCCTTAGAAAATGAGGTAAATGATCTGAATGTTAAAGTAGGGCTGTTAGAAAATGAAAGAAACAGTTTAAGTGCTGAAAAGGAAAATCTTTTGAAAGAAAACAAAGACATGAATGAATCATTAGAAAAGTTTGAAAAGTTTGAAGGTAAAAATAAACTAGAAATGATACTTGGAGCTCAAAGAAACTTTGAAAATAAACAAGGAATTGGATTTGATCCATTCCAAGCAAGCTCTAGTAAAACAGTGTTTGTTAAAGCATCAAACCAAAAATTTATTCAAAGAAAACCATTTTTCAAACCAAAGTTTTCAAAAAGAGGTATTACCTGTCACTACTGTGGAAAAGATAGTCACTCAATTAACAAATGTTTCATACGAAATTTTCCTCAAAAATTCAAACAAGTTTGGGTTCCTAAAGATGTAGTATCTTCTAAGAAGAATGGACCCAAGAAGATGTGGGTACCAAAGGGAACAACGTGAATGATTTCTTGTTTAGGCTACATTGGTTTCAAATGATTCAAGGAGTAAGTGGTTCCTTGATAGTGGCTACTCAAGGCACATGACAGGAGATCAAGATCTTCTCAGAAACATTGTTTTCAAGGAAGGAGGTAAGGTTTTCTATGGTGACAATTCTCAAGGTAAGATTATAGGTATGAGTTCTATTTCTTTTGAAAATATTACTTTAGAAAATGTGTTTCTTGTTGATGGTCTTAAACATAATTTGATTAGTATTAGTCAACTGTGTGATTTAAACTATGAAGTTTGTTTTGATGCTAACTCTTGTAAAGTTGTGTGCTCTAAGTCAAAAGAAATGAAATTAAAAGGAAATAGAGTAGCAAACATCCATCTCACATTCCTAGAATCTCCCAAAATGGAAAACTATTTAGTTGCAAATTCATCTCATTATTCTTGACTGTGGCATAATAGGTTAGGGCATGCTAGTATGAACCTAATAAACAAGTTAGTGAAACATGATCTTGTTATTGGATTGCCTAAGCTTAAATTTGAAAGAGATCACATTTGTGGCACTTGCATGAAAGGCAAGAAAATTAGTATATCATTCAAACCAATAAATGAAGTATCAACATCTAGACCTCTAACACTACTTCACTTAGACTTATTCGGTCCAATGAGCACTCTAAGCTTAGGAGGTAAACAATATGTTTTGGTAATAGTAGATGATTATTCTAGGTTCACATGGGTTATCTTTCTTGCATCCAAAAATGAAACCTTTAAGTCATTTGAAATATTTAGTAAAAGAATTTAAAGAGAAAAAGGCTTTTGTATTTCAAAAATTAGAAGTGATCATGGAGAAGAATTTGAAAATGAATCTTTCAAATTGTTTTGTGAAGAAAATGGAATAAATCATAACTTTTCTTGTGCTAGAACTCCCCAACAAAATGGTGTAGTAGAAAGAAAGAATAGATCTTTACAAGAAATGGCTAGAACAATGCTTTGTGATAAAAACCTTCATAAGTACTTTTGGGCAGAAGTTGTGCATACTGTCTGCCATATTTTAAATAGAGTTTCAATGAGGCCATTACTGAAAAAGACTCCATATGAATTATTTAAAGAAAGAAAACCTAACATAAGTCATTTTCATGTGTTTGGCAGTACTTGCTATATTCTCAACAATGGAAAAGAATCTCTAGGTAAATTTGATGCTAAAAGTGATGAAGGTATATTTTTAGGTTATTCATCTCAAAGTAAAGGTTATAGGGTATTCAACAAAAGAACCCTAGTGGTAGAAGAAACAATCCAAGTAATAGTTGATGATATAAGCATTGAGGTTCCAAAACCTAGAGAAGATGGTGAAAATAACGTAACTCAAAATTTTGAAAAACTTTCTATAAGACAAAATGAGTCTAATACTCAAGAAAATGATCAATTTGAAGAAGATCAAGAGCAACAATTTGAAAAAGAACCAACATTTCCAAGAGAAAGGAAATATGTCAAAATGAATGAAATCTTAGGAGATCCATCCAAAGGCATTAGAACTAGATCTTCCATTAGGAATGAATGCCAATATGCTGCTTTCCTATCTCAAATTGAACCAAAAAATATCAAAGAAGCTTTAGAAGATGAAAATTGGATTATTTCCATTCAAGAAGAACTAAATCAATTTGAAAGAAGTGGAGTTTGGGAACTAGTGTCAAGACCAAAGGATTATCCTATTATAGGCACAAAATGGGTATTTAGAAATAAGATGGATGAAAATGGAATTGTAACTAGAAACAAAGCAAGGTTAGTGACTCAAGGTTATAGTCAAGAAGAAGGTATAAACTATGATGAAACTTATGCCTCTATTGCTAGGTTGGAAGCCATAAGAATGTTGTTAGCATTTGCTTGTTTCAAAAACTTCAAATTATATCAAATGGATGTTAAGAGTGCTTTCTTAAATGGGTATATTAATGAAGAAGTTTATGTAGAACAACTCCCGGGTTTTGAAAATCACAAATATGAAGACCATGTATTCAAATTGTCTAAAGCATTATATGGTCTAAAACAAGCTCTTAGAGCTTGGTATGAGAGACTTAGTAAGTTTCTCTTAGAAAAAGGATTTAAAAAAGGCCAAATAGATACAACATTATTTATAAGAAGCCATGATAAGGACATCTTATTAGTTCAAATATATGTAGATGACATCATTTTTTGATCTACTAATAAATCTCTATGTGATCAATTTGCAACTCTTATGCAAGGAGAATTTGAGATGAGGATGATGGGAGAACTTAAGTACTTTCTAGGATTGCAAATAAAACAAGAAGAAGAAGGTATATTTGTTTCTCAACAAAAATACATAAGAAATCTTCTCAAAAGGTTTGATGTTCAAGATTGTAAACCTATGGCTACACCTATGAGTAGTTCTCAAAGCCTAGATAAAGATGAATTAGGAAAGGCTGTAGATAACAAGCTTTATAGAAGCATGATTGGCTCCTTGCTTTATTTAACAGCTAGTAGACCCGATATTATGTTTAGTGTGTGCTTATGTGCTAGGTTCCAATCTAATCCCAAAGAATCTCACTTGAAAGCAGTTACAAGAATCTTGAGATACCTAAAAGGAACTACAAATCTAGAACTATTTTATGCAAAATCAAATATTTTTGATCTAGTAGCATACACTGATGCAGATTATGATGGATGTAAAATAGATAGAAAAAGTACAAGTGGTTCATGTCAATTCTTAGGAAATTGTTTGGTATCTTGGTCAAGTAGAAAACAAAATACAGTGGCTCTATCATCTACTGAGGCTGAGTATGTAGCAACTAGAAATTGTTGTGCTCAAATATTATGGATGAAATACCAAATAGAAGACTATGACATAAGGCTTCAAAACATCCCAATAAAATGTGATAATACTAGTGTTATAGCTTTAACAAAAAATTCAGTGTTTCATGCAAGAACTAAACATATAGAAGTAAAACATCATTTTATTAGAGACAATGTTCAAAAAGAAGACATAAGTCTTGAATTCATAGATACAAATCATCAAGTAGCAGATATCTTTACAAAACCTCTTGATAGAGAAAAGTTTGAATATTTTAGGAGTGAACTGGGATTAATCATAACATGAGTAAGTGTGTTGTGTTATTTTCTAATGTTTGTTTTATATATATATATATATTATTGATAAGGCCAAGATTCAATTCTGTCAAAACAATATATAATTGACAGAATGTTTTCGAGCCAAAATTCATCTGTGATGTTTTGGGGCATCTCTGCAAATTAATCAATCTTATTCTCAAATATAGTCGATAGCATTTGTGCTGCTGTTGACTAAGATGTTGTGAGATAGTCGACAGAAGGCTCAGCCCAGTCGACTATGTGCTAAGTGTAAACCAAAAATTAGTTGATAGCTATATTGTATCTGTCGACTATACCCTAGAATGTTAATAAAATAGTCGACAAACCCCTATCATCTGTCGACTATCCCATCCCGCCTATTTAAAGAACAGGCGACTATCGGCCCTCATTTTAAAACCCTAACCGTCCTTATTGCCGATTCCATCCTCTCAAAGTACCAAATTTTTTTTTCTCTTCAACCTCGTCCATTCGATTGTTTTGCTTTCTCGTGCTCCCTCTAAGTGCCAAAACACTTCATTTCATCCGCTATCTCTCGGCTCTAGTTGTCACTCGCTCTATTCGGCCATTTTGTACGGCTTCTCTTGCGTTTTCTCTTCCTCGATTGCCTCGTGTTTTCATCATTCCATATGGCACGGACTAAGAACACAGACAAGGGCAAAGGCAAAGGAAAAGGGAAGGAAAAGGAATCGCGCTCTTTAAGCCGTCCTCCGTCCCAACCGAGACCTCAAATCCAATTTTTCATTTCTAAAGAGCAACAAGAAAGGTATTCCATGTACTTTGATTCTCGAAAGGTCCTTGAAGGTCGTTATTTGGATTTATCATTTCTAGAATCCATTGGTTTTCCGTACATTCAGACGTTTAAGAATTTTGGTTGGTGGGATTTCTTAACAATTCATCGATGCATATATGAAGATGTGGTTAGGGCTTTTTATTCTAATGCCAACAATACCTATCATAAGAGAAAGTCGGATAAAAAGTTTAAGACTAACATTGGGGATTCTCATATGGAAATCACCATGATGCTAATCCACGAACAGTTTAAAATCCCTTTAGATGGAGAGGACTATGCTTCTTGGACTCAAGATTTTGTTTAAGCCAGTAAAGAAGTCATAGGAGATGACTCACTTACAACTAAGATTTCTGACACATCAAGAATGGACTTAAACACTCAGATTCTTCATCTTATTTGTTGTCAGATGATTAACCCTAGAAATGGAAGTTTCTCTCTTGTTATGAGGCTTAACTTGTGCTACTCCAATGTATTAAGGCCCGGAGAAGGCCAAATCTGTGTTTTCTGATGATCAACTTGATGATAGATGTTATTTCAACAAAAACTAGGTCCCTTCCTTATGGTATGGCAGTCAGTCTTTTACTAGATCGTCTGGTTGGGGACATGGACAGTGCTAGAAAAGTGTATCTCAAACAATCTCAACACATAAATGACAAGACACCCATTAGAACTGGCTATGTAAATAAGGATGGGGAATGGGTTAAAGTAGACAAACCTGAAAAGCCTAGCAAGAGGAAAAGATCAGAAGGGCTGTCTTCATCTCATGAAGACTTAGTGGTTCAAGGAATAGCAGATCTTAAATTAGACATATCAAGAGTTGAAGCCAGTCTACAAGAATTCAGAGAAGAAGTCAGGCTAGATCTACAGAGTCTTCATCAGCAGCAAGAAGATCTATCTTCTCAGATGGGGTACCTTATTTAGATGTTCTCCTCTCAGTTTCCTCCACCTGCTGCATCTCCATCCATTCCACCAGTTGCCTCTCCTTCATCCGCCCAGTCTTCTCCTTCATCCATCTCTCCAGATGTTTAGATGATGCCCTCATAATATATTCCACTTTATTTTTACCTTATGTATGCTTGTTTTGGCAGATTTACCAGTAGCTTTTGTTATATGTTTTGTTGAACTCAACTATCACTTTATGAATGAATGTTTTAGTATTGACATTTCACTCTTGTTAATGTATGTTTAAATCAGGGCTGAATGATCTAGTTGAATTATCTATGTCCAGCTTGGTTCAAGGGGGAGCCTCAGTGTGTTTCAAAAAGGGGGAGTATTCTTCTTATTTGATATTGACAAAAAAGGGGAGATAAAATGAGTAAATTGATTTTCACAATTTTCATATTTGTTTTGTCATCATCAAAAAGGGGGAGATTGATATTTCACTCTTAGTAATAAAATAGTTTTGATAATGACTATATGAAAATCAATTTCTACTATGTGGATTATATGAATGAGAAAATGCATTTTTAGTATATAAGTCTTAAAGCAAGATATGAAATCCTTTTGAAGAAATATTGAGTATGGTTGAGAAAGTGATTTGTTTCAAAATTTACTTTTGATAATCTCAACTTGCTTTCAAGATAATCAAAATGAGGTTTTAAAATAATTGAATAAGGATTTGTTAAGAATTCAAGATTTTCAAAAGGATAGTCGACTATGAGGTTCATTCTGTTGACTATGCCTCAAAATAGTCGACTATTTTGTTTCATCTGTCGACTATTCAAGGCATTTGTCGACTATTTTAGCATCTGTCGACTATTGAGTAAGGATAGTCGACTATGTCTTTTCATTTGTCGACTATTTTTGTTCATGAAATTCAAAAATTTCTTTGTATTTCTGTATCTGTCGACTATGCAAGTGTATCTGTCGACTATTGAATTTTTGTATTAGAAATAGTCGACTATCAGTTTATGTCTGTCGACTATGCTTAGCTTTACTTGTAAAAATAGTCGACTAACCTTTTTCTCTGTCGACTATTGTATTTCACAGAATTTTATAACGGCTAGTTTTTGGGGCATTAAATGCTCGCCAACCACCCACAACGGTCCAAAATTCAAACATACCCACTATCAACTATAAATAGGTGGTTGAAGATGCATTAAAGGCTGCTGAAAAACCATTGAATATCTTCAACGATCGTGCCTTCACTGTTACATCGAATTTTATCTTTTTTTTCTCTGTACTCTCATTTAAGAGGCTTTGATATATACTGTTCTGTTACTTTTAAGCCTTGATTATTCATTTAAAGAGAGAGATTGTAACTAAGAGTTGTACTCTTAGATTCTCTACTTCATTGTTTGTATTTTTCCTAGGAATAGCTAGAGGGCCCATTAAATTGGGAGGTTGTACACTGCCTAGTCAAGGACTAGAGGACCTGCTCATATTGAGTAGGGGGTTTGATAGTGATATTGGTTTTAAAATCCTTAGTTGATAGCTAAGGTAGTGGATTAAGCTTGGAAGGCTGAACCACTATAAATCTGTGTCTTCACTGCTATTTATCCTTTCTCTTTTATGTTTGCATCCTTGCACTTTTGACTTTGTTTATTCATTGATAAGATTACATTTTTATTTCTCTTCATACGGAAGTTTTTTTTTTAAAAGGAATTTTTTTTTAATATACCAATTCACCCCCCTTCTTGGTGTATACCACATCAGCTCAATTCTATCAAATGCTTATGGGCATTATAAGAGCCATTATCTCAACATAATCTGCCAGCAAAATAAGATTTAGGGGTTCTAATTTTAGTAGTTGTGTTGCATATGTAGTAGATCTTAAAGGAGAACAAAAGATTAAGGGCATGGGGAAACAATAGGGGGGTTAGACAGAGTACCTTAGTAATGGTCGTAATTAATGCTCAACAATCCTAATACTCTTTAATAACTTGCCTTTGTTGAATCCAAGTAACAAAGTCTGTAGGAACTAACATTGACATTTGGAAAGATATTGCCATTGGCACCAACATTGGCAAATAAATTGTTCAACTTAAACACCATGTCGCATAGGATAGAGACAATTGTAAGGGATTGACTAAAGTTGATGCTATTGGTTTATGGTTGTAAAGGACCTTTGATGATGGATAGAGAGAGAAGGGACAACAAAAAGGGGTTTCCTACAATTGTGGTGCTCTAACTCAATAGCAAAAGGGGATTTTGTGTACTAATTACATTAGAAAAGAGTGGAAAAGGTTGAGGGTTGTTTGGAGGTGTTAGGGGTGCTTGTAGGGTGGATGGTGTTTTTCGGTGACTTAGGTTTCCAATGATAAAGGCTAAGATGACTAGAAAAAATGGGGGTTTGAGGGCTTTTAGTGAAAGAATGGTCGAATCATATGAAAAACCAACACTGGTGGATTTGTGCAAGGGTATACAAGTTTTAAAACATTTTCAAAATCGAAAACAAAACAAATCAAAAGAAAAAACAAAACCTTGCAAGACTCGATGTCAAACATCCATATGCATATATAAACAAAAATCCATCCATAAGGGGTTTAGATCATATACCTCAAATGGATGAACTTGTCGTCAGTTGTCCGATGTGCCTAAAACTCTCTGCTTTTAGCTTCTCCAGACTGCCACAAGTTGATCTCGTTCCTACAAACCTCGGGTAACTAGCCTACCCCCTTAAGTGTGGGGGACCTAGTCCATCCACGTTTGAGCTACGTTGGAACCCTTCGTCTGACTTGTGCTAGGATCATCTCAGCAAAGGTGAACAAAGGTTGTGTTTGGTTTTTTAAGTATGCAAACTGTTGTCTCACAACCAAGGATTAACAAAGAAACGAGAAGGGAGCAAGAGGGAAGCAACGGTTGACTTCTCGAAGCAAGAAGAAGAAAAAGACTAGAGCAAGAGAGAAGGAAGAAGAAGTGCAAGAGAGAGATGCTACTCGATTTGCTTCTCAAGCACGCACACTCGAATGAATTCTCTCTCTTTCTGTCTCTCATTTATTTCCCTCATTAAATGCCTAAAAAATGAATGATTATGGGTCATTAGAGCATTTAATGCTCTAAAGACAAGAAGCGAAAAAAAGCAAAAGCACAGGGGATTAATCCCACTCTCAAAATTGTCAACCATTGAATCTCTTCAGCCTTTTCTCTTCTTTTTTTTCCAGAGTGTCTTTTACACTGATGTATGACTTGATATGTTTTCTATTTAAAAAGGACCTCCAATTATTCAACAAAGAACTCATGTGACTAAGTGCATCTTCATGGTGATCCTCTATATTATCATTTTTAAACTTCTCCTACAAAGAAAATTTAAACAAATTAGTAACCAATATTAAAAGTATATATATCAACCAGTTTTTATTTACATTAATTGTAGCCCACATGTGGCTCTTTGATTGTTCTCCAATTTCCTTATAACTATGAACTCTAACAGGACAAATATTAAAATCAAGAACAATCTGTCCCAAGTGTCTTGAAAAAGCCCCGTGAATAGAAAGATACTTGTAGTCGATCATCATTTTTTAGGGTTGCAACTCTTTTGTTCTTGTTCATTCCTTAAAACTCTTTTTTCTTTATCTGACATAAATTTGTTAAAGTTGCATAATTATGTATTAATGTGTAGAAATACCAAAATTATGATAAACAAACACCTTCATTTTCCACTCGTGTTTTTCTTTTTCTTAGTGATTGATGTGGTTGTGGTTCAACTACATTAATTAGGCTGTGGTGTAGTTTCATCAATTAATGAATTGTCTAAAAGATATTGGGAATCATCATTTGACTAGTTTTGTAATTCATTACTACTGGAATAAAATAGAATTAACAAACTTCAGCAAGTGTGTGTAATATTAAATTGTTGTGGCCTTTGTTTTGTCTTTCCTTAAGCAACAAATAACAAAACTTAATGTTATAAGTTCTAAATAAATGCCTTAAGAAATCTAGAATCATTCAATTAAGAATAGCATTAAATTTAAAAAATTAAGAAGAAAATAATATCAAACCTTGTACGTCCAATACAAATTGAACCATCATGACTTTGATTTTCTATTTCTTTCTTTATAAAGAAACAAAAAATAAAATTAAAAACTTAATAGAAATAGAATCATTCAATTAAAAAATAAAATTAAAACTTCATAAGAAACCAATTTCAAACATGTGCATCTAATACAGACTAAATCATCATGACATTGATCTCCCATTTCTTTCCAACAAAAAACAAAATGAAGAAACCTAATGTGTTCCAAATAAATATCTTAAATAACATATAATTGTTCAATTAAGAAGTAAAATTAAGTACTTAAGAAGAAAACAATTTCAAACCTGTGCGTTCAATACAGATTGAATCATCATGACCTTGATTTCATATTTCTTTCTTTGTGAAGTAACAAAAAACAAAATTTAAGAACCTAATAATATCTTAAAAGATCTAAAATCATTCAACTAAGATGTAATAATATCTCCAAACTTGGTTCTTTGACATGTTTTGGTAACTTAAAGGGAACGAGGCTTATTGGCTTATTCTCGTACACAAAGATATGAATGTTCATTTCTTTATGACTTTCTTCAAACATTTGAAGCAAATCAACATCACATGTAACCCATATCCCATCCCATATATGATTTGCATCCCAACAGTATATATATCTAGATGTTTTGAGCACATATCTAGGATGTCCATGTAAGTATACTTGTCTAGGTCAACTTCTGTTTCTAGTTCTATTTTGTCGTTGCCCAAGTGGAAAAGTAAATTGTGTAGCATTTTTTTTACCTATCACAAAACTCTTTGCTTAGATCATAAGAAAATGCTATTAATTGAACAAATCAAAGGGCCAAAAACGTATATGGTAATACAAACTTGGGTTCCCCAACACCAACCTCTTTACTGCCTCTAAAACAAAATGCTATGAGCTTTTACTAGCTCATTTTTCATTTGTTTCTTTGATTGGAACTTTTGATCCTCTTTTAGAAAAATATGTTGACCTTAAAGTTGATAAACCCCTTCTTCTTCCTCTAAGTAAAGTACCTGGAGGTATGAAGACATGTTTACCAGTTTTGAGTCTTCTTTCTTGTCTTTTGTCTCTTTAATATTACTACAAAGCACAAGCAAAATAAATTAGGAACATATACCAAAATAAACATACATGCACAACATAAAACATGCATGCACATATAAAATTAAATGCAAGAGTTAAAATTCGTAACCTTAGGCCCTATTCTTTTCATTGGTTTTAGGCCATTTCAGTGTTTAGTTTTCCAAAATAGTAAAAATGTATTTACTTTCATATTTTCGAAAACAAGAAAAATATTTGTAAAGAAAACTCAAAATAACAAAAAGTCGTTTTGGCTGTTTTCATCACAAACACACTCAAAAATTTTCAAAACACTACAAACAAAAGGAATGCATTTTCAGAAATCTCAAAACAGACACTCAAAATACAAAACTAAAAACTGAAACACGAAGACAACAACCCCTTAATTTCTTTCTCTTTTTTTCTTTGAATAAATAGTTGTGTCAACGACCATCGGGTTCAAGTTTGTCCTTGTCCAATGAACATTATCACATATATCCATTAAGTTGGAAGCTTGAAATTCGGGTGGGATTGATGCATTTTGAGGACTGATTTCAAATATTTGATTTACATCATCAATGTCATCCTCTTTTTGAAATGGGAACTCATATGAATCATGAGGGTTTGTTTTTGTAACTATATGCCATCTTTTGATATAGTTGTCATCCATATAAAATACCTAGGATGCTTAATTGCCTAGTACAAAATAATCATTAGATTTCAAAGACTGACATGGGTTAATGGATATGAATCCATATTTATTGACCTTGCTGTCTTTATCTGTATCATGAACATCAAACCATCTGCATCGAAATAGTACTACTCTATTTTTATCAAGATATTGTAACTCAACGATTTTGATCAAAATGACATATTAGTCTATTTCATCCATCCCCATGTACAACTAGTCCACTATTTTGTGTTGTTAATTTTTTATCATAATCTTTGGTGTGAAGCTTGTTGGGTTTGTGATTCCTAATGAGGCCCAAGGCGATGACGATGGTTCGGGTTAGCTTCATAGGCTTCGGCTCAAGATTGAAGTAACAGTTCAACCTACTTACTAGCAGCCCATTTATAGAAGTCGGGCCATAAGCCCTTAACCCTCCATTTGGAGGAGAAATGGGCCTTGACCCATTTTCTCAAGGGAGGGAGAAAGCCCAAGCCCATTACCCTTAGCCCATTTTCTCTTATGCCCTATAGGCCCTTAATATAAAAGGGATTCTTTCCCCTTTCGTGCCCTATGTGTGGCGGCCGATTGTGTTCTTTCTTGTTCCCTCTCTCGGCTGATTCTCCTTGCCATTGATGGCCGATCCTCTTGAAGTTTCTTTCCTTCTCGGTCAGATGCTTATTTCCTTGTTGAGTGCTGCATTTTCCTTGTGCATTGTGGCTGTTCGTTAATGGCGTTTGCAACGCCTATTTAGTCCGAGTTGTTGTCTTCTCTTTGAGGTAAGTTTTTTGGCCATTGTTGAACCCATATCTTCGTGATTACTCTCTATTCCTTGGTGGATCCTACTGTGAGTGAAAGCTTGTGTGGCTTGGGTGAGGGGTGTCGATCGGCCGAGAGACTTGGGGAGGGGGGGTTTGAGGGCTTCGATTATTGGGGGTTTGGACTCCTTTGTGGCTTGGTGTCCCTATTCGTTGGTTGTTGCCTAAGTGGTGATTGAACGAGCCTAGATCTGAGCCTTGGAGCAGTCTTCGTGACTGCCATTGTAGCCAAAACAAGGAGTTTATTTTTCTGCTTTGATTTGTTCTTACATTCGGTTGTTTTGATTTGATTTCGATTGAGTTCTAACACACTGTTTTGTAGAGATTTCCGCAACAAAGCCTATACCCATTGACAATGTAACCATTGTAAAATGTCACATTTTTAATAGCCCACGAGATAATGACAACATGCTCTCATCTATGCTACTCCGATCTTGACTACGTAATCTTATAACCTACAAATCAATTACTCAGAGAAAAAAAAAAGGAGGAAAAAAAAGCTAGTGCCAAAAGAAATATTTAAATTACCTACCAATGTTCATGGTCTAGGAAATAGTGAGAAGCTTTAAATTTTCTTAAAACAATAAATTAAAGATGGTTCGCACTTGCCCCTCAACTCAATTCTCCAACCAACCATCTTGGTTCGCATACGCCAAAAGGTGTGGTCCACCAACCATTTTTCTCATGAGGAAAATATTCATCTAAAAATAGTGTTTTTATGTCTTTTCATTGTGAGGTGGCCTTTGATGATAATAGTTTCCTAATCTCACTTGAGCAAGTTTGTTGGGACACAGAGCATGGGTTAGGTGATTGTTCCCTGACCACCAAATTTATTTGGCACATAAAAACTGCAAGTGAGATTCTCATGGCATACTCAAGATAAATGAAAAATAATGTCTCCTGGATAGAATATTTACGTAACGGATACTATAGATCTTGCAGGTAATATTGATGGAAACAGACAACCAAGCTGTTTTTATTAACCCAATAGTACAATATTGGTAGCATAGAGAGGGAATTTTAGATTTCTTGTTAGATTTCTTGTTAGATTTCACCATTCCAAGAGTAACTTCAATTGATACTTAATTTTCTGTAAAAGCTCACGATGTTATACAGGTAATATTTAGCCCAGAAAAAAGAAAAAAGAAAGAGCCATACTATCATGTCATAGGCCAAATTAATTTACTTGCAAGTTTGGGGCTGAGCATGTGTTACATTAATATGGTAAAACAGGATATGACAGGATTTAAAACGGAGAGTTTTTGTCTATATTAATAGTATAATAACTAAACCAACTTCATGTGCTAAAACGGCTTGCTAATTAACAAACATGAAAGAAAATTATTTCCCCTTTTTTGCTCGGCAAATTAAGAAAATTGTTGTTTTCAAAAGGTTATTTGCATCTAATTTTCCACCCCAAGAGCATCCCTTGATACATGAAGTAAAAATGATAGTTTTTTCTTTTTTTTCTAATTAGTTATTGTTAAATGCATGGTGTGTCGAGTGAGTGAAATTAGTATTTCATCTAGTACACCCATTGGGCACGCCCACTCAATGTTCTTTGAAGTATGAAGCACTGCATGAAATATTAATAAGATGGTGGTGATGATACCATATGCATGCAGGCAAAATAAATGGCTGGAAAAGTAATTTTTGGGATAATTATTCTTGCACGGTTCTCGATACCATGTTTTCGATTATTTTAAGAAATATAAATTACACGTTGGGTCTTTGACCTTTACGTAGGGTGAGGATCGAACTCGCAACCTACCAAATTGACACCGACATATTGTTCATTCAATTGCTCAACTTATGTCATGAGAGCGGAAAAATAATTCTTGATACGAGAGTTAGTAGTAATTAATAATATGATATGACACTATTTTACGAGCCTAAAGTTCTGATGTACATTATCAAGATTGGAGTTAAATTTACATTTGTTTTGAAATATAATAATAAATTTATTTGATTGAAAATGTTGTCGTCGAGTCATCTGAATTTGTAAAAAAAAATAAATAAATAATCAAAGGGGTGTGGAAAAGTACCTGTCCAAATACTCTGATATTTAAATCAGATACTAAAAATTATGAATACTATATTAAAAGCAGTTTCAAATACATTTTTTTTTAAATGAGTGTGCTTATTTATAGAAGGATATGAAGTAATCTTAAGTAATTCAAGATTAGTATTTTTATAAATAACATCTATCTTAATATTTTTAGGATTCTTACATTTTAGAACGTGTTAGGATTAGAATTCTCAAGAATGATATTTATTCCAATATTCTAAAAAATTTTTAAAATTAGAATTTTTATGAATAATTACTCATCATTTTCTTAGAATATTTGAATAACAAAATTATTTAGTTTGCGCGTTGTAGACTTTCTGCGTATTTGAAAATTTATACCTTTTAACCCAAAAATTATTTTGATCTTTTGGATTTTTGTGATTTTTTAATAGACTTTTGCCTATGACACAATAATAATAATAATAATAATAATAATAATAATAATAATAATAATAATAATAATAATAATAATAATGGAATTTTGATTCAATTTAATTTGTAAACAAAATTAAAGCATAGATAATAGAATCAGAGGAAGGGACAAATGTGAAGAGAGAAATCGAAAGAAATGATGCAGAGAGTAAGTCAAGAGTTGTCTCCCATTAGCTATTCCTCAAACTTGTCTCCTTTCTCTTTTATCTTTTTCCCTCCTGTCCAAGGATTTACTTTCCAAGGCATTTCTAGAGAACTTTTCGGGGCTTGTCTGCCAACTCATATGAATATGAATTTAGCCTACCTATTAAATAAAACTTTAATGTAAAATAATTTAACTTATTAACATTTATATAAGAAAAGTACTGATCATAGTTTATAATTTTTTTTATTAAAAAAAGGCTATTAGCTAGAATGATATCACAACATGTTTACGATTACCAGCAGTTAATTAATGAACACTTTTCTTTTGAATATATGTTCATCAGTATATATTGGCCATATCTTTTGAAATATTAATTTTTACTTTATATATATATATATTGATAGTTAAAAACTAACCCACTAGGGCGACTTAATTATAAATTATAATCACAATTAAAATACATTATAACTAGATGATCTTTAAAAATAAAATTAAAGTTTTGTGTAACTACTAGCTAGCTAGTCAATTTATTTGTTTTGGCACTTTGGAAAGACAGTAGGTCCACCAGAGGAATCAATTCAAGGATAAGGTTTGGCTAAAAGACACCCAAAACTGACTTAGAAATGTGTGTATAGAGAGAGAGAGAGATTCCGATCGAGGCAATGGAGACAAATATTCGAAGGATTAAATTAGTGAATGGGAAAGACTAGGAAGGAAATTGGGTTTGGTGTAGTAGTTAATAAAAGGGACTTCTGATGCACCGCCTACCAATGGAACTCTGTCACTCTTGTCATCTTTCCTGCATCTGCATGGGGAATTGACATTTTCATCTTTCTGTAACATTAATTTACTGCCATTATATATATATATATTCTTTTTTTCTCCTGTAATTGTCCTTCATTATATGCATATATAGATGCCGTTTTGGATATTTTGATTGTCACGCCATGCATATTATATACGATGCGTTTAACTAATGTTGGGTAATCCTAATTACAGTTACAGTGTTACATGGATCATGTGGAAATATTAAATTCAATCATTTTGAAATAAATGACTCAATCTAAATATCATCTTTTTTTCAAAGAAAAAATTCTAGTAAACCAACATTTCTCTTTATTATTTTATGGTGAAGGAAGAAAAAAATAGTGTATTAAAAGTTAAAACTGCCACATCTCACATCCACAGATTTTTGTTTATCTTTTGAGGTGTCTGTAGGCAGAAGGCAATCTGATGCCTTATGAACAGTTCTCGATGTTGCAATTCTGCCATTTATTTTAAGAATTCGATTTGAGAGTCTTGAGAATATCTATATTAATATATTTATATTTCTATTTGGTTTGTTCTTGTAATCATTCTGTGAGATTTGAACTTATATATATATATATATATTTATATAGAAGCTGTGCATTTAGATGATGAGAAGGCTATATATATGCATTATATATATATATATATATATATATTCGTCCGGAGTATCTGTTGTGTTGGCAAAAGAGTCGCCGCGAACATAGGCATCAATGCCGATCTCTCTCTCTCTCTCTCTCTCTCTGTGGATGAGGTAATTTTGTGGGTATGTGTCGTAGATAGGTCACATGCCCATGTTTTAAGGAGGGTTTAGCTGCTTCCAATGGAGGCTTTTATATATATATATATATATATACATACATATATCAAACGTTCTGTAAATTGTATCAGCATGTCAATCAAGCACGAGAACTAGCACCATCCAACCTAGCTAGCCATAAGTTATCTGTAAAAACCCTATTTATACAATGCTATCCTTACAATATATGGGCGTTCACATATTTTGATTAAAAGGAAGGCTTAAGGGATATATATGACGATTTGTCAACAATTAAAAAAAAATATCATGTTTAGATTTTGATGTGTAAAATGTCAAAATTTGATATTTCAACTATCAAAAATTGATGTTTTAAGTGTTTATTGTGACGAAATATTAGTACGTCAATTATACACTCGTTTCGCGAGTGAATGCTACATCATTAAACATTATGTCAATAAGACACATCAAATTAAATTTAATACATAAATATAGTAGTTAGTCCCTCAACAATTAAAAAATTTGACATTTGGTCATTGATAAGAAAAAGAAGACCAAATTTTACACCCAAAAAAATTATTTAAATTTCATAAAAAAAGACTTGAAAATATTCAAATAAAAGACCTAAATTTCATAAAAAGACTTAAAAATTTTGCTAAAAAGATCTAAAAAATTCAAAAAAAAAACCTAAATTTCATAAAAAAAACCTAAAAATTTCGATGTGGTTAGAAGTCAATCTAAAAGGTCTAGAAGAAATAAACTAAAAACTAGGAATGGTTGTTTAGCACCAGATAATGGTGTTATGATTTGGAATGTAAACTTTCTTTGAACACTACAAACTTAGTTTGTGATGGATTACTTATATGTTTGTTTATTTAATTAACTATTCTTTAACCAGTTGTTATTTCCAGACTACAATAATTAAAATTTATTTGTTTCGGAGAAACTCAATGAGCAGTCAACAAGGCCATGGAGAGAAAGTAAGGTCCGGGGTCAACAATAGTTAGGAGGGCCCGATCCATTATACAAGAAAGCTGAGGAGAGTGAGGAAGCCTTCAGAAGAGTCACCCGAAGGGATTATCCAAAGGGTCTTAAGGAAAGGCAACTCTAAAAGGAGATGAAGGTCTTTAGTTACGAAAGGCTCTAATAGGAGCTATGCAATGTCTGTCAAAGAGCTTACCTAAAGGTGTAGAAGAGGTCTTTCGATGGGTCTCCAACTGGTTTGAATCTCCAAATCTACAAGATAAAAAGCAGTCAGGAAGCACATAGGGATCTTTCCCGCGTAAGCCCTTTGATGCTTGAATCAGATACTGTCTTGATACTAAAAAGGTGCATGTGTTGTGTGGATATGCAATGATATTTCTAAAGAGTATGGGTGCTTTAGGAAAGGCGTGATGAAGAGTCATTTGGCGTGGTTGAAGAGTAAGTTCGAAAAGTTGGAAATGATCCTAGAAAATGAAGGGTTAAGGGGTATTTATATCCCTTGAGGGATTATGGCACACATGCATGAGGGCATGTGGTGTGAAAATTCAAGAAAAAGTACCTAGCTTTCCTTGGGTTAGGTTTAGGGAAGACCTCGATGAGAAACATACTCCCGAAGGTTCTACAAAGGAAAGAAACCAAAAGAAGGGTAGGATAAGTTGCACAAAACAACATGAGTTAAAGTAGTGTGGGAGACATGTCTCCGAAAGATACTTCAGAGGCATGTGGGCCAAGCCTTTGAGAAAGTTGGTCCTTAAAGGGTCCTCAAATGGACTAACTAAGTCTTTGGGGGGGACTTCTGAAGACCCTTTGGGAGAAGGTCTTCTCCCAGGTTGCGATGTCTTCTCTAGGCCCCAAAGGCTTTCTAAACAGAACCCTTTTGAGGGTATGTTACAACGACTCCCACTCTCGACCTTGACTGAATGCCAAAAGAAGAATACACAAAAATGCAGGGGATCCAAAAAAGGCAAGACTTGATCTAGGTGTGTGTGTGTTTTGGTTCTTACAAAAGAGTTATGAAGCATAAGATTTTCTAAAGGTTTAAGGCATTCATCATTACAGAAAAACTTCAAGGGTTGCGGATAAATCATCGAGTATCGTTTTAGCCAAAGACTCATTTGTTTGCAGCTCGAAGACTCGCCTGTGCATTATAACTATAGCAATTATTTACCTTCCAATGAGTCTTCCTATAAATAATGGAGGTCCGCCTTGTGAATCCCACTGATATCTTCCACTACCTTGAATGTCTTTTACGCTCCAAGGCTTGCTTTCGAAGATCTACGTTCCTTCCGAAGACTTGGTCATCTCCGAAGGATCTCTTTGCAATCAACTTCTTTATCCAGTGAAGATTCGTTCTAGAGACCCTAGGCCATCAGAAGATGTCTTCCAAATAGTCAGCGTTAAGGACTATCAGGAGACTCTACTTCGGAAGGACTTCAACTCGCCTCATCTTTTCCACTGGTAGGTATCAAGTTCATTCTTGAGTCAAAGAAAGGAGTAGGAAAGCATTTGAGAGTTGAGGTGGTGGTGTCCTCCAAATGTCAATGCTCAATTTTGAGCAACAATAACGTGCAAAGGGTAAATAGGGCCTTCGACATACTTGTTGAAACAGTTAGCTTGAGAGAAGGGTGAATTAATCTTTTTCACCATTTTTAAAATTAATTTAAAGATTAAAGTAAAATAAGAATGTAAGAAAGTAAAAATATAGCACAACAAATTTTAAGTGGTTCAACTTTCAAAGCCTGCTCCACTACCTTGGTTCCTCACCAAAAATTTTGGCAAACAACAATTATTTACATTTACCTTGTAGCTTTTAAACAAGCTTAGCTACAAGCAATACAAGTTGGCATTTAATACTTGGCTTTTTAAGGTTCAGGCTTAACCCTTTACAATATTTCAGAAATAATGTGAAATGATTTCTCAAGAGAAAAATATGATATTACAATAGGAACTTAAATTTCTCTTCAAAGAGAGTTACAAAATTTGAAATGAAAAGCACTCTCTCTTAGAATGAAACAAAAAGATTCAATTGAGAATAGCTTGTGAGAAGTTTAGCTCAGAAAGTTTGTATATTTGTTGTTAACCTTTTTTTTTTCTTTTTTAACCTCTTCTCCAATTTATAAGCTTCTTGTCTTGAATGTAGTTGACATTGCATTGAACATTGAAATGTTTTTGTGTCACAATTGTCACTTTTTATCTCTACAAAACTTAAACAACTGTTAATAATTCACAAAAATACATACAAGTTGTCTAAAGAGCATTTAATAAGCTGAAAAGTAGAAACTGGTTTCATTTAATGCAATATAACGCCTATATTTTTTTAATTTTAACAGAAAATACTCTAGTATATTTGAGCATTACTCGATTAAGCTTGAACCTTACACGATTAGATATATTTTGTAATCAATTATATTTTAGGCTTACTTGAACATGAGAATTCCATTACTCGATTATTTTTTAAGCCACATAAAGGTGTATTATCCACTCAATTACATAGGTAAGTTTACTCGATTAACTTTTAAGTCTAGAGACTTAGCCAAATTTCAAACTATATTCACTCGATTATACAATAAATTCACTTGAGTACAAATACAAGATTACTCTATTAATAAACATACCTACTCGAGTAAAATGATGCCCAGACACTTTGACTTAAGATTACTCGATTACAAAGAAGATTCACTCGAGTACAAAAAATAATTACTCAATTATCAAAACACCTTACTCTATTAACTTTATGATGACAGAAAGTTGCATTTTACACTCAAGTACAAGGATTAGTTAGCCAAGTATATCATATCTTTACTTGATTATTCTTATATATGTAATCGATTATTTTGAAAATACATTGAGCATTACTCAATTATATATATATAGCTTGCTCAATTAATTTTTGCTTGAAAGCTTTACTAATTTCATTCATACTTGATCAAATACTTGATTATTTTGAATATATTACTCGATTAAAAACTTACAAAACTTAAGAATACATCAAATGGTTTTATTCATCATCATTGAACCAAATTTACTAAAAATATTTTCTCATTAAATCAAAACACAAATTTCTTAATAATACCATCTTGTTAGATTGTATAGATAATGGCACCACACACCCAAAAGGGGGGGTGAATTGGGTGATTTTAAAATTTTGATTAAGCTTAAAAACTTTTAGACAATTGATGAGGTTTTAATGCAAAATGATGGTGAATGAGAATGATGTTTAAAAGAATATGAAAGATAAGTGCGAAAATAACATAATCGATTTATAGTGGTTCAGCCACTACCTTAATTCCTCACTAAGAATTTTAAAACATTCACTAAAACCTCCTACTTGATCCCAAGTAGGCTTTCTAGTATCACAACTAGGAATACAACCTCATACTTAACAAAGTAGACCGTTTGGCAACCTTGATAGACAATGTATAGTGAATTTTTACAATAAAGATGAATTGAGTGATAAATCTTTTAGTTACAGTGTCTCTCAAAATTAAACATAGAGCTTTGAGCAGATGATATAAAATGATATATATACAAAGTCTTTTGAGAGAAAATTTAAAATCACTAAAGCACTTGAATAAGATTGTAAAAATTTGAAGCTTGCAATGGTTTTTCTAACCCTTCTTGAGCACTATCAGGCGAGTATTTATAGGTTTCACTTACCCCTTGATTTTAATAACCGTTAATGGAGCCATTGGTCGCCATAATGAAAGGTAACGCCAACTCTTGGTGTATCATGCAATAGTTTTACTGGTTTTCAAAACATTTTCGAAAACACATAATAAACACAACGAAAATAAAAGCGAGATTACCTTGCAAAACCCGATATCAACAACCATAAGTAATGCAAAACTCGAAACCATTCCTAGGGGGTTAAAAGTATACCTTACTGGAGAGTTTCAACACTAATGCAGCGGCTGTAAAATCACCCAAGACAACAATCTTTGCTCACCAAACAACTCTCAAACCAAGCCTCCAAACAGTCACATTGTTACGAACTATCTATCGGATGACCAATCCGACCCCCAAAAACACGAGGGGCCTAATTAGTCCATGCTCCGAGTAGCAATTAAAACCTGAAAGTTGCCTTATGTGTTAGCTAAGAAACTTCCAGGAGATGAAACTAAATGGGTTCAAATGAAATGGATTCCAAATCCAAATAGACCTTCTATTGGATTGGTTTGCTACTCTAGGGTAAGGAGGGATTCAAGGCTGTAGAAATAGAGAGAAAACACTCATAGTTGAGAGAAAAATTGGGCAACAAAATGCAACAAGCAAAAGCTTCGGCGTTTCTCTTCACCATCCCTTATATATGAACCCTAGAACCCTGAATACCTTCAAGACGAACAAACCAGCTAAGAGAGAAAGAGGGGACGAATCTAAAGGAGGGGGAGGAGTGCCCCAGGCATGTCGTCCTCCTCTTCCACGCCTCCCACAGAAACGATTGTAGAAACGACAAAGAAATTATGCCGAATTGCAACCTTTCTCCAAGAAAATGGTCAATTATATTTGAGGAACCAGTCGATTGGTTTGCACCAATCAGCAAGGTCCCGTTGATTAGTTCTCAACCTGTCGAGACCAATTATATTCCTTCATTTCCAATTTCTAAAAATTGCATCTAGGCCCATCGTTAACTCTTAATGACCCTTTCATTATCTCATAATGAAACTAAAGCCCCCATTAACTCCTAACGACATGCCTGTCAACTCTTAACAATTGCTCTAATTAATTTAAACCCGTTCCGTTAACTATTAACGATGTCATCATTAAATCTTAATGACGATCATTAACTATAGCTTTTCATCACTAGTCAACCACTATATTCGGATATGTGTGTGAGGTTCTAGATTTACCACTAAGTAGCAAGGACACGTTAAACACTTTGATGCCAACCAAACACTTTGATCTACAATGAGGATCTCTCCACCTCCCCAATGTACCCCAAAAGGTTTTAAGTGACAGAGTGACAACTAATATTATGTCAGGACGATCCTATTAGTAATGAAATCATACTTCAAGAAAACATATTTGGGCTTTCAATTCCCAAACCTATTTGTACTATAATCCCTCCATCAACTAACATCCCGATCGAGTGAGAGTCATGGACTGATCAAACTCACTAACATGATATCTATGCCAAGATCAAGTATGGTGTGATTAAGATGACACTTCGAAACTCCTTTCAATATTGGAAACTTCTTTCCAATCATGTGAACCTTGGCTAAGGGTTTATACAATCACAAGCCACCACTGATCACATAGGATGTTCACCTCATGCCGGAGGTCAATGGATCACATTAGCAATCACCTTCCTCCATACATTACTACACAGAGACCACACAGTGCATATTCTCACCTCGATAACCAGGTGGTTAGTAGCAACGGTAAATCCTTGGCACCAACATACAAGACAATTGTATTGCTTCTGGTTCAAAAATCAGTTATACAATTGAAGCTAGTGATAGATCATAAATCTTCTCAGCCATATCATCTGTCACTTGCGTCACATTCACGAGATGTTCAACTAACATTCCACTCACATCTCTACTATATCCATCTCATAAATTATAGCATGTGACGCACTATCTTTCAATTATTAGTATCTCATATTAATCAAAGGTAGTAGCCTGTATGTCAATCCATAATTGATTAATTATAGTCTCTTTCTAAGAAATCTAAGGATTGGGAATCACATTAAGAAATCCTTAATCTAAAGGTCTTTGTCACATATTCTTAACACTTAAGAATAAGACCTTCTTATTAGGAAATCTAGGGACTCATTCATATAAATAAATTTGGAGAGATATGAATGACGATGTGACCATTAAAATATGAAAACATATTTTATTTCATTTGTAAGATTTACATCATTAGTCCCATAATACATCTGTTATATGTCATCTAAATCTAGTATTAAGGGCATTAAAACTAACACATAAATGATCTATAAAACTAGTCGTTAAAAACATCTGCAGCGAAAATGGTTGACTGGTTAGAGAAAACCCTAAAGGAATTTCAAAAGGCATAAGAAAAATGGTCAACTAGGTTGACGTCAGTCAACCAGATTTCATGCAATAGCGGTCAACCATGCTTGGTTGAGAGCATGCATTTGATTAGTCAACTAGCTAGGGTAACCAGTCAATAGTATGAGCTCAAGCGATTGACTTAATATCAAAGGCAATCGACAACTTAGCCTTGCATTTTAAAAACATTGTTTTGTTTTTCAAGTGCTTTAAGGCCAAATTTGATACAACAATTTTAACCAATTCTTTTGACATAAAAACTTGATTTTCTGAATGCCAAGAATTTTGAGAACGAGATTTTGGCATTAGATGAAATTCATTTTCATTTTGGTGCTTATAAAATGAGATAGGCACACCAAATAAAGAACCATGAAATTATTTTCATTTTGGTGCTTATAAAATGAGATAGACACACCAAATGAAGAACTATGAAATTGATTTTCATTTTGGTGCTTATAAAATGATATAGACACCAAATAAAGAACCATTTAGACAATATTTTTCATCTTAAAATCCAATAACGTTTTTCATCTTCAAAACCATAACAAAGAGAAAAACAACAATCCCCCTTTTTGATGATGACAAAAGTCAACAAAATAAATCAATTTCTCCCCCTTTTTGTTATAGTTCAAAAATGATTTTTGGAAAACAAATTTTATCAATAACACTCCCCCTTAATATGAACTCCCCCTCAAGATGATTTGACCTTAAACATCCAATCAAGCAACTGTTAATAATAAGCGAAATAGGCCAATGAAATGCATAGATAAAGACATTACATTCATTTAACTTACTGACATTCAATACATAAGAGCAACATATAGAAAACACATTCATTCAAAGAGCAAAACATACAAGAGTAAAAGAATGTGTGAAAATAAGAAAATAATTTGGACTCGAGTGGCGACGACTGAGAAGAAGACGATGCAAGCGATGACAAGCAGGAGAAAACGATCTCCATAAGTTACGCCATTTGAGCCAACATTTCCTCTTGTCGACTTCAGATGTTTTGAATCTCTGCTCTAAGGTTATTGACCTCAAACTAGAGGTTGGCCAATCCATACACAACGAGATCATCATGTGGCTGAGAAGACTCACCCACGGTGTGCGATGGTGGAACCGGCAACGGCGAGGGAGGAAGTAAGAGGAAGAGGCTGGTCGTCTTCATCCTCAGAGACATGCACTTTCTTTCTCTTCTTGGATTTGGTCCATTTACACTCATCATCTTTCTTGTAATCCATACAAACTAAGGAGGCTCAATTTAAGAATTGGGAGGGGTTAATGGACACTCACTTGACATTACCAACATTTTCAACCTTAGAGTCTAAGATTGTGCTCAAGGCCATACGATAAGGAAGATACCTATTTTTGCTAGTAAACACTTCTATAATTTGGTTTAGGATGATTGAACAAAGGTTGACATGTTGGTGAGTGATAACATTGTACATAAGCCAAAGATTCTCTTTAGTAACTTGGGTGAAATTACCCTTGTGTGGAATAAGGAAATGAATGCAAATCAAATGAAGGAGATGATTACACATAGATAATTGAGAGACATAATCAATATAATGCATGAGTGTTTTGTCTTCAAAAATAACTTGGGTCACTTCAACAAAATTAAACAACCATGATTGATATACTAGACCTTCCTAGGGAATACCAAACAGATTATGAATAAGAGAAGTGTTAACTTTAAATGACTTGCAGCAAACTTTTGTTTTGAAATGAATTTTAGACGCATGACCATGAAAAATGTTTGAGGCATTCAAATAACATGCCTTAATGGCATCTATATAGACATCCATATTCATAGTAATGAAATTCATCAAACCAAAGTTTGAAAAAAAAATTAAGTATGAAAAATGAATAGATTCGAGGAATGGAATGTTAAGAAACCTACCCAATAGGACATCTCAAGACCCAAAGAGATGTGAATTGCTCCATGTGGCATGGGTTGTCCACATTGAATGTCAGATGGTTTGTTTAAACTAGAGTATCCCGTAACCAAAGGGTGTTTGGTTCACACCATTGAATGGTTTTGATACTAAACGGACTGATGGAACGGATGAAAAATCGAGAAATCGATCGAACGGAGTAAGGAGATCAAATGAGGATTTGGTCAAGAGAGAGATGGGAGAGGGTTTTGGGAGAAATGGAATACAATCAGTCACCCGTTCTTTTAAACCCTCAACAAAAATGGTCGATAGCAAGGGATAACTGATCGACTATTTTCCCTTAGTTCACAAAAATGATATAAGCCAAGTCCAAAAGGTCGACAGTCTCTTACAACCAGTCGACAGTTCAAGTAGAAATAGTCGATAGCATAGGCTTACCAGTAAACAATTTCTACTTAGCTTTTTCAAAATATTTAAAACAAATTGCACACAAATGAAATTTTAATCACATTTCTCTCATAGATAACATATAAAATTTGTATCCAAATAAATTTCAATCACATTCATCACATGAATAACACATTATGATTCAATCATTCCTAATTCACTTCTAAAAAATTAAAATTTGTTTTTATCTAATGATTTTCTAAAAATATCTGTTATTTACTGATTTGTGTCTATAAATTCAAGTTTGGTATATCCTTTTTGTACATTATCTCTAATGAAATGATGTTTTACCTCAATATGGTTTGTTCTTTCATGAAATACAAAATACTTTGTTAAGGCTATAACACTTGATTTTGTCACATTTGATTGGAATATTGTTAAGTTTTATGCCAAAATCATCCAATTGATGTTTCATCCTGTTGTGCCACTCCTTTCGAGTGGGAAGAATTTTTTCACCAAGATCAATCAGTTAGAGAAAATTTTCACTCGAAACTAGTAGCAAGGCATTTCTTCTAGGAACCTAGCAGTAAGGCATTTCTTCTCGAAACTCGGCAACAAGGCATTTCTTCTGGGTGGAAGGCATTTCCACGTAGAACCCGACAAAGTAGCATTTCTTTTGGGTGGAAAACATTTCCACCTGGAACCCGACAGCATAGCATTTCCACCCAAAGCAAAGGCAGAAGACGTTTCTCCAAGTAGAACAAGTTTCTAGCCAGAGCAAATCAAACTTTGCATCTACTCGCACAACACATGTTGACGTCCTAGGGTGACACATGGCCCCTCCAAATTCCTCAAGAATCGTGCATATAAATACCCAATTATCTAGCAAAAGAATGGACTTTTCCATTTTTGGTAAAAACCTGACCTCATTCATTGATCGCATCTTACTCTTGTTTACAGCACTTACTTCACACACTTTTACCCATACGAACCTTACAATCTACCCTGACCAATTACCTTCATATGTTATTGACTTAAGCATCAAAGGGTCTGCACGGGTGAGAAATCCCCGCATGGCTTCTAACCATTGCTTGTGATCGCAATTCAACTAGAAAGAGCAACCGTCTTCCCGAACACGTTCGTTCCACTCGATAAGCTAGCCAGTCGAGCCACCATCCTTTCTCCTGGTAAGCCGTCCACCTAGGTCAGTTCATTCCTCCAGAATAGCCATCCACCCAAAGTCGATCCTTCCTCCTGATGCATACTTCCACCTAGAGTCAGCTCTTTCCTCCTCGTGGATCCTTCCACCTGGAGCCAAGAACAAGAATCCAGAGACGTCCAGCCGAGTCCAACGCTTTCCTCTCAGTGTTGTAACACTCTACTTTTTCAATCCGTGTCACTATGCTGGGGCTCAACATAAAAATATATATTCCCTTTCCACGATATATTTCTTAACACCTCAAGTACCGTATTTCAAAGAAAATCTTCAACATATCATTACAAATGCGAAAACAAAAATTAAAACCTGATATGGTACTTAACCAAGCTCACTTTATTCATAATATGGAAACTATACCATAGTATAACATCATATTTTCAAACAAAATACATGGAGAGCCATCTCTCGGAAGCAACAACTAAGTACCTCAAATATTATCAAAAGATTACCTTAAAATAACATTGAACCATAACAATATTACAGGATTAACTTTTAAACATCATTCATAATACGTAACATTCTTTTATTTAACAAGACTATTCATCAATAGAACATAAGTTTCTCAACATAACTGAAACATATTTGAATCCTCATGAAGAAGCAAAACACCAGAATAACTTGCCAAACCCATCAAACGCGTCACCTCATGCTGTTACATTTCAACCACTTCCCTGCCTTAACTCCAAGTCCCAACTAGAACGTTTGAATGTTCTAGGGGCATAACCCAAGTTAGATGTTGAATCATCTAAGTGATAGTTCAAAACAGTTACATGAATGCATGATGCATGGACATGAACAAACAGATACCCTAGTATAACTTCCCTAACAAACCAGCCTGACAAAGAACCCTAGGCAGTCATCCTAGCATGCACACGTGGCATGAGAAAACCCTGTACGTTATTCCGACAAACACACTTGGAGAATTATGGCTACACTATCAAGGCAACATCTCATCCCATTCACAAGTATCGATATGCCAACAATATCATGTCATGTAAAAAATCACGATTATCGATACAACAATACATGTATAGATATGTCAAAATGCACATAAATTATATATAACTTAGCAACTTTCGTGAATATCATGCTTAACATAAGCAAAACATAACACGTATAAGTTTTCGAGAAAAACTATACTTTGACTTAGCCTTACATGTTTTCTCAATATGCGTGCCCTGACCTCAAAATGCATGCCCAGATAATTTCCTTGCCTCAAGCATGCTCCTCTGGCCCCAAATTAATTCCCAAATTTTTTTGAAATTTTTTGGAAGTTGTTTCCTATTTTTCTCCATTTTTTCTTTATTTTTCCCTATTTTCCTTTCTTTTTTTCCCCTTTTCTTTTCTTTTCTTTTTTTTTTCTTTCTCTTTTTTTTTCTTCCTTCTTCTTCTTCCTCCTTCCTGTGCACGAAATACCACACGCTAGCGATCGCACACCAGCCACCTCCGTATGCCACCACCGTCATCACCGACCGCCGCTGCCTTACTGGACCACTGCCACATGCCCTTGCTACCATCATCACGACCGCTACTGGCCACTGCTACTAATCGTCCAACAATAACAACAGCTTCGCTGCTACCACACCACTTGTCGGCCACCATTGCGACTGTTGCCGCTACTCTTGTCGCCGGCTAAACCACCGCGCATACACAACAGCGTTCCCCTGCTGTTGTTTGTTGCTCGCCTCATGCATAGCTATGGCTATCATTTTGCTTCCTCTGCCATCCTCGCTCCATCTTACTCATCTCTCTCTCAATCTTTCCTTCCAATTTCTTCCAATTCCTACCCTATTTATAGCCATTGCACCGTTTTTCCATCGACTCCCTTGCCTTGGCCATCACTCTTGCAACAAACTTAACCATGAAGCTCCTTGCAGCAACTTGGCCACCACGCACACACGCACTTATATATATACATATCTATATATTATATAATACACTATGATATAAGGAAAATTACTTATTGAACTCCAAATTTCATCTTTATTTCGTTTGGGCAATTCTCTAATTCACTACAAGAAAAATTAGTTTTACTAACGGAAAAATCTGTCACTAAAAATAAAAATTTCGTCACTAAATTTTTTAGTGACGGGTAAGGAATCCGTCACTAAAGTGGACGTCATTAAATTTTAGTGACGGATTTTTGGATCCCTTCACAGATCAGTGACGGGGTTGTAGAGCCGTCACAAATCTGTGACAGGGTTACAAAGCCCGTCACAGATCCTTTTAAAAAATTAAAAAAAATAAAAATTTAATAAATAACAAGAAATGTTTTTAAAATTTTAAATTATATATAATAAATACAAATTTAAAATTAATTATAGAAATAATTAAAAATTAAGATTAAAAAGAAAATATTAAAAATTTGAAATTGAAAACTTTTACTGTTTTAAATAAAAAAATAATATTTATTAATATAATTACATAACAAAATAGCATTTATACTATGACTACTAAATAACAATCAATAAATTTTACATTTTAATTTCTAAATGTAAAAAATTAATAATATAAACAATTAAACTAAAACTAAACTACACAAATTAACTAAAATTAAACTAACACAAAATAACTAAAATTAAATTAACAAAAAATAACTAACTTTAAACAACTAAACTAAACTAAACTAATAATACAGAATAATTAAAATTAAACTAACATAAAATAACTATTAACTGAATAATAAAACTAACCTTAAATTAAATTACCTCCAAAAGATTGAAAAAGCGATAGTAATGGCACAGAGGCGGCACCGGCGAGAGGCAGCAGTAGACGAAGAAAACAACACAGAAAGAGATGGGGGAGAAAAGAGAAATTGTAGAAGGAGATGGGGAAGAAGAAAACAGGGCGGAATGAGATGGGGGAGAAGAGGGAAATCACAGAAGAATATGGGTGAGAAGAGAGAAATTACAAAGGGAGATGGGGAAGAAGAAAACAGCGCGGGGAGAAGAGATGGAGGACAGAATTTTAAAGTCGTTTCGTGACGGGGCTGTCAACCCCGTCACAAATTTAATGACGAGCCTGACAACCCTGTCACTAAATCTGTGACGGGGGCTGACAGCCCTGTCACTAAACAACGAATTTAGTGACTAGGATGTCAACCCCATCGCTAAATTTGTGACGGGACTAACAGCCCCGTCACTAAATCTTAAATTTTATATAAAACAAACCTTAAATTTTTTAGTGACGGGTATGTTCCTGTCACAAAATCCGTCACTAAATTTAAATTTTCTTGTAGTGATTGTAATTACACCCTCAAATATTAAATTAATTTGCATTAGAATAATTAAAATCTAAAATTAATAACTCCAAGTTACTCGATAAGTACGTTTTTGCCCCAATGTCCTTATAGGGCTATTGTTTCATCCTGAAACCACCTCAAGGTTTCATTGACTTCCCGAAGGTTCTTTACAATCATTCAATTTTCTAAGTTGAATCATAGTTGTACTGAAAATTATCTTTGATATGACCACTTTTAGTGTCATAAATCTCGCCTCGAAATGCTCGCCAATGACATACATTTTCCTTATATATTTAGATTCTTAAGCATTCCCTACAGTCAATTCGTTCACTCACAACTGTGAGAAAAATACACTATAACCTCAAAGCTTCTGAAAATTAAATTTTTGCCCCAAGATAAATTACTCTTAAGTCCTTTAGAAATTCTCGGGTATTACAAGTGTGTTGTCCAACAGGGTCCAATGCTTTCCTCTCGATGTGTCATCCAGTAGGGTCCAATGTTTTCTTCCCGATGTGTTGTCCAATTGGGTCCAATGCTTTCTTCCCAATGTGTTGTCCAGCTGGGTCTAGTGCTTTCCTCCTAGTATATCCTTCCAACCGAGGTCGATCATTCCTCCCAGGTAGCCGTCCATCTAAAGGTGACCCTTCCTCTCGATGAGTCATCCACCTAGGTCAATTCATTCCTCCTAGGTAGCCATTCACCTAGAGTCAATCCTTCCTCCCAGTGCGTCCATCCACCTGGAGCCAGCTTTTTCCTCCTACTAGGTCCTTACACCCAGAGTCAAGCATGTCCTCTCAGAGGTCCGTTTCATCCAAAGACATCACACACCTCCCAAAGTCAGGCAAACACTAAACGTCTGGTCCCACATCACAAATTTCAATTGTTGTATTTTGATAATAACAATTTGTTATTGTCTATGGGAATCGCAACTAAAAGTCAAGTACGATGGTGAGAACGAACAAATTTGCCTAAGTGGGCAACCCATCCAACCACCCACAATGAAACTCCATAACAAGAATTGTAGCTACTGGAGACTATAGCCAAGTCAATCCCCAGGAAACACATATCTTGGGTAGTGGTGCCAATGAAGAAATTCAATCTAGAAATAACCCTTTCATAGAAAGAAACTCGATTATTAGAATGGGGAGAATTGGGATTAAGAGGCCATCTGAGCAAGAAGAAGCACCTCACGACAAGGCTAGTAACCCTACTATACAAGAAATTGGAGGTCGAAGGTCGTACCCCATTGGGCCACCGCCAATGATCCTAGCTCCACCAAAAAGGAATTCGCTTAGTCAATCCTCAATTCCAAGAGGAAATCTTGTTTCCACAATAAGTTGCCATAGGCCTTCAAAGGCGACCATGCCCACCATCCTACTAGATGAATATGAGTAGATTAAGAAAAGCTATGAGGATTTGAGAAGGAGTACCAAAGAGTTGAGAAGGAATAATGAGGAAAATGTTCAAATGATGCATGGGATAACCTCCTTATTACATGAGCTCATGCCTGATGCTCAGTTACCTTCCACTCAACCCCAACCAACTGAAGAGAGAAAGTAGTTAACATGTTGTGATAGGTTGGGGGGTGGGGGGAACTAGAAGGGTGCACAAATAGAGATATCCTTACCCCACACTCGAACTTGAGCTCGAGAAGATTCACGTGCTGAGAGGCGATGACAAATTGGAAGAGTAGCAATGTATGAGAAGACAACTAAGAGGACCCCATCTAGGGGAAATAGGTTGTTAAATCATGACATTTGCATGCGCCTTTTTACAACAAAAAATCACTTTCATGAGCAGCTCAAGGCTGCCAATGTTAAATGATTAATAGAAGAAGTTTTGGAACATAATAAGGTAGTGACGGCCCACAAAGAGACAACCACGAAAGGTTTTCCACTTTTTGATGAATTGCTTCAGCAGCCAACCCAGCCTAGGTTTAAACTCCCAAAGTTACTGGTAAATTTTGGATAAGAAGACCCGAAATAGCACATTCAGTGGTTTAAAGTAGTGGCTATATATGTTACATGGCTGGAATGAAGTCACCAGATGTGAGGCATTTCCTTTCTACTTGTTAGACCAAGCACATTAATGTTCATTGAGTTACCAGTAGGGCACATAAGGTCTTTCAACCAAATAAAGAAGGAATTTGTGGAGGTATTTGTAGCACACGTGTCCAAAAAGAAAGACAGTGGAAGCTCGGTCAATCTTTTGTATTGGAACTATTTTGAGCGAATTCGCATCGCTCATGGCCAATTGAAGACTATCTTACCCCTTATACAGTTTTTCAAGAAAGGTTGTGCCTGTGGTTGGGTCAGTGTAGCTGCCTATCACCTTAGGAAAGCATCCTCAAAGTATTACCCAGCAAGTCTATTAGTAATGTGCCCTAATGCTAGATTTAGATGACATTTAGTTGGTTTGTAATTAATACATGTGATGTATCTTTGTATATAATTAATAAAAGGTAATTAGTTTATTTTCATTCATAAACTCTCCAGATTGTAATGAGTCCCTGAATTTCTTGTATTGAGAGTGTTATTCTTAAAATGTTAAGAATGTGTACCAAGATTCTTTGGTAATATGATTTCTTAAATATTCTTAGTCCTTAGATTAATCGGATGAGGAATATGATTAGTTAATTATGGACTAACACAAAATTTACTATCTTGAATAGTATGAGTTACTAATGGTTAAGGGTGGTGATTCACATACCATATAACATGGGGATGTCTCTAATAAATTCGTGGGTGGTTGTTGAAGAACAACATACTAAATATGACCCCAATGACTGATCACATGGCATTGTGAATAATAATCATATCATCTAGTTACGATTATGTATTGGTTGTTAAATAAGTTCATGGACTCGATCACATGATTATGTGGATAATAATCATGGCATTGTGGATAATAATCTTTTGTATTGGTGTGCAGGATTTGTTGATGCGTTGAAGCATCCAATTGTGAAGTGGGGACGTTCATCTAGTTCGGGTGATCGAGTCCATGGACTCAATAACTATGCAAACATCCAGTTCATGGTGATTGAGATGACATATCATAACTCTTTTGGCATCGAAAACTTTTTTCAATCATATGTACATTAGCCAAGGATTTCTACAATCACCAATCGACTAATATTGCATAGGATGTTTACCCCCATTTGATGGAGGATAATGGATGCCATCAATGAGCATCTGCCTCCATACACCATTGCATAGAGACCACACAGAGAGCATCCTCCATCTCTCACTTTAGATAGTTTTATTTAATGGTAAATCCCTAACACCAGTGCATAAGACAACTTTGTCCCTTTCGGTCAAACGACCAAATACACAATTGAAAGCTAGTAACAGATCATCAATCCTCTCAACTATGTGATCTATTACAACCATCACATTTAGTAGATGTTCAACTGACACCTACCCATATGTCTATTATTTGCATCTTATGCAATATGGCATGTGACTCACTATTCTTTATCATTAGTATCTCATACTAATCAAAGGAAGTAGCCCATGTACTAGTCCGTAATCAATTAATCTTAGTTCCCTTCAGAGAAATCTTAAGACTAGGAATACTTTTAAGAAATCATGTATTATAGATCTTTATCACATATTCTTAACAACTTAAGAATAAATATCATTAAGATATCTAGAAACTCATTCATATTTAAATGGAGTGTTATGAATAAAGATATGATCATTTAAATAACAAACAAGATTATATCATTAGGCCCAATACTCATACTAGATGACATCTAAATCTAGCGTAGGATTTGTATTTTATTTTTCAGTTAGCGCAGGATTTGGTTGTTAAATAAGTTCATACTGATATTGGCGGTGATGGGTCTCGTTGATTAATAGAATTTTGGAGGATGCAAATGAAGATAATTAGTCAAGGATGATGGCTTATGGTTCTCGTTCAAGATCTGGTGATGATAAGATAGTGTCAACAAATTGTGGTCAGTAAATTCTATAACAAGACTTGTAATCGAAATCAGAGGATATCAAGATTGGGACGCTGAGGATCGAGATTCTTTGCAAGGCAATGATGGATGCAAATTGATGATGAGAGTTATAAACCAAGTTTTTTATGACCAAGATCAGTCCATGGAGATGACTGATAATAGGCATATTGATAATTCAATAGGAAGGTCGACACCAGTTAAGTTAGTTTGCAAGTTTAAGAAGCAGGCATGTGCAGTTGCCGGCAAGGTGGGCTAACTTATTAGAGGATAAGGATGCTTCGGGGTTAGAGATCATTCGAGGACATCGATCTTTAAATTTGTCAGGTGATTCTAAGGAGGATAAGCAAGGGATAGAATCTAGTTTGAATCAACAGATTTCTCACGTATAAGCCGATGATACTCAGGTAATCTCTTTTTGCATGTGTTATGTTAGCTAGCATACTTGACTAGGGCATCAAACAAGTCGAGTGCATGGAGTTTTGGAAGGCCATGAGTTGAGTTCCTCGATTAACTCCTCCTGATAATAGTGTCCAAGTTAATGGAATGTGTGGTGGATCCAGTCACTTACAATCATAAGGCAATTAACAGGGAGAGAATGAAGAGATTAGTGGCAGTCAATTTTTTCCTGGGTAGAATCTAATTGATTCAGTTCATGAATGAAAAAAGAATGATTTTCAGGATTAAGATCTTGAGGATAATTTAACGAAAGTGGAGAAAGTAGATTACTATCAACAAAATGATTTAAGGAGGCAATCTTTTGTTAATCAAGTCACGGGTCAAAACAGTCAGTTTTCTCCTTCTATTACTCAAGTCAATAGGGTTCCCAGTCAAGTAAATATGCAAGGCAATGAAATGAGGCTATGGTTGGGGATGATAACAATTGATCAAAGGAAAATCCAATCTCTTTGGATAGTAATAAGGCTAGTCCTAAATTGTCGTGGGCAAGCCTTTTGGAATCAAGTGGTCCTCGCATTCCCACCAAACTAGAGTATGTTTCACCTCAAGTATTGGAGAATGGAACTCCACGAGTTAAGTTGCCATTGGATGTTATTGAAGAGAATACGACATATTGGATGAGCACACTAGTTGGTTATTTTATAGAAAAGAGATTAGCTTTTTCAGTGGTTTAGAATACTACTATGAAGTTATGGAAACATTATGGGCTCATTGATGTACTTTCTAACAATACTGGATTTTATTTTATTTTTTTTTTCTTTTGACACTATGGACCACATGTTGGGGTTTTTGATGTTGGCCCGTGGCATTTTGCGGGTAGGCCATTATTTTTAAGATGTTGGGAGCTTGGAATGGTTCTTTCTCAAAATTCTCATACATCTATCCCTATGTGGGTAAAAAGTTTTAATGTGCCTATGGAGGAATGGTCAGTTAAGGGTATTTCAGTTATTGCTAGTGGGATGGGGAAACCTTTACATGTTGATCCCATGACTAAGGATAAAACAAGGTTGGGATATGTTCGTGTTTTTTGGTGATGCATGTGTCTTCTTCTTTTCCCAAATACATTGAGTTGAATCAAGGCATAGATGAATTTACTGGTGATCTGAAAGTTGCGTATTTACTGATGGAATATCAATGGTTGCCCTCCGTGTGTACTCATTGTTATTTGTTTGGTCATTCTATATTAAAATGTCCTAAGAATTCTTCTCAGCCTTAGGGTGATAAGGGTTTAGCTTGGATGGAAAAGACTATTTCTAGGAATAATAAAGGAATGGGTGTTAAGTCTGTTCGAAGGAAAAATGTAGGGGAACCTTCGAGTAATGTTAGGAGAGAATCATCTAAGAAATCCATCATTGAGATGGTTGAACAAGCTTCTAAATCTATTCTCATTAAGCCAACTAAGGTAGGGTCATTAATGGAGAATAGATTTGGCTCTCTTATGGAGTCCTTTCTCCTGGGGAATTGAATATTCCTCTTGAATGAGAATGTGTTGTTGAGACGCAGATAGATATTGAGAACAAAGGTAAAAGGGATCATGTGGAGGAGAATTTTGCATCTGACATGATAGATAGCTTTGGGTATGTTCCTATAAAATCCAAATCCCAGTTGAAAAAGGAGAGGAAGAAGAAAAATGTGATGGAGAAAGCTAAAAAAGGTTCAAAAGATTCAAGTCCAGTAATTATGAACCTAGCTTGATGGTGTTAGCTTTCTACATATTTTTTGTAAATATGATGTAAGGATAGTTCTATGTTAGTTTGTTTCTTTTGTGGTTTCTTCTAGTTTTTTTGTGGTTGCTCGGGGTATGTCTTAACAGAAGTTATAGACACTTTGCAATTTTTTTGCTAATACACTCACAAAATAAATATATATATATATATATATATATATCATTTAGGTCGGTACTTACACGTTTCAAACTATCAGGTGAATTTTCTATTTTACAACATGAAATGCCACTCGTAAATGTTGGGTGCAAGGCCAGCCAAGGAATCCACTGCTAGTTGGGAGTTGCAGTTAGGCAGAGAGTCGTAGCCATTGGCCAACAAAATGCTACTGGGTGTGTAGGAAGAGAGTCAACAGCATGCTCGCAGGTTGCCGAGTAATAGGGGTAAAAAGGAAACCACAAGTATGGGCGAAGCAAGTAGAAGGGCCAATGGTGCCTACTTCGAGCACTTAAGTCTCGAGGCAACAAGGACATTGCCATGGTTAATGGGGGAGAATTGTCACAGGGTGCTAGTGCGATGGCCAACCAAAAAGCCCCAAGGCATGCCCACATGAGGATTCAACCAAGGGAGGTAACGAATCGAGGCTGCAAGATAAGCCCAGCCGTGAAGCCAAGTCATGCCAACAATAGTGACTTGGGCGTGTGAGGCGATGGGCCAAGCAGCAAACGCATGACACGCAACAAGGCATGCGCGCAAGGAGGGACTTACGTTGCACAAGGTTAACACGACAACGGGCCATGCGGCAAGATGATGCGCACGCACAATCAGCAACTATGGCAAGCTGGGCGACGAGCAAGGCATAAAGGCCATGAGCGCACGCAGGAGATAACTGCATGGGGAGTCCATTAGTACACGTGGGAAGCCAAGATGCGAGGTAAATTGTGCAATGGTTGGATGGCTGGTGCAAAAGGCCGGGTAACGTAGGCAAGAAGCCATGTGCGCGCAAACGCAGACAGGTGTGAAAAGCTACACGAGCTAATTTGAAATTTGAGTTCAAGCGGGCATTTTGTTGCCAAATTTAAGCGATCGTCTGGTCTATAAATATACAAAAACCACCCCAAATTGTAAAGCTTGAGAGTTTTATAGGTAAGGACTTGAGCTTGAGCGTGTTTGAGAGTGTACATCCCTTTCTCTCCCTAGTGAATAGCATACTTACCTTTCCCACACATTATTTTGCATCCTCTTGCTTCCTTGTGTGCACTTTTCATTTGTTCTTGCACATGAGGGCTCCTTCGGCTTGAGGAATTCCCTCTAGGGTCTTGTTTGAGTTGTACATCGAATAGCCTGACTTAGTGTCGCCAAGAGCCATTTGGGACACTACGGTCGCACGGTTTCAGGGCTTGAAGAAACGACCATGACATTTAGCATAAACCTGAGATAAAACAAACATCTCAAGCTCCACTTAACCAGAATCACAGGATTCGCATAACTAAAAATGCAAAAAGCAGGTGCACAAATATAAGACGAATGATTTTCCATCTACTTATCATAATCAAACACAGATTGCCAACAAGAGGGTATCATTATTCTCTCAAAATTTTTCATTTGGTCTTCAAACTGTTAAAATACAGTAATGGCAGCTATATATCATTGCTATGTACAAGTCAAAGGCCGAACTCATAGCCAGCAAAAACAAAGTCATTATTGTCATGGCTATTGACAGCTCTCAACTCCAGAACTCACCTTAAAACTACCCAAATTTAGCACTCAATTCATTCGAAAATTAAGATCAATGCCAAAAATGAAACGATTCCTCAGGTCCTGATAGGTCGACCCCTATATGGCACTCTCTGGATCATAAATTCATCTGGGAGTTGGTATTCTTCCAACCAGGTCACCTCCACAGTCGAGCCATCCAATTCAAGAGTACCTTCCAAGGAAAAAAGCAAAAGGGATAGGTATAAATTCAAGAGTACCTTCAAGGAGAAAAGCAAAAGACATAGGTATAAATCAACGGTTCAAAAAGCAGGCATCGGAAGCATTTATGTAGTTGCCAAAGGTGGTCGACATCATGCAGTAATTCAATTACCTGGCAAATCTGCTGCTCGAGACTTCTGGAAATAAGTACAATGTCGTCCATCCTTGGCCGAGTAAGGCGGAGACAGGATGTCAAAGAAAGCACAAGGAGTAACAGCTTTGAAATGATGGATGTTGCCTCCACTGGTTGGGTAGAGAATGGTTGGCTCACAGGGGGGCCTCATCTCGGCATCCTTAACAAGCTTTGCGGGTCTTTCTGTGAATAAGTAAATGCAAGAATAAATAAAATTGCAAACACGAAAAGTAGTTTCTGCAATGAGAATTTTAACAATAATGATGCGTGAGAGGAAATAATATCGTTTCTTCCTTAAGCAAATAATTAGTTAAATTAAAGATGCAAAACTCCTGGTGATGGGCATTCTTTGCGCAATCAAAAATAAAGATACAACAGGACTGCACAACATTGGGTCATTAATAATCATCATTAACGTGTATTACATTCATCCAGATTAATACACAAATAACAGAGAATAGGACTGCACAACATTGTACTTGTTGGTTTCACCATGTCAACTAAGTTATGGAACACAACTATATCAATTATCTTTATTCACCACCATCTCATGAAATTTCTCCATGTGAATATGGTGTTCAGACTTCATTTCATCATTACTCCGCCAGGGGATATTATCCACTGCCGGTCCCAAGCCCGGATAAAGGAGGAGGGTTGCGTTAGGTAGCCGACAGCCAGCGTAAAACCTAGTCGGATCCAAATATGAATTCTAGACAAACTATCTGTTGGGATGTAACCTACATAGAAGTCTAGAATTCATGTAGTCAACCCCACATAGTGGGATAACGGCTAGATATGTATGTATAGGATTGGGCCTCTATCTAATAAGCACCAATCCCAGAAACTCAATAACATGGTACACAAATAAGTTTAAGAGCTCTCATCTTTTAACCAAATTAAATTAAAGCTGCAAACGGAAGCACTTTCAAGGGGATGAACATTTCAATTAAAATGATAGATAATCTTACAAATAACATACCTAATAAGCTAAAGGCATTACTGAGTAATTTGAATAATTGACATCATGGAAAGAGCTTGTCGCAAAAAAATATATATTATCCAAATTTAATGAATTTGTAAAATATCAATTAGTAATAGGTCCATCTTTCAGTTAGGTTCAATATGGTGTGTAAAACCAAAAGACCAGAATGCACCTCAACCCGTGTCAACCTGAAGCATTCAGATTATAAACAGCTATCCTTCTTGTCCAACAGATTGCTTTCTTGAACCAACTCATCAATAACTCTTCTTTGTATGAGACCACAACTAAATTTTATTCTTGCTTTAAGTTTAAGAAGTGCAATAGTTTTGCTTAACCCAACATTCGAACTTGCACTTATAAGCAATAACATCCCTGCATCCTACTAATCAACCAAAGCAATCTTCAAGTGACCAAAAATAAATTGGGAAATCGTAAAACTTTGTATAAATCTCTCCACATATCTTGGCCACCAATTGACAATCTGAAAATTCAAGCACTTCATCATGTCCAACAATTTCAGCAGCATCAACTTCAATCTTTGCCCCTGTTATTGTTAGTTTTAGTTTTGCTACCTATTTCAGGGTTTGCACTCCCTACCCCAAGATTCAGAGTTATTACAAAGTACCCATCAAGTGCCAAAAATTCACTAACTAGTTCTGTTATTTATCAAGCAAAGGCATTCACTGGTGCCGTAAAAAAAAAAAGGTAAACAAATAAACAAAACAAATAGTGTAAAGTGTACTGTTGAAGAATGCATATTTTTATGCAGATAACGATAAAAAATCAAAATATGGATAATTTTTTTATCAGAATATGATTTGTTTGAATTTGATCATGTTAGTTAATGATCATATCAGATTATATGTTATCTTTTCAGTTAGTTTTTAAATTTTACTTTTTGAATTTGGGTAGAGTTTATCCATGTTAGTTATTTTGCCTTCTATAAATATCAGTTTCAATCAATGAAAAGAAATCAATTCAGTTTCACCTGTGTTTTTTTATTGCTTTTTGAACTAAGAGCCTACAAATTGGTATCAAAGCCTTACTGTTCTTAAGGGCCTTTGATTGAGAGCGAGTGAATCTGGTGAGATTAAACCTTTCATTTCAAATTAAACACAAAAACCTTCACTGCCAAAGAAAATCATGGCAGAAAACAATGAATCCCAGATACTGCCTCCTGCATTAACAGGAGATAATTATCAAGTTTGGGCTATAAGAATGAAATCCTCTCTGGAAGCTAATGATCTTTGGGATGTTGTTGAAACAGGAAGGGATCCGCCACCATTGCCTGAAGATCCAACTCTTGCACAAATCAGGAATTGCAGAGAAGAGAGAATGAAGAAGCACAAAGCCAAGAATTATATCCATTCAATTGTGTCGGAGGCAATTTTCACAAAGATCATGGCTTGTGATACAGCAAACAAGCCTGGGATTTGCTTAGGGAAGAATTTCAAGACAATGATAGAACAAGGCAGATGCAAAGTCTTGAACATCAGAAGGGAGTTTGAGACCCAAAAAATGAAGTCCTCAGAAACTATCAGAGTATTCTGACAGACTAATGGCAATCTGTAACACAATCAGATAGTCTGGAGAACAACTTCCAGACAGCATGATTGCTGAGAAAATCTTGGTTACGTTGCCAGAAAGGTTTGAATAAAAAATTTCATCCCTTGAAGAGTCAAAGGATCTAACCCGAATCTCTTTGGCTGAATTTTTAAATGCTTTACAGGTTCAGGAACAAAAGAGAGCACTCAGAAAGGAGGAAGCGACTGAAGGTGCATTTCAAGCAAAAAACAAGAATCCAAGTCAGTATGGAAACAATGGAAGAAAGCAGAATTGGAACAATAAGAACAATAAGCAAGGTCAGAGTAGAAGAAATGAGGAAAAGAAAGTAGAATATCCTCCTTATTCGCATTGCAAGAAAACAACACATCCGAGTAAATATTGCTGGTACAGACCTGATGCATGCTGGAAGTGCAAACAGAAGGGACATATGGAGAAAGTTTGCAAGGAAAAACAGCAAGATGAGAAACAGGCTCAAGTTGCTGATCAACAGCAGGAGGAGCAGCTGTTTGTGGCAACTTGCTTTGCAACCAACAAAACAAGTGAAGCTTGGTTAATTGATTGTGGCTGCACTCATCACATGACCTTTGATGAGTCCATGGTTTAAGGATCTTGACAGAACAAAAATCTCCAGTCAGAATTGGAAATGGAAACTGCATTGAAGTTAAAGGCAAAGGAACTGTGGCAACTGATACTGGGTCATGTATAGAACTCATTCCAGATGTTTTATTTGTACTCGAAATTGATCAAAACCTAATAAACATTGGTCAATTGCTTGAAAAAGATCATTATGTGGTGTTTTAAGGATAAGTTTTGTGTAATTTATGATTCTGTTGGTACTAAGCTTTTTCCTCTGAAGATGGAGGACAAACGTTTCTCTTTAGATTGGATGCAAACTGAATCTTGTGCATTTCCAAGGTTGGTTGATCAGTTTCAGCTTTGGCACAAAAAGGTTGGGTCATTTTCATTATTCTGCACTCAACTATATTAAGTGAGAGCAAGCTTGTGCAGGATTTGCCTACAATTAAAGGAGGTGGAGTTTGTGAAATATGTCAACTGGGGAAGCAGTCAAGGCTTCCATTCCCAGTGTCTTAAGGTGTGGAAGGCTGCTGAGAAACTTCAACTCATTCATACAGATGTGTGTGGACCAATGAAAACCATGTCATTAAGTTGTAGCAGGTATTTTATTATCTTTATTGACGATTTTAGCAGAATGAGCTGGGTTTATTTCAAGAAACAAAAATTTGAGGTTGCTGGTATATTTTGGAAATTCAAAAATTGGATTGAGAATAAATCTGGTCACAAAATCAAGGCAATCAGATCTGATAATGGTACACAATATACTTCTGACAGATCTAACAAGTTTTGTTAAAATGCAGGGATTGAGCATCAGTTGACAGAAACCTATACACCTCAACAGAATGGTATCAGTGAAAGGAAGGATTAGGCAGTCATGGAGATGGCCAGATGCTTCCTGTTTGATAATAAGTTGCCAAAGAGGTTTTGGGCTGAGGCAATCAACACTGCAGTTTATCTTCTCAACAGGTTACCAACCAAAAAACTTGAAGAAAATACTTCTTTTTAAGGTTGGAATGGATTCAAGCCCAGAGTCCAAAACTTGACGGTGTTCAGTGCATCTGTTACACTCAATGTGCCTAATGCAAAAAGAGACAAACTAGATCAAAAGGCAGAAGTTGGGATCTTGATTGGTTATAGCAGTGTTAACAAAAGGGTATAGAGTCTATTGACCTCTAACTTGTAAAGTTGTTAGTAATGATGTTTTTCATGAATTAGCAGCCTGGGATTGAGACAAGTCAAGAGTTGAAGCTGAAATCAGAGAAACAATTCTTGAGACATCTCAGGATCAAGATGATTCAGTTGATGATGTTCCTGTGAGAGGTACCAGATCATTTTCTGATATTTATCAAAAATGTACTGTTGTTGTGCTTAAGCCTGCAGGTTTTGAAGAGGCCGCCAAGGATCCAAAAAGGATAGCAGCAATGGAGGAGGAGCTGAAAATGATTGAAAAGAATCAAACCTGTGAATCGGTGGACAGGCCAAAGCACAAGAAAGTAATAAGAGTTAAATGGGTATTCAGAACCAAACTCAATGCTGATGGCTCGTGCAACAAGCACAAAGCCAGATTGGTGGTCAAAGGGTATGCACAGCAGTTTGGTGTGGATTTCTTGAAGACTTTTGCACCAGTAGCTAGATTGGACACAATCAGATTGCTCTTGGCACTTGCAGCTCAAAAGGAGTGGAAGATTGTTCAGCTTGATGTCAAATCATCCTTCCTTAATGGCTATCTGGAGGACAATTTTTATTAAACAACCTGAAGGGTTTGTCGTACAAGGAAGTGAGTATAAGGTCTTTCTACTTAAAAAGGCCTTGAATGGTTTGAAGCAGGCACCTAAGGCCTGGTATAGCAAGATTGATGATCATTTTCTTAAACTTGGTTTCCTGAAAAGTTTAAGCGAATGGACTTTATATGTGAAAACTGATGGTGTTGATCTTTGAACAGCAAGTTTTGGACAAAAGAATGATTTCATTCATAAGGACTAATCTTCTGTACAGAAATATATAGACAAAAGATCTACAACCTTACCATCTAGAATGTACAACAATCAAGGAATTAGACAATCCTAGAAATAGAAAGTTTTAACTTTGTACAATCCCTATAATTACTCCAGTCAATCATCTATCAATCCATAATTTACAGCTGCAATCTTGTTTAATATGCACCCTATCAATAATCCTTAACTCTCGGCATTCCAACAATCTTATTGCTATTTTATTGTATGTTGATGATTTGCATGTGACAGGAAGCAATACAGAATTGGTGCAGCAATTCAAAGTACAAATGAATTGTTTGAGATGATTGATCTGGGACAGATGTCTTATTTTCTTGGCATGGAAATTCAGCAATCACAGCAAGAAATTTTCATTGGACAGCAGAAATATGCAAAGGAGGTTCATAAGAAGTTCAAGATGGAGACTTGCAAGACTTGCAAGCACTCCTTCAAGGCAGAATGTAAAACTTGTGAAGATCGATGGCACTAAAAAGATTGATGAAGGCCTTTATAGGCGTTTAATTGGTTGTCTTGTGCATTTAACAGCAACAAGACCTGATATTATCTTTTCTGGGAGTTTACTGTCCAGGTTCATGCATTGTGCAAGTGAAGAGCACTTTAAAGCTGCTAAGAGAGTGCTTAGATATGTTAGTAAGACAAGCAAAAACAGAATGCTTGATTAATTAATTCTCAAGGAATAGGGAAGAATATATACACAAGAGTCCCTTATCTTATCTCCTACATTTTAGGAGAAGATTTAGGATTCTTTCTCTCTTAAAAACTAGGAACAAACCAAACTTAAAATACAAACTTGAAATAAAAATTTACAACTACTACTCTATAAGGATAATGACTTATCCTTATCTTAACAATCTCCTATTTTGACTTTCGAACCTTCTTGATCTCGTCCAACACTCCCCCTCAAGCTTAGGAATAGATGCAAATCATTCCTAACTTGACTATTAGAGATTTGAACCCTGGTTTCATCATAACTTTTGTGAACACATCTGCAATTTGATCAGTGGTTGGAACATAGGATAGAATTATTCCCTCTTCCTCAATTTCATGCTTTATAAAATTCTTGTCTATCCTTACATGCTTCATACGATCATGTTGGACGAGATTTCTCACAATGCTAATCGCACACTTACCATCACTGTATACCCTTGTAGGTTGAGTCAACGATATCCTTAGGTCCTCCATTAACCTTTCTAACCAAATTACCTCACAAATGCCTTGAGCTATTACTCGGAATTTTGCCTTAGCATTGCTGCCAGCCTTAGTGCAACATTTCCCCATACCTTAGTGCAATAACTAGTTGTTGACCTGATATCCTCTATAGAACTTGACCAATCTGCATCAACAAACCTTTCAATTCCTCGTTTCTTGGTCTTTTTAAGCATCAACCCTTTCCCAGGCGTCCCTTTTAGGTATCTAAGCACATGAAACACAGCATTCATGTGCTTTTTTGTAGGAGCATGCATGTATTGACTGATCTTGCTTACCTCATAGAGTTATGTCGGATCTGGTAAGAGATAAATAGATCAATCTGCACACTAACCTTTGGTATCTCTCTTTTTCAACTAAGACATTCTAAACAAAGCTGAGAAAATATATTTCTCGATTTCTTAATATTATACGATGATTTCCCTTTTCTCCCTATAGAGGAAGAGAATAATACAAAAGAAAAATAACAAAAAAAGAAATAGGAATATACACAGAATATACATAACTTCTAAGATATATAAAGAATATTCTATATTCAAAATACTTCTATTTCTACACTCCCCCTCAAGCTGGTTTGAAGATATCTTCCATGACAAGCTTGCTCACAAGTTTCTCAAATTGAGTTTAGTGTACTCCTTTTGTAAAAATGTCAGCCACTTGGTCAGCTGTTGGAATGTAGGGCATACAAATTACTCAATTATCAATTTTTTCCTTAATAAAGTATTTATCCACCTCTACATGCTTCATCCTGTCATAGAGAACTGGATTATGAGCAATAGAGATTGCAGCTTTATTATCACAATAAACTTTAGCTGGAAGGGTAGTGGAGACCCTCAAATCTAATAGAAGCCTCTTTATCCACATGATCTCACAAATATCATGGACAACTGCACGAAATTCAGGTTCAGCACTACTTCTGACCACCACATTTTGTTTCTTACTCCTCCAAGTAACAAGATTGCCTCCCACAAAGGTGCAGTACTTTGATGTAGATCTTCTGTCAGTTATACTGCCTGCCCAGTCTACATCTGTATAAGCCTCTATATGAAGATGTCCACGTTTTCTAAAAAGTAAACCTTTCCCAGGGGTTCCCTTTAGGTACCGCAAAATTCTGTAGGTAGCTTCAAGATGTTGTGAACTAGGTGAGTGCATAAACTGACTTACAATACTTACAACAAAAGCTATGTCTGGCCGAGTATGGGATAGATAGGTAAGTCTACCCTCAAGTCTTTGATATTTCCCCCTTTCTACCACATTCTTGGCCTCGGCAAGTTAAAGTTTTAAGTTGGCTTCAATAGGAGTTTCAACAACCTTACACCCAAGCATTCATGTTTCACTAAGTAAATCCAGAATATACTTACGTTGGTTGACAAAGATCCCCTCCTTAGATCTTGCAAATTCCATCCCAAGGAAGTACTTTAGAGGACCCAAGTCCTTGATTTCGAACTCACAAGCTAATCTCCTCTTAAGCTCTTCAATCTCTCCCTTGTCATCACCAGTTATTATTATATCATCCACATAGACAATTAAGATTGCTTTCTTATCGTCACTGGTGTGCTTGAAGAATAGTGTGTGATCTGTTTAACTCTGAATGTAACCATAACTTTTCACCACCTTTCCAAATCTTTCAAACCATGCTCTCGAGGACTGTTTTAGACCATACAAGGATTTTTTTAAATGACATACCTTTCCAAATCTACCCTGGTGGAAGATCCATAAACACTTCTTATCTAAATTACTATTTAGGAAGGCATTCTTTACATCAAATTGGTGGAGTGGCCAATCAAAATTCACTACAAGGGAGAGAACTCAAATGGAGTTTATTTTAGCTACTGGAGAAAATGTTTCTTGACAGTCGATGACGTATATTTGAATGAAACCCTTAGCAACCAGCCTTACTTTGTATCTTTCTATGCTCCCATATGCCTTACATTTTATAGTAAATACCCACTTACAACCTACTGTTGTTTTGCCTTCTAGTTTATTCACAATCTCCCAAATTCCATTTTTTCTAAGAGCACTCATTTCCTCTTGGACTGCTAACTTCCAATCTGGGTCACCAAGGGCATCCTGAATTGTTCTTGGGACATGCATGTTAGAAATATTTGAAAAAAATGCCTTATGATGATTGAACAATTTTTGGCATGACAGGTATTTAGCCATTGGGTGTTTGGTACAAGATCTCACTTCTTTCTTAGTAGCAATAGGGACATCAAGATCGGACAAGTCAAATGAAGAATAATCTAAAGGAGTGAGTTTAGAGTTACCATGAGAAGAAGAAATACTATCGGAAAGCCCATCATTCGAAGACGTCGATTGTTCAATTGTTAAAGGAATATTCGGATTGATAGTATTCTTTAGTATTTTCCTTCTTGTATAAAACTGAAGCTCCAATTTTGGAATATTTTGATCCGTTTGTGGTAATTCTCCCCCTGGTTCTAATCCCATCACGCTAGGCACCTGTGAATCAAACACACCCTAGTCCACAATGTTTGGAATATTTATATCCTTGAGTTGTTTATCAGAGTGGAGGGGAACACCAATCATGGTAGGACAAAGATCATAGAATTTTAAGTAATTATCCTCCTGAACATTAGAATTCAAAAAATTATCTTCTTTCTCAAAATGCTCCCCCTGAAGATGATTTTTGGGAAAATAGGGTTGAGTTTCAATAAAAGACATATCCATACTAATATAAGTTTTTTTGGTGACAAGATTAAAGCATTTGTACTCTTTGTTATTTGGTGTATAGCCCAGAAAGACATTTTTCAGCTGTGGGATCCAATTTGGAACGAAATATTTGAGGAACATAAACAAAGTAAGTGCATCCAAAAACTTTTAAGGGTAACTTAGAATATATACGATAGAGAGGAAAGAGTTGTTTTAAAGAGTGTGAGGGAGTTTAAACTGTAGAACACGAGTGGGCATACGATTGATGAGATAGGAAGCGGTTAAAATTGCATCACCCCAAAGGTATTTAGGGACATTCATAGAAAACATTATGGCCCTGGCAACCTCGAGTAGGTGTCGACTTTTCCGTTCAGCAATACCATTTTGTTAGGGAGTTTCACGGCAAGTGGATTGATGTAAAATTCCTTTTTCTTTTAAAAAAACTCCATAAGATTCATTAAAATATTCAGTGCCATTATCAGATCGAAGAATACAGATTTTTGTGTTAAATTGAGCTTCAATCATATGGAAAAAAATCTTTGAAAGTTCTAGGCACATCTGATTTCTTTGCAAGTAAACCCAACAAACTCGAGTATGATCATTAATAAAAGTAACAAACCACTTCTTTCTAGACAAAGTGGAGACTTTAGAAGGGCCCCAAATATCACTATGTATTAAATAGAATGGTTTTGAAGGACAATAGGGTTTTGGAAGAAATTTAACACGATGATCTTTGGATAAATGACAACTCTCGCATTGAAACATAGAAAGATCCACTCCTTTAAACAACGTAGGAAATAAATACTTCAAGTAAGGAAAACTGGAATGGCCTAGCCTAAGATGTCATTGCATTATTTGATTAGAAACAGAAATAGAACTAATACCACTCAGCTCGTGAGCTTTTTTATTATGCAAGACATCCCCATCTAAATAATAGTGTCCGTTTATTTCTCTAGCACTGTCAATCATCTTCCTAGAGTTCTAGGCTTGAAAAATGCAATAGGAATCAATAAAGATAACACGACAATTAGAGTCTTTGGAGAGTTTACTAACAGAAAGAAGATTGCAGGCAAGTTTAGGAACATGGAGTACTGATTGAAGATCAATATTGTTAGAAAGTTTAATGAGATCTTTATCTGCAATAGGTGAAAGACTACCATCGACTATTCTTATTTTTTCACTACCAGAACAAAGAATATACGACTTGAATAGATGCGATAAACCAGTCATATAATCAGATGCTCCTGAATCAATAATCCATGAACCAGATTGAAAAGAGCTAGATAAGGCAAAAGAATTTCTACCTAAATAGGCTAATGAGCAATTGGGTGTACCAGGGGACAGATTAGGCTTTAGCAGTCGCAGAAGTTGATCAAGTTGCTCTTTGTTGAATGGTCCTGCATCAACTTCATGGGTGTACCAGGGGGAGTTTTGGGGAACTCAAAACTGGTCTTGAGAAGACTAAGAGTGCTAGGTCAGAGTGACTGAAGATGCAGAATCAGTCATGGTAGTTGAACAACCAGATTAGGGCAACAAAAGCAAGGACCCACTAGCAGCTAGATATGGATCTGTACGCAGTGGTCGGATCTGGACACGTTAGCAGTGACCCACGGATGTGGATACTTGGATTTGGGTACCCAGTTGCCCAATCTGAACAATAGAGGGCCAAACCTTATTTGGGTGACAAAGGCAACGAACTGTAGCATGAACAGCAGCACAAACGGCAACCAAGGACGTCTGATGCGCAATGTAGAAGTAGCACGAACGACAGATAGGGGCGACTCTAGTGTGCAATGCAGAGCCGACCTTCGCGACAGCAGATAGGGGCGACCTTCACTATAGCGAATAGGGGCGACTGGTGTAGCGGCATGAACGACGGATAAGGGCAGCTCTGGTGTGCGATGCAAAGCCGACCTTCGCGACCAAAGACAACGATAGGTGCGACTGATGGAAGCCAACCTTCGCGAGAGGCTAGAAGGCCACGATCGTTCCAGAGGTGGGAACCCACTGGAGAACGATGACGACTGTAAAGGCGGCAGTGGTCGGGATGGCCGGATCTCAAAGGCAGCGACCGATGTAAGGGCGGCGGCAGCCTGAGGATGCAGCGGTGACAAGCGACCGATGAAAGGGTGGCGGCAAATCTTGGGTATAGCAGAGGAATAGAAGAAATTAGGGTTTCACAGTGAATGTCTATAATTTAATCCCTAATTCCTGTTTTGATACCATCTAAACAAAGCTGAGAAAATATATTTCTCTATTTCTTAAAATTACATGATGATTTCCCTTTTCTCTTTATAGAGAAAGAGAATAATACAAAAGGAAAAAAACAAAAAAGGAAATAGGAATATACACAGAATATACATAGCTTCTAAGATATACAAAGAATATTCTATATTCAAAATACTTCTATTTCTACAGATATCATCATCCTTCTCTTCAAATTTCCAGCCTTTGTCTAATGGGATACCAATTGGTTTGCATGTTAGCATCCCTGTGTCTTTGAGTAAATCCATGGTGTATTTTCTTTGAGAGATAAATAAGCCTTCCTTGCTTCTTAACCACCTCCATTCCTAGGAAGTACCTCATGAGTCCTAGGTCTTTCACCTCAAACTAGGTTCTCAGTTGCTCTTTCAGTATCTCGATACCCTGCTCATCATCACATGTTACAATGATATCATCAACATAAACAATTAGTATAGACCTTCTTCCCATTTCTGTGATTTTAATAAACAAAGTATGATCAGTCCGTCCTTGTTTATACTCAAGCTGGATTAAGGTAAGGCTAAATTTCTTAAACCGAGCCTGAGGTGACTACTTCAAACCATATAGGGATTTTTTCAGTTTACAAACCTTTCCTCCACAGCCCATTTCATCTTCAAAGCCTGGTGGAATTTTCATGTAAATCTCCTCATCTAAGTCCTCATTAAGAAATGCATTTTTTATTTCAAATTGAAACAAAGGTCAATCCAAATTTATAGCAATTGAGAGTATTACCCGAATAGAGTTGAGTTTAGCTACAAGGGAAAAGGTCTCTTCATAGTTTATCCCATAGGTTTGAGTAAACCCTTGTGCCACTAACCTTGCCTTATACCTTTCGATACTACCATCTGCATTGTGCTTGATGGTAAACACCCATTTGCATCCCACAGTTCTCTTATCTAGGGGTAATTCAACTATATCCCAAGTGTGGTTTCCAACCAAGGCCTTCATTTCTTCCATCACAACTGCCTTCCACTTAGGATCTCCCATAGCAACTTGAATATTTTTAGAAATTTCAGCACAGTCAAGCCTTGCAATAAATGCTCTAAGTTGAGGAGACACTTTTGCATAAGTTAAATAATTAGACAGAGGATGTTTAGGATGTTTAACACAAGATCTTACACCTTTTTGGAGAGCTATAGGTACGGCCCAGTCTAGCCCATCATCTTGAATAGCCCCACTGTTAGTTCTAGGTTGATCCTTAGTTTCTTCCATTAATTCAGTCTCATCCCTTGTTAAATCAGCACCTACTTTACTATATTCTGATAGACCATCATCGAGGGAGGATGATTGACCCTGCTGGACTTCAGACGGACCTTTAGGTCTTCAGGAATACACAAACCAGAGAGGATTGGTAGGTTATTGAGTTTGAGACTGAGGAGATAAGGATTGCACAGGTTTAGAGATGGGTGACTGAACAAGAATTGGAGAAATTGAAGGTAAACTGGAAGGCTTAGGGTCTGTTGCTACCAGCATCTTATCAGGGATGGATATTAATTCTCCCCCTTGAGTAGATGCTGGCAGAAGGGGAGGAAAAAATGAAGGAACAAGAAGGGGATCAGTAAGATTGGTTTGAGAACTAATGTGCTAATAATAGGCAAGATCCTCATAGAAAGTGACATCGGTGGAGGTATAAAACTGTCGATTGATGGGACAATAACACTTGTAGCCCTTTTGTGAAGGAGAGTAGCCAATAAAAACACATTTTAGGGCTTTTGGATCTAACTTGGTTCGAGACACACTGTGATTGTGAACATACACAACACAACCAAAAACTTTAGGCTCAATGGAAGGAAAGAATGGTGTATTTGGATAGGATTCACAAAGGGTTTCAAGAGGGGTTTTGCATTTAAGGGTTTTAGAAGGGAGACGATTTATCAAATATCTAACTGTAAGAACAGCCTCCCCCCAAAATGAATAAGGCACATGAGTGGTGAACATCATAGCCCTTGCCACTTCTAAGAGATGCTGATTTTTTCTTTCAGTCACACCATTTTGTTGTGGTGTGTAGGGACAAGAACTTTGATGCAAAATACCATTCTCAAGTAAGTAGTTGGTCAAGTCATGAGAAAAATATTCTCAACCATTGTTAGTTCGAAAGATACAAATAGAGGTTAGAAACATATTCAAAACAAACTTGTGAAATCTTTTGAATATACTACTTGCTTCTGATTTATCTTTCATAAGATACACCCAACATGCCATAAAATGGTCATCAATAAAAGTTATAAACCATCTTGAACCAGAAAGATTATGATGTTTAGAAGGGCCCCAAATGTCACTATGGATTAAATGAAATGGTTTAGAAGGCTTATAAAATTGAATGGGGTGATGGGTCTTTGATTGTTTTGCAAGAGTACATTGTTCACAAGAAAGAATTTGGTCTTTATTGATAAAAAACTAAGGATACAAGAATCTAAGATAGGGAAAGCTAGGGTGTCATAACCGTTTATGCCATAACATAATCTTGGCATTGGAGGCAATAGTTAGGACTGTTTTATTCGAATGGGATGAGGTTGAAGTATCCTTCGTCAACCAGTAGAGTCCATCTCTTGCTTCAACGCTGCCAATCATCATCCCCGATGCTTGATCCTGAAACACACAACATGAGGGAAGAAATATCACTCTACAATTCATATCTTTGGTAATCCTACTCACAGATAAGAGATTATAACTCAGCCCAGGCACATATAAAACTGATTCTAACTTTATATTTGAAAGACAAACAGTTCCATGGCCCACGACAGGAGACATAGTACCATCAACCATTGAAATATCAATTGAATCTTTACAGGGAGTGTATTCGGTCATATGCTTAGTAGAACTAGACATATGGTCGGATGCCCTTGTGTCTATTATCCAAGCGTTCTTAGGCAGTCTATGTGTTGTCAAGGAGAGATAGGGATTACCTTGCAGAGCCATGGGATGCAGTAGGCTGATCTATAGAGGGGCTGGTAGGGCTGGTACCTCGATTTAGCAATTGATAGAGGGCCTGAATTTGTTCGTCTGACAGATTTAAATCTGTCCTACTTCCGGCCTCACTAGGTGCCTCGGCAATATAGGCTAATCATGTATTTTCTCTCTTGTTTTTAGGCTTCCAATTTGCAGGTTTACCATGGATCTTCCAACGAGTATCCTTTGTATGATACGGCCTTTTACAATGGTCACACCACTGTTTTTCCCTTCCTACTCATTTCGAGAAATTTTCCCTTGGTTTAACAGTTGCAAGAGCAGAATTTTGCTGGTTTATACTTAGATCACTAAGTTGATGAAGCATTACCTTTCGTCGAGTTTCTTCTCTTCTCACCTCGACAAAGACCTCCCTGAGAGATGGCAAGGGTTTTGTTCCTAAAATCTTGTCTCTTACTTCATCTAAATCAGTATTAAGTCCATTAAGGAAATCAAATATCCTATCTTTTTCAATCATCTTGTAATAATTCTTGTTGTTAGCAGTACACTCTCAATTTATAGTATGGAATAAATCTATTTCATGCCATAACTCAACCAATATATTAAAGTAATCTGTAACACTCATGTTACCTTGGCCTTCTTGTCCTAATGGTTGACCATATTTCAAGCTTTGAGAGGAGTTCTCCAACTCGGAATGCATCTCCTGGACAGAATCCCAATTCTCCTAAGCAATTTTGTGAAATAAGTAAGTCCTCCTTAGTCTTGGCTCCATCGAGTTGATCAACCATGCCATTATGGTTGAATTTTCTGCTTCTCAAGTGCTATACGTGGCAAGAGCGGTCGAAGGAGCAAGAATATCCCCCGTGAGATAGCTGGATTTTCCTTTCTGTTTGATCACCAATAAAACAGACTGAAACCATTCCCTAAAATTACTACCATTTAACTTATAGTGAGTAATTTGTATGGGATGGTTATCGATAGAGTTGGTTGGTAGATTCTAAGAAAAGGGGGGTAAAACAGAAAGAGGAAGAGGGTTTGGGGAGCTTATCGCGGAGGCTTCAATTAGGGTAGGATTCTAGTGAATATCAACCACGATCTTTGAGAGAGAGAGAGAAGAAGAACAGCAAAGAGCTTTCATGATGTTCGTCGAGCCTTAGCTCTGATACCATGAAACAAGCAAAAAATAGAATGCTTGATTAATTAATTCTTGAGGAATAGGGAAGAATATATAGGGTCTCTTTATCTTATCTCCTACATTTTAGGAGAAGATTTAGGATTCTTTATCTCCTAAAAACTAGGAACAAACCAAACTTAAAATACAAACTTGAAATACAAATTTACAACAACTACTCTACAAGGATAATGACTTATCCTTATTTTATCAATCTCCTATTTTGACTTTCGAATCTTCTTGATCTCATCCAACAGTTAGAGGCACACTTGACTTTGGAGTTCTATTCCAGAAAGTAGACAAGTTTAAATTAATTGGTTTTGCAGATAGTGGTTGGGCAGGATCAAGTGATTACCTGAAAAGCACTTCAGGTTACTTGTTCAACTTTGGTTCAGGATGTTTTTCATGGAGTTCAAAAAAGCAGGATGTTGTTCCTCAATCAATGGCAGAAACTGAGTATGTTGCAGCTGCTTCTACTGTGAATCAAGCCTTATGGCTCAGGGAGCTATGTCAGGGAGCTATGTCAGGAAGGGAGAGAGAGAGAGATCAGAAAGAACAAAGAGAGAGAGAGAGGTCAAAGAGAATTAGAGAGAATGAATTCTGTTATTTCACATTATAATCTCCCATCCTCCAAGTAGTAGCCTATTTATAGGCCTTCTAGCTTTCAATACTGTTAACTGAAAGATGCAAGTTGCTTTTAGTCAGTTACAACTATTAACTGGAAGATACAAATTGTAACAGCACAAACAAATTACAATACAGTAATGGGAAATTCTATTTACAGCCTAATGTTTTGCTCTCCACAACCACATTTAAGTATGACTAAAATAACCTTGAGTAAAAACCCATTTTTGCCTTCTGTTTGCAGCCACGCCTCTTCTCCTCTCATCGCCGGTCTCCCCCATCCTCTTCTCTGTTCATCATCGCCGCTGACTTACTCCCTTAACAGCGACGCAGCCGCCATCATCTCCATTCATCATTGTCAGTCGCCCCATCCTCTATGTTGTCATCGCCGATGGGAGCGACACACAGCCATCCCGCACACAGCAAGCGAGCGCCAGCGACTCACGTGGAGAAGACAGTGGCCATGGCAAGGATGGGCAGTTTCACGCCCCAGAACCCATGGGTTCGGGGGTTCTTGAATGCACCCGAACCCTGGGGTTCAGGTGCGATGATGGCAGCTGAACCCTGGGGTTCTTGAATGCACCAGAACCCATGGGTTCGGGGGTTCTTGAAGAATTTTAATGGAAAGTGGGTGTGGATAGCAAAAGATGTGGATGCAAATAGAATTTCCCTACAGTAATTGTATAACCCTAGGCCTTGATAATCCCCCCTCCTAAAAGATTTCTTGTCCCCAAGAAATCACAATAACTTCTACTATTTCTCCATCCAATGCCCGCAATGTCCTCCTCTTCTTCTACTATTTCTTCATCCAGTCCTTCCATTTGCAAAAACTTCCTATTGCACTAATGGCCTGGACTGTACTTCTCTCTGCATCTGAAACACAGTCCTAGCTTCCTTCTTTGCTCCATAGTGAGTGGCGTATCCGGATTTGAATTTGGTAAAACCTTAGGATCCAAATTTCCTCTATACATCCCTGGATTGTCAGTCCTAAGATTTCCTCCAGGTTGTTGGCTGATCAAAGGATATCTTTCAGATTGAACCGTATGTTTCCTAAAGAGTACTTCCAACGCCAACTCCTGCAATCTAGCCTTCTCGACAGCCTGCTTGATCATCTTCACTGTTGCAGGCTGCATCATCTTCACTGTTGGCCTCAATTCTTCTATTAGGCCACTGATAAAATTGGATACAAAGTAAGGTTCAGTTAAAGTAGGAAGGGAATTAAGCAATAAGGACCTCAATTCTTCAAATCGGATCTAATATTCCATCCCCGATCCTTCCTGTTTCAATTTATTGAAATCCTCAATTACATCGGCCATAGACCTTTCACCAAACCAAGCACAGAAATTCTCCACAAATTCAGTCCAGATTGTCTCAACTCTCATTTTGCTCCATCCTTGATACCAAGCATCAGCCATATCATTGAGATAGGCTGCTACTAGGTTAACTTTCAGGCACTCAATCACATTATAAAACTGGAAGAATCTTTCACATCTCCTAATCCACCACCTTGGTTTAACACCTTCAAAAATAGGAATTTCTAGCCTTGGCATCCGTGTGTGTTGGTGAGTTTGATAGGATCCTCTTATCTGAACTACCTGATCCAATTCAAGTCTTTCCACATCTTCCTGTAAGGTAGAAGTATGAGGAAGGATTCTAGATCCTGTAAGAATGGGTTCTACAGTGGATCTTGGAGGAAAATCCACTGGTAGGCTGGCCTGAGGCATTTTTGAAAATATTTTCAGAAAGCTATCCAACCTTAGGCCAAAACTAGAAAGTTCTTCCTTAACTCCTCTCCCTAACATCTGCACAATTTCTCTTGTTGCAGCATTTTCTTCTCAGAAGCAACTCACCTCCTCTTGAGTCTGCCATAAGCCTAATTCCCTTGTATCCAATCTGGCCTCAAACTGCTTCATGCGAGTTCCTTCGGCCATCTTCACTGCTTGCCTCTGAAACTGCTTGCAAGAATCACCTGGATCTTCCTCTAAAAAAGCCTCCAAGAATCACCTGGATCTGAATTCAGCAACCAAGGATTGGCAGCTCTGATACCAAATGTCAGATTCCTGAACCGGGCTTAGGGTTTCTGTAAGTAACTAGGAAGAAATCGGGGGAGAGAGAGAGAGAGAGGATGAATTCTGTTATTTCACATCATAATCTCCCATCCTCCAAGTAGTACCCTGTTTATAGGCCTTCTAGCTATCAGTACTGTTAACTGAAAGATGCAAGTTGCTTTCAGTCAGTTACAACTATTAACTGGAAGATACAAACTGTAACAGCAGTAGCCTACTGATAGGGCCTTCTAGCTTTCAGTACCGTTAACTGAAAGATGCAAGTTGCTTTCAGTCAGTTACAACTATTAACTGAAAGATACAACTGTAACAGCACAAACAAGGTACAATACAGTAATTGCAGCTTGCTGCAATTACTGTTATAACCCTATGGCCTTGACAAGGTGTTAGAAGATTTAAACAAAGTTAAAAATGAAGATACTGAGTTCAAAATAGCATACTTTTGTTGACAACAAAGCTGCCATTGCAGTCTCTAGCAACCCTGTTTTTCATGGAAGGAATAAACATTTCAAAATCAAATATTATTTTGTTAGAGAAGTCCAAAGAAACAAGGAAGTGGTTCTGCTGTATTATAAAACAGAAGATCAAGTCCCAGATATTTTTATAAAGGCACTGTCAAAGTCCAAATTTGAAGAACTGAGAGAGAAAGCTGGAATCTGCAGAAAAGAAGCAAGGAGGACTGTTGAAGAATACATCTTTTTCTGCAAATAAGGATAAAAAATCAAAATATGGATAATTTTTTACCAGGATATGATTTGGTTGAATTTGATCAAGTCAGTTAATGATCAGATCAGATTATATGCTATCTTTTCAATTAGTTTTTGAATTTGGGTAGAGTTTACCTATGTTAGATATTTTTCCTTGTATAAGTTTTAATCAATAAAAAGAAATCAATTCAGTCTGACCTGTTTTTTTTGGTTAAGTTTTCAAACTAAGAACCTACAGTAACCTTTACATTATACAAGTTTTTGACAGATCTTGGCCTCCCACAAGATAATGTGAAAATACCAAAGCATCATGCCCAGCAATATAAGCAACATCATCTTCAATCTTTGCCTCCATTATTGTCAGTTTACTATTTGTTTTAGGGTAAATTACACTAATCACCATTGAGATCTAGAGTTATAACACAAAATTCCAATCAAATATCAAGAATAACGCTAATCACCTTTGTCAGAGTTTATAAATCAAAGGAGTTAACCTGTGTTATACAAAAATATTTGGATATTAATCCACCACTCTGCCCACAACCACAATCCAGCTGCCGTAACCTCCATGCCACTACTCTCTACCACTTCTACCCTAGTTGACTGCCACCAACCTTCCATTTGGAGCCAACTACCTTCCCTAATGACAAAGAGCCTCATCCACCACTACCCTCTAACAAGTCTACCAACAGCCACTGCCTTCTCCAATCCTGACCAAACCCCAAATCCCATCCCACCACCCTCAAGGCCGCCATTGCTTCCAACTGACTGACCTCCAACATGCCCAATTCCTGCCAATGGAATTCTCCCCCTTTACATATACTGCAACAATTTCATCCATCACCCCAATTTTTTCATTCCCCAACCACCATTTCAAATCAATCACATAAAGTTGGCATATACCCATCACATTTCCAAGAATATTTATCTACCAGGCTTAATTTGTTCCCAAACAAAATCAGTTGTTTCACTGTCATCATTTTCCTCAGCTTGCACGATGACAGCTTCTCTAAGCCATAACGTCCAATTTCAGGAACCACAGAACCAGCCAAAATACTGATATTAGAAAGGGGAGAGAGCTGCAGAAAGAAGAGGAGGAGAGCAAGAGAGAAGAAAAAAATGGAAAACCTTGCACTTCATCATTAAGCTTGTCAACCCAATCAAATGATTCTACATGCAACGTGCCATATAGAAGTTTGCTCAACACAGTCATTTCGGGATGATTATGAAGAGGTATGGTAGAAGAAGGTTGCATGCAGAATATTCCCATCTGCAAGAACATTCAGAAACCAAAAAAATATGTAATTTAGCTCCAACGTTTCAACATTAAGAAGATTCTAATCTGCAGGAAGGTGCAGGCAAGATCACTTCAAAGGATAAGCCTCAAAGTGCTGCACTTACAGAGAAGCTTTCACACTCATGTAAATGCAGGTATCTGATTGGTGGCACTGACTGAAGAACAGTGCCATTACGCTGACGCACAGAACCTGTCCATGCACGGACCAACTGTGCCTCCTGCTCAAGACCAACATCAGAGGGCTTAATTTTGTCTGCAAAATAGCTGCATGTTAGAAAAGGTATTATAACAGTAGATGGACTATATGTAACGGCAACAACAGAGAAAGTAAACAAATATATACAAAATAGATCATGACACTGAAAATATTACCAAAGTATGATTATGCACTTAGATAGTTTACTAATAAAATATAGCTAGGATTTAGTTTCAAATGATGAACCTTTAGACGAATAAGGTCAAATAATGGAACACCATAAACAATACAATGGAGAACAGACCAACATCAGATTGATTTAACAATCACAAGAACTTCTATTGGATTGTGTGACGCAAAACCCAAATCAAAGAAACAAGAGTAATCCCAATTACTCAAACCAAATATAATTAATCAATATTATTCATCAAAGTCTAACCTACAATACATCACTAAAGGATTATTTATAGACAACTAATAGATAAAAATCTATTCTAACTAGGATTCCTTGAGCCAATCTAATTAAGATTGTAAAGATAATCTCAATCTAATTAGGAACAAAAGAAACTAGGAAACAAATTAAAAATAAATAAACTAGTAAAATGATATTAATTTCTATTTTACGCCTAAAATATTGTTTCCCAAAATATTTATTTTTACAATCTTCGTCATTCTTCCCTAGTTGAAAAGAACTCAGCTCCAATGAGTTGGACTATAGATACCACTCCAAGAGCTCAAAATCTAAGACTTAAAAATCCTCTTCAGTAATCCAAGTATTATTTAAATTTGATCAATCTTTCCATTTGACGAGAAATCATCGATAGCCACCACCACGAGAAGAAGCCGCAATCTCAACAAGAACAACATCAATCACATCCTTTGGTTGCGGTAAGTGTGGGATACAAGGAACCTGGTGGCCGACAAAAAAGCTAGTAGGCAAGGGAAGAGCTCAAATGTGCCTCGATCAAGAGTTAAATCTTCCACATTGAAAATAGGACTAATATTCATATTATCAGGTAAGTCAAGTAAATAAGCATTAGGTCCAAATTTTTGAATGATAGAAAAGGGGCCACTAGCTCAATCATGAAGTTTCTTGAAGGAATGTTTAGAAAAGCACTCAGGGCAAATATGAACCATGACATAATCACCTTCATTAAATTCTTAAGCCCTACAATGTACATCAATAGCAAGTTTATAGTCAACATTACTCATTACAATTTTTCCTTCTAATCTCAGCATGTAGGTCATGGATGTGTTGGGCAAAATTTTCAGTAGGCTCAAAATTTCGGGAGTTTGGGGGTAAGGGTACAAGATCAAGATCAATAGGGGTAAAAGGGGAGTAACCATGAACAATCTCAAAAAGAATTTTACCAACGAACTTATTAAAAGAGTTGTTATAGGCAAATTCAACAATAGGAAAAACCAAGTCTCAATTACCAAGCTTCTCTCCTCCAAGACACCTAAGCAAGTCTCCCAAACTGGGATTCACAACTTTAGTTTGTCCATCAATTTGGGGGTGGAAGGTAGAAGTGGATTTCAAACTTGTCCCAAATAGTTTTCATAGTGACTTCCAAAAATAACTAACAAATTTGACATCTCTATCAAATACAATAGAAGAAGGTAGACCTGGTAATTTAACAATTTAGTAACATGGGAAGCATATGTTGTCTTACTACAAGGAAGAAAATGTGTCATCTTAGAAAACCTATCCACTATGACTAGAATCGAGTCATGTCCCCTAACAGTCTTGGGCAAACCTAGAATGAAATACATGCTCACATCTTTCCAAGGAGTATGTGGGATAGGAAAAGGAGTGTACAAGCCCATGTCAATCTTTCTAGTCTTAGCCAGTTGACATGTGCGACACTATGAAACAATTCTAGAGACATCCCTTTTCAAAGATGACCAATAAAATCTATTCTCAACAAGTGTTATAGTCTTATCACTTCCAAAATGACCAGCTAATCCACCTGTATGCATTTCCCATATGAGAAAGTCTCTAAATGAAGTTCATGGAATTCACAACTTAGTTCTTTTAAAGAGATAACCATCATGAATGAAAAAAACAACAAAAGGACGGTGATTACCTTGACTAACCTCAAGGTATATAAAACCAAAATCAGGGCAATTAAGATAAGCGTCCGTCACCCTATCAAAACCAATAACCTTGGTACTTATCACCTAAAGAAGAAGAACTATCCGGCTAAGGGCATCAACTACTTTGTTATTGACCCTAGAACAATGCTTAAAGACAAAGGTGTACTCACTAAGGAATTCTACCCACTTAGCATGCCTAGAATTCAACTTCTTTTGAGACTCCAAATATCTCAATGCTTGATGATCAAAATAGAGAACAAATTCTTGTGGAAATAGATAGTACCCCCAATAGCGAAGAGATTGGACAATAGCATAGAACTCTCTATCTTTGTGATAAGTGAAATATTTTTGTTCAGCTTCATCGAGTTTCCCACTAAAGAATGCTATTGGTTAACTCTCTTGACTAAGAACACACCCAATACCAATGTCAAATGCATCACAAGCAACCTCAAAAACTTTACTAAAGTCAAGGTATCGTAAGACAAGTGTTGTGGCCATCCTTTCTTTGATTTTTGTGAAGGCCGTAATGGTTAAACTAGGCCACTAAAATCTCCTTTCTTCAAACAATCTGAAATTGCAGCCATGATAGTACTAAATCCTTTAATGTATTTCCTATAAAAAGTAGCCAAACTACAGAAACTATGAATCTTAGACACTGTCTTAGGTTCAGGCCACTCTCAAATAGATCGAAATTTCTCAAGATCAATAGCTACACCCTGTGAAGAGATAATTCAACCTAAGAAAAGCACTTGAGGATGTAGGAACACTTAGGTTAACATACAATTTGGCTACCCTCAAAGGTGGTTTAGATGTTCATCTTGGGACTTGCTAAAGAATAAAATGTCATCAAAGTAAACTAACCAAGAATTTTCCAATGAAAGGTTTGAGTACTTGTGTCATAAGTCCAATGAAAATTATTAGGATCATTGGATAGGCCAAAGGGAAACTAACTATTCATAAAGTCCATCCTGGGTCTTAAAGGCAATTTTCCACTGATCTCCAAGCCAGACACAAATCTGATGATACCCACAATTCAAGTCTATCTTGAAAAACCAACTAGAACCAACCAACATGTCCAACATATCTTCCAATCTCAAAATGGGAAATCAATACTTGATGGTGATTTTATTAATGGCTCTATTATCCACACACATTCTCTGGGATCCATCTTTCTTTAGGGTTAAAATGGCAAGTATAGCACAAGGGCTAAGGCTATATCAAACAAATCCCTTAGTCAAAAGGTCTTCCATTTGTCCGTTCAATTTAATGCCCTCTTTTGGATAATGGGGCAAATTAGGTAATTAAGTGCCAAGAACTAGATCAATGGCATGTTGGATATCCCTCATAGGTGGTAGGTTACTAGGGAGTTGGCTAATAGGTCAATAAGAGAATCTAATTGGAAGCAGTGTCAAAAAGGGGCAGTGTCTCATATGAGTGAGGAATCTTATTGGAAGCAATGTGTATTCTAGAAGTATTGAGTGCACCATGCATAGACTCATTAGAATGGGAGGACTCTACAAAATCTTCTCCTATTTTTTGCTTACCTAGTATTTTAAGGACTTTGCCATTTGTTCAGTAAGTGTTCCCACTGTACTCGAAAGACTCTCAAGATTGCTCGCATTCTGGTTTCAATGGATTTTATGGAATTCTATAATAACTGTAGATTTGTTAGCATAGTGGAAGAAGGTTGTTCATGTTTGTTGGGGTCATTGCTGGGGGTCAAGTAAACAAATAGTAATGAGAGAAGGCCAAAGAGTGACGCAACAAATTAAGTCAACGCTGAGAAGACTCAACTTCCAACTTATTTTTGTTATTTGACATTTTCATCTAATTTTTGTTATTCAACTTGCAACGAATAAGGCAAGAGGTTTTTTATTGGGGGGGGGGGGGGGTTCTGTCTCTTATCTCTCTCCCTCTCCCTCTCTCTCTCTCTCTCTCTTTTTTTTTTTTTTTTTTTTGGTTGGCTATGAAAGAAATTAAATGGACCTAAAACAATTTACTAAAGATACCCAATAAATATCAATCGAGGTTGTAAAGTGAAGAGTGTAGCTTTAACCAAAACAAGGTTGAATTTAATTTTTGCTTAGAAGAATTATTCCTGGAGTAGGCTGAACTTTGGGTTAATCAGTGGTTGGGTTCACGAGGTGGGTCGTGTAGTGGTAATTAGGCTGGGCTGGCTAATAGGTCAGTAAGAGAAAACTTTAGGCTATCCTGAACAAGTTAAAGGGGTAGGTTGTTGGTTTTCAAGGGAGATCTGGGTTCGGATAAGTGGGTAATGAGTCTTCAATTCAAGTTAGGGTCTGAAATTGGGTTATGAAATTGGGTCAAAGAGAAAAGGCTTACAGTTGGGTGCGTGGGCAGCAAAGGGTGCGATGTTGTGGGCTTCTGATGAGATCACAGCAAGGTAATGTAGAGGCAGAGGAACAAATGGTTGTGAATTGATGATGAAAAGGCCGATGATTTTCTAAATTTTTCCTGAAAAATTTAGAAAATCCTAAATCCTCGAAAACAATTTAGGTATTTTGGCTTTGGTACCCAACTAATGCAAAACCCAAACCAAAGAAACAAGAGTAGTCCTGATTACTTAAACCAAATATCATTAATCAATACTATTCATCAAAGTCTAGCCTACGATACATCACTAAAGGATTATTTAAAGATAACTAATAGATAAAAATATACTCTAACTAGGATTTCTTGACCCATCTAATTAGGATCAAAAGAAACTAGGAAACAAATTAAAAATAAATAATTCATAAAACAATGTTAATTTCTATTTTTACACCTAAAATATTATTTCCCAAAACATTTGTTTCTATAATCATTATCACTATACTACAAGCTGGAGGATTTTTCAATCATGGTAGACAAAAGGTGTTCGGGTGTATGTTATTTGTAAGTGACATTGTATTGGTGAAGGCATGAATACTAAGCTCGAGTTATGGAGGGGCACCTTAGAATCTAAAAGCTTTAAGTTGACTAGGTCAAAAACCAAATATATGAAATATAGGAACAGTAAAACTAGAAGTGTGAATAATGTTATAGTGAGACATGAAGATCATGTTATTCCCAAAAAAAAAAAAAAAAAAGATCAACTTACATCAATGAAAAATTGTAATAAAAAAAAAAACAGAGGATTAGTAAGGACATTACCCATAGAATGAATGCAGAATGGCTACAGTGGAGAAGTTCTTTTTACATTTTATGGGATTGTAAAATATCCTTAAAGCTAAAAGAAAAATTGTAATAAGCAGCTATACTGTCAGATCCTCGAGGATCTGGAAATGGTCAATTCAGAGCTCCTTCCGAATTGACAATGAATATCAGAAATTCGAGAGAATTCCCTGAGAAATGAGGGATAATGAATTGATGGAGGGGAGAGATTAGAAAGATGAAAGAGAAAGAAAGAGAGAAAACAAAAAGTTTGGAGGGAAATTCAAATAATTGTGAATTCAATTTCTGGATGCCTCTCCATGTTGGGTGGGTTGCAATTTATACCCATTCCTCGCATACATGACTGTTCCCACCAATGGTCAATTACAAACAGCCTAACTACATTATGTTATTACTTTCGACTACTCTTCCACTTGCATCGTAACAGTTTACCTAAGTACCACGTAACAATACCCCCCCCCCCAAGGCATTTCTTGTCCTCAAGAAATGGTCAATAAGCTAGCTGCTCGCGGGAACTGGTTGAGCAAATCCAAAAAGTACTCCCATGTGATTTCATCCCCATGTCAGTTGGACCATCTCACCAACACTTGCACGAGGGGTGCCCCTTGGCAGTAGATTACCTGCCTACCCACTATAGCAGCTGGTTCCGGGGTTCCATTGATCTCTTACACTTCCAAAGATAATTAGAGATTCACCCGTTGTTCTCCAACTGCTTTCTTTAATAAGGACACATGGAAGACCAAGTGTATCTGAGTAATCCCCTAGTAGCTGCAATTTATAGGCCACCTTGCCAATTTTGGCTAAAATTGGAAAGAGACCAAAATACCTCGAACTTAGCTTAGAGATGGGGCCTATAGTTAGGGACCTTAGGTGAGGCCCCTCAGCTTCAAGTATACTTCCTCCCCTACCTCAAATTCTTTCTCACTTCTTCCCTTATTTGTCAATTGCTTCATACAGTTCTGCGCCATAGCTAGGTCTTTCTTAAGTTGCTACGACCTACTGTCGCTGTTGTAGGTGCTCGTCCACTACTGCTACACTTGTGGGTCCCAGTAAGGCTGGTAGCAGGGGTGGTTTGTAGCCAAAGAGAGCCTTGAAAGGGGACCTCCAAATGGCACTATGGTGGCTGGAATTATACCACCATTGTGCCACTGAGAGCCATTTGTGCCAGCTTCTTGGGTTCTCAAAACACAAACAACGAATGTAGGTCTCTAAGCATTGATTAACCCTTTCCGTTTTCCCATCTATTTGAGGATGATAGGCAGTGGAGAGGTTCAACTTGGACCCTTAGAGATTTCCACAAGGTCTACCACATGAGGCTGGTAAATATTTTGTCCTTGTCCGATACAATCGTTTTAAGAACTCCATGCATCTTAACCACCTGATCTAGCAAAATTCGGGCCACTTCCTAGGCAATATATGGGTGAGCGAGGCTTAAGAAGTGACCAAACTTCGTGAATCAGTCTACCACAACAAGGATGCAGTCCTTCCCTTCTGACTTCAGCAAACCCTTTATAAAATCCATCGACATACTCTCCCATGCCTAGCTTGGGATAAGGAGTGGTTGCAATAGCCCTGGGTAGGCTACAGTCTCATGTGTGCACCTTTTGCACACCTCACAAGCCAACACATACTACATCACTTCCTCCTTGAGCTTTGGCCAAAACAATTGTTTCACCTTATGATACGTGTTTTGCACGCTTGGATATCCCCCCATAGGAGACTCATGCAGAGCCTAGAGTATTTTCTTTTTCAATTCTTCATCGCCCCCTATCACAAGTTTGCCCTTACACCTGATCACTCCATTTTCATAGGTGTACCCTTGTTTGCTCCCTAGTTCTATAATCAGTTGCTCCAAGAGGCTTTTTACCCATTCATCCTCTTCATAACTCCTTACTATCTCCTAACACCAATTAGGTATTACAATTATAATAGAGGCTACCATCCCTTCCGCCATACATCTAGATAAGGCATTCGCTGCAACATTCTCCTTACCCTTCCTGTACTGAATGACATAGTCCAAGCCCATAAACTTGGCCATCCCTTTCTTCTGTAAATGGGTGTAGAGCTTCTACTGCAGCAAGAATTTTAGGCTCTCATAGTCAGTTTTTCTGATGAATCTTCTGCCCTCCAACTAATGTCGCCACTTATCTATTGTAAGTATCATTGCCAACAACTCTTTTTCATAGATACTGAGGCCTATATGCCTTGGAGCCAAGACTGGGCTTATGAAGGCAAGGGGTCTTCCCTCCTGTATCAAGACGACCCCTATTCCCACCCCACTCGCATCTGTTTCAACTACAAAAGTCTTGTCAAAATCCGATAAGCCTTGCACAGGGGCTTCACTCATTATTTTCTTCAACAACTCAAAAGCATCCTCTGACTCTGGACCCCATACAAAATTGTTTGTTTTAGCAAATCAATCAACAGTTGCTAATTGTCCCATATCCCATCACAAATTTTCTATAGTAGCCCATCAGCCCTACGAATCCCCTCAAGGCCTTAAGTGATGTAGGCCTTGGCCAGCTGATCATGGTTGTCACCTTGTTGGGGTCGGTGCTCACTCTCTACCCAAATATCATATACCCCAAATAATCCACCTGATTTTGTGCAAAGGCACATTTTGACCTCTTGATATATAGCCTATTGAGTTTTAGAATCTCGAACGTAATCCTTAGGTGCTTTAAGTGAAGGTCAAAGGTGGGACCATACACCAAAATATCATCAAAGAATACACGTATGAAGTCTCGAAGGTGGGGTTTAAAAATTTGGTTCATAAGAGATTGAAAGGTGGTTGGGGCGTTTGTTAGGCCAAAGGGCATTATAAGAAATTCGTAATGGCCTTGGTGGGTGCGGAAGGCAATCTTAGGTATATCAAGGGGGTTCATCCAGATTTGATGGTAATCAGATCTTAGGTCAAGTTTAGTGAAGATGGTTGCATGGCTCAATTCATCTAATAAATCCTTAATAAGGGGAATTGGAAATTTGTCTTTGATGGTAACTTCATTCAATTGGCGGTAGTCAATGCAAACCAGCAATGTACCATCCTTTTTCTTTAATAGCAACATAGGGGAGGCAAAGGGGTTGTGGCCAGGTTTGATGAGAGATTTTTGGAGCATTTCTCTAACCAGATTTTCTATAACCAGTGTTCTAAAACGTGGCCAAGACGGCCACCTAGGCGCTAGACGGCCCTTGGCCGCCGCAATTAAGCCCTAACTGGCACCCTAGGCGTCGGGCCGATTAATCCGGCCCGATCGACACCTAGGCGCCTGGGTCGGACGTGACATAGGCCACCTACCTACCTGGGTCACGTGCAGCCTGGCCGATGCAATTTGTAAGAGCCGTGTAGAGATGGTGGACGAAGTGTTCTCGCCTCTAAAGCTCAAGAACACGCCATAACTATCGCTGCTCCGAGAAGCGGAAGAAGAGGAGGCGGGCTCTTTGCCTCTTGTAGTAGTAGTCATTGAACAGAGGGAGCAGAGAAGAATGGATATGTTGGAGAAATTTAGGGGAGACGAGTATGAAACTCGTCTGGGAGAGGGAAGCGAAAGCGGAAGAGGAAAAGTAGTAGTATGGAACTCGTCGTCTGGGAGAGGGAAGTGAAAGAGGAAGAGTAGTAGTATGGAACTCGTCTGGGAGACGAGAGAAATATAGAGGGGGGGGAGACCAAACACCAAAACAATGGTCAAAAAGCACATTTTGAATGGGCAACAGCTGGAAATTTGGGAGAAATTTGTGAGAAAAAAAAGTTAAGAAAAGTATATTTTATGGGTATTATTGTTAATATAATAATTTAATTTGTGTGATTTACTATTAGATGAAAGCACAAAATAATGTAAGGAAACAAGAAATGTTACAAAATAATGCAGGTTTATGTGCTGAAAATAGCAATTTTCCTAGGCCCCGCCCAGGCGCTAGGCCCCGGTCTAGCGCCCGACTAGCGCCTAGCGCCTTTTAGAACACTGTCTAAAACTATTTTTTGGTTAGGGGGGTATCGATAGACACAAACGTTAATTGGGTCAGTGTTGGGTTTGAGGTGGATTGTGCGGTCAATAGGTCTAGTTGGGGGTACGACTACAAGTTCAACAAACGGATTTTCAAACTCAATATGTAGCATATTAAGGAGGTCAGTTTGATGTACCTCTAGGTTAGCTTGAGGAAGTGTGCTAACCGTCAACATGAATTCTCCTTCTACCTCCAACTCATCATCCCCTCTTTCCACAACCTGGATTGAAAATAATTGGGCCGCCTAGTTCAGCTTCTGTTTAAGTATCTTCTGCAGCCTTCTCCCTGTTATCATCTTACAAGTCCCCCATTCCTTACTTCCTGTTAAGGTCATCAGCTTACCCTCTTTCTCAAACTTCGCCTCCATCTTGTTAAAATCAAAGCAAATTCGGCTGACTTGCTTCATCCAATGCACGTCTAACACCACGTCACAACCTCCCAATTTTAGAAGCCTCAAATCAGCTTCAAACCCTTCTCCTTGCATCTCCCAGTTAAACCCAATACATGTTGCTTTGCTTATGAGCTTGTTGCCATTCGCTACAGTCACTAACAATGGTTGTGTTGTAATCAGGGGACATTTAAATCTTCAAGCTATTCCTTCGTCCAAAAAACTATAGGTGCTCCCACTGTCAATAAAGATCATTAGCTTACTGTCATCCACATTCCCTTCAACCTTGATGATCTTGCTATTAGTCAAGCCCTCCAGGGCATGCAAGGAGATCTCTCCCCTGCCCTCTTCCTCTTCTCCTTGTGGGAGGGGTGGTTCCTCTTCTTCCTCTACCAACTCCTCTTCTTCTCCTTCCAACAGCATGAGTTGCTTCCGACACTGGTGGTCAAGAAAGTAATTTTCCCCGCACTTGAAGCAGAGATTGGCCTGCCTCCTTTGCTCTATGGTCCTTCTATATTGGGGTAACCGGGGCCAACAGCACCAAATTCTTCATCCCCAATGGCCCCATACCCAACTCCTTACCATAATTCCTTCTTGGTGGCAGGCTTCCTTGAGCAACCCCCTTAGCCACGATCCTCTGTTTCTTCATTAGCACCTCCATCGTTTGCTCATGGAGCCTAGCGCTATTTGCGACATGTTTGAGGGTTCTATGTCAAAGTATCTTCACCATTGGCCTCAGCTCCTCATTCAAGCCACTTAGGAAACTTGAAACAAAGTAGACCTCCGTCAGGTATGCGCTATGATTGAGCATTAAGGCCTTGAGCTCCTCAAACTGCAAGTTCATCACCGAACCTACCTACTTGAGTTTATTGAACTCCTCCACCACATTAGATAGGCCTCGATCCCCAAACCTCTCGCACAGCTCCTCTGCAAATTCCTCCCACTTGCACTTTCCCTTAACTTTGGACCACCCCTGGTACTAGGGGTCACTGGCATCATTAAGGTACACGGCCGCCACCATCACCTTCTGCCTCTCGACCACCCCAAATCTTTCAAACACCCGTTTGCACCTCCTAATCCACCAAGGACGGTTGAGGCTGTCAAATAGCAATATTTCCAACTGTGGCAGGCGCATACCTTGTTGGTGCTGACCAGCCTAGGTCTTTGGTTGTTGTCTCAATCCCAATTCAGCACTCTCCTCATCGCCTTCGGAGGTTTCTGATGGCCTCTAATTCATCCCCTATTCTTACGTCATCGAACCCATCCGTCCTTGTCCAGGTAGGATGGGATCCATCCTCTCCCTTAGAGGAAAATCAGGCAAAAGGGGCATTTGATTCTGCCTTACAAACATCACTACGAATGTCTGCATTTGCTCTTGCATCTAGACTCCCAAATCATTGCGGATCTATGCGACCGCTGCCTCTAACTTCTGATTAAATGCCAAAATGGCCTTATGATTCCGATTGGATCTCAATTCTAGCTAATCCACTCTATTCTGAAGATCGCTCGATGTGGATCAAAACTCTTGCACCTGAGCCTCCAAGCTCTTCATTCTCGTTCCCTTGGCCATCGCTGCTTACTTCCAACCTCCGCTGCCCAAGGAATGCTCTACTACCAAAATTGTCAAATTCTCGAGCATCTGGCAATGGTCAATTCGGAGCTCCTTCTGAATTAACAATGAATACTAGAAATTCGAGAGAATTCCCCAAGAAATTAGGGCAAACAGATTGATAAAGAAGAGAGAGATCAAAAAGACAAGAGAGAGAAAGAGAGAAAACAGAGAGTTTGGGGGGAAATTTAGAGAATTGTGTATTCAATTTCTGGATGCCTCTCCATGTGGGGTGGGTTATAATTTATACCCATTCCCCGCGTACATATGATTGTTGCCTCCAATGGCCGATTACAAAGAGCCTAACTACATTCTGTTATTAGTTTCTACTACTCTTCCACTTGTATCGTTACAATTTACCTAAGTACCCTCCTAGTACGTAACATATGTTACTATGCTATACGATATAGAATGTTAGGTAGTTATGCACTAAAGTATATAAAAAATATGAGTGTAATTAAGACGAGGATGCTACTATAGATATGCGATAATATAAGAAAAGATAAAAATAGAAATGAGACTATTCATAATAAGGTCAGATGGCACCTATTGAAGATAAATGTATGAGATGCATATAAGATGATTTATATATGTGAAAAGAAAACCCATAGATGCACCTAAAAGAATGATAGAATGGAAATTTTTTCTAAGGGGATAGTAGAAGCACAAAGACAACTTGGCAAAAAACCCTTAGGCATGACAAGGGTATTTACAAAAGATATGATTAGGGGTAAAAATTATTGGTGAACCAATATCTACATGTAGCTGAACCCACCTAGTGGGCTTAAAGTTTGGTATATTGTTGATTTTTATATTTTGACTTTACTATTATGATTTTTATTATGTTGGACCATAAAAAGATAGGCTAACCAAAGATATAGAAGAGAAACCAAGATGTTAGAAAACCAATTTAGTTTCATGTCTAGTAGGACAATAATGGAAACTATAAATTTGTTGAGGTGCCTAATGAAAAGATATAGAGATAAACAAAAGGATTTAATATGGTGTTTATAGATCTAGAAAAAGCTTATGACAAAGTTCCTAGAGAAGTTTTATGGAGGCTTTTAGAGAAGATAGGAGTTTGAATTACTTGTATACAAGTTATTAAAGACATGTATCATGGACCAAAAATATGTGAAAAAATACTACGGCTTTTTCAATTGCATTGGGATTACATCAACAATATTAAGCCCTTGCCTATTTGTCCTAGTAATTGATGAACTCACGAAACATATTGTGTTATGGTGTATGTTATTTACAGACATTGTGTTGGTGAATGAGAAAAAAGAGGCGTGAATACTAAGCTTGATAGAAGAAAGACACTTTAGAATTTAAAGGTTTTAAGTTGAGTGACAACTAAATACAAGGAATATAAGTTTAGTAAAAATATAGGTGTGGATAAGTTATGGTAAAACTCAAAGATCACGTCATACCAATAAAAGATCAACTCAAATATCTTATAGATCAATCCCCACAAAGATGGGAAGATCAATCAATCCAAATATCTTAGATGAATGTCCAGTCATGCAAGAAAAGAACAAATTAAAAATCAGTTTATTAGTAATAAGGTTAGAGTGGCTTCTATTAAAGATATGATGTATGAAACAATTAAGATGGTTTAATCATATGAAAAGAAGACCGATAGAGCTTCCCTTAGAGAAAAGTTATGAAATGGAACAAGTATTTAGCCAAAGATATAGAAGAAAAACTTAGTTAGAAACACTTAGATTATGATATTCGTTACAAGGGTCTTATCTAAGATAAGGCTACAAATAGAAATAACTAAAGAGCTAAAATTCATGTAATCAACCTCACAATGGGACAAATGAGTTCCATATTAGTACAAAGAATCAAAACAGTGACCAAAGTTTATCGATTTAATAAACAATCAGTAGTTTTCTTCTATTTTAGTGTTCAAGAAAGTAATTAATTGAGCCACTAAAGGGATTGAGATCACTAACGAGGTTTAGTCTAGCCTTACTGATTTTGAAACAAGCAAAACAGAATGCTTGATTGATATTAAACTGAGAGGGCTAGAAAATATATATAGGATACAACTCTATCTCTTTCCTATAGAGTAGGAAAGGATTGGAATAATCTAATCCTAAAAACTAGGAAAGACTATCTCCTAAACTTTAGGAGATAAAACAGATAAAAACAAACTTAAATTAATTTAAATACAACTGTATAACAACCAGATAATCTACAAGGATAATTCTTTATCCTTTAATCTATTTGAATCTTCTTTTCTCGTCCAACACTCTCCCTCAAGTTGAGGAATAGATGCAGGTCATTCTCAGCTTGCTAATCAAGGATTCAAATCTTGGTTTAACCATGTGCTCTTGTGAGCAAATCTGCTAATTGATCAGCAGTTGGAATATAGGATAGAATTATCCCTCCTTCATCAATTTCTCGTTTTATAAAATTCCTGCCTATCCTTACATGCTTTATGCAATCATGTTGGATTGGATTCCTTACAATGCTGATTGCAGATTTACTATCATTGTATACCCTCGTAGGTTGAGTCAAGGGTATCCTTAGGTCTTCCATTAGCCTTTCTAACCAAATAATCTAACAAATTCCTTGGGCTACGGCCCGAAATTCGGCCTCAGCACTATTGCAAGCCAACATTGATTGCTTTTTACTTCTCCATGCTACTACATTTCCCCACACTTTAGTGCAATAGCCGATTGTGGACCTGTTGTCCTCTAAAGAACCTGCCCAATCTGAATCAAAAAACCCTTCATTTCCTCGGTCCTTGGTCTTTTTAAACAGCAAACCTTTACCAGATGTCTCTTTTAAGGTATCTTAATACATGAAAAATAGCATTCATATGTCTTTTTGTAGGATAATGTATATATTGACTAATTAAACTTACCACATAGGCTATGTTTGGCCTAGTAAGAGATAAATAAATTAATCTTCCTACCAGCCTTTGATACCTTTCTTTTTCCACTGGGATGTCATCATCCTTCTCCTCATATTTCCAACCTTTATCTAATGGTGTTCCAACTGGTCTGCATGCCATCATCCCGATATCTTTGAGTAAATTCATAATATATTTCCTTTGAGAGATAAACAGGCCTGCTCTACTCCTTACCACCTCCATTCCTAGGAAGTATCGCATATGCCCTAGGTCTTTACCCTCAAATTCAGCCCTCAGTTGCTTCTTTAATTCCTCAATTCCTTGCATATCATCCCATGTCACAATAATATCATCAACATAGACAATTAATATAGACTTCCTTCCATCTTTAGTGGATTTAATAAACAAAGTATGCTCGGATTTCCCTTGTTCATATCCTAGCCGGATTAAGGACATGCTGAATTTTTGGAACCAAGCTCTAGGAGACTGTTTTAACCCATATAAAGATTTCTTGAGTCTACAAACCTTTCCATTGTTCACCTCATTTTCAAAACTGGGGGGAATTCTTATGTAGATCTCTTCATCTATATCCCCATTGAGGAATGCATTTTTAATATTAAACTGAAACAAGGGCCAATCAAGATTAACAACTATAGAAAGAAGTACCCGAATAGAGTTGAGTTTAGCTACAGGAGCAAAAGTCTCCTCATAGTCTATCCCATAGGTTTGAGTAAACCCTTGGGCCACCAATCGAGCCTTATACCTTTCAATACTTCCATCGGAATTGTGTTTGATAGTAAAAACCCACTTACATCCAACTATTTTCTTACCTGGGGACAGCTCAACCATCTCCGAAGTATGATTCCCAATTAAGGCCTTCATTTCTTCCATAACTGCATCTTTCCACTTAGGATCATCCAAAGCTCCTTGGATATTTTTTGGAATTTCTGTACTATCAAGTCTGGTAATAAAACCTCTGAAGTTGGGAGACAATTTTGCATAAGACAGATGATTTAACATAGGGTATTTAACACATGACCTTACCCCTTTTCTTAGAGCTATAGGAACTGCCCAATCGAGACCATCTCCTTGAGGAGCATGACTGTCAGTGTTGTTTTCAGTGCTATTTTCAGTTTCCTCCCTGCCTCCATTGTTGTTTTCAGTCTCTTTCCCGCCTCCACTGTTATCTCCTGCTGATGCATCCCCTAAAGAACTGTCACCTTCCATTGGACTAGCTTCAAGGGTAGATGATTAACCATGTTGAGTCTGTTGAAGTTCTTTAGGTTTCCTGGAATACACAAACAATTGGGGATTTTGATTTTTTGGCTTAGGAGTTGATTCTGCCAATACATTGTTAGAGATAGATACTTCTCCCCCTTGACAGGATGCTGGCAAAGAAGTAGGAAAAGGTAAAGAGAGGCAAAAGGTATTGTAAGTTGGTAGAAGAAGTTGTCCCTGAATAATAAGAGAGATTCTCATAGAATGTGACATCGGTAGAAACATAGAATCGACGAGTAACAGGACAATAACACTTGTATCCCTTTTGAAAAGGAGAGCACCCAACAAAGACACACTTGAGGGTTTTGGAATCTAATTTTGTGCGGGATACATTGTAGTTATGAACATACACCACACACCTAAAGATTTTAGGATCAAGAGATTGTAGAAACGGTGCATGAGGATAGATGTCACAAAGAGTATCAAGTGGGGTTCTAAATCATAAAGGTTTAGAGGGAAGATAATTTATTAAATAAGTGGTTGTAAGTACAGCCTCTCCCCAATATGAATGAGGAACATGGGAGGTAAACATCATAGGCTGAGCCACCTCTAATAGATGTTTATTTTTCCTTTCGGCCACACCATTTTGTTGTGGTGTGTAGGGGCAAGAACTTTGATGCAAAATACCATGTTCATTCAAATAATTAGTCAAGTCATGGGAAAAGTATTCACAACCATTATCGGTACGCAAAATATGAATATGAGCTTAGAACATATTCTAAACAAATTTGTGGAAACGTTTGAATAGGCAATTAGCATCTGATTTATCCTTCATAAGATACACCCAACATGTCCTAGAATGATCATCAATGAATGTAATGAACCATCTAGAACCAAATATATTAGGGTGTTTAGAGGGTCCCCAAATATCACTATAGATCAAATGAAATGGTGTTGAGAGCTTATAAGGGTGAATAGAATGATGAGTTTTGGACTGTTTTGCAAGAGTGCATTGCTCACAAGAAAAAATTTGGTCTTTATTGATAAAAATGTGAGGATACAAGAATCTAAGATAAGGAAAACTTGGATGTCCCAACCGTTTATGCCATAACATGGTTTTGGCATTAGTTGTAACAATTAGAACAGATTTATTCAAAGAGAAAGAAGTTGAAATTTTTTCAGTCAGCCAGTAAAGCCCATCCTTAGCTTCAACACTGCCAATCATCATCCCCGATGCTTAGTCCAGAAACAAACAGTAGGAAGGGAAAAATATCACTCTACAGTTCATGTCATTAGTGAGCCAGCTAACTGACAATAGATTGTAACTCAATCCAGGGACATATAACACTGATTTAAGTTGTAGTTTCGAAAGACTAATAGTTCCACATCCTAGGGCAGGAGAGGTTGTTCCATCGGCCATTTTAACCTCAATTAATGTATCACACGGCTTGTATTCAGTCATATGCCTTTTGGAACTGGACATATGATCAGATGCCCTCGTGTCTATTATCCAAACATCCTTAGGAAATCTTTGTGATAGCAGAGAAAAATGAGAGGTACCTTTCTGGACTATTAATGCAGTGGGTTGATGAGTAGAAGGACTGGCAAGGGAGATACCTTGGTTTATCAGTCTGTAAAGGACCTGGATCTGTTCTTCTGTCAGATTCAGATCAGTCTTGCTTACAATCTCTCCAGTTGTTTCAGCTACATATGTTGATCGGGTGTTTTCTCCCTTGTTTTTAGGTTTCCAATTGGCAGGTTTGTCATGGATCTTCCAATAGGTGTCCTTTGTATGATAGGGTCTGTTACAGTGGTCACACCACTGCTTCTCCTTTCCTACCCCTTTTGAAAAATTTTCTCCCTGTTTAACAGTTGCAAGAGCAGAATTCTGATAGGTTAGATTTGTATTATCGAGTTGGTTGAGCATTACCTTTCGCCAGCTTTCTTCTCTTCTTACTTCAGCAAAAACTTCCTTGAGAGATGGCAAGGGTTTAGTGCCCAAAATCCGACCTCTTACTTCATCCAAATCAGTGTTAAGCCCATGGAGAAAATCAAGTATCCTATCCATTTCAATCATCTTGTTATACTTTATGCTATCAGCAGTACATTCCCAACTAATGGTCTAGAACAAATTTATTTCATGCCATAACTCAATCGAAACATTAAAATATTTTGTAACACTTAAGTTACCTTGTTTGGTTGTTCTGATGGCTGACTTTATTTCAAAGTTTTGAGAAAAATTCTCCAAGTCGGAATACATCTCCTAAACCAAATCCCAAATCTCCTTGGCTATTTTGTGGAATAGATAAGTTCTCCCAATCCTAGGCTCCATAGAATTGATTAACCATGCCATTATGGTTGAGTTTTTGGCCTCCCAAGTGCCATAGGTAGCAACTGCAGCAGGAGGAGCAGGAATTTCACCGGTTAAATAGTTGGATTTTCCTTTCCCTTTGATCACCAATAGCACAGATTGGAACAACTCTCTAAAATTACTACCATTCAATTTATAGTGAGTAATTTGTAGAGGATGATTATCGATTGGAGTAGTTGGTAGATTCGGAAAAGAGGAAACCGAACCAAATGAAGGAAGACGACCTAGAGAGCTGGTAGCGAATGCCTCCATTAGGGTAGGGTTTTGGTGAACATAGGCCATGATCTTGAGAGATGAGAAAAATGATAACTATACTATTTTTTATCAAGCCTGAAGCTTTGATACCATAAAACGAGCAAAACAGAATGCTTGATTGATATTAAACTGAGAGGGCTAGGAAATATATATAGGATACAACTCTATCTCTTTCCTATAGAGTAGGAAAGGATTGGAATAATCTAATCCTAAAAACTAGGAAAGACTATTTCCTAAACTTTAGGAGACAAAACAAATAAAAACAAATTTAAATTAATTTAAATACAACTGTATAACAACCAGAAAATCTACAAGGATAATTCTTTATCCTTTAATCTATTTGAATCTTCTTTTCTCATCCAACAGATTCAAAAACCCAATGATCTAAGAAATGGACTAGACCGGACAATTCAATAGGTCAAACTGGGAATTAACCAAGTTTTTTCAATTGAACTGGGGTTTGGCCAGTGAATCATCCAAACCAGGGGGTTCACTAGTTTAAACGTCTATCCATTTGTAAGCAAAATTCTTCATTCGAACTTAGTTTCAACATGAAATATTACATCAAGCCTGTAGATTTCAAGTCCTTGAACCACCAAATCTTGGATTTTGAGATATTCAAACCACTAAACCTTCAATTTCTTGAGATTTGTGTTTGTCTCTCCCTTGAGTTTTAAGACTTCACAAAAACTGGTTTTCTTTTGCTGGGGAAATGGTGGGTATAGGGTATACTATTAACAAAGACAAGAGAGAGGGAGAGGCTTTGATGACAAGATAAAGACCCAAAATTAGTTGAGATCTTGTGCTAAAAATGTTTCGCTGCTCATGGACACCATCACCATAGCTCCATCTTCTGCAAAGAAAGATGGAGAGATACACATGCAGAGATTGCAAGTCCATATAGAGAGATAGTGACAAAATATTGTTTTTACAGCATTGACGAGCAGGAAGCTGTAGTAGTAACTTTTTCAGCATTGGGCTTTGTTATGTGACTTTTTAGCTTTTCTTTGTTAAAGTTGACATGACATTTCATTGCCTTTTAGATTATTTTGAGATTTATAGCTTTTCTTTTTGCCAATTTACTTTATTTTGTATTATTAAAATATAATTTAACTTTTTTCTTTAATTTTGTTTGCTTTAAGAAAAAGATAAACTTTTTTTCATTTATATTTAGATTTTTTTCTAATCAATTTATTTTGAGATATTTTGATGGTGCCATGGATTTTAAGCTTTTCTTTTTTATCATAATTTATTTATTTTATAAAAAAATAACTTGGTTCGACTGCAATCCAACCATAAACCTCTCCCCTTTCCAAGTCAATATCCTGGTCCAGTTTTCAAAACATTGCAAAAATCAAATATTGTTTTTACTATTTACACCATGATCCACCACATTTTTGATACCCTGATCCACATATTTTATTGAGGCACAAACATATTTCCTAAATCCTTTGACAATCCACATTCCATTTGAATGCTTGAGCCATATAATCTAATGAATTGCCAATTTCCTACATATAGTCTCAGTTTCAAGAGCAAAGTAACAAGTATAACAGCCCCGTTTGTTGCAGCTTAATTAGAGAAATTATAACTTCTATCTTCTTAGATTATAGCTTCTAAAACTTAAAATAAGTTATGAACTTGTTTGTTGCACCTTCTCAGAAGTTGTAGTTAAGTAGTTATAGTGTTTGATACCATAAGCTGTAAAATAACTTATTTTTGTATAATTGTTCATGATACCCTTAGTAGTTATAGAATGATAATTTAAAAATTAATTAGTGTATATGTATAAATTCAAGTGTTATAAAAAAATTAATTAGAGTATAGAGAGAGAAGGAGATGGCGAGAGAGAGGAAGAGATCTAAAAAATGGAGATGGCGGTGGAAAAGAGAGACGCTTGATTGCGTGGACAGGAGGGTAATTCTTTGTTAAAAATAAGGGCAAAATTATCATAAAAATGTAATCATTTAAGCAGAAGTTGTAGAAGCTGGGGTACCCCAGCTTTGAAAAAGCCAGCTTCTACCCCTTCTAAAAGCTAGTAGAAGCTATAAGCTAGAATTCTACAAGTTAA